>OU342746.1:139975941-140575941 GCA_910589775.1 Avena eriantha
TAATGATATTCGCTATACTCCATAAACGAAACCACTTCTTTTCTTCTGTCACAGTTTTACATTTTTGTACTGAAGTATTTTTACTATAAAATAATGCACGAAATTAGTTACATGTTAGTGATTAAGTACTTTCGCTAATTTCTATTTACATAAAGAGGTAATACTACACACCAATTAACATCATAAGTAATTTCTCTTTCTCTCTTTCTAGAGGAGTTTTCTAGGTTGTGAGTTTGAAGAATCATTTGTCAGATACGTAGAATTGAACACTTTAAATTATACAGTGAGTGATTAGATGGATGGACGATTAGTGCATAGAGGCAGTCGAGCTGGTAAAATGCTCACATTTAATGGTAGATGTGAGGACGATTGATTGAGTGGCAAACCTTCTTTTTGTGCGATCGAGGCCCCCGTACGCTGATGACCCTCGCTAATCAACGTAGCTCACACATAAGTGTATTTTTACGTAGTAGTAGTAGTAGATCATCCAGGGAGACATAGTTCAGCGTCTAGCAATCTTGACCATCCAATCTGAAATCAACGGGTCAAAGCGGATACCTTCCCTGCGAAGGCTCTGGCAGGAATGCCTATGCAAGGAATCGTTGGGTGTCCGTGTGTAGACTATAGGGGTAGCTATGCTTGTGACCCAAATTACTCTAGATGCCAGACAATAGCTGGGTGTCCCCGATGCTGACGGTGCATTTTCTTGTCTAGACACTAGATCCGGATCCCTACACATCTAACAAAGTAGAAAGTATGACCAAATTTAAAGATCACTCATTGACGATTTAATTATTTTTGATTTATCAGACATACTCTCCCTCCAGCCTATTTTTTCTGAAAATACCCTCCAACCTAATTAAAAAGGATGTCACATATTTGACTAAATTTGAATGTAATATGTACACTAAATAGTGACTACTATACGACAAGTATATCATTTCAAAAGCTCCACATAGCGCATTCGAATGCTAAAGAGTGCAATATAATTATGCGCAGACGGATGAGAAAAAACGATCCATGCACCCAAAAGAAAGAAAAAGGAGGGCCACGTAGGCAAGTCCTCCCCTTTCCTAGTTCCTACTCCAAGATTCGGCGATTGCAACACTGTGGCCGCCCTGTGGAGGTAGGGCCTCGACGACCTCAGCAATGGTCGCGACCTCGACGGACAACATGAGATGGCTTCTCTCTTCCTACTTAGCGGGGCGTGACCTGAACGATCTCTGCAATGGTAGCTGTTGGCTGCGGAGCACCGTGACTTCTTTCTTCAAATTTTCACACTCAGTGTGAAGCGTGGAGGAGTCACGCTCGTAAGATCGTACGAGCTTCATTTGAAAAGCCAAATCGGCTCGGAGGCGATCACACTCTAGGTTGAGCTTGAAGTTTTTCTAAAGAATGTTGATGTTATGGCTATAGATTTCATCTACTTTGGCCGAGATTCTCGCCCTGACTTCCTGCATGGAAAATGCATCATCAGTAAGAGAGCATGGAGTGCATGTAGAGAAGAACAAAAAATGTCAATACATGTATAGTGACTACAATACCTCTCTTCTTTGACCGAGAGCGGGCATGAGGGCATCGTACGCGTCAGAGATATCCATCATGCTATCGACCCGTGGGGTGGAAAATTCGACGCTCGAGCCGCCTGCCTTGGAATATGTACATAGATAGTTCAATAGTAGGAGCAGACAACCCAGGAATCAACAGAAGTATAGACCTACCCAGACTCTTGGTCCCCATGATAGCCACTCTTTGGATACATGCGCGAAGATGAGCCCTCTCCCCATGCCAAGTCTCCTTTCTCGGTCCGAGCCTATAGGTCACCCTGCCGACAGGATTTCTCCATGGCTCTAACCACCGCCATCTTGCTATTCTTTCAACGAGATAGGATATTTTGTGACATTGCTGGATGAAGAAGTAGACAAGAAAGGGAGGAGCAGTGGAAGAAAATGGTTTCTGTGAAGGCGGAGCGAGGTAGTACTAGTAGGAGGAGAGAGGAGAGTGAATAGTGGAAGCAAAACGTCAAGTACTGGTTCTCGTCGTCGGCCTTCGGGAAATCTCGTTGGTCCATCAAGCTATCGAGCTTACTAGCTGCAAATATTGTGAAGTGTGCTAAGGCTTGGGCATGAGCTAAGAAAATAACTTAGACATGAGTCTAGCAAAATCAAAATTGCTCCACCGTTTAGGTCTCTTGCGTGGGTCCCATGTAGCAGCTTTTTTTCACTTTTTCTCTCCGAACTACTAGTGCCCTGGCCAATGAAAATGCCTCAAAGTATTATTCCAAATATTTTAATCAACTAGCCTCTGGGTCTTGTACTAGACACAAGTCCAAGAATATTTTAACCAAAACTACTCCACCGCTTAGATCTCTTTCTCGTAGTAGTAGCACTCCCATCCATCCATATTTACTCGTCGCTAAATTTGACGTATCTAGCAATGAATCAGAGGGAGTAGTAGTAGTAGTCACACTGAATATACTTAGGGCTTGATGCATAACTTAAAGATAACTTTGGGATTCTTTGGATAACATGATTTAAAAACACCGGAATTTTACTCGGTCACAGGTACAAAACAATAAATTGCAAAACAGAGGAAATAGCTTTTTTTGGATCACAGAATTTCAAAACACGAGATAACAGGGTCGAAGTACAAATCTGCTGGCTTAAAGTCATTTCAACGAAACATAGTAAACGCGGAGGAAAATTGCCTCAATCCTACGTGAATGAGTGTAAAAAAGTGGATGTTGAAATTCCTATGGGATTCGGGTGTAGAAATGCAATCTATATGAATTTTGGAGGTATGATTCCTGTCATCCAAAGGGCTTCCTTATGAAAAATTAATCCTATGGGTCGAATTCCTCCAAAATTCCTTTGAAAATCCTTCGATCCAAATTGGCACTTAAACAAGATGTGCGTTCTCATGACAGACGAACACCTTCCAGCAGGAGGTGATGCAGTAGTAGATTTTCATCTTGAACCTGTCTACGGTGACCTGGAACATAAGGCAATCACCCTCCTTCGATCCATGGAAAGCAGCAAAGGTAGTCCACTCTTTATCCAGGACGATCTGGCCTTTGTTGCGGTCAGCATGGACAACCCACTCACATTCCTCGCATGCTTGGACCACCACTAGTTCTGTGTAGGGCCGTCCCTTCATGTAAGGCTTGAAGTAAGTCGGGATGATAAGCATACACAAGTCATGTTGGACTAAATGGATGTAGAAGCGCCTAGGACGATCCACCGTGGCATGGTGTCCAACCGACCTAGGGCGTCTTCTCGGTTTGGCAGAACTAGCGACCGACCTGGCAGCACTTGCCCTTGCCAAGGCCTCCACTGTCCTGCCCGGTAGCTTCAACTCCCTTGGTATGATGGGGAGAGAATATTCATAGCCACCTGGAGCTGGAGCAGTCCGGTCAAGAATGTAGTCTAAGTTCGGCATTACAACTGGGTCGTCCTACATGAAAATTACCATTGCGTCAGTCCTTTGGAATTACCAAAACAGCACAATGCATTGTATAAATTGACTAAAGATCACAATGAGTCATTGCACCATCAAAATTACCTAAACAGCACAAGGTAACAGGTAAATTAAATTGCCTACACATCACAATCCATCATCAGAATGACCTAACCTGATGGGTCCTCAAAATTATCTAAACAACTACTAGAAGATTGATTAAACAACACAATGCATATCCCCGCAAAAAAAAACAGCACAAGGCATAATATGAATGGCTAAAACAGCACAATGCATTATCTGGATAGACAAAACAGCATATATGTAGTGCATAATCAAAAATACTAAAACAACAAAAAGTATTATGTAATTAAATTTAATAAACAATGTCTGCACAATTAAAATTACCTAAACTGATGGGTCATTGAAATAATCTGAACAGATACAAGGCATATCATTTAATCCTAAACAACAGAACGCAGATCAAAATGGACGAAACAACATAGTGAGGAGACATGACACAATGCATCATACAAAAAATACCAAAACAGCACAACGCGTCATGGAAAATTCCTAAACAGCACACAATGCATCATCTAAGTACCAAAATAGAACCTTGCATCATCGTCATCAAGATTATTCCAGAACTAAGCAGAACAACACAAAAGACAAATATAGATACATTCAAATCTAGGAAAAGTCAAGTCAGTTATTTCTGGACGGAGGGAGTATAAAGAACAGCACAAAAGACAATTATCAAGAATAAGACATACAACTAAGTAGTTCAACAAAGGACCTGCAGTACACGTTGCAAAAATCTAACTAGATGCACGTCAAATTTGGGTTAAAGCCCCAATCCTCCAGATCTAACCTCGTTGCAGTTGGGCGGGCGCAAACTTCCACATGGGTCGATGGGTTGAGCAGATGAACAAGGCGCCACTGACAAAGAACCAACCACATACACCGAAGAAGCACAGACAATCGCTGATGAAGGGGGCGCCACCGATAGGGGTTTCACCGTGTACACTCTGAAATTTGGAAAATTGGGAATGAGAGTCCAACCTGTAGACAAAACGGACACGTCCGCCACCGCACGAGCATTCGTTCCCAACGCACGCGGCGCTAGAGGCTTGGACGACCGCTCGGCGGGCGACGAGAGTTTCGGTGCGACTGGCCGAAACCCTAAGGGCGACGGATGCCTCACCTTGGGCACAACCCGCACACACTCGAAAGGCGAAGGACGCTTCAGAGAGGGAACTGAGGCCGTCAAAATCGAACAAGCCACCTACATCTCCGAAGGAGAGCTTGATGAGGACCCCAACTCAAACGCAGACAAAGGTTTTGGCATTAGTTTCATCGAGGCAACGACTGGGTTACGACTGAGAGTCGTGAGGTGAGTGCGGAAATGTGATAGCGAGAGAGGGAATGGTGGGGGAGGAATTATTAGAGAATGGGAGTGGGTAACCTTCTATCAGCTTTAGTAGTACCATACTTAAAAAAACTACATTTCACATATCATCAATTTTTGACGAACTAGTTTATTTCTTTGAACCGACTAAAATAGTGGGTACCCTTTAGGTTTCAAACTTCCATCTGGTACCTATTTTGCTAGTAGTAAGTATAGTACAATACTTTGTATTACCCTCCATCCCAAAATATAAGGCGCCTGAGGATTAGTCAAAAGTCAATATTTTTTAAGTTTGACCATGATTATACACAAAAAATATATAATTTATAATACTAAATTAATATCAATAGATTCACCATAAAGTATATTTTCTTAATATGTCCATTCGATATTGTAGATGTAGATATTTTTTTCTAAATATTTGGTCAGAGTTAGCAAGATTTGACTTTTGACCAATCGTTAGACGCCTTATATTTCGGGACGGAGGAAGTAGTATAAAACATTTTTTAGATAGAGGAAATTGCACGATCCACCATCTTTTCATCGCACTTTTGCACAAAGCACTTGGTGGACATTATTTTTGCACATTTTAATAGTTTTTAGCATAATATGCACAAATTTGGCCAGTTAGTCTTGTAATGACCAATTTAGCCTCATTGGTAGCAAGACTGGCAAGTGGTCCCCGAATGCCATTGCTCCCATTCACACACAAAGATTTGAATGATGCTAAAAACTAGATACTAATGATATTTATCACCCGCAATACTTTTTGGATGCATATAGCTGGTATATAAGAGACTTATTTCATATGAAATGACAATGTTTACACAAAGGTACCAACATAACAATCCGTCGCACATTGAATTTGTGAAGGCTTTATTTGGTCGTAATAAACTTGTTTTTGAACATAACTTGTTTGTATATAAGATTTGACGTTTCATTCACATATCCAAATGTCCATCGAAGAGTTTCTTTTAAAGTGTAGGACTAACGATATATGTCTGTTTATTACACCTCACACAAAAAAACACCCCGATTAATCATAAACTTTAAGTAGATTATTATTTTCCTGGGATTTATTTTCCTGAGAGCAAGCACGGTGAATATGCCTCGGAATTCCATAAGCCTAGTTTCTAGACAAAGTTTATACATGTTTCAGTTACGATTATGAACTTTTTTGAGTTCTCAAGGTTTCCTAGTGAACTTCACATTATTAAACTAATTTAAGCCGATTTATCAATGTTAGATAAAATTTGAACTATGAGTAAGTAGTAGATTGCTCTTAAAGTTATACAAGTATCTTTTGAAGGTACCCACACCCAGACTGTCAATATATCGGAAACCAATGAATTTGTTGGATTCAACTTCTTGCTAAGCATTTGCATGTACAAAATTTGTCTTTTATTTGAAAACAATAAAAAACATTGCACGATGACCTCTGACTTGTCCTACTTGCTATGAAAAATGATTATTATCAAGAGAGTTCGCATATAAAAAACAATGTAATTGAAAATATGGCCTGCCATGTATGAACACATCCTTTGGCTTTAGGCCGAAAGACAAGCTAAATGGCCTTATATATATACAACATACTTTATGGTAATGTTCCCATATTTGGTAGATGAGTGCATTTTGGCATGGTGAACAATAATGCTACCAGTACTGGGAGTTTCCAAAATTTAGGAATAAAAAATCATTTTCAAATTTGAACTACAAGTAAACATGATAGAATGCTCTTAAAAAGTTACAAACATCCTTTGAGTCTTTATGGTATCGAGGCGGTCAATACTTCAAAAACCAACGAGAGTTCTGTAGGAATATTAAAATTCTTGCTACGAATATGCATGTTGACAATTTGATCCTCGCTAGCTATGAACAAAAATAATGAAAACCTAAAAATGAAGCCTTCTTCATGGCGTCCTCTTGCGTGTACTACTATTTGCACTGAAAAATAATTAATAACCGTGAGTCATCATAAATTACAAAAAAATAGTTACACAATATATATGGCCCATGGTGTATGAACACTCTTGGGTTTCAAGCCGAACGACAAAGGTAACAACCATATGCACATCATATTGTATTGTAATGTTCTCATATTGGTAGATGTGTGCATCTTGGCAAGGTGAAAAATAGTAGCAACCATAGGATCCAACTTATAGGAACAATGAAACTGAAAGCGACAAGATTTTTTCTGTAAGAAAGTACGAAGAAAAATGGCTCAGAGTACCACAACAACAACCCTAGTTTTCAGACAAAGCGTGGACCTTGATACACTTACGATTGATTACCAAGTTTTATGAGTTCAAAAGCTTCCCAGCCAACTGTTTTCCTTGCTTAATTTAGGGTGCTTCGTGCTAAATGTATGGACATCGATGTAATTTTACCTTTTTAGGTCCTTTATGTAAAATGTACTTCCACCATCCATGTAAAATTCAAACCTAGAAGCAAGTGGTAAAATTTAAACGTATTTAAGATTATTAGTTGTTAATGAGTATGAACATTCTTGGAGTTTCAAGCCGAACGACCAAGGTCATGGTCATATCAACATCACACTTTATGTTGATGATGATCCCATATCCAAGAATTTACATGCCACCAAATTTGGCCATATATTTTGAAAACAAATGAATAGGAAATAGTGGTATGAAGAGTATGGCTCGATCAGGTGCTCTCTCGAGAATGAGTTGAACCTGACTATTTTATTTCTTTGCTTAATTTTGGGGTAGTTCATGCTAAATGTAATGATCTCGATGTAATTTCGCCCCTTTTAAGGTCCTTGACGTAAATTATACTCCCACTGTCCGTGTAAAATTCGAACCCTAAAAGCAAGTGGTAAAATTGTAAACATATTTAAGATTATTAATTGTCGATGAGTATGAAGATTCTTTGGTTTCAAGCCAAACGACCAAGGTCATGGCCATACGTACATCATACTTTATGTTGATGATTCGTGATCCCATATCCCAGAATTTGCATGCCGCCAAATTTGTCTATATTTTGAAAACAAACAAACATGAAGTAGTATGAAGATTATGGCTTGATCAGCTTCTCTCACGAGGAGGAGCAAAACATGACTTTTTCCCAGCTTAATTTTAGGGTGCTTTGTGCTAAATGTATGGACCTCGTTGTAATTTTACCTTTTTAAAACGTATTTAAGATTATTTGTTGTCGATTGGTATGAACATTTTTGGATTTCAAGACGAACGACCAAGGTCATGGCCATATCTACATCATACATTATGCTGATGATGATCACATATCCTAAAATTTTCATGCCGCCAAATTTGGCCATATTTTGACAACAAACCAAGAGGAAGTAGTATGAAGAGTATGACTCGATTAGCTTCTCTCTCGAGAAGGATCCAAACATGATTGTTTTCCCTGCTTAATTTTAGAGTGTTTTATTCACGCTAAAAGTATGGACCTCGATGTAATTTTACCCCTTTTTAGGTCCTTGTTGTAAAATGTACTCCCACCGTCCATGTAAAATTCGAAGTTAAAAGCAAGTGGTAAAATTTAAACGTATTTAGGCTTAGTTGTGTGAATGAGTATGAACAATCATGGATTTGAAGCTGAACGACCAAGGTCATGGCCATATCCATCTACATCATACTTTATATCGATGATTCATGATCCCATATCCAAGAATTTGCATGTCGCCAAATTGGGTCATATTTTGAAAACAAACAAAGAGGAAGTAGTATGAAGAGTATGGCTCGACCAACTGCTCTCTCTCAAGAAGGAGCCAAACCCGACTGCTTTCCCTGCTTAATTTTAGGGTGCTTCGTGCTAAAAGTATGGACCTCGATGTAATTTTACCTTTTTAAAACGTATTTAAGATTATTTGTCGATGAGTATGAACATTCTTGGATTTTAAGACGAATGATCAAGGTCATGGCCATATCTACATCATACTTTATGCTGATGATGATCACATATCCAAGAATTTCCATGCCGCCAAATTTGTCCATTTTTTGAAAACAAACAAAGAGGAAGTAGTCTAAAGAGTATGGCTCGATCAACTTCTCTCTCAAGAAGGAGCCAAACATGATTGTTTTCCCTGCTTAATTTTAGGGTGCTTCGTGCTAAAAGTATGGACCTCGATGTAATTTTACCCCTTTTTAGCTCCTTGCTATAAAATGTACTCCCACCATCCGTGTAAATTTCAAAGATAAAAGCAAGTGGTAAAATTGAAAACGCTAGAAAAAGGGCACCCTCATGGGAGTACGCTCCGCGATGTTGCTCGTGGCAGCACGTGGGTGATTTTTGTGCGTCCCGTCGATTGGGCGTGTCTTGTTTTCTCGACACGTGTAGTTCTTGTAGCGCTTCTAGATGTTTGGGGTGGGGCTTTCGGCAGTTTTCTTCCATCGTGGGACCTCGCCCGGTTTTTCATTTTTTGTTGGTTTTTTCTCTTTTCCGGTTCGTATGAACTGCGGCTTGCGTTGCGTGTACTGCTTACATGAGGAGTTCCAGTTGCTTTCTCATAGGACTGGGAGGCAGTGCACAGTAATCTATCTTGGCTGTGGCGCAGTGCTATGGTTACTCTTTTTCGGTCCTGTTTTTCTCTTTGTCGGTCTTTTTTTCTCTTTTTCGGTAGTTAGTACCTGCTTTTATTTTTTTACTTTTATTTAATTTTGTTTCTTTTGTTTTATTTACGGGCAATGGAGATTTTGTGGGGTGTAATGGGAGGGGTCCTACTTTGAACTCCTATTTATCTATACTTTGAACAAAGTCTTTTAAGGGTACTGTTTTCAATGCTATTATGTTTTCAATAGTAATCTGAGGCAGTGCAGTGTCTAATAGAAATGGAGGCAGTTCATCTTTTTATACCGGGAGCATCTGCGCTATGCTGGGTAGTGCACTTCTTACAGTAGGATCTCGAGTGGCTTGCTGGTAGCACAGGACGGCAGTGTATTGTTTGTATCTTGAGCAGTGCATGGCGTGTAGTGCTGGGCATCTGCGTTGTACTGAGTCATGCACTGCTTACAGAGGCCATGCACTGCTTACAGGAGTAGTTCGAGTGGCTTGCTGGTAGAACAGGGAGGCAGTGCACCGGTTGTAGATTGAGCAGTTCATGGAGTGCACTGCTCAGCATCTGCGCTGTGCTGGGCCATGCACTGCTTAGAGTAGAAGTTCGAGTGGATTGCTCGTAGGACATAGAGGCTTTGCATAGCTTGTATCCTGAGCAGTGCATGGCGTGCAGTGCTGTGCATCAGGAGGCCTTGCACTACTTACATGAGGAGTTCGAGTAGCTTGCTTGTAGGAGAGGGAGGAAGTTCATTGTTTGTATGTTTAGCAGTGCATGGCGTGCAGTGCTGAGCATCTGCGCTTTGCTGAGCCGTGCACTGCTTACAGGAAGAGTTCGAGTGGTTTGCTTGTAGCACAGGGCGGCAGTGCACAGGTTGTAGCTTGAGCAGTGCACTACGTGCAGTGATGTGCATCTGCGTTGTGCTGGGCCATGCACTGCCTACAGGAGGCCGTGCACTGCTTATAGGAGGAGTTCGAGTGGCTTGCTGGTAGCACAGGGAGGCAGTGCACCGATTGTACCTTGAGCAATGCTTGGCGTGCACTGCTTAGCATCTGCGCTGTGCTGGGCCGTGCACTTCTTACAGTAGGAGTTCGAGTGGCTTGCTCGTAGGACATGGACGCAGTGCATTGCTTGTATCCTGAGCAGTCCATGGCATGCAGTGTTGAGCATCTGTGCTTTGCTGAGTCGTGCACTGCTTATAGGAGGTCGTGCACTGCTTAAAGGAGGACTTCGAGTGGCTTGCTTGTAGCACAGGGAGGCAATTAACCGGTTGTAGCTTGAGCAGTGCATGAAGTGCACTGCTCAGCATCTGCGCTGTGCTGGGCCATGCACTGCTTACAGTAGGAGTTCGAGTGGCTTTCTCGTAGGACATCGAGGCAGTGCATAGCTTGTATCATGAGTAGTGCATGGGTTGTATCGTGAGCAGTGCACATATTGTAGCCTGAGAAGTGCATGGCATGCAGTTGTCAGCATGTGCGATTTGCTGAGCCGTGCACTGCTTATAGGAGGCCGTGCACTGCTTACAATAGGAGTTCTAGTGGCTTGCTCGTAGAATAGGCGGTAGTGCATTGTTTGTATGTTCAGCAGGGCATGGCTTGTAGTGCTGAGCATATGCGCTTTGCTTAGTCGTGCACTGCTTACAGGAGGCCGTGCACTGCTTACAGGAGGAGTTCGAGTGGCTTGCTTGTAGCACAGGGCGGCAGTGCATTGTTTGTATGTTCAGCAGTGCATGGCGTGCAGTGCTGAGCATCTGCACTTTGCTTAGTCATGCACTGCTTACAGGAGGAGTTCGAGTGGCTTGTGATGGCTCAGTGTTGATGTAGAGCTCGTTGGGAACTCCAAGAGGAAGGTATGATGAGCACAGCAGCAAGTTTCCCTCAGTTATGAAACCAAGGTTTAATCGAACTAGTAGGAGCAAGCAAACACCCCAAAGGTGTTGCTAGCTGAGCCTTGGCAGGGCGCACTACCGGTGCTAGTAGCAACGTGGAGACCTGCACAACACAACCACAGAACTCTGTCCCCAACTTGCGATGAGGTTGTCAATCTCACCGTGTTTTGCTAAAAACAAAGGATTAAACGTATCAAATGGAAAGAAGTAATAGTTTGCAGAAAGTAAACACAAAGCAGTAAATAGTTTATGGATTGTATGTAAAGAAAAAGGACCGGGATCCATAGTTCACTAGAGGTGGCTCTCCTTAAGATAGATAACATGCTGGGAGAACAAATTATAGCGGGGCAATTGACAAACATCGAGAAAGCATACAAGCATATACTAATCATCTTGACTCTTTTGAGACTTGATTGGGAATTACAACATTATACATAGACCGCCATCCAACTGCATCTATGACTAATAATCCACCTTCAGGTTATCATCTGAACCCCCTCTAGTATTAAGTTGCAAGCAACAAATTATTGCTTTACGAATTGCGTGTAATGTAAACAATACGATTGTTCTATGAACAAAGGATTGTTGTTTTCTCCCTAGTAGCAACATCACATCTAGTACCTTAGAGATTTCTATCACTTCCCCAGATTACCAGAGGCATGAACCCACTATCGAGCATAAATACTAACTCTTGGAGTTGCTAGCATCTACTTGGCCAAGATAGCTACTAACAACGGAAAGCATGCAAGATCGCAAATAACAAATACATGATAGAATCAATAATCAATCTAAAATAGCATCTCAACATCCATCGGATCCCCGCAAACACAACATGCATAATTACAAATAGATGATCTTGATCCTGAAAGGAGCTCACAAGATCTAAAGATGAAAGCACAAAGGAGGAGAACCATCCGTCTAGCTACTACATGGATCCGTAGTCCAAGGATGAACTACTCACGCATCACACCAGAGGCTTGCATGGTGATGAAGAAGGCCTCCAGGGTGAATTCCCCTCTTCGACAGGGCGCCGGGAAGAGGTTCAGATCCCTCCCGATCTAGGGATGGAGATGACGGCGGCTACAGACTCTTTCATGGATTTTTGATTGGGTACTTAGGGTTTTCGTCCTGAGGGCATCTTATAGGCGGAAGGAGAGGCCGAGGGGGTGCTGGGGTCGGCCAGACCACCCCCTGGCGCGGGCCAGGCCTGGCCACGCGGCCAGGTGGTGTGGATGGCCCCCATCCCATCTCTGTCTTGTATTCTGGCATCTGATGACTTCCGGAAAAATAGGCACTTTGGCTTTTGTCCCGTCCAATTCCGAGAATATTCATTTTCTGACTTTTCTAGAACCAAAAACAGCAGAAAACAGGCAGCTGGCACTGTGGCTCTTGTTAATAGGTTATTCCAAGAAATCATATGAAAAGTACTCAAAGTATGGACAAAACACAAGAAAGTGGATAAAGCCAAGCATGGAACATAAAAAATTATAGATACATTTGCAATGTATCAACATCCCCAAGCTTAACTCCTGCTCGTCCTAGAGTAGGTACGTGATAAAAAGAAAGAATAATTTTTGAGGTGACATGCACCATCAAAGACTTGATCAAAGTATTTGTAAAACATTCAAAGTTGGGATCATCGTACTTCAATCATCAAATGAAAGACAAAGATCTAGCAATAAGACAAAGAAACTATGAAGCAACATGAAAACGCACAAACAAAAGAGTCATGAATAACAATGCTTTGCAAGACGTTTGTTTATTTCACATAAAGAAAACATAGCATAATAGTATTCAGCTTGTCCATCATAGAGTAGCAAATATAAATGCATAGGACACCTTCAAAGTTCATAAGAGTGACTAGATACAAATAGTTCAAAATAAGCAATATCAAGTTATGCATCAATCAACTAGTCTTGGGACAATGCACATAGAACAAAGAATGGCCACTATGCTCTCAAAGTAGATGCATAAAGGTAGAAGGTGGAGACTCAATATAATGGTGGAAGAAAGGTCTTCATAGAAGGAAGTAGGGATTCAAGTCTCATAAAGAGCTTCCAAAAATTATGGTACTTATAGCTTTCAGCTCTCATTGCCCCTATCATAAGCATCTTGAAGTGATTAAGGTTAAAGTGAATAAACTATGGTGTACATGCTTGACGAAGTATAAGTTAGGAATCTCATGTCCCTTGTATACGAGGGACGCTCCTCATGCTACTCAAGTTTAGTGACAGTTCTTGTCATCGTAAGTACATGTGTATCATAGAGAACCGCCAACAGGGGTACCCCTTGCCCGATGATACGGAAGAATCCCCATATCAAAATGACAAGGCAAGCAGACAACAAGCATCTCAGCAATCTTCTTATTTACCATGGGAATATGGTGCTTTTTTCTCTCTTTCGTCTTTTCATAATCTCTTTTTTTCTTTTTCTCTTTTTTCTCAATATAGGACTCTTTTTTATAAGAAGAATGCTTCATAGACAGCTCATTATGGTTATGCTGCAGGT
The DNA here is from genome assembly GCA_910589775.1 of Avena eriantha. Classification (NCBI taxonomy): domain Eukaryota; kingdom Viridiplantae; phylum Streptophyta; class Magnoliopsida; order Poales; family Poaceae; genus Avena; species Avena eriantha. The sequence continues at coordinate 139,989,733 of OU342746.1, forward strand.
TTCCACCATGTCAGCATGGATTAGACCAGCGGCCCAGGCGTTTCTCTAACACATATACATAACTCTGTGGAGTTACAAGCTCCCCTTTCATTTTACACTGACGACATCCATATACAAAAGAGCATGATATCAACTAGGTACAAGTACCAAGTGCAATGTTGAAAGCGTTCCCCATGACAGCATGGTTCTGCTAATTCCCAACAAATAAGTGCAAGCATATACAACATAGACGACACAATGGTTCGAGTTTATTAAGGGCAAGAAAAGTAAAGTGTGCCATCAAGTTCGTGAGAGCTTTAATCACTAGTTTTCTCATAACAAGTTTAATTCGGAAGGTAAACAAAAGCATGAATATACTTGGAATAGCTTAAGCTAGTAGGTAGGTATGGTGGACTCTTTGGAATAACTTGGTTTAGGGAGTTGGATGCATGAGTGGAGCTCATACTTGGTTGTGGAGGCTAGCAAAAGATTGGGAGCGACAAACTAAGAGAGAAATAATGGCCATAATCATGCAGAGCGACAAAACATCATTGACCAAAGCATAAAGTGATACTACAAGTTGAAAACTAAAGGATCATAAAGTCTATGGTGACTTGAGATAGTCATAACATGGTGTGATCATGTGCCAAGTCATCCCAAATAAAGCATCAAAGGATAATACCACAATACTATGCTTTAATATGCTAAAACAACGCATGATTCATCCAAGGCACATTAAGCAATCTCAATTGTTTATAACAATTCATGCTACATCATAGAATACTAAGCATAAATCCAAAACAATATCAAGCATGGCATGACAAATAATAGGCCACAGTAAAAAACAAGCTCTTTTTACCACATAAGCCTGAACTTTCCTACTCTTTTCCAAACCAAACCAAACTATTTGCAAACCAATGTAAGAGAGAGGGGGTCCAACCAATTTATTTATAAAACTAAGCAAACCAAGCAAACAAAAAACAAAAACAAAAACGAAAACGAAGACACGCCAAGAACAACACAACATTGCATGAAACAATAAAAATGAAGCGTTTGGAAGAAACTTGGGATTTTTATTGATGAAGAGGGAGATGCCTTGGGCATCCCCAAGCTTTGATGCTTTTAATTCTTGGATATTTCTTGGGGTGACACGCGTGGCATCCCCAAGCTTGAGCTTTAGTCCATCCTTCATCTCATTACTCATTCCTTTCATACACGTGAAATTTTACCTTCATACAAAACTTCACACAATCTTTATTAGCAACATTAGTGCACTCAAGATAAATAAGTCTTAAGGTTCAGTTCCAACACCAAATAAAATCCCATTAAAACACTAGCTACTGAAGCATTTCCCTACAAAAAGCTCAACTCCCCAAAATAACTCAAAAAGGAACCAACAAGAAGCAAATGCAGAAAATGGCAGAAATCTGTCAAAACAGACCAGCAGGTAAAGACGAATTTTTTCGAAGACCTTCTGTTGCTCAAATAAAAAAGTGTTGAATTAACGAAAGTTAGATAACAACCTGTGGCAGAAGCACAAAAATTCACGCCTCAAAAGGACATTCAGAGATTTTACACGAATGTTTACGGTGAAGCACAGAAATCTGTTTCGGGACAACTACTTTCCCAATCATTACTTCTCTCTCATTAGAGGTTACTCTTGGCACAAAAAGCAAATAAAAAGGATAAGGAGCGGTTATTACTAAAGTAATAACTTCCAAGACTCATCTAAAACTTTTGGGTTATGTCCCAATAAGTACTTTTCTTTAACGCCTTTAAATTAGGCATAAGAAGCAATAAAAAGATGAAGTGTTCTCAAATGAAGAAGCATTAAGACCAATTTTTTTTTCATAGGAGAAGCAAAAGAAATCTTCTCTCCCTTATTAGGGAAGTGTTCTATACCTTTCTTGTGTGGGAGTTTATATTTAATGGTGCCTTCTTTCATATAATTAATGGCACCAACAGTTCTAAGAAAAGGTCTTCCCAAAGTAATAGGACAAGAAGCATTGCATTCAACATCAAAAACATAGAAATCAACGGGGGCATAGGCATTGTTAACCATAATAAGAACATCATTAAGACTCTCCATGAGTTTCTTTTTAGCATTATCATCAAGTGGGACATTCAAATAACAATCTTCAAGTGGAGGCAAATCAAGCATATCATAAATCCTTCTAGGCATAATAGAAACACTACTATCAAGATCACATAAAGCTTTGAAATCAAAGTCATTCACTTTCATATTAATGATGGGTTCCCAACCATCTTCTTGTTTTATAGGAATAGAAGCTTTATGTTTCATCTTTTCTTCTTTAATCTTTATGAGAGCATTAGTAATGTGTTTTGTAAAGGCCATGTTCATAGCACTATCATTAGGACTTTTAGCAAGCTTTTATAGGAACTTAATAACTTCAAAGATATTGCAACCATCAAGATCAAAACCATACGTATCATCTAAAGTGGTAGAACTATTACTAGCCTCAACACTAGTGGTGGTAATAGTAGAAACACTAATGTTTCTAGCAATTTCATCTTCTCTTTCCCACTTAGCATGTAATTCAGCTAATAGTCTAACATTTTCATCAATTCTTACTTGTATAGCATTAGTAGATGCAAAGGTATTATCATTAGTTTTAGGTTTAGCAGCCATTTTATTCAAAGAAGATTGAGCTTCAGCCAAAGATGCTATATTTCTTTCAGCATTAGAGAGTTTTTCCTCAATAGTTTTATTGAAAGCAGTTTGTTTACTAATAAACTCTTTAAGCATAACTTGAAGTTCAGAGGGAGCACTCCTATTATTGTTGTAAGAATTTCCATAAGCATTACCATTGCTGGGAGGATATGGCTTATAATTGTTGTTACCAAAATTACTCCTATAAGCATTATTGCCAAAATTATTATTTCTTATGAAGTTCACATAAACTTGCTCTTCTTGAGCAACCAAAGAGGCTAAAGGAACATTATTTGGATCAATATGGGCTTTCCCATTCACAAGCATAGACATAATAATATTAATTTTATCACTCAAGGAGGAGGTTTCCTCAACAGAATTGACCTTCCTACCTTGTGAAGCTCCCTCAGTATGCCATTCAGAATAGTTAACCATCATATTATCTGGAAGTTTTGTTGCAGCACCCAAAGTGATGGTCATAAAGGTACCTCCAGCAGCAGAATCCAATAGGTTCCTTGAAGAATAGTTCAATCCTGCATAAAAAGTTTGGATGATCATCCAAGCAGCCAGTCCATGAGTGGGACAATTCTTAACCAAAGATTTCATTCTTTCCCAAGCTTGAGCAACATGCTCATTATCAGATTGTTTAAACTTCATTATTTCACTTATCATAGATATAATCTTAGCAGAAGGATAGTATTTTCCAATAAAAGCATCTTTGCATTCAGTCCAAGAATCAATACTATTCCTAGTTAAGGAATTCAACCATTCTTTAGCTTTTCCTCTCAAAGAGAAAGGAAACAATTTAAGCTTAATAATATCACCATCTACATCCCTATGCTTTCGCATCTCACAAAGTTCAACAAAGTTATTTAGATGGGCAGCAGCATCTTCACTACCAATACCAGAAAATTGTTCTCTCATAACAAGATTGAGTAAAGCAGGTTTTATCTCAAGGAAAGTATCTTCAGGCACAGGTGGAGCAATAGGTGTGCTCATAAAATCATTGTTGTTGGTGCTAGTGAAGTCACACAGCTTAGTGTTTTCAAGAGTAGTCATTTTTTGTGTTTTCAAATAAGAAAACAAACTAGTAAAACTAATTTTTTTGTGTTTTTGATAAAGAAACAAGCAAACAAAGCAAAAAGAAACTAAGAAAAACAAAAATAACAAAGTAAAGAGATTGGTTATGAGGGACTCCCCTTGTGAAGATGTCCTTGACTCCTCGGCAACGGGGCCAGAAAAATGCTTGATGGCTCAGTGTTGATGTAGATCTCGTTGGGAACCCCAAGAGGAAGGTATGATGAGCACAGCAACAAGTTTCCCTCAGTTATGAAACCAAGGTTTAATCGAACCAGTAGGAGCAAGGAAACACCCCAAAGGTGTTGTTAGCTGAGCCTTGGCAGGGCGCACTACCGGTGCTAGTAGCAACATGGAGATCTGCACAACACAACCACATAACTCTATCCCTAACTTGCAATGAGGTTGTCAATCTCACCGTGTTTTGCTGAAAACAAAGGATTAAACGTATCGAATGGAAAGAAGTAATAGTTTGTAGAAAGTAAACACAAAGCAGTATACAGTTCATGGATTGTATGTAAAGAAAAAGGACCAGGATCCATAGTTCACTAGAGGTGGCTCTCCTTAAGATAGATAACATGCTGGGAGAAAAAATTACAGCGGGGCAATTGACAAACATCGAGAAAGCATACAAGCATATACTAATCATCTTGAATCCTTTGAGACTTGATTGGGCATTACAACATTATACATAGACCGTCATCCAACTGCATCTATGACTAATAATCCACCTTCAAGTTATCATCCGAACCCCCTCCAGTATTAAGTTGAGAGCAACAGATTATTGCTTTATGAATTCCGTGTAATGTAAACAATACGATTGTTCTATGAACAAAGGATTGTTGTTTTGTACCTAGTAGCAACAGCACATCTAGTACCTTAGAGATTTCTGTCACTTCCCCCAGATTACCAGAGGCATGAACCCACTATCGAGCGTAAATACTAACTCTTGGAGTTGCTAGCATCTACTTGGCCAAGATAGCTACTAACAACGGAAAGCATGCAAGACCGCAAATAACAAAGACATGATAGAATCAATAATCAATCTGAAATAGCATCTCAATATCCATCGGATCGCCGCAAACACAACACACAGAATTACAAATAGATGATCTTGATCATGAATAGAGCTCACAAGATCTAAACATGAAAGCACAAAGGAGGAGAACCATCCATCTAGCTACTACATGGATCCGTAGTCCAAGTATGAACTACTCACGCATCACACCGGAGGCTTGCATGGTGATGAAGAAGGCCTCCAGAGTGAATTCCCCTCTCCGGCAGGGTGCCAGGAAGAGCTTTAGATCCCTCCCGATCTAGGGATGGAGATGACGGCGGCTATAGATTCTTTTGTGGATTTTTGATTAGGTACTTAGGGTTTTCGTCCCGAGGGCATCTTATAGGCGGAACGAGAGGCCGAGGGGGTGTTGGGGTCGGCCAGACCACCCCCTGGCACGGGCCAGGCCTGGCCACGCGGCCAGGTGGTGTGGCTGGCCCCCAACCCTTCTCCGTCTCGTATTTTGGCATGTGATGACTTCCAGAAAAATAGGCACTTTGGCTTTTGTCCCATCCAATTCCAAGAATATTCATTTTCTGACTTTCCTGGAACCAAAAACAGCAGAAAATAGGCAGCTGGCACTGTGGCTCTTGTTAATAGGTTAGTCCAAGAAATCATATGAAAAGTACTCCAAAGTATAGACAAAACACAAGAAAGTGGATAAACCCAAGCATGGAACATCAAAAATTATAGATACATTTGCAATGTATCAACATCCCCAAGCTTACCTCCTGCTCGTCCTCAAGTAGGTAAGTGATAAAAAGAAAGAATAATTTTTGAGGTGACATGCACCATCAAAGACTTGATCAAAGTATTTGTAAAACATTCAAAGCTGGGATCATCGTACTTCAATCATAAAATGAAAGACAAAGTTCTAGAAATAAGACAAATAAACTATGATGCAACATGAAAAGGCACAAACAAAAGATTCATGAATAACAATGCTTTGCAAGACATTTGTTTGTTTCACATAAAGAAAACATAGCATAATAGTATTCAGCTTGTCCCTCATAGAGTAGCAAATATAAATGCAAAGGACACCTTCAAAGTTCATAAGAGTGACTAGATACAAATAGTTTAAAACAAGCAATATCAAGTTATGCATCAATCAACTAGTCTTGGGACAATGCACAAAGAACTAAGTATGGCCACTATGCTCTCAAAGTAGGTGCATAAAGGTAGAAGGTGGAGACTCAATATAATTGTGGAAGAAAGGCCTTGAGCAGTGCATGTGCTGCACCGATTGTACCTTGAGCAGTGCATGTGCTGCACTGCTCAGCATCTGTGCTGTGCTAGGCCATGCACTGCTTACATGAGGAGTTCGAGTGGCTTGCTCGTAGCATAGGGCGGTAGTGCACAGGTTGTAGCTTGAGCAGTGCACTGCGTGTAGTGCTGTGCATCTGCGCTGTGCTGGGCCGTGCACTGCCTACAGGAGGTCGTGCACTGCTTACAGGAGGAGTTCGAGTGGCTTGATGGTAGCATAGAGAGGCAGTGCACCGATTGTACCTTGAGCAGTGCATGTGCTGCACCGCTCAGCATCTGCGCTGTGCTGGGCCGTGCACTACTTACAGTACGAGTTCGAGTGGCTTGCTCATAGCACAGGGCGGCAGTGCACAGGTTGTAGCTTGAGCAGTGCACTGCGTGCACTGCTGTGCATCTGCGCTGTGCTGGGCCATGCACTGCCTACAGGAGGCTGTGCACTGCTTACAGGAGGAGTTCGAGTGGCTTGCTGGTAGCACAGGGAGGCCATGCACCGATTGTAGCTTGAGCAGTGCATGTGCTGCACTGCTCAGCATCTGTGCTGTGCTGGGCCATGCACTGCTTACAGTAGGAGTTCGAGTGGCTTGCTCGTAGCACAGGGCGACAGTGCACAGGTTGTAGCTTGAGCAGTGCACTGCGTGCAGTGCTGTGCATCTGTGCTGTGCTGGGCCGTGCACTGCCTACAGGAGGCCATGCACTTCTTACAGGAGGAGTTTGAGTCGCTTGCTGGTAGCACAGGGAGACAGTGCACCGATTGTACCTTGAGCAGTGCATGTGCTGCATTGCTCAGCATCTGCGCTGTGCTGGGCCGTGCACTGCTTACAACAGGAGTTCGAGTGGCTTGCTCGTAGGACATGGAGGCAGTGCATAGCTTGTATCATGAGCAGTGCAAGGCATGCAGTGCTGAGCATCTACGCTTTGCTGGGCTGTGCACTGCTTACAAGAGGCCGTGCACTACTTACAGTAGGCATCCGAGTGGCTTGCTCGTAGCATAGGGAGGCAGTGCACTGGTTGTAGCTTGAGCAGTGCATGGCGTGTAGTGCTTAGCATCTGCGATGTGCTTGGCCATACACTGCTTACATGAGGAGTTCGAGTGGCGTTCTCGTAGCACAGGGGGGCAGTGCATTGGTTGCAGATTGGGCAGTGCATAGAGTGCAGTGCTGATCATCTGCGCTTTGCTGGGCCTTGCACTGCTTGTAGGATGAGATCGATTGGCTTGCTCGTAGCATAGCGAGGCAGTGCATTGGTTGTAGCTTGAGCAATGAGTAGTATTCAAGGTCCAAGATTGACATATGCAATATTTAGAAGATGATCAAAGTGTTCAACTTACTGAGTACATTCATTGACATTACAGTAGATTAAAGATGTTCAATTTACTAAACAACACGAGTACAATACACTTCAGCACTAGATTAAACAAGAAAAGATGACTATCTGAACAGTGTTTTCCCAAGTTAACCACTAGATGAGAATCTCAACAAAGTTGAGACCAAGGTGCTCCTGCATAGGCTCTACTTTAATGAGAAGTTGTGATGCCCATCCAACATCAGCAGCAAATGTGAAGTCAGGCCATCCTGTGGTGAATCTGACACGTCCATTGTCCCTTTGTACAGTATATGCACATGTAATAAAATTCTCTTCTTCTCCTTCAAGATCATGTCCCTGCCTATACAGATGTGCTATGCCCTGAGTTGGGTACCTGAAACCATCTACAGCCTCAATTGGCATGAACTGCAATAAAGAAAAAAGTCAGTATTTTAACAAGCATTCTAAATTAACAAGTTCATTAAATTATATGTTTAATCTGAACATAAAATATGTGGAAACTAACCAGTGCATTATGGTCATGCTTATCCATATTCATCTTGTGTACCCAGAAATGCTTTTCATCTTTACTTTCAAAAAACTGATGTTCTGTGACATGAAGATCTTTGTAAATGCCAAACAGGATTGAAGCCATTTACTACTCAGTTAGTGCATTTATGTCTGAGAAGATGGTCATGTGCAGAATGCTTCTGATGGATGTAGGCACATCTCCCACCTCTGATGAATGAGTGGAAATACATGTTGAGTATTAAATACTGTTATTATGATGATCTAGTAGTAGGACAAGGAAAAACTGTATGTGCAAAATATTTACAGTAAATAAGGGAAATACCAGTTGCTTCATGAATCTTATTTTCTTCATCATTAGAGTAAACAGTGACATGAAATAAGTTGTTCAAGTTCAAACCAACATCATCAAGTTGGTCGTCATCATATTCAAAAAGCACTACATCTCCAAGTGCTATATCATAAACCCTCATCAGGGACTTCTAGTATGGACCACAAATTATTGTCCTAACATTAGACTTATTGAGGAACAAATCAAAATTTCTTAACGCTTCACTGTTTGCAACCATCCAATTATTTGGAGTGAAATCATTCAGTCTTTCCCTAAATGAGCATGTAACTACCTGAAGGTAAACAACATGGTTCAGTTCATGTGACAACAAGACAGTAAAAGAAACAATACATAAAATGAAAATTTCGAAATTTTTGAACTAAACCTTCGAAAACCTTCTCCTAAATATGTAAAAACTTACCACGCCATTGATGAGAAAACCTTGAACAATGTTAACATGGAAGCTGGTTGCTCTCCTCTCTGCCCTACCACAATTGTTGGCAGGTTGGCCGCACACTGTACAGTCCATTCCAAGAAACACCTGATAAAATTAATAATGCATTAAAGGAGTGAACTATGCATTAAATCCTAATCTAGAAAGTGTCAAATAGATCATTTATCAGGCATAAATTACACCATAGTATTAAGGGGATAAGATGATAGGAAGAACACATAAAGGATTACGGGAAAACTAAAAAAATGGAAGTGTGATGCAAAACTCACCGTCGATTTGTACTAAGACAATGGAATGGAGATGCGTAGTGGGAGAAACAAATAAGGATTACAACTCAAACCAGTAAAGAAAAGGAAAGGGATACGGAATTAGAGGAGAAAACTCGATCTAGAGGGGACGAACTTTTCTGAGAAACTGCTCTTCTCTGAGGAACTATTCTCGGGAAGTGCTCTAGACATGCGTAGTGGGAGAGCGGTGGAAAGAACTGAACATGGTCCCTTCGGTTTCCCTGCATTTATAAATCAACCAACTAAAACAGTTATGTGCTAACGCTTCGACGTGCTGTTCCTCCGCCCACTGTCTCAGGTATCCTCTCGTTTACCATCTGAGACTGACAATCCCTCTGTCCCTATGTAGCAAAATTGAAAGTCTGACAGACTAACAACAAATCTGAACTTGTGCATCTAGGAAGTGCATAGTTGACACTTTTGGCAGTGCATAGTATGTGCGAGGTATTGTTTTTATTTTTTATTTTTACGGTAATTACTATTTCCTTTATTTTTTCATTTCATATTATGTTTTTTTATTTACGGGTATTTGAAATTTTATAGTTCATTTTACTCAAAGTAGTATACTTTTTTTATCAAATTTCTACATTGAGTACTGCACAGTTTATCCGTGTGCGCTGCCATATTATTAGCTTGTTGAAGTGCCCTAGTATTGTATTATGTTGAACTGCTCTATTTTTACTGCAGTGCCATGCACATTGTTGTTCGCAACCTCGGTAAACTTAACTTTCGATCTGCGTGTGCTGTTTCATTTGCTGAATTGTTAATTGCGTTTAAATTAGGCATAATATTATAGCTTTGGTCAATCTTTAATCTTGGATGATGTGTGGGGTGTGTTTTATTGTTGGTAGGTGAGACGATTGTTCAATGTGTATAAGTATATTATAAATTCAGACGTCCATGCTTAACATTTCGTATTCTAGTCCCAATTCCTCTTCTACTAGACAGTTTGTTTTCCTCTAGACGGTTCTTCTTCTAGTTCTATTTTCAGTTCTTTCTGCCATGGATCCAATGAGGAAGCCTTTATCTAGAAAGCAGCAGACAGCTGTTACGAAACATTTGGAAGCTGATGAGCGGAGGAGACGGGGCTCGGAGGGTGCTCCCCTGCTGCCCACCATCGTGGATTCCTTCGCCGAAGGTTCATCGTTGTCTCGATGCAACCGTCACAAGATCGACGAGTCCGGGTTAGTTTTGCTTTTTTATATTTTCTTGTATTCATTTCTAATTTTTCGGATTAGGGTTTTGAAACTCTTGTTGTGTCTTTGACGTTTGGGACTTACATATAGGTCTTACTCCTCTGGTGTTCATGGTTGCTCGCATTTGGCATCTACTCCGTCGTCGTCTGTTCCTGTGGTGCATCCGAGCGGGCTAATCAATGTGCGTGTATTTGTATGTTGGCTATTTTTTACTATGATCAGTTCTATTTACACTAAATCGTGTTGTTGTTTTCTGTAAAAATATTAGGATTCACTGCCATTAGTTACGGGAGTTTCGGATGGTAGTAATCATGTTGATGCAGAATATCAGAGGCTTCGTAATGAACTTGCTGCTGGGAAGGCTAAGGTATCAGAATTGTGTGTCAAGCTCTCCGAGAAGGAGGCAGAAAAGATGACTATTACTGTAGAGTGTGACCGTCTTCGACATGAGATCGTCAGAATGCGGCACGTTGTCGAAGATGCTGCTATGATGAAGGTGGATCTCAACAAGTATAAAGCTGGCGCTGCATCCTAGGACTTAGAGCGGGATACTCTGACGGTGGATATGGCTCAGCTACTAGCTGATAGATAGAAGCTTGATGAGCAATTGGCCGACATGATAGCCAATTGTTTTGAAGACATTGAAACAACAAAAAATGCACATCTTGACATGTTACATGCAATGTAATCACTGAAGGACATTCTTGAGCGCCGTCGTAACTGCTCAGAGTGCATGGATGACATTCACAAAGAGGTAAAGGAGCTTGATAAGAAACTGTCCAAATAACTTGTGAAGCATCTTCCATGTTTTAAATGCTAGCCAAATTTGGCCTATCATGTTGTAAGTGTTTGTAATGGTGTTTTTGAAGAGCACTTAATGAATGTGATGGAGCAAGATTGTATGTAATTTAGTAAGTATGTACGTAATGAAGCAAGTGTATGTCTGTTAGTGAATTTTTCTATTTGCACTGCTGTGACTAGCTATGGTGCACTGCGCTGTTCTTTCCATGTGTGCTATACAGCTTATTTGTTCTGCCTTGACCAGACTGGTTGCACTGTCGTATTTACTCATGTATGCATGGTTCTATGATAGTGCAAGGATATCTATTTAGGTAGTTTTTGAAATGATCATCTAGAAGCAGTTTATACTCTATTGAGTGCGCTGAAAATATAATTTTCACACATAAGGATGGAAGAGTGTTTTTAGTGGTGCATTCACTACCCACATAAATTTAGATGCACTGCCTCGTACATATGTATATTCTGCCTTGTGCTGCTTTTTGCACTGCCTTCTTTACTTATGTATGCAATTTTTCCATGGTAGTGCAAGGATATCTATGTAAGCAGTTTGTTTAAAGACTACCTAGAGGAAGTTTATACTGGGTTGATTATGATCGTCATGTGGAAGTAGTTTATACTTGGTTCAGTGTGATGAAAATATAATTTTTACACATAGCTATGCAATTGTTTTTATCGTTGTATGCGTTTGCGATATGCACTACTCACATAGATGCCAGTTATTATTTGGTTCATTGTGATGAAATTATAATTTTTACACATAGCTATGCAAGAGTGTATGTAGATGCACTGGCCCATAGATGCCGATACACTGCAAGTAGATATTGCACTACCAACGTAAAATCAGAAAACAAGTTATCTATTCAAGATTAACAAGTGTGTACTTACGCCCATAGATATTGTTATTTCCTTTGCCTTTGACTAGTTAGATGCAATATGTGCATGCAATCTGGTTTGACGAAATAATGTACATGTTTCGGAATCTTGTTCTAATCACTTAATGTTATTGCAATTTGTGGCATCTCCATCTCTGGACCCAACTCCCTAAAATCTTCTGGTAGGTTCTTCAGTGCTTGGTTGGATCTGTGGAACAATATTGCGTACAGCTGTTCATCTCTGATACTGGAGCTTGTGTCCTGATAAGTATTGTAAAGTCTTGTTAGTTTTCAAGTATATGTAATCAACATTTTTGAAAAATTTCTATCTAACTACTGCTTACACTTGACGTCTTTCCTTTTTCTATAATTTTGCCATTGTACCTCTGCAGGTAATATAATGTCCACAGTCCACATGCGTCTTCATATTGTTTTTTAGTTCTCACGTAGCGTGCACTTTTGAATGATGCACTCCATCTTGGCAATGTGTCATCTTTGTAAATGCACTCTAGCACTTGTTCGAACCTGCTTAGCTATATATTGAAACATTATAGTGACATTGTTAGATAAAAAGGGTAGTAAGTTCTTATATGTTTTTTTTAGAAATAACACTCTGACTCTAGTAAAAGTTTTCTAGTAATGTCTATATTTTGGTAGGAGTCTTACCATAGTTTGTCCTATGTTACTGTGGTAATCCTACATATCTTTACTGTTTGTATGCGAAGGAGTCTATGATCTCAACCTTTGGATTCCGAGCAAACCTATTTAAGACATAAACCGAGAAATGTTTCTTGCAATGAACCGGTAGTAGTATTTGTGTATGGAAGTAGATAAAATACTCAAGTAAGTTTTAAACATGTGGTAATTTTTAGTTTTATGAGATATATTAATACTGAATATAGAAATAGAAATTTATGCTTATTTCTAAAATAACTCATTGTGGGTGCTTTTGTAAGGTTGTCTGTTCCTATGAGGTAATCAATTGTGCGAGCAATATCTTCAGGTTCGAATTTTTTGTTTTTTTCCATAAAATCTAATACTGATGTTACCTGTGTGGGTAGGATTACCCTTTTACCTTCCTGGAAAAGATATTTGAACTCATCATTACTTCTCCATATGTGGATGACGGCATCTAAAAATTCATTGTCTATCCATCCATTCTCTTTGAAACTGTCTGCTAGTTCACGTGCAGTATATGCCAGATTAGAATCTCTTGATTCATTGGATCTAGTTGTCTTGATAAAAACTCTCATGTTGTATTACAAAAAACAGGATTAGTATTACAGGGGTGTTAGTTTAGATTAGAACAAAAAAGATCAAGGGTAATTAAAAGATATCTAGTTGTATCAAGTTAAGCTTTACACTTACTCTCCGTAATCTGGTTTTGATGCATATTCGATTAGTTTTTGCCGTACTTTCCTTGCATTCTCTGTTTCTTTAAATTCAGCTGGAATGAAAACAAGTCTTTCTTCTGGATTTCGATTTTTCTATTCTTCCATCGAAACCTTGCACCTTTTTGGATTTCTTCTATATCTTTCTCTGAAGATCTCTTTCTCCTTAGTTTCTTTCAGTTGTATCATGGATTTGTTTGGCATCTTGTTTTCTTTCTCTTGGATTCCTACCAATATATCTCTCTTCAAGCCTTGGAAATCTCTTCTTGTGAATAGCTCTTGATATTCAGAATGGCCTGTAGATGTTGCAAATTTGTAAATACTTGTGTTGTACTTGATAGTAATAATGTTATGAAACAACATACTATGGTATGAACAATACTAGTCAAAAAACTGTGTAAAAGATTACCTAATATTCTATCATTTAATGTTTCGATGTTTACACTGAAGATGTCTGATGTCAGCATCCTCATGAGAAGCATTTCCTTGTAATCCATAATATCTTTTTTTGTCAATTCCAGAATATGATCTCTGGTGCAGTTCTTGATCATATAGAGCATGAAGAACCCACAGTCACAGCTGCATAACGTTTTTCGTTTTAGTTGTTGTCAGATGGTTAAAAGTTGACAAAGATAAGTAGTTCAATGTAAGACTAAATTTAATGTTATGTATGCACATTTACCCGTTATCTTGTAGAGGCATGTGTTCATATACTACCTCAAAATCATCCAGCGTTTGGACTTTTGTTTCTATTGTTCAAAACCTTCGCTCCACAATGTCTTTATTTTCCTGATCAATTTTGAGCATACTTTTTCAAAATCAATATCCCCTGGCTCTCTCAATGAATCATAAATTATGAACTTCTTCTCCAAAATATCTACTGTCAATTTGAACCAGTGACCTACTGAACCTGAACTTCCCTTAGGAGGTCGCTCGAGGAAAGGAAACATTATCTGCATGAGCAATTATTTAAAATTTGTTAACGTATTTTTTCTATTTCAAAAATGAATATACAAGCTTGTATTTGCAGTATGGTGTTCTTCAAGTTGTCAAAAAATATACTGTAATGAACATTATTGTTCTACTTACTAGTTCGTATTTGTCTCGATGGTCTGCTGTGTCTGGTTTAAACAAGTCCTCTACCCAACGCATACTTCTTTTATCGTCTTTCACTTCTCTAATGTTAATAAGTTTTTGCTGCAAAACAACCGTTAGTTTGTTTGCTCTGAATATATAAAACCTTTGTTTATTATTTACAGTTGCTTTTTCTATAGTACTTACAGTTACTCTGTAATGAATAATTTTCTTCTTTGACTTGGTTCTCCTAAGTTGTTCTTCAAGATAGGTAAACACAAATTCACCCTCTATATCGCCTAGCAGTCCTTCGTTTCTGAAAGCACTTGATATGTAATACAGTGGCACCTTTGTATTGGTTTTCTCGTGCTTCAAGATATACCGAGATCTACAGAGTGGAGTAATTTTTATTATAACACATTATGGTTCTGAAAAAATATGCAAAGTGCAAAATGATAATTTTTAAAATCATCTCACTTTAATATAGATGTATCTTCTTTTGGTAGTTTTTTGTCCGTGAACTTGCATATCAGGTAATACAATTTTGTCCATTCGGATTGTATTTGCATGTTGTCCTTGTTTGCTTGGTCTCCACTATCTATATCTGTGGAAATAAAAAATTGTTAGTGTGTGAAAAAATGAAGTGCAGAAAAATCAGTGTAATGACTGAAGTTAGGCAGTGCATCAGAATGGTAATTGGATGACAATTCAGTTACAGTAGTTGAGGCAGTTTACTGGTTCAACTGTCGTGTTTGACGAGTGCAAATGGTAGACTGGCTAATACTTGTAACCATAATCGTTCATACAAATCTCTTCATGGTCATTACAACCAGATTTTTTGATATGTTTAGCAAGCTCTATTTTGCAAGTGTATCTTTAATTTATTGACACCAGTAGAAACATGGTATGTTTACAAATGAATAAAATTGTTCAACAAATTAATTTCATAAATATAAGTTGTATCTATGTCATATGATCTTCTGCTGTCAGATTGGTACTGACAGACAGTAAATCTTCTGCTTTGTGTCCAACTTCACTGTCTTTAACTTTGACCTT
Source organism: Avena eriantha (assembly GCA_910589775.1). NCBI lineage: Eukaryota > Viridiplantae > Streptophyta > Magnoliopsida > Poales > Poaceae > Avena > Avena eriantha. The sequence continues at coordinate 140,005,072 of OU342746.1, forward strand.
CTGTTTTTCTTTATCTTTTGTCTGATGTTCCTCTTGTTTATCCTGTTCTTGCCTATTCACTGTGTCAGATGAGCGTATGCTTGTTTCTGCTGCTGCTGCTACTTCGTCAGAGGGAGTTTGGTTGTTTGTATCTCCTCCGGCGTCCTCCTACAATCAAAAGTTTATATTAATTCTTTGTTAAATTGTTATGAATGTTATAACCATCATCAGATTTTTATTTTTGTTTTATATTATAGCAAATTGTCCCCTTTCTACTAAATGAGCGTCTACCTTTAGAGATTTGTCTTTTGTTATTGTTGATGTTGCGTGCTCCTGTCCTTTTGCTGCAGTTTCATTATTGGTATCATCTGCCTGATTGTCCAATCCATTTAAAAAAATAATACAACACATTTAAACTAGTAGCAATCATTCTTATTATATCGTGCAATAACTTGCAATAGGTATATAAATTACCTTTGTAGCTTCGATTGTTGTGTCTTCTGTTTTTTTAGACATATCAACACTGCCAGAGTTGTTTTTCTCAGTTTCATTTTGTGGCAATGAACATGATGTAGGATCTTCCATTCTAACAGGTCCTCTTTTTGCTGTTAATCTAACTGCTATATCTTTCGCCGACTGCATGTATAACTTAAGCTTATCCATTGAGTCTAGAATCTCAAGTCCTGCTCTATTAACATCTTGCTTGTAGTTACTGATGAGGCCTAGTTTGTTGTTAGTTTCTAAATCTTGACATATGTTTTCTAGGTTGTCGACAATCTGTCTCAGGAGATCCATTGCTTGCTGCATCTTCTCAACATCTGTCATGAGACCTCCGATTGGATTTGGCTGGACAGAAGGTTCTTTAGTTGGAATGTTTGAGTTGTCTCCGGCAAGAACTATTGCATACTTGTTCTTCTGGTTCTCCTGATCATTATCCACCACCGTATTTGAGGAACTGTTTTTCTTTGTATGAAAACCTTTGTTGTAGTGCTGCAACTCTGAACTAGTCTTAACCTGTTTCATGTGAAGAGGACAATTTGGATATTTTTATGCTCAATCTTCTTAGGTTACGGAATTAAATCAGATATGCAATAAGGAAATACAAAGATACTCCCGCCGTTTCAAAATATAAGATGTTTTAGCTTTGTGAATGAAGTGTATCTAGACTTCTTTTAGTGTGTAGGTTCATCTAGGTTTGAAGTGAACCTAGATACGACAAGGGGTCTAGATACACTCATTTTACAAAGCTAAAACATCTTATATTTTGAAACGGAGGGAGTACATATTATCAGTATGTGTACTTACATATTGCAATGCTCCGAATTCCTCAATGTTATGTTTTTGTCTGTCCTTCTTCACAATGGATGACAATAATTCATTGTCAAGAACATGCAGCCTTGGTGTTTCAATCGTGTTGATTGAATTCTCACGCCTTTTAGTGTCCAGATAGACTATTAAAGGCAGAATTGCGCATCCCTCAGCTTCTTTTGTATTTTTTTTAACAGGACCCTTACCCTTTTTCTTGTTTCTGTTTTCCTTTTCTGCAAAAAATTCTGAACTCCTCACTTCAGTTCATCCACTACTACGCGGCAGATATCCATTTTATGAAGCTTCTTGTAGTCTACATTGTGCATCATTCCACCCTCTCGGCCTATCCTTGCGTGTAGAGTGGGGCAAACAATACTCTTGAAAATGACCAGAAATATGCATTGCATTATGAAAGGACTTGTGTCACCTTTCTTTATTTGCTTATACAGATCATTAAGTTGAACTTGTTTTGTCGCTGTTATTTCAAGTTCTTTCCTTAGCCATTTGAGAGCTTCTGTGTTACCATCCACTGATGGTAATGGAGCTGTTTCAGGTCCGTCAGGGAAGCCGAACACTGATTTCACAACTTCTGGTGTTATTTCAATGTCCACGCCGGCTCCAAGTTCCATTACCATTGTAACTCTATCAATTTTCTCGTATAACCACAAGATCATTGGCCGTGACAGGTTTGATGTTACTCTGTAATTAAACAGGAATCCCCACCCAACATTTGATAACTCGTTTTTTTGATCATCGCTAAGGACCTTTGTAAGCAATTTGTTGAGCTCTTTGAGTGAACACACATTACTGTGTAGTTTGTGCATGTGTCCTTGCGTAGCTTGTTGTCACCTATTGTCAAGTATCCTTGAATCATATTCTTGCTCTGATCCTTGCGTCTGCGTTTTCTCCCAGTTTGCTGCATGTAAGATTTTATGCTGTCAGTTCATGCTATGGATTTTCCAAAATGAATGTCATATGGTTAATTTATTTATGTAAATCTTTACTAACCTTATTATCCAATTCTCCTCCATTTTCTTCTGTATCACCTGCAGCATCATCATCATCTTCTGTTTCAGATTGTATTCCTTCTAGAAGAATATTGTAGTCTTCATCGTCGTTGTCACTGCTCTCATCCTCATCTGTGTTGTTCTCTTGCTCTTTCAGATGTCTTTTTTCTTCCTTTGATATTCTAGATGCTCTCCTCTTTTTTCCTAAGTGTTATCTTGATCTTATGGTACTATTGCTTTCCATGTCTTCAATCTTCTTGTACTGGACTGTAAATCTATTGTGGTACTGCTGTCTGGAAGCTGAACACTCGGTGGGATTGGGTCATCCTGGGGTATGTTTTGTTCCTTTTTTCATCGTCCACACTTTCTTCAGAGGTTGATGCAAGATGTAGTTTCTTCTTTACTTTATCTAGGTTCAATTTTCTTTTTTACTGCTTTCTTAATCTTTTTTTTCTCTTCCTCTTCTGCTAGTTGATCTTCCACTTGCCATTCCTATGTGGGTGTTTCTGTGCAGTCCACACTTTGTGATTGTGTTATTGATAGTTGGCTGGTGTGGACCTGACTGCTGTTCTAGTTATCTGTTTTGGGGCAATATTTTTCCTTACTATATGAAGAAGAAACACTAATAATATGTACTTTTACTTTGTTTTACAGTATTACCTTGGGTCAGCAATGACTCGTCAGCATCCGTATTATCAGGTATGCTCTGCAAAGAAGTTGTATTAAATAAATGCTATTTCTAGATTTATGTTAGTGATGACTACAAGGTATGTTGTATATTGCTCTATACCTTCCTAGGGCTACGACTTGTGTTGACCTCCATTTAACCTAATAATTAAATAATATTTTTAGCATAAGACAATTCTTAATAAGTGGTAGAAAATTAGTAATTCTTTATGGAATCTTCTAATCCTTAGTAATTATTTTCACTGATTCGATATTTTAATATATTTGTCGATCCTTTCTATATACGAATTCTATTTCCCTGTTTTTTTCAATAATTACTTACAAAAACAACTATACATACGTAATCTCTAAACTATTAGTCACATATGCTTTGTATGGCGATAAGGAACTAAAATGAATGAATTAAAAGTGGAGTTAGATAGTATGTACTATAAATTTTTCCTTTCTGTTACAGATTTGTGAAGAATCTAGTATTAAACAGGAATTATATGATTTTGATTGATATGAATTCGGCGTACCTCTTGTTCTAGGTTCCTACGCTTACTTGTTTCTTGAATAAGAGGAAGCAGGGGCCTTCCGCCGCTCTCTCGCCTTCCGCCGTTTACCTTTTTTGTGAATCTATCCTCTCTAACGAGATCGCCAGGGAGCTCCGTTTCAAATCGGTGCAGGTTGCTGAGGACGAACTTGCTACCATCGGAGGATTTTTGGTGCGGGCGGTGGTGGGTTGGATTTGAAGGGTTGGACTAGATTCTATTGGGGTGGGTCAGCGGGGGCGGGGTGATCTGGGGTGTTGCTGTTGGCAGAGCATGGTGTGTGCTGTTGGTGTTGGGGGTGTGGGAAGGTAGTTGTTTCCACGTTTGCCGGTGTTGGGAGGTTTGTTTCTAGATGTTGTTGCTCCTGGTCGACGGCGACGACGGTAGTAGAATGACTCTGTTTTCCGCGGGTTTTGTTTTTTCGGACTATCTTTCCGTGGGTTGGATACTAGAGGGAACATGAAATCGTGTATGGGGTGGTAGTTTTGGTTGCTCTGCCTTGTTTACAAGCAATGAAATGCCTTGTGTCTGCTTAATTTTGACGCCTCAGGTGATCGTGAGTGATCTACCGTAATTTTATTTGACTAACTGCCTTGTTAGATTTCATTGATGCACTGCACCAACTGTATATAAGATATACGGAGTGCACTGCCTAAGTTGTAATTCGTGCACTTCTTTCTTATTGACCAATATATGTTTACTTCTCTTTGCTTGCACAAAGTTTGTATTTGATGTAAGTTCTATTTACTTTAGTGTTGGGGGAGTGATATTTGTATTCTCTTAGTCGGCGTTTTCTGTTAACTACTTCTAGGTTAGTGTAAACACTGCCATAGCCGGTAAGATCAGTATGTGTGTTTAGATAAGTTTTGCACTGTCAGTCATACAGTTTATGTACTGCCCTGATAAGTTATTTTTTTCACTATGTTTTCGGCTTTCGAGTTCCCAGTTTTTTATGTACTACACAAGTTCTGCCATTTGCACTACCTACGTTTTAAAGGGTGCACTGCCTAATTTATGCGCAGTTTTGTATTAACTGCTTGTAGGTTGGCGTAAGCACTGCCATAGCCGGCAAGGTCAGAATGTGTGTTTAGATAAGTTTTGCACTGCTAGTCATACAGTTTATGTACTGCCCTGATAAGTTATTTTTTTTCACTATGTTTTTGGTTTTCGATTTCCTAGATTTTGATGTACTCCACAAGTTCTGCCATTTGCACTGCCTACGTTTTAAATGGTGCACTATCTAATTTATGCGTAGTTTTATGTTAACTACTTCTAGGTTGGCGTAAGCACTGTCATAACCGGTAAGGTCAGAATGTGTGTTTAGATGAGTTTTGCACTGCCGGTCATACAGTTTATATACTCTCCTGATAAGTTATTTTTTTCACTATGTTTTCGGCTTTCGAGTCCCCAGATTTTGATGTACTGCACAAGTTCTGCCATTTGCACTGCCTATGTTTTAAAGGGTGCACTGCCTAATTTATACGCAGTTTTGTGTTAACTGCTTCTAGGTTGGCGTAAGCACTGCCATAGCCGGTAAGATCAGAATGTGTGTTTAGATGAGTTTTGCACTGCCGGTCATACAGTTTATGTACTGCCCTGATAAGTTAATTTTTTTTCCACTATGTTTTTGGCTTTCAAGTTCGCAGATTTTGATGTACGGCACAAGTTCTTCCATTTGCAGTGCCTACGTTTTAAAGGGTGCACTGCCTAATTTAGTTTTGTGTTAACTGCTTCTAAGTTGGCGTAAGCACTGCCATAGCCTGTAAGGTCAGAATGTGTGTTTAGATGAGTTTTACACTGCCGGTCATACAGTTTATGTACTGCCCTGATAAGTTATTTTTTTCACAATGTTTTCGGCTTTCGAGTTCCTAGATTTTAATGTACTGCCTACGTTTTAAAAGGAGCACTGCCTAATTTATGCGCAGTTTTGTGTTAACTGCTTCTAGGTTGGCGTAAGCACTTCCATGGCTGGTAAGATCAGAATGTGTGTTTAGATGAGTTTTGCACTGTCGGTCATACAATTTATATATTGCCCTGATAAGTTATTTTTTTCACTATATTTTCGGCTTCGAGTTCCCAGAGTTTGATGTACTGCACAAGTTCTTACATTTGCACTACCTACGTTTTAAAGGGTGCACTGCCTAATTTATGCGCAGTTTTGTGTTAACTGCTTCTAGGTTGGCATAAACACTGCCATAGCCGGTAAGGTCAGAATGTGTGTTTAGATAAGTTTTGCACTGCCGGTCATACAACTTATGTACTGCCTTGACAAGTTATTTTTTTGTCTATATTTTCGGCTTTCGAGTTCCCAGATTTTGATGTACTACACAAGTTCTGCCATTTGTACTGCCTACGTTTTAAAGGGTGCACTAACTAATTTATGCGTAGTTTTGTGTTAACTGCTTCTAGGTTGGCGTAAGCACTGTCATAGCCAGTAAGGTCAGAATGTGTGTTTAGATGAGTTTTGCGCTACCGGTCATACAGTTTATGTAATTCCCTGATAAGTTATTTTTTCACTATGTTTTTGGCTTGCGAGTTTCCCAGATGTTGATGTACTACACAATTTCTGCCATTTGCAGTGCCTACGTTTTAAAGGGTGCACTGCCTAATTTATACGCATTTTTGTGTTAACTGCTTCTAGGTTGGCGTAAGCACTGCCACAGCCGGTAAGATCAGAATGTGTGTTAAATGAGTTTTGCACTGCCGGTCATACAGTTTATGTACTGCCTTGATAAGTTAATTTTTTGTCCACTATGTTTTCGGCTTTCGAGTTCCCAGATTTTGATGTACTGCACAAGTTCTGCCATTTGCAGTGCCTATGTTTTAAAGGGTGCACTGCCTAATTTATGCGCAGTTTTGTGTTAACTGCTTCTAGGTTGGCGTAAGTACTGCCATAGCCGGTAAGGTCAGAATGTGTGTTTAGATGAGTTTTGCACTGCCGATCATATAGGTTATGTACTGCCTTGATAAGTTATTTTTTTCACAATATTTTTGGCTTTCGAGTTCCCTGATTTTGATGTACTGCACATGTTCTGCCATTTGTACTGCCTATGTTTTAAAGGTTGCACTGACTAATTTATGCGCAGTTTTGTGTTAACTGCTTCTTGGTTGGCGTTAGCACTGCCATAGCCGGTAAGGTCAGAATGTGTGTTTAGATGAGTTTTGCACTGTTGGTCATAAAATTTATATATTGCCCTAATAAGTTATTTTTTTCACTATGTTTTCGGCTTTCGAGTTCCCAGATTTTGATGTACTACACAAGTTCTGCCATTTGCACTGCCTACGTTTTAAAGGGTGCACTGCCTAATTTATGCGCATTTCTGTGTGAACTGCTTCTAGGTTGGCATAAGCACTGCCATAGCCGGTAAAGTCAGAATGTGTGTTTAGATAAGTTTTGCACTGCCATATAATTACACATTGTTCAAAGTATTACACACACTAAGCAGGGTTTCAAGCTTGTTAAAATGACATTGTTTGGAAAATATCAAACGCTAAATCAAATCCACATTTTATATGTGGTTATCAACTAAAATCACCATACTGATATAATATCATAGCCACACTACAAAAGTCTTTACTGAATTCACATTTCCTTCTAGCCATCTTCTTGCTTCTCTGATCTATCGACATCTTCTTCTGGACTGATGCCGTATTACTCCTTCTGCCATATCTTCTTGGTATCCTCTGATGGACCTGCTTGTTTCGTTTGTACGATTTATAACCTCCATGACATCTGATGAAGAGCTTGTTATCCAAGATTGGTTTATCTAAACCGAGGAGAATCCTGATGAATGCTATCCTCTTGTACAACTCGTATGTGACATATCCATCTATTGCTGAGTAACGTAGATTCTCTGACGGCATTGGCTTCCACTCTCATATGTTATGCATGTTTGAGTTACGTGCTAGTATCTTCATCTGAATGTATGATCTATCAATGAGTGTTGCTGCAAGATTGGACATGCCATCCCTATGATTATCTCGTGGCACTGACTTGAATATATCCTGTATGTCGACGTGGTACTTGTCAGGGATATCAAATTTCTCTTTCTGCATCATCTTTATGTCTATCCTCTTGTCCACACTAACGAACGTGATCTGTTTTTTTAGAAAATCCTGTAGCCCCTCCATTCCTTAGTGCTCGTAGCATAATGATACACTAGGACGTGCTCCCTCATGGCGAGTTGTACTACGGCGATGGTTTGTTGTTTGCCTCTAGGAGTGTATTCGAGGTCGAGTCCTATGTACCTGCTGCTGTCGTCCTATCAAGTAAAATTTGATCATTTAGTAAGTAGCAGAATCTAGTGAAACATTTTTGATTCTTACAGCGTGAAGAATAGGAGTAGGGGAAAATGTAGGATCGCATTTTCCATGCCCACTCTAAGGCTCCGTTTGGCTTATTGGCTTTTGTCAAACCAAAGTATTCTAAAACCATAATATATCAACGCCGGGCCATCAATACTACAGTTTGCACAAAACCATAGTATTTGTAAAAAATAGCTCTAGACCACTTTCTTGAAACGTGCAAAAAAACCTCAGTTTTTGCAATACCACAGTTTTGAAACTTTGGTGTTTTACTGTGGCCAAACTCCCAAACTATTGAAAACTACAGTATTTTTAGATACTACGTTATCTTTCGAATACTGAGAAAAAACAGCATGTGCCAAACAGGAAAAAAATGTATGTATGGGGTTACATTAATTCGTATTACAAATAGTTTGCTTGATCATTGGAAAAAACAATTGATTCTGAAAAAGGATGTATGGGGGTAATGTTTGATTCGAATAAAAACTGGTTCAAAGTACTAGTTAGGAAAAGGTACTGCAAATTTTCTGCATAATTCTTATGCAAACCTTTTCAAACAAAGATACAGTAAGTTGGATCAGTACTAACCTCGTCAAGCCAACCTTCGTACATTGCGAGTATTTTGTCGACCGTGGATTTCTCGTTGGTGTACACCACAGTAAGAACCGTCGTTCCATGAGTAGGAATGTGATGAATCTTCGTTGTCTGAAGCTCGTCGTCCATGGGAGGAAGACGTCTGGTACCATGACTTGAATCTGTTTATTTCTGAAGTAGTAAACAAGGATGGATCTAATAAGAACAAGTATGTGATGGACTACATAATAATATATAATTATGCGCTAGATAGACACCTTGGTCTTCTGATTTTCGGCGTTGCAAATGATGAACTGATGCGCCGTTATTGCAACTTACGCCTTTACCGCTTCCATGACTCCTCGTATCCTTATAACCAACCGATCGTGCAAATCGTGCTAGTAGTTATAAAAAAGGCCCACTACGAAATTGTCCATACAAGACCTCAAAACTTTGCAACCATGTAACTGTTCCTTATATACATTAAAGGCCCACTAATATAGTTCACATGCCCATTGTTAGTTGCGGCATAGTACTGCTTCTCTAAAGTATTATGCACTGCCTCATATTACATAAAAGTAAAAAAACTTATAAAAACAGTACATTTGAGACCTTAAAAGTACGTAACTCTGCTTCTTAAACACACGTCTATTATGCACAAGCCCATTTGATTTGGTAACAAACTTAAGGATCCGACAGGTTGTCAGCCGATGGACTTTGAACTAAATGAGCCGCAACGTCAGACAAACAGCGCAAAGAATTCTTAGTTGCTTCCAAACCTCAGGTAACTTTTATCTTTGAGACAAAAAATGCTAAATTCACTGAAAATCAAATTTCTGCTCGCTTTAATATAAATGACTGTTGTAGTGCCATCTCAAAGGAAAGAAGGGGGCTTATGGATGATATGGACAGATGATGTAGATATTTCCCTGCACTTCAAGTCGCTTAATCTAGTTCTAGCTATAGTTATGGATCGGGACAAATATCAAAATTTTGGCCTTGTTTGTATATATGGCGATCCCTACAACCGTACTACAAGCTCTATCTGGCAACAGGTTGCACATTTTGTGTATTATAATAGCAGCTGATGGGTTCGTAGCATGGAAAACAAAAAATTTCTACCGCAAGAACGAACAAAACCTAGATCTAATCTAGATAAAAGCCAAGATCTAATCTATTAGACATGAGCAACGAGATAGATAGGAACTAACCCTCGTAGATCCGATAGCGTTAACGAGATTATATCTCGTGGTTGATGTAGTCGATCACTTGCCGATCTCAAGATCGTGTGGACGATCCTTCCGGCGTCGCGTTTCAGCAGCGCTTCCGCAGTCGGTCAAGTGGACGATCCTTCCGGCGCCGCGATTTGGCAGCGCTTCCGCAGTCGGTCACACGTGCGGAGTCGAAGCAGACCTTCCTCTCCCCGTTCCAGCGAGCAGCGGAGGTAGTAGATCTTCTCCACGGAATCCCAGCAGCACGACGGCGTGGTGGTGGTGGTGGAGTAGAGAATTCTGCAGGGCTTCGCCTATGCCTGTGCAGAAGATGGTGGAGGATAGAGGCGGCAAAGATTGGGTGTTATGGGAGCAGGGGAGGAGGGGGCGCCCCTGCCCCTCTATTTAGAGAAGGGAGGGCGCCTGGGGAGGGGGAGTCCTTGTAGGACTCCCCTCCCTTGTAGGCCGGCAGATTGGGAGGTGGGGGGAGGAGTCCTCCTCCCCCACGACTCCTAGTCTTGACCCACCAGGACTCCTTGATCCCTATCTTGATTTTCAAGAAAACTCCAAGATATCTTCTAGAACCTTCCGGAACATTCTGAAACCTTCTAGAATCCTCATACAAACACTCCGGAACATTTCCTAACTCATAAAATGATCTCCTATATATGAATCTTATTCTCCGGACCATGCCGGATCTCCTCGTGATGTCCCGAATCCAATCCGAGACTCCGAACAACATTCGGTCTCCAAGCATATTCCATATCTACTTAAAACAACTTCGAACCTTAAGTGTGTCACCCTACGGTTCGTGAATATGTAGACATGATAGAGACACATCTCCTATCAATAACCATCAGCGGGACCTGGAGATCCATAATGGCTCCCACATACTCAACGATGACTTTGCGATCGATTGAACCATTTACATACGAAACTAATTCCCTTTGTCTCGCGATACTATACTTATCCGAGGTTTGATCGTCGGTATCTCCATACCTAGTTCTACCTCGTTACTGATAAGTACTCTTTACTCGTTCCGTGATATGTCATCCCTTGTGACCCAGTCACATGCTTGCAAGCTAACTAGATGACATTCCACCGAGAGGGCCCAGAGCATATCTATCCGCTATATGGATGGACAAATCCCAATCTTGGTTCATGCGCTTCAACACATACTTTCAGAATACCCAATGACACTTTTATAACCACCCAGTTACGAAGCGGCGTTTGATGTCATCAAAGTATCCATCCGGTGATGGTGATTAACATAACCTCATGGTCGAAGGAATAGGTTACTAAGTATTTGAAAGCTTACAGCAAAACGAACTCAATGACTTGATCTTATGCTACGCTTACTATGGGTGTGTGTCCATCACATCATTCTCCTAATGATATAACCTTGTTATTAATCACATCCTAATGTCCATGATCAGGAAACCATGATCATCAATTAATCAACAAGCTAGTTCAACAAGAGGCTTACTAGGGACTCTTATATGTTTACAAAACACACATGTATTAGTGTTTCCTAATAATACAATTATAGCATGGGATGTAAACATTCATCATAAAGACAAAGATATAATAATAATCACTTTTATTATTGCCTCTTGGGCATATCTCCAACAGTCTCCCACTTGCACTAGAGTCAATAATCTAGATTACATGGTAATATACCGAACACCCATGGCGTTTTGGTGTTGGTCATGCTTTGCATTAGAGAGAGGTTTAGTCAACGGATCTGCCACATTCAGATCAGTGTGTACTTTGCAAATCTTTATGTCACCATCTCGGACATACTCGTGAATAGCGTGGAAACGTAGCTTGATGTGCTTCAGCTTGCTATGTGACCTTGGCTCCTACGCATTAGCTATGGCACCTGTGTTGTCATAGTAGATGGCCATCGGGTCCAACGCACTGGGAACCACGCCGAGTTCAGTAATGAATTCCTTCATCCAAACGGCTTCTTGTGCAGCCTCCGAAGCAGCTATGTATTCCGATTCAGTTGAAGATTTCGCCACAACGCTTTGCTTCGCACTCCTCCAGCTCACTGCAACACCATTCAAAATAAATACGTATCCCGATTGTCACTTCGAGTCATCCGGATCGGTGTTCCAACTAGCATCGGTGTAACCGTTTACAACAAGCTATTCATCACCTCCATAAGAAAGAACCATATCCTTAGTCCTATTTAGGTACTTTAGGATATTTTTGACCGCTGTCCAGTGCTCCATTCCAGGATCACTTTGATATCTGCTAGTCAAACTAACAGCATGTGCTATATCCGGTCTTGTACACAGCATGGCATACATGATAGAACCTATGGCTGAGGCATAGGGAATGTTATTCATTTTCTCTCTATCTTCTGCCGTAGCTGGACTTTGAGTTTTACTCAAGGTCTTACCTGACAACATGGGCACGAACCCTTTCTTGCTATCTTCCATTCTAAACTTCTTTAGAACTTTGTCCAAGTATGTACTTTGTGAAAGCCCTATTAGGCGTCTTGATCTATCTCTATAAATCTTGATGCCTAGAATATATGCCGCTTCGCCAAGATCCTTCATTGAAAAACTATTATTCAAATAGGTTTTGACGCTATTAAGAAGTTCTATATCATTCCCAATCAACAATATGTCATCTACATACAGTACTAGGAATGCTACAGAGCTCCCACTCACTTTCTTGTAAATACAAGCTTCTCCTTAAGTTTGTATAAATCCAAAGTTTTTGATTACTTTATCAAAACGTTGATTCCAACTACGGGATGCTTGCTTCAGTCCATAAATGGATCGCTGAAGTTTGCATACCTTGTCAGCATCTTTAGGATCGACAAAACCCTTGTGTTGTACCAATATACAACTCTTCCTCAATGTCACCATTAAGGAACGCCGTTTTGACATCCATCTGCCAAATCTCATAATCGAAATGTGCAGCAATTGCTAACAAAATCCTCACAGACTTTAGCTTCGCTACTGGTGAGAAAGTCTCATCATAGTCAACTCCTTGAATTTGTCGGAACCCTTTCGCGACAAGTTGAGCTTTATAGACGGTAACATTACCATCAGCATCTGTTTTGCTCTTGAAAATCCATTTGTTCTCGACAGCCTTACGGCCATCTGGTAAGTCCACCAAAGTCCACACTTGGTTTTCGTACATGGATCCCATTTCAGATTTCATGGCTTCTAGCCATTTGTCGGAATCTAGGCTCACCATAGCTTCTTCATACGTCGCAGGGTCATCAGCGTTGTCCACCAACATGACGTTCAAGGCAGAGTCATACCAATCAGGAGTGGTACGAACCCTCGTTGACCTGCGAGGTTCAGTAGTAACTTCGTTCGAAGTTTCATGATTATTATCATTAGCTTCCTCTTCAATTGGTGCAGGCGGCACGAAAACATCTTCTGGTGCTACGCTACTCTCAAATCCGAGAGAAGGTTCAACAACCTCATCGAGTTCTACTTTCCTTCCAGTCACCTCCTTCGAGAGAAACTCCTTCTCAAGAAAGGATCCATTCTTGGCAACGAAAACTTTGCCTTCGGATCTATGATAGAAGGTATACCCAATCGTTTATTTAGGGTATCCTATGAAGACGCATTTCTCCGCTTTGGGTTCTAGCTTATCAGGTTGTAACTTCTTTACATATGCTTTGCAACCCCAAACTTTAAGGAACGATAACTTAGGTTTCTTCCCAAACCACAATTCGTACGGTGTCGTTTCAACGGATTTAGATGGTGCCCTATTTAAAGTGAATGCAGCTGTCTCTAATGCATAGCCCCAAAATGATAATGGTAAATCTGTAAGAGACATCATAGACCGAACCATATCTAAGAGAGTTCGATTACGACGTTCAGACACACCATTACGCTGTGGTGTTCCCGGCGGTGTCAACTGTGAAAGTATTCCACATTTCTTTAAATGCATGCCAAACTCATAACTCAGATATTCACCCCCGCGATCAGAACGCAGAAACTTAATCTTCTTGTTACGATGATTCTCCACTTCACTTTGAAATTCCTTAAACTTCTCGAAAGTTTCGGACTTATGTTTCATGAAGTAGACATACCCATATCTACTCAAGTCATCCGTGAAAGTGAGAACATAACGATATCCACCACGCGATGCTACACTCATTGGACCGCACACATCGGTATGTATTATTTCCAATAAGTCTGTAGCTCGCTCCATTGTACCAGAGAATGGAGTCTTAGTCATTTTTCCCATTAGACATGCTTCGCATCTTTCAAGTGATTCAAAATCAAGTGATTCAAGAAGTCCATCTGAATGGAGTTTCTTCATACGCTTCACTCCAATGTGACCAAGACGACAGTGCCACATGTATGTAGAATTATCATTCAATTTAATTCGTTTAGCATCTATGTTGTGAACATGTGTATCACTACTATCGAGATTCAGTAAGAATAAACCATTCATCTCAGGTGCATTACCATAAAAGATATTACTCATATAAATCGAACAACCTTTATTCTCAGACTTAAAAAAGTAACCGTCTCGCAATAAACAGGATCTAGATATAATGTTCATGCTTAACGCAGGCACCAAATAACAATTATTTAAATTTAAAACTAATCCCAAAGGTAGATGTAGAGGGAGCGTGCCGACGGCGATCACATCAACCTTGGAGCCATTTCCAACGCGCATCGTCACCTCGTCTCTTGTCAGTCTTCGTTTATTCCGCAGCTCCTGTTTCGAGTTACAAATATGAGCAACCGAACCAGTATCAAATACCCAGGCACTACTACGATTACTAGTAAGATACACATCTATAACACATATATCAAATATACCTTTCTTCTTGATGTTGTCGTTCTTTAGATCCGCCAGGTACTTGGGGCAGTTACGCTTCCAGTGACTAGCTCCCTTGTAGTAGAAGCACTCAGTTTCAGGTTTAGGACCAGCCTTGGGCTTCTTAGCAGGTGCAGCAGCTTTCTTGCCGTCCTTCTTGAAGTTGCCCTTGTTCTTAGGCTTGCCCCGTTTCTTGAAATTGGTGGTCTTATTGACCATCAACACTTGTTGCTCCTTCTTGATCTCCACTTCAGCAGTTTTCAGCATGGACGACAGTTCAGGCAACGTCTTGTTCATGCAGTGCATGTTGTAGTTCATCACAAAGTTCTTGTAACTTGGTGGCAGTGATTGAAGGAGACGATGAATCCCCAATTCATTAGGAATCGATATTCCCAACTCTTGGAGCTTCTTTGCGTACCCAGACATGGTGAGTACGTGCTCGCTAACAGAGCTTCCTTCTTCCATCTTACAGTTAAAGAACTTTTCGGAGGCCTCATAGCTCTCCATGGCCGCGCGAGTCTCAAAAATTAGCCTGAGCTCCTTAATGATCTCGAACGGGTCGTGGTGCTCAAAACGCTGTTGGAGCTCCGCTTCTAAACCGTACAGGATGGCACACTGAACTGTGGAGTAATGATTCTTCCGAGTGGCGAAAACATTCTTTTCGTCATCGGTGGCATTATCTGCAGGTGGGTCACCTAGCGGTGCATCGAGCACATAGGTTAACTGACCAGCCCTGAGGACGATCTTCAGTCCACGGAACCAGTCCATGAAATTGCTTCCATTGTTTTTAAGCTTTTCTTTCTCTAGGAACGCATTGAAATTGATGGAGGGGTTCGCCATAATCTACAACAATTTGCAAGTAGTTTAGACTAAGTTTATGATAAATTGAGTTCAAATTTAATTCTTAAACTAACTAGGTGAACTCTCACTCAAAACAACATCCCTCACATTGTCTTAGTGATTACACGAACCAAGTCCACTACACCAAGTCCGATCTTCACGAGAGAAGATGTAGTTTCATCGGTGAAGAATCTTCATGTTCATCATATCAATTATATGACTCATGCTCTACCTTTCGGTATTCCGTATTCCGAGACCATGTTTGTACATGCTAGGCCCGTCAAGATAACCTTAGTTTCCGCATGTGCAAATCTGGCTTGCACCCGTTGTATGCACACATAGAATCTATCACATCCGATCATCACGAGATGCTTCGAAACGACGAGTCTTAGCAACGGTGCCAACTAAGGGTGAACACTTTATTACTTGATATTTAGTGAGAGGGATCATCTTATAATGCTACCGTCGCGACCTAAGCAATACAAGATGCATAAAGGATTAACATCACAGGCAATTCATAATTAGTGTGATATGATATGGCCTTTTCTTCTTGCGCCTTTGATCTCCATCTCCAAAGCACGAACATGATCTCCATCATCACCAGCATTGCGTCAAGGTCAGTGGTGCCGCTTCATGGTTGTCCATCATCACCAGCAACTATTACAACTACTTGGAATAAAGCTATTACAAGATGAATAGACACGCAGGTCTTAACAGAATTAAACACAACCATTAGGCTCCTGCCGGTTGCCATATTACAACAAGGATCATTGCATACATCAAATACAATCACAATCACATGATGGCCATATGACATCACAAAACCCCTACAAAAACAAGTTAGACGCCTCTAATTTTCTTTGCAAGTTTTACGTGGTTTGGGGCTTTCGCATAAGACCAATCTTACCTACGAACAAGAACCACAACGTTGATACAAGTGTTGTCAAGATGCTCATTGTAAATCGAATCTTAACTATGGTGGGAGAGACAGACACCCGCAAAGCCACTTGTGCAAAGCAAGTTGCACGTCAAGCGTGGAGCAAGTCTCATGTGCGATGACATGTAATGTTAGCCCGAGCCGCTTCATCCCACCATGCCGCAAGATGCAAAGTACACGCTAAGACACCGACAAAAAAAGCATCAATGCCCACAAAAACATTGTGTTCTACTCGTGCAACAGATCTACGCATAGATACGGCTCTGATACCACTGATGGGTTCGTAGCATGGAAAACAAAAAATTTCTACCGCAAGAACGAACAAAACCTAGATCTAATCTAGATAAAAGCCAAGATCTAATCTATTAGACATGAGCAACGAGATAGATAGGAACTAACCCTCGTAGATCCGACAGCGTTAACGAGATTAGATCTCGTGGTTGATGTAGTCGATCACTTGCCGATCTCAAGATCGTGTGGACGATCCTTCCGGCGTCACGTTCCAGCAGCGCTTCCGCAGTCGGTCAAGTGGACGATCCTTCCGGCGCCGCGATTCGGCAGCGCTTCCGCAGTCGGTCACACGTGCGGAGTCGAAGCAGACCTTCCTCTCCCCGTTCCAGCGAGCAGCGGAGGTAGTAGATCTTCTCCACGGAATCCCAGCAGCACGACGGCGTGGTGGTGGTGGTGGAGTAGAGAATTCTGCAGGGCTTCGCCTATGCCTGTGCAGAAGATGGTGGAGGAGAGAGGCGGCAGAGATTGGGTGTTATGGGAGCAGGGGAGGAGGGGGCGCCCCTGCCCCTCTATTTAAAGAAGGGAGGGCGCCTGGGGAGGGGGAGTCCTTGTAGGACTCCCCTCCCTTGTAGGCCGGCGGATTGGGAGGTGGGGGGAGGAGTCCTCCTCCCCCACGACTCCTACTCTTGACCCACCAGGACTCCTTGATCCCTATCTTGATTTTCAAGAAAACTCCAAGATATCTTCTAGAATCTTCCGGAACATTCTGAAACCTTCTAGAATCCTCATACAAACACTCCGGAACATTTCCTAACTCATAAATGATCTCCTATATATGAATCTTATTCTCCGGACCATTCCGGATCTCCTCGTGATGTCCCGAATCCAATCCGAGACTCCGAACAACATTCGGTCTCCAAGCATATTCCATATCTACTTAAAACAACTTCGAACCTTAAGTGTGTCACCCTACGGTTCGTGAATATGTAGACATGATAGAGACACATCTCCTATCAATAACCATCAGCGGGACCTGGAGATCCATAATGGCTCCCACATACTCAACGATGACTTTGCGATCGATTGAACCATTTACATACGAAACTAATTCCCTTTGTCTCGCGATACTATACTTATCCGAGGTTTGATCGTTGGTATCTCCATACCTAGTTCTACCTCGTTACTGATAAGTACTCTTTACTCGTTCCGTGATATGTCATCCCTTGTGACCCAGTCACATGCTTGCAAGCTAACTAGATGACATTCCACCGAGAGGGCCCAGAGCATATCTATCCGCTATATGGATGGACAAATCCCAATCTTGGTTCATGCGCTTCAACACATACTTTCAGAATACCCAATGACACTTTTATAACCACCCAGTTACGAAGCGGCGTTTGATGTCATCAAAGTATCCATCCGGTGATGGTGATTAACATAACCTCATGGTCGAAGGAATAGGTTACTAAGTATTTGAAAGCTTATAGCAAAACGAACTCAATGACTTGATCTTATGCTACGCTTACTATGGGTGTGTGTGCATCATATCATTCTCCTAATGATATAACCTTGTTATTAATCACATCCTAATGTCCATGATTAGGAAACCATGATCATTAATTAGTCAACAAGCTAGTTCAACAAGAGGCTTACTAGGGACTCTTATATGTTTACAAAACACACATGTATTAGTGTTTCCTAATAATACAATTATAGCATGGGATGTAAACATTCATCATAAACACAAAGATATAATAATAATCACTTTTATTATTGCCTCTTGGGCATATCTCCAACAGCAGCCTCCCCTTTCTTTGTATTGGAGACGTGAATGACTTGCTGTATGACTTGGTTTGTCATCTAGGCTTTGTAATTCACGATGTACAATGTCTCTGAGATGATATAAATATTTGTGTGCCTTCGGCACCCTGCCCCGTTCAAAGAATATAAATATTTGGTAACAAACTACTGCATTTCAAACGTACTATGCACTGCCTTGGTTTGTAAGATCTGGATGTATATTAATGATAGTCATGCAATGCTCGGTACAATGACTATGCATCGGATTTCTTCCGTGGTTACCGCGGAATCGATGGCATTTTATGAAATTCAGATAAATTAATAGTCCATCCAAATCAGGAGATATTTTACAAGATTTGAATGACATTTATGGTTATATATAAAGAAAAACCTAATATAAAGCTAGATCCCTAATCGTCTTCGTCGCTGGATATGTGGATGACATATGATGGATCTCCCTCGTCATCGTTCGCCACCGCCGCTGGAGCCACATCCGCTTGCACTGCTGCTGCCACTGCCGCGCATTGGTTCCTCCTCGCCTCCGCTGCCTGTCGAAACTGATTGGTCATCTCCAGAACTGCTAGGCTGTTGGCCTCATGAACGGTGGCCCTATGCGCCGTATAGGCAGCGACCCTCTCGCGGTTCTGGGCATCCTCCCGCCTCTTCTTTTCCATTTCGAATGAGTCGACCTCCTCCTTCTCCTTCTCCGGCGCCGCGGGAGCAGAAATACTCCCGCTCTCCACGGAAGCAAGGAACGTGGTCTATTCCTCGCGGTTTCTTGCATCCTCCCACCTCTTCTTCTCCTTACCGAACAAGTCGAATTTTGTTGAGGTTGGCAGCAGCATTAGGTCATAGGATTGGTGGCTGTCGACGGAGGAAGAGCCGTATTCATGTAGATTCTTGTCGCTTCGGTCCTTCTCCGCAGCGGCTACCACACCTTGAGTCGTGACCGACTCCTGCGACGAGACCTCCTCTTTCTCTTCTTCGTCGTCGGATCTAGGCAGCGTTGGAAGTGGTATTCGTGCATCCGGAGGGAACTTGGCCCAACAGGTGGGTAGGCGGCGAGGCATTATGAAGCCGATGGTAGGTATGTGAAACCAAATAGTTATCCCTGGTACTGATGCTGTTTAGAAGTGTGAAGAGGTGCCGACACTATTTTTAAGCCTGAGAGGAGGAGGCCAGAGGTTTACATCATTAATTGCACGCTTATACAGCTCACACCAAATCCATAATTCCTCGATGCTTGGGTGATGCGCTATCTTTAATAATGCCGACCGACCGTTTTTAACGCGTGCGCAGGCAGTGCACTGACCGTGGAATGGACTACACCTACCATGCACACCAAGATACACTGCGTCTCTTCGCTATCCAGGAAGGCACTACTATTGACATCTATATGCACTGCCTGTGTTGACTGCATGTCGTGTTCTACAATATAGTGCTGTGCGGTCTGTGCAATGTGTTCTCCACCCGCGATAAACGTATGGTTGTGCAGAGTGTATTCACTACATCCTTATGCTGGAATGCACTGAACCTGCCATGGAACCACATATGCACTGCCTGTGGAAATCTTGTGCACTACATCCGTAGGCAGGAGTGAACTGACCTTTCTAACCATATGCACTGCCTCTGTGGAGTGCATGTCGTGTGCTACAATATAGTGGTGTGTGGTATATGCACTGCCTATGTGGACTGCATGTCGTGTGCTACATACAATGTTGTGCCAACTGTGCAAGACTTTCGACACGTGCGGTGAACACGGGCACGTACTATTCATTTAGAACGGATGCACTGCTTGTGGAAATCTTGTGCACTGCTTTTTAAGTCTTTAATATAGTGATGTATGGACGACGCAAGATAACGTGCAACGGCAGTGCATTCACCGTGGAATGGAATCGACCTTCGATGCAAACGGGCATATGCAAAATGTATCCACTGCATACATAGTACTACGCATATAGTTTAGATTGTACTACTGAGGGAGTTGTGCAATAGAACATGGTTTGGCAGTGTATCGCCTAGCATAAAGGTCATACACTTATAAATGTAGCGTCAGGCGCGTGGTTGCCCTTCCCATCCCGACCTAGTCATCCCCAGTCGCCAGGACTAACAGAGAGAGCTCGCCTCCTATTCCCATCTCCCCTCCCTCTCAAGTGCTCCCCTAAAAACCATTGGATCTGAAGGATTTCGCCGTTGTTTAGCTCCCCAATCTCCCTCTCAAGGTATGCTCATCCGATTCCCTCGTTTTTATCCTATAAATCTTGCACATTTTATTCTTGTTTGTTTCGAACCATAGTTCTAGATAAGATGGATTCATATTTTTGGTCTATTCATATTATAAATTGTATCGATTAAAAAATTCGACAGCGTTTTAGATATTAAGTTTTTGTTTAATTTGTATATATATGGAGATATGGGTTTTTTATTTAGCATTCAATGTGATGATGCAATGAGGATACACTTTTAGGTTGATTATGCTTTTGTACTTTCATTTTCCTATTGATTAGTTACAATATGATTATGCAATGAAGGGTTGGGATGGTGTGATTTAGCCTTTTGGTATATGAAAAAAAAATATTTGTGCTTCCTACTTGGCTCACTTACTCCGTCTCTAAAATTACTTTATGTTCATTCCAAATACGATGCCCTTTTTTTTATCTTAGCTAGCCTTATCATAAATTAACGAGTGCTTTTCATTTTTTTAGGACATGGCACTATGTCGGATTTGTTTCACAGACTGTAGTGATGAAAAAAATCAGCCTCATTATTCCTTGTCCGTCTTGTACATGGTCGATTCGAGCGTTCATTGGTATGCATATAATTCTTGCTTTTTTACATTTATTGAATTTTCTTTCCATATAATTTTCATTTATTTAATTATTTTATTCAATTCAAACTATGCCATGCAATATAAGGAGAGAATTCAATAGAATAATGGGACAAAGCGTTGAGTTTCAAGCTCTTGGGCGAATGTATGTTGTGGACGTGCGCAAAGAGCGAGAAATGACTCGCCTTGCAGGTTCTTCATGGAGAAGGTTTATTTCTGAAAACCAAATCGACTCTGGTGTGTATATGGTTTTTTCAATGGGAGCTCCTTGTCCAAGTATCACTGTTATGCATATGAATGAAGAGGGGGGTGAGGACGAGGATGGTGAGACCGAGGAGGATGAGTGTGATGAAGAGGATGAGGGCGAAGAGGGTGAGTCTAATGAGGAGGATCGGGAGGATGAGGAGCAAGAAGGACCATTGGATTATACAATTGTTGCTCAGAGATGCAAGCTTACAAAGAGTGAAAAGTTCTATCTTGTCCACATCATTCCTTTAAAAGAATTGTACGTTGGCCTAGCACTTGTTACTTGCTTGACAAGGACGCATGTTCGTCGTCATGATATGGTATGTTATTAGTTATCATTATTTTTCTACTTTCTTATTTTTTATTTCTTGTTAGTTATTAGATTTGTAACTTCTCCAACTTAATTAGAAACTACCTTCGAGAATGGTTTTTTCTCTTGAAATTGCTAAAGAAGGCGTGGCTGGAGTACGGCTTGGTGCAAATGGTGTCGTGAGCTTCATTTCGTACAAGACAGAGAGTGATGGTCGAATTATCTTCAGCAGCCCTGAGTGGAAGACCTTTGTTGAATGTTATCATGAATGTCTTGAAGTTGGGCAAGGCATTCTCCTCACTGGCAGGACCACTTCAAACCGAAACATTGAGATAATGTTTGTCATTGACATCATCTTATATGATGACTGTAGTTCCTTCTAATTGTTTATTAGTGCATATGTAAGTTGTGTTGAACCGCTTATTGTTATGAACCGCTTGATGTATGTTTTGAACTGCTTGTTATGTGGTCATGCATTTCGTTATTTCTATTGATTTTGTTTGATGTGCTGTGAATATTCAACTAGATGCATCAGAATTCGTTTCAATTGTCGAAAGATCAAGTAATTTTTTAGAAATGTTTAACTTGTTAATGGGATTTTGCTTATTTATTTGAAATTAACTTGCCTGCCTTAGAGACCAAATTAGGAATGTACATATGAAATAAAAGCATACATTCATATGCTGCAATTACAAACATTACAGAATAATAATAAAAACTAGTTTAATTTATACACACACACACACATTAATTACATTGTACTCCAAATATAATATACTAGATCATAACCACTTTTGTGTAGCTGAATTAATGAACTGAATTAAAACACTGCTAGCAGATCGTACTCACATAATCACAATCTTTATCTAAATGCAGTCTTCTTCCTCGTCGTCTCTCTTCGTCCACCATTCATCGTTCTTCATCCACCTGTCGATATCTGTTGCCAGACACATCGTGTATTCGTCGACCCACTTATTACTGTTATCAGCTGATGGACCCGCCTCCAAAAAACGTTTGAACGATTTATATCCTTTACCTCCTTTACACCCGGTGCACAACCTATCATTGAGAATTTGTCTTCCTAAACTGAGGAAGTAGCTGCTGAATGTTATTCTCTTGTACAACTCGTATTTTACATACCCATCTTTTGTTGAGTAATGCAATTTCTCCATTGGCATTGGCTTTCACTCCCATTTGTTATGCATTTCTGAGTCACTTGCTGCTATCTTCATCTCACTGTATGATGAATCAATGAGTACTGCTGCAATACTAGCCATGCGATACCTGTAATTGTCACCTTGGAATGTATTGAATATTCCCTATATGTCTACATGGTACTCTTCAGGGATGAAAAACTTTTCTTTCATCAACATCTTTGAATCAATCCTCTTGTCGACGCTAATGAAGGTGATCTGTTTTTCCTTGAAAAAATCATGGAGTCCCTGGCATTTTTTCGTGGCCCTAGCGTAATGATAAACTAGGACGTGCTCTCTCAAAGTGAGTTGTACGAGGGCGATGGTTTTTTGACTTTCCTGAGAAGTATATTTAATGTCTAGTCCAACGTACCTGCTCTTATCCTGGTGTCAAATGAAATGTGATTATTAGTACTAGAATCTGGTGAAATGAACACGAGAAGGATATAAATTAGAACTTGTATTATTGATTCTTATGACATGAAAGACGTAGGAGTATTGATAATGGAGGAATGCATTTCCTATATCCACTTTAATCCTGTAGAGATTCATATGACACACAATATATTTGTTTCTACCAATGGAAAATCAAGGGATTCTGATAAAATATGTATGGGTTGATGTTTGATTCGTATCTAAACTAGTGAAAAGGACTGGTTAGGAAAAAACTAGTTCAAATTAATATGGTAAACTATTTTATACGAATCAAACAACCTTGAATTCATTTGTGTTGTAGTCATGCATAATTCATATGACAATCATTTTTATAAAATCATACGGTAAGTTGGATCAGTACAAACCTCTTCAAACCAAGCCTCGTACATGGAGAGGATTCTGTCCACCGTTGATTCCTCGTTGGTGTACTCCACAGTAAGAACTGTCATTCCGTGAATAGGAATGCTATGAGTCTCTATGGTCTGAAGCCCGTCGTCCATCATGTCTGGGACAAAGATGTCTAGTACCATGCCTTGAATCTATGATTTCTCACTGTAGGGAACAATGATGAATCTATTAAGAACAAGTATGTGATGAAATAGAAAAGGAATAAATAATTCAACGCTCGAGAGGCACCTTGGTTTTTTTGAGTTTCGTCGGTGTTAATGATGAACTGCTGTGATCTTGTTTCAACTTACCCCTTTTCCGCTTCCACGACTCCTCATATCCTTATAACCAACCGATCGTGCAAATCGTGCTAGTAGTTATAAAAAATAAGGCTCACTATGAAATTATCCATACGATACCTCAAGAGTTTGCAACCATAAAACTGCTGCTTCAATACAAGAAAGGCCCACTAATACAATTCACAGGCCCATTGTTGTTTGAAGCATAGCACTGCTTCTCTAATGGATTATGCACTGCTTTATTTTGTTTTATCCGGATGTATTTTAATACAGTTCATGTACTGCCAGTGATGTTAGTTATGTACTGCCTTGGTTCCTTGTTTATTTTTTAAGTCCCTGATTCATCTGTTAGATTGTGATTGCATAGATGTACGAGTGTTCTATCTTATAGTCTGTAAGAATAATATGTAAATTACTTCAAAAAAAGAATAATATGTAAATGTTCTACTTTTTTTGTTAAATAAAATATTTCTAGTTGTTAAGTTTGTATGATATATATAGTGCAATTCTATTTTTAAAAACATTGTTCCATTGAATATCTGGTACAAAACTATTCTTTTGAACTACAGTAGATTGTTCTAGAGTGTCATGGCTATTGTGTCTAATGTTTTTATCTTATTTGCAAAATCGGTGTAATGCTATGTATGGTTGTAGTCAATGTATCCTTTTTATACCAGTAAATAACAAGTGATGCCATAATACAAAAAAACTTTCCTCTAAAACTTTATGATAAGTTGATAAGAATAAAAAATCTGCTCTATAATTTCTTACATTTATTATGAGTGAATTTTTAATTCCGAGTCTGTCTGCTACAAAACAATATTTGTATCATGACCTGATCCTGCTGCTTCTCCTGCATAAAATAAAGAAACATTGTTAGCAATCATTTTTTATAACATGTATGTAGAGCAAACTATTTGGGCAATCCTAATTGTAATATTTTAAATATTATGAAATTTAAAACTTGCCTTGGCTCTTGAACTTGTCCAGTCAAATACCATTGTAGACGGCCATGTCCTTTTCTAGGGATTTTTAAACTGCTCGTGCCTTCCTTTTTATTATTGCTTCTGGACCGATCACTGTCGAGATCTTTATCTTGAACGATGCTTTGTCTTGTTCTGATGGTTCTTATCACCGGACTTTTTGTATTGTTCCTTTTATGTACATTGAACTATACTGAATTCACATGACTGCTTCTTGTTTGTACATTCCTCTCAACTGATGCTTGAGGTCTTTCGTGACTTGACATGAATGACTACACTGGACTGCTCCTTCTAATCACTGTTCTTTTTATTTGTATTTTTGTACCGCACTTCCTCTTTGGATTGTTCATTGCTTCTGCCGTTCTGCAGCTTCGTTCTGTATGACCATAACTTGGAGAAACATTTCCATCATTTCCACTAAGGTTAGCATCTGTCTGAGGGATTTCATACATATTCACAACATGTCGTGTGGGATATGGATAAGATCGTTCTTTTCTGATGTCATACTTTTGTCCATCAATCCCTCATGTACAATTGCTTTCTTCTCTTGATTTTCGTGTTGTTCCTACTGAACTGCTCCTCTGCTTCTGTGATTTTGATATCATCTACATCACATGTATCAAGCATTTTATTTTCATGACTTAACAAATATCATGTCCAATAATTTTCCTATTTTCAAAGTCACCAGCTATAAATTTCATATAATACTTACTCCATCTGAATCAGTTGAGTTACTATCACTTGATGTTACTGATGGACTTTGTCGATCCTTCTCTTTCCATACTCTTCTTTTGTCAACACCCGGATTTTTAATCCCAGATGCCTGTTATGTCATTCCTCGCAATCCCAGGATTACCATTTTTGCGAGACATAACGGATTGGATATCACAGTACATCATTCATTACAAACCATACATAAGGTCTTACACAAATAAGGATCTCATGATCCAGTCTTAATACAACAAGCAGCGGAATAAAAGATAAGCATAGCAGTGGGGTCCATCTTTAGGGCACAAGCAATGCTGACGAAGGCAGATAGTACTAGTTATCATAGCCGTCCTGCTGGCCATCATCTAGGTAGTCTCCTTCATAGTCTGGCCATGAGAATAGCCAGGGAAAAAAGCCATGAGTACTCTTTAAGTACTCGCAAACTACCACTAACAAGTAGTATAGTTCTAAGTTAAAGTGCTAAATCTAAGTTTAACTATAAAGTTAAGTTTGAAACCTAAGCTGAGTTCAGAAGCAAAGAAAGATAAAATAATTTTCTAGAATCACTTAAGTTGGGGAGCTAGTGTCATAAACACAACCCTGTTATGGTCAAGTCAAAATTCATCATTTCATTCATAAGTCATTTTGAAAACATATGACAACGAAACAGTATGGCCATTCCAACTGTCCATAACCACGGACGCGGCTATTCGAATAGTTTCACACTCTGCAGAGGTGGTACACTTTCACCACAAGATTCGATACATCTGTCAGGGATAACCCTGAATCATCATACTTAGTATGCAGATAATTAAACATAACCTTTCCTTTACACACCCTAGTATAAGCACCTCTCCTATGAGCATGGCCTCCCAACCATGACCATCTGTCATCTTGGGCACTGCAGAGGTGGACAACATTGAGAGGTTGCCTCAGCTCAGATCTCTCCTGCGAGGGAACTAATACTAATGCATATAAACTTCTGGCTAAGCCTTACCCAATTCAGGTAATGTGGTTGTACGGTAAATTTGGAATGGTATCACATCCAAATCCAACCATCAGATTTATAAAAGGGTTAAGGCTGATGCCTCAACATTTTCATCATCATAAACCATTTGTGTTTCTCAACACATGTCAAAACGGCTCAATAGAATGACTCATCATTCCAAGGTTTTCACAATTCATTTTCACCAAGTATTCCCATCTAAAGTGACTCAAGTTTTTATCTACTCTAAACTACTAAGTTAAGAGTGTTCACTAAGGTGGAAAAGATGGGATCAATCTCATGCCATAGAATGACATCTAAAGGTTTCTATTTGGCTCTAGGGATGGGGTGGAAGGATTAGCGGAGAGAGGGAAGTGAGATGGTGTGACTAGTTTGTGCTGGGGTGGCCTCCTTTTATATGGCGACGAAGCGATCGAATGGGATGGGCTGGCGACTCCGGTGAGGGCTGCACAACGTGCTAGCATCGTGGCTGGAGGTAGGGGACGATGGCCTGCCTCCTAGCGGTGCTCTACGGCTTAAATGCGCGACTAGGGGCGGTGGCATTTGGTCGGGACCGTCCCGCGCTCTGGGAGACAAAGGCGGTGCTCGACGCGGTGCACGGCGACTGTGGGTTGCGCGGCAGTGCACGGTCGTGTCTAGCGGGGTGCTGGGGTCGAGGCGGAGCGGCGTGCACGGTATTGGGTTGAGGGGCGGTCTGTGGCGTGCTGGCGGTGAGGGCGCTCTGGCGCGCTCTGGCTACATGCAGAGAGTATGGGCGGCAAGCTGGGGAGTGGTCCAGTGGCTGGTAGTGGCCGTGGGGTGGACCGTGGGCGGCGGTAGGGTGGCGCCTAGCTTCCTGGAGTGGTGGAGAGGGGCTGGTGGTCTGCTGCTGCGTTGACAACGTTGGCCGGCGAGCATGGCGTCGGGGCGGCGTTGCACTAGCGCTAGGGGCTAGAACTAGGGTGGGTTTTGGTCTGGTTGTGCTCAGGGGAGACATGAATGATCAATGCAAACCAAATGGCTAGACAAAGAATTGATCAAAATAGTAATAGTTAGGCCAAATGGATTCTGTCTGCAAGGTGTTCGACACAATGGCCGCAAGAGAAAAACAATTGAATTTTGGGTTGAAATTTGGTGGAGTAGTTTATCACATGCTTGAGCTTGTAGGTGTGCTTGGGTTTTTAAAATAGAAGTCATTTGACTGGTTTTTGAATAACTGTGATCTTGATACCTAGACTAGATTCAATTTTCAAATGCCATTTAAATTTAGTGTTTACAAGTTTTTGGTAGATCACAAAGTGGGCCTTGGTACATCACTACATGTACTAGCAAGGGGTGCAAAGATCCACATTTGTTTCTGTTAAGAACTGAGTTCTAGGAATAGCCAAAGTAGGCATGGTAGTTAAAATGGCACAAATGACCATTTGGTTATTTTATTCTTTTTGATTTGTTTTTCTTTGGGATTTGTTTGGGAATGATCTAGATGATGTTGATTTCACCTTAGAATCATTTTACAATCAAAGGATCACTTAAACATGGCAATTTAAAACAACTCCTAAATTAAATGCACACACATATGAATGCTTTAATATTTTTAAATGGAAAAGTTTTTGTTAACTCTATATTTGATGATTTTGGTCTTGATCACTTGAATTAGAGTTTTCGGATGTTACAAACCTCCCCCCTTAAACAAAATCTCGTCTCGAGATTTACGAAAGAAAACTAGGAACTAAAGAGATTTGGGAACTCTATCCTAATGTAATCTTCTTGCTCCCAAGTGGCTTCTTCTTCAGTATGGTTGCTCCATTGAAAGTCAGGTCTCTCCTTCTCTTGTCAGCATAACTCTTCTATCTGGACTGGGCGGTCTTGAGGAGCTCACGAACTTTGTGAACCTTCTCTTCGGCTTCTCGGAGAATGTAGGGTCCGAAAATCTGACTCTCTCCTACTTGTGACCAATTCAAAGGGGTGCGACACTTTCTTCCGTATAGGAACAATGGTGCCATCTGCAAACTAGCTTGATAACTGTTGTTATATGGGAATTCTGCAAAAGGCAGGTAGTCTTCCCATTTTTATCCATACTCTAACACACAACCTCTCAACATATCCTCTAGGATTTGGTTGACTCTTTTAGTCTGTCCATCAGTTTGCAGGTGATAAGCGGTGCTAAAGTTCAACTTGGTGCCTAATCCTTCCTGGACTTTCTGCCAAAATCTCGAGGTAAATTGGGTTCCTCGATCTGATACTATGGTCTTGGGGGTTCCATGCAGACTAACAATTCTAGCAATATACAACTCTGCTAGCTTCAAATTCTGGTAGGTTGTCTTGACAGGTATAAAGTGAGCTACCTTGGACAGTTTATCAACGATGACCCAGATTGAGTCATTTCCCCTACTAGAAGTAGGCAAACCGGTGATAAAATCCATTCCGACGGAATCCCATTTCCATTCCAGAATCTGCAATGGTTGCAACAGTCCTACGGGTCTCTGATGCTCTACTTTGACTCTTTGACAGATGTCACACTTGGTGATGTAGCTTCCGATTTCTCTCTTCATCTTGTGCCACCAAAATTGCTCTTTCAAATCTTGATACATCTTCGTTCCTCCGGGGTGGATAGAATAAAGAGTATCATGAGCTTCCTGCATGATAACTTTCTTCAGCTCCGAATTTGCTGGCACACAGATACGTCCTTTGTACCACAGAACTCCTTCTTTGTTTTCAGTGAATCCAGGTACCTTTCCTGTACCAATAGGACGTTTGATTTCATCAATACTTTCATTTCCCTTCTAGGCTTCCTTGATTTGGCTAATTAATGTGGGTTGAATCTCAATGCTAGCTAAGAATCCTTTGCTAACTAGCTCAGTTCTAAACTGCTCCAACTCCTCATACAAACTTGGTTGCTTCTCCTTGATCATGGTGTTTAGCCTACAAGGCAATCTGCTAAGAGCATCTTCTACCACATTGGCTTTGCCAGGGTGATAGTGAATGTCAAGGTCATAATCCTTGATTAAATCTAAGCATCTCCTTTGCCTCATATTCAGCTCCTTCTGAGTGAAAATATACTTCAAGCTCTTGTGATCTAAGTAAATCTGACAGCAATTACCCATCAGATAATCACGCCATGTCTTCAATGCCAAAACTACGGCTGCTAATTCAAGATCATGGGTCGGATAATTCTGCTCATGCTGCTTCAGTTGTCAAGACAGATAAGCGATGACTTTGCCTTCTTGCATCAATACACATCCGAGACCAATCTTGGATGCATCACAATATACATCAAATGGCTTCTTGATGTCTGGCATGATCAATATTGGGGATGATATCAATCTCTTCTTCAGTTCCTGGAAACTAGCTTCACACTTGTCGGTCCATTCAAACTTCTTGTCCTTCTTCAACAATTGGGTCATGGGTCTGGCGATGCTCGAGAATCCTTCGACGAACTTGCTGTAATATCCCGCTAATCCGAGAAATGCACGGACTTGGGTTTGAGTGGTTGGGGCTTCCCATGCTTCGACATCTTTGATCTTGGCGGGATCAACAGAGACTCCTCCGGCAGACACAATATGTCCTAGGAATCCTACTTCTTTCATCCAAAACTCACACTTGCTGAACTTGGCATAGAACCGATGCTCTCTCAGGGTTTCTAGGATAATTCTCAGATGTTGCTCATGCTCTTCTTCTGACTTGGAGTAGATAAGGATATCGTCGATGAACACAACGACAAACTTATCTAGGAAATTCATAAATATCTTATTCATGAGGTTCATGAAATAAGCAGGGGCATTGGTTAATCCAAAAGACATAACCGTATACTCATATAAACCATAGCGAGTAGTAAAGGCGGTCTTTGGAATATCCGTTGCACGAATCTTAAGTTGGTGATAACCAGTCCTAAGATCAATCTTTGAGAATACCTAGGCTTCAGTCAAGTGATCAAATAGATCCTCTATCTTTGGAAAGGGGTACTTGTTCTTGATGGTGACGTCGTTCTGTTTTCTGTAATCTGTGCACAAACGGTTGCCTCCATCTTTCTTATCGACGAATAACACTGGTGATCTCCATGGCAATGCGCTTGGTTGAATCAAGCATGTTGCTAACATGGCATCCAACTGCTTCTTCAACTCTACTAACTCTGAGGGGTTCATGCTATAGGGTCTCTGGGCTATGGGTCCGGTTCTAGGGATTAGTTCGATAATGAACTCAATATCCCTATCCGGGGGCATACCTGGCAATTCATCTGGGAATACGTCGAGGTATTCACAGACTACCGGACTTGGTCTATGGTGGGTAGGGCTAGACTCTTGTTGCACTTGAATTGACGGGGTAAGGTTTCAGATATATGCTCTACTGTTACTCCAGAGCTACTGGTCATGGTGATGGCTTTCTTAGCACAGTCTATCAGTCCGTTATGCCTTGACATCCAGTCCATACCTAGTACTACTTCCAATCCTTTGGTTCTGAGTACGATTAGGTTGGCATAAAACTCTATCTCATGTATTCTGATAGGCACAGCTTTGCAAATTTTTCTAGCTTTTGTAGTTGAACCGGGGATTTGAACTATCATGACATGCTTCAAATTGGTTGGGTGAATCTTACTAGTGCATGCAAATTCTTCGATGACAAATGAATGCGATGCTCCTGAATCAAACAATACCCTTGCTAAAACTAAGTTGATAGAAAAAAACATACCCAGCACTACGTCTGGTGCTTCTTGGGCTTCCTGTGCGTTCATGTAGAAGAGACGGCCGTTGCGGTTGTGAGGGTTCCCTAGGGCAAACCTTCTCCCTGGTTGAACACGACGCTGCTGTTGAGCTGGGGCATTCACATTAGCAGTGGCGGCAATCTTCTTGGGACACTCATTGGAATAGTGACCCTTCACTCCACACTCGAAACAAGTTATATGTGACTTGTCTTTAGCTGCGATGGGCACAACATTGCTGCCAGTTCTGGGTGCAGTGTTGTTGTTGTTGTTGCTCTTGGGAGGGGCACGGTTGAAATTGTTGGTGTTGCCAGAGTTGTGGTTGTTTCCTCCGGACTTCACATTGCCTCCGCTACGGTTGGGGTAGCTTGGGCGAGATATTAGAGGTCGGTTGGTCCTTGGTGCATATCCTGGTGAGGGGTTGGGATGGTACTTCTAGTGATTGTTGGATCCAGATTGCTGCATCATACGACATTTGCGGTTGTCGTTTGCCTGATTAATCTTCCCTCCATCTGAATGGCAGAGTCGACTAGCTCTTGGAGATCCTCGAAGCGGATGTTGACGAGGCCAGTCTGCATCTCGTCATGCAGTCCATTCAGGCATCTCTCCTTCTTCTTGGCCTCCGTGTTGATCTCATCAGGGGCGTACCTTGCAAGTGATAGGAATCTGTCACGGTACTCCACCACAGTCATTTTTCCCTGCTTCAACTCTCTGAATTCATCCCTCATTCTGGTGACTAGAGCCTGCGGCACGTGGGTGCGGCTGAACATGATCTTGAAGGCTTCCCATGTCATCGCTTGACCATGGTTCATCAGGCGGATATTGTTCCACCAGGCTCTTGTGTCTCCTGCCAAGTAGTGGGTGGCAAAGAGAACTTTCTTGTTACCATCAACTCTGGCTACTTCCATATTGTTCTCCATCATCTGCAACCAGTCATCAGCATCTAATGGGTTCTCTGAAGTGCTAAAGATTGGGGGATTGGTATTCTGGAAGTTCTTTAGCTTGGATCCTTGATGATCCTGGTTTCCATGCCTTGGTTGTTGAGAGCCATCTGGGTGATCTATTGCAGTGTTGCTAGATTAGCTTGGTACTCTGCCCTGCTTGCTTCTTTGTCTACGATGAGATTTTGCAGGATCTGCAGCATTGGGTCTTGCGATGAGCTGCTCCCTCCTTGGTTTCCACGAGTCATCTGAAGATTGAGGTAGATAAAGGGGTAAGAGGGAAAGTTCTAAGGTTCATGGTTTTGGGTTTCAAAGCTAAAACTTTGAGCTTAACTCAGGTTTTGCAATTAACTTCATTTCATTCACTCAAACAAGCACACGATACAAACACACACACACCACAACAAGGAAAACAGATGGTTTTAAGAACCATGCTACAAGCTACAATACAGTGGGACCGATACATATCATGCTACGACAGTGCTCTAGTGCATCTACTCATCGTCGATGAAGTCGGAGTCCTCATCGTCAGTGTAGAAGTCCACGGCATCCTCCTCCAGAAAGTCATCGTCATTGCTAAGGTAAGAATCCATGTCTCCTTGGATGTCTTCACCCTCATCTTCTTCCTCATTTGCTGCAAGCTGAGCGTCTTGCTCCTTGATGGTATTCTCGAGGTCGGCCACCTTCTTGCGAAGACGAGCAATGGTGTGATCCTTCTTTTTGCGTTGGAAGCAAAGAGACTAACGGTCCTTGACTAGCAGTGAGAAAGTATGGGCCTTCTTGTCGGTAATGGCACGGTTGTGGTTGGCAAACTCCCTAGCATTTTCCAATTCCTTCTGGCGTTCTCCACTTGACGCTTCAACTCCGGGTGACTTGGCATCTCCATCGGCATTCCCATGAAGTCACGTCTTGCATAGTGAGCAAAACGGGTTCCTTGGATTTGGTTGACACTGAGGGCACATAGGCGTGCGAGAGGTCATGCATTGCCCTGGCTAATCCATCTAGCCAGTTGTTCTCTCTTATGGAGACCTAGATTCTCCTGGACGTTGGTGCTTCTATG
This sequence comes from Avena eriantha, assembly GCA_910589775.1. NCBI lineage: Eukaryota > Viridiplantae > Streptophyta > Magnoliopsida > Poales > Poaceae > Avena > Avena eriantha. The sequence continues at coordinate 140,038,359 of OU342746.1, forward strand.
CTTCCTCGAAGATCAGCGGTGACTAGCCACTGTAAATCTCCTCCTGGGGGTCCTGGAAGTTGAGCTCCAAGAAACTCCGGATGTGGGCGTCCCAATAACTCAGACAGTGAATCTAGATCCCTCTCGAAGATCAGCTGGTCTCCACTGGTAGAACTTGTTGAACTTAGTCTCCATCTACAACAATTTAGGATGAGGAAGTTAGTGAAGTAATCAAGTGTGTCAAATTTTAGGTACTAATGTAAGAATTGGAGGGACATGAATTTTTGAGAAAGAATGAATTCCCAAGGGTAAGAGAAGAAATAGTTTTTCATAAATACTCACTTTGGTTTTGAAATTAAGTTTTTGTTCGGACATCGATTCTAACTAGGGTCTCCTATGGTCAGGATGGCTCTGATACCAACTTGTCAACACTCAGATTTTTAATCCCAGATGCCTGTTATGTCATACATTGCAATCCCAGGATTACCATTTTTGTGATACATAATAGATTGGATATCACAGTACATCATCCATTACAAACCATAAATAAGGTCTTACACGAATAAAGGACCTCATGATCCAGTCTTAATACAACAAGCAGCGAAATAAATAATAAGCTTAGCGGTGGGGTCCATCTTCAGAGGCATGGGCAATGCTGACGATGGAAGATAGTCCTAGTAATCATGGTCGTCGTGATGTCCGTCATCTTGGTAGTCTCCTTCATAGTCTGGCCATAGGAATAGCCAGGGACAAAAGCCACGAGTACTCTTTAAGTACTCGCAAACTACCACTAACAAGTAGTATAGTAATAGTGGGAAATGCTAAAGAGAAGTTTAACTAAGAAGTTAAGTTTGAAACCTAAGCTGAGTTCAGAAACAAAGAAAGATAAAATAAAGATCTAGAATCACTTAAGTTGGGAATCTAGTGTCATGGTCACAACCCTGTTGTGGTCAAGTCAAGATTCATCATTCATTTCATAAGTCATTTTGAAAACAACTGACAACGAAACAGTATGGACACTCCAACTGTCCATAACCGCGGACGTGGCTATTCGAATAGTTTGACACTCTGCAGAGGTGGTACACTTTCACCACAAGATTCGATACATCTGTCAGGGATAACCCTGAATCATCATACTTAGTATGCAGATAAACAAACATAACCTTTCCTTTACACACTCTATTATAAGCACATATCCTATAAGCATGGCCTCCCAACCATGACCATCTGTCATCTTGGCCACTGCATGGTGGAAAACATTGAGAGGTAGCCTCAGCTCAAACCTCTCCCGCGAGGGAACTAATAAATGCATATAAATTTCTGGCTAAGCCTTACCCAAATCAGGTATTGTGGTTGTACGGTAAAATTGGAATGGTATCGCATCCGAATCCAACCATCCGTTTTTGTAAAAGGGTTAAGGCTCATGCCTCAACATTTTCATCATCATAAACCATTTGTGTTTCTCAACACATGTCAAAACATCTCAATATAATGCCTCATCATTCCAAGGTTTTCATAATTCATTTTCGCCAAGTGTTCCCATCGCAAGTGACTCAAGTTTTGTTCTAGCTCTAAACTACTAAGTTAAGAGTGTTCACTAAAGTGGGATGCTAAGATCAATCTCATGCCACAGAATGACATCTAAAGTTATCTAGATAGGTCAAGTTTTATACTCTTTATGTTACCTTCAAAACAAGTAAAGAACTTTGGGTAAAGTAAAGGAAGTAAAGCTAGAAAATAATACTTGTGGTAAATACTAGTCAAAGTGGTATAATCAAAGCATGCCTAAAGCATCTTTGCTTGGGTTATCTAGATTGCAAAGGTTAGCTTGCATTGCTAATGGTGGCTTGCAAGTACAACTTGCAAGGGTTAACTTGGATAGTGCTAGCTTGCCAATAATAGCTTGCCAATAATAGCTTGCCTTGGTTGGTGCAGTGGTTGAAGTTTTCTTCTTCTGCTTCTTGGTAGAACTCCTCCTCCTCGAAAGCTTGGTCGGTACTATCGTCTATAAATTCATACGGAGTACACAATCACCAAACAATACTTAACTAGTCTAATTAGCACTCTAAGGCACAGATTTGATGATCTATTATCATCACAAGCATCACAAGTTTTATTAACTAATTTCATCCTTTTTATTTTAGAAAGTAATTTCTACTCATTGATCTTTAACTAAGATTTAATATTTACCACTTAAAATATGGGATCATGTGGACACATGTCATCACCACATATTCTAACATGTGGGAATGTGATTTAAGGGTTGGATCATAATTACTTTGGTTTAAGTTCATTATTTAATGATTTAAAGTGACTAGAAATGCCTATATAGCATTATTTTGGTACTAGTCCAAAGTCACTGCATGTAAACCTTAATATTATTACGTATTCATATAGATATGGTGAAATGTGATTTTTGAGAGTTGGAATCAACTCAAAAGCTACCATGGTTGATTTTATAAAAATGTTGCAAGGTGCAAATGCTTCTGTCTTGTTATTTTTACTAGGAGAGGTCTCTAGCTCTAATTGAATTAAATCCAACGGCTTGGGTAGATCTTTTCAGTAGCTTTCTAGCAAATTGGAATCACTCCATTTGGATTTGTGAATCTCTCTTAATTGAATTTCAAACTAAAAAGAAAAATCCTAATTCAAACTAAATGGGTCACGTGGGAAAGCTAACGGGCCGACCCAGTGACACTACGCGGTGTGGGGCACAGCTGACAGGGGGTCCACCGGTCAGAGGCTCATAACACGCGAAGCGGTATGGGGCGATGTGGGCCGTTAGATTAGAACGGGGATCTACGGCTGGGGCTCGTCGTCGACAACGGACCTGTTGCCGGCGAACTCTAACCCTAACGGCTCGGTGGGTGTGCATAGGGGGCGTACCAGAGCTCTAGCGATGACGGTGAGGTGGGAAAATGGACTGGTAATCGATGGCGAGCTCAGGGAGGGTCGAGGTAGCTCTGGGGTGGTCACAATCAACGGCGCCCTTCTCCTCCAGAGGCGGCCATCTCCGGTGCAATTCTGGTGACTGCGAGCTCGAGTGGCTCCGGCGAGGGCTGCACAGCATGCTAGCGGCGTGGCTCGAGGTAGGGGACTGTGGTTGGTCTCTTGGCGATGCTCTAGAAGTTAAATGTGGGCGTAGGGTCGGTGGCAATTGGTCGGGCGGTGCACGCGCTCTGAGCGACAGAAGCGGCGGTCTCAACAGCGAGCGGCGGCTGTGGTGCATTGGGCGGTGAACGGGCATGTCTAGCGTGTTCCTGGGGTCGTGGCAGAGCGGTGGACGCGGGTTGTGGTCGAGGGGCGGCGTGTACACGTGTGTCGGGCGCGGCGCTCTGGTGCATGCTCGGCATGGTGCAGACAGGCAGTGCGCGGCGTTTTAGCGGTGGTCCATGCTCTGGCTTGGCTCGGGGAGGGGACAGAGAGTGGCAGTGAGGTGAGGGCTAGCTACTAGACATGGTCTGAGAGAGAGAGATGGTCTGCTGCGGTGAGGGCAAGGTTGGCCGGCGAGATGGTGCTCGGCATGGCTTGGCATTGCCACTAGGTTGTAGGGGATGGGTTCCTATGGCCCTGGTTTGATCAAAGGGGGACAAAGGGATTAAATGGAGATCAAATGGGGGCAAAACCTTGTACAAAACAGTGAGCTAGTTTTAGAGTTTAAACCCTGCCTGCCAAGTGTTTGTGGAAATGGCCGCAAGAAACTTATTTTTGAATTTTGAAAATTTGGTGGGTGTGCTAGATATAAGCTTGAGACTCTGTGGGTGCTTGGGTTTTGAAATTTGACATGGTTTTTGAAATAGGGTGAGCTTGATACCTACACTAGATTCAATTTTCAAATGTCATTTAAATTTAGTGTTTGAATGTTTTTGGCAGATCGCAAAGTGGGCCTTGGTACATCATTATGTGTACTAGCAAGGGGTGCAAAGATCCACATTTGTTTCTGTAAGGTTTTCAGTTCTAGGAATAGCCAAAGTAGGCATGGTAGTTAATTTGGCATAAATGACCATTTTCTTCTTTTATTCATTTTGATTTGTTTTTCTTTGGAATTTGTTTTGGAATAATCTAGATGATGTTTATTTCACCTAAGAATCATTTTACAGGCAATGGATCACTTAATCATGGCAATTCAAACAACTCCTATTTTAAATGCACACAGATATGAATGCTTTGATAATTTTAATTGGAAAAGTTTATGTTAACCCCAATTTTGATGATTTGGATCTTAATAACCAAGGATTAAAGTTTTGGGATGTTACAAACCTTCCCCCTTAAACAAAATCTCGTCCCGAGATTTACAAAGAAAACTAGGAACTAAAGAGATCTGGGAACTCTGTCCTAATGTAATCTTCTCGCTCCCAAGTGGCTTCCTCTTCGGTATGGTTGCTCCACTAAATCTTGAGAAACTTGATACTCCTAGTCCTGGTGGTTCTGTAAGCCTCTTCTAAGATACAAATGGGCACTTCACGATAGGTCAGGTCATTGTTGATTTCCACAGCTCTGTGATCAATGTTCTTGAAAACTTCGGTCTTCTCTGGAACTTCCAGGCATTTGCGAAGTAACGAGATATGGAACACATTGTGGATGGCTGACATCTCTTCAGACGGTTCCAGTTGATATGATACTTCTCCTCGATGGTTCAGAATCTTGAAGGGCCCGATATATCTGGGGGCTAACTTTCCTTTCAGACTAAAGCATTGGGTTCCTTTCAATGGTGAAACCTTGAGATATACAAAATCTCCAAAATTGAAAGTCATGTCTCTCCTCTTGTCAGCATAACTCTTCTGTCTAGATTGGGCAGTCTTGAGGTGCTCACGGACTTTGTGAACCTTCTCTTCGGCTTCTCGGAGAATGTCGGGTCCAAAGATCTAACTCTCTCCTACTTGCGACCAATTCAAAGGGGTACGGCACTTTCTTCCGTAGAGGAATTCAAATGGTGCCATTTGCAAACTAACTTGATAGCTATTGTTATATGAGAATTCTGCGAAAGGCGGGCAGTCTTCCCATTTTGATCCATATTCCAACACACAAGCTCTTAACATATCCTCTAGGATCTGGTTGACTCTATCAGTCTGTCCATCAGTTTGCAGACTAACAATCCTAGGCATATATAGTTCTGCTAGCTTCTAACTCTGTTAGGTTGTCTTGACAGGTATGAAGTGCGCTACCTTGGACAATCTATCAACTATGACCCAGATTGAGTCATTTCCCCTACTAGAGGTAGGCAAACCGGTGATAAGTCCATTCCGATGGAATCCCATTTCCATTCCGTAATCTGAAATGGTTGCAACAGTCCTGCAGGCCTCTAGTGATCTGCTTTGACTCTTTGACAGATGTAACACTTGGCGATGTAGCTTCCTATTTCTCTCTTCATCTTGTGCCACCAAAATTGCTCTTTCAAATCTTGATACATCTTCGTTCCTCCGGGGTGGATAGAATAGAGAGTATCATGAGCTTCCTGCATGATAACTTGCTTCAGCTCCGAATCTGCTGGCACACAGATACGTCCTTTGTACCACATAACTCCTTCTTCGTCTTCGGTGAATCTAGGTACCTTTCCTATACCAATACGACGTTTGATTCCATCGATACTTTCATTGCCCTTCTGGGCTTCCTTGATTTGGCTAATCAAAGTGGGTTGAAGTTCAATGCTAGCTAAGAATCCTGTGCTAACTAGTTCAGTTCTGAACTGCTCCAACTCCTCATATAAATTTGGCTACTTCTCCTTGATCATGGTGTTTAGCCTACACGACAATCTGCTAAGAGCATACGCTACCACATTGGCTTTGCCAGGGTGATAGTGAATGTCAAGGCCGTAATCCTTGATTAACTCTATCCATCTCCTTTGCCTGATATTCAGATCCTTCTGAGTGAAAATGTACTTCAAGCTCTTGTGATCTGAGTAAGTCTCACAGCGATTACCCATCAGATAATGACGCCATGTCTTCAATGCCAAAACTACGGCTGCTAATTCAAGATCATGGGTTGGATAGTTCTGCTCACGCTGCTTCAGTTGTCGAGACAGATACGCGATGACTTTGCCTTCTTGCATCAATACACATCCGAGACCAATCTTGGATGCATCACAATACACAGCAAACGGCTTCTTGATGTCTGGCATGATCAATATTGGGGCGGATATCAATCTCTTCTTCAGCTCCTGGAAACTGGCTTCACATTTGTCAATCCATTCAAACTTTTTGTCCTTCTTCAACAATTGGGTCATGGGCCTGGCGATGCTCGATAATCCTTCTACGAACTTGCGGTAGTATCCCGCTAATCCGAGAAATGCACTGACTTGGTTTTGAGTGGTTGGGGCTTCCCATTCTTCGACATCTTTGATCTTGGCGGGATCAACAGAGACTCCTCCGGCAGACACAATATGTCCTAGGAATCTTACTTCTTTCAGCCAAAACTCACACTTGCTAAACTTGGCATATAACTGATGTTCTCTCAGGGTTTCTAGGATGATTCTCAGATGTTGCTCATGCTCTTCTTCTGACTTGGAGTAGATAAGTAAGTCATCGATAAACACAACTACAAACTTATCTAGGAAATTCATAAAGATCTTATTCATGAGATTCATGAAATAAGCAGGGGCATTGGTTAATCCAATAGACATAACCGTATACTCGTATAAACCATAGCGAGTAGTAAAGGCGGTCTTCGGAATATCCATTGCACGAATCTTAAGTTGGTGATAACCAGTCCTAAGATCAATCTTTGAGAATACTTGGGCTCCAGTCAACTGATCAAATAGATACTCTATCTTTGGCAAGGGGTACTTGTTCTTGATGGTGACGTCATTCAACTTTCTGTAATCTATGCACAAACGGTTGCCTCCATCTTTCTTGTCGACGAATAACACTGGTGATCTCCATGGCGATGCGCTTGGTTGAATCAAGCCTTTTGCTAACATAGCATCCAATTGCTTCTTTGGCAAGGGGTACTTGGATCCTTGATGATCCTGATTTCCATGCCCTTGGTTGTGGAGAGCCATCTGGGCGATCTACTGCAGTGTTGCTAGATTAACTTGGCGTTCTGCCCTGCTTGCTTCTCTGTCTGTGATGAGATTCTGCAAGATCTGCAGCATTGGTTCTTGCGACGAGCTGCTCCCTCCTTGGTTTCCACGAGTCATCTGAAGATTTAGGTAGATACAGGGGTAAGAGGGAAATTCTAAGGTTCATGGTTTTGGTTTCAAAGCTAAAACTTTGAGGGAAATTCTCAGGTTTTTGCAACTAACTTCATTTCATTCATGCAAACAAGCCCACGATACAAACACACACCACAACAATCAAAGGAAAACAGATGGTTTGAAGAACCATTCTGCAAGCTATGATATAGTGGGACCGATACATCTCATGCTACGACAGTGCTCTAGTGCATCTACTCATCGTCGATGAAGTCGGAGTTCTCATCGTCAGTGTAGAAGTCCACGCCATCCTCCTCCAGAAAGCCATCATCGTTGCTGAGGTAAGAATCCATGTCTCCCTGGATGTCTTCACCCTCCTCTTCTTCCTCCTTTGTTGCAAGCTGAGCTTCCTGCTCCTTGATGGTCTTCTCGAGGTCAGCCACCTTTTTGCGAAGACGGGCGATGGTGCAATCCTTCTTTCCACGCTGGCGGCAAAGAGACTGGCGATCCTGGACTAGTAGTTCGAAAGTCTAGGCCTTCTGGTCGGCAATGGCACGGTTCTGGTTGGCTAACTCTCTAGCATTGTCCAGTTCCTGCTGTCTGTCGTGTAGCAAGAAGTCAAGATTCTCCACTTGACGCCTCAACTCTGGGTGACTTGGCATCTCCATCGCCATTCGCATGAAGTCACGTCTTGCATAGTGAGCAAAACGGGTTCCTTGGATTTGGTTGACACTAAGGGCACATAGACGTGCGAGAGCTTCATGGATTTCCCTGGCTAATCCATCTAGCCAGTTGTTCTCTCTCACAGAGAACTGGATTCTCCCAGAAGTTGGTGCTTCGATGCTTACTCTAAGATCCGCGGTGACTAGCCACTTTAGGTCTCCTCCTGGGGGTCCTGGAAGTTGAGCTCCAAGAAACTCCGGATGTGGGCGTCCTAGTAACTCTGACAGTGAATCCAGATCCCTCTCAAAGATCAGCTGACCTCCGTTTCCCAACTGGCAAAACTTGCTGAACTGAGTCTCCATCTACAAGAATTAAGGATGAGGAAGTTAGTGAAGTGATCAAGTCAAGTTACAACATGGTTCAGATGGCTATGTTAGCAACAGGCTTGATTCAACCAAGCGCATCGCCATGGAGATCGCTAGTGTTATTCGTTGACAAGAAAGATGGAGGAAATCGTTTGTGCACAGATTACAGAAAGTTGAATGACGTCACTATCAAGAAAAAGTACCCTTTGCCAAAGATAGAGGATCTATTTGATCAGTTGACTAGAGCCCAGGTATTCTCAAAGATTGATCTTAGGACTGGTTATCACCAACTTAAGATTCGTGCAACGGATATTCCGAAGACCGCCTTTACTACTTGCTATGGTTTATACGAGTATACAGTTATGTCTTTTGGATTAACCAATGCCCCCGCTTATTTCATGAATCTCATGAATAAGATATTTATGAATTTACTAGATAAGTTTGTAGTTGTGTTTATCGACGACATCCTTATCTACTCCAAGTCAGAAGAAGAGCATGAGCAACATCTGAGAGTTATCCCAGAAACCCTGAGAGAGCATCAGTTATATGCCAACTTCAGCAAGTGTGAGTTTTGGCTAAAAGAAGTAGGATTCCTAGGACATATTATGTCTGCCGGAGGAGTTTCTGTTGATCCCACCATCTTCAGAGATGTAGAAGCGTGGGAAGCCCCAACCACTCAGACCCAAGTCCGTGCATTTCTCGGATTAGCGGGATACTACCACAAGTTCGTAGAAGGATTCTCGAGTATAGCTAGGCCCATGACCCAATTGTTGAACAAGGACAAGAAGTTTGAATGTACCGACAAATGTGAAGCCAGTTTTCAAGAGCTGAAAAAGAGATTGATATCAGCCCCAATATTGATAATGCCAGACATCAAGAAGCCATTTGATGTATATTATGATGCATCCAAGATTGGTCTAGGATGTGTATTGATGCAAGAAGGCAAAGTCATTGCGTATTTGTCTCGACAACTGAAGCAGCATGAGCAGAACTATCTGACCCATGATCTTGAGCTAACAGCTGTGGTTCTAGCGTTGAAGACATGGCGTCATTACCTGATGGGTAATCGCTGTGAGATTTACTCAGATCACAAGAGTTTAAAGTATATTTTCACTCAAAAGGAGCTGAATATGAGGCAAATGAGATGGATAGAGTTAATCAAGGATTATGACCTAGACATTCACTATCACCCCGGTAAAGCCAATGTGGTAGTGGATGCTCTTAGCAGATTGATGTGTGGGCTAAATACCATGATCAAGGAGAAGCAACCAAGTTTGTGTGAAGAGTTGGAGCAGTTCAGGACTGAATTAGTTAGCAAAGGATTCTTAGCTATCATTGAACTTCAACCCACTTTGATTAGCCAAATCAAGGAATCCCATAAGGGGAATGAAAGTATCGACGGAATAAAACGTCGTATTGGTACAAGAAAGGTACCTAGATTCACGGAAGACGAAGAAGGAGTACTGTGGTACAAAGGACGTATCTGTGTGCCAGCAGATTCAGAGCTGAAGCAAGTTATCATGAAGGAAGCTCATGATACTCTTTATTCTATCCACCCCGGAGGAATGAAGATGTATCAGGATTTGAAAGAGCAATTTTGGTGGCACAAGATGAAGGGAGAAATCGGAAGCTACATCGCCAAATGTGACATCTGTCAAAGAGTCAAAGCAGAGCATCAGAGGTCTGCAGGACTGTTGCAACCCTTGTAGATTCCGGAATGGAAATGGGATTCCGTCGGAATGGACTTTATCACCGGGTTGCCTACATCTAGTAGGGGAAATGACTTGATCTAGGTCATAGTTGATAGACTGTCCAAGGTATCCCACTTTATACCAGTCAAGACTACCTACCAGAGTGCGAAGCTAGCAGAGCTATACATCGCTAGAATTGTTAGTCTGCATGGAACCCCCAAGACCATAGTATCAGATCGAGGAACTCAGTTTACCTCGACATTTTGCCAGAAAGTTCAGGGGATTGGGAACCAAGTTGAACTTTAGTACCTCTTATCACCCACAAACTGATGGACAGACTGAGAGAGTCAACTAGATCTTAGAGGATATGCTTAGAGCTTGTGTGTTAGAATACAGATCAAAATGGGAAGACTGCCTGCCTTTCGCAGAATTCTCATATAACAATAGTTATCAAGCTAGTTTGCAGATGGCACCATTTGAATTCCTATATGGAAGAAAATGCCGTACCCCTTGAATTGGTCGCAAGTAGGAGAGAGTCAGATCTTTGGACCCGACATTCTTCGAGAAGCTGAAGTGAAGGTTTACAAAGTGCGTGAGCACCTCAAGACTGCCCAATCGAAACAGAAGAGTTATGCTAACAAGAGAAGGAGAGACCTGACTTTCAATGTCGGAGATTTTGTGTATCTCAAGGTTTCACCATTGAAGGGAACTCAACGCTTTAGTCTGAAAGGAAAGTTAGCCCCCAGATATATCGGGCCCTTCAAGATTCTGAACCGTCGAGGAGAAGTATCGTATCAACTAGAACTTCCTGCGGAGATGTCAGCCATCCACAATTTGTTCCATATCTCGTTACTTCGCAAATGCTTGGAAGTATCCGAGAAGACTGAAGTTTTCAAGAACATCGATCACCGAGCTGTTGAGATCAACAATGACCTGACCTATAGGGAAGTACCCATCCGTATTTTAGAAGAATCCTACATAACCACCAGGACCAGGAGCATCAAGTTTCTCAAGATTCAGTGGAGCAACCATATCGAGGAGGAAGCCACTTGGGAGCGCGAAGATTACATTAGGACAGAGTTCCCAGATCTCTTTAGTTCCTAGTTTTCTTTGTAAATCTCGAGACGAGATTTTTTTAAGGGGGGAAGGTTTGTAACATCCCAAAACTTCAATCCAATCTTATCAAGATCCAGATCATCAAAATTAGGGTTAACAAAAACTTTTCCAAATTAAAAATGAAAGCATTCATGTGTATGTGCATTAATTTAGGAATTGATTTAAATTGCCATGGTTCTGTGATTCTTTGGTTGTAAAATGTTTCTATGGTAATTTAAACATCATCTAAATCTTTCCCAAGCAAATCCCAAAGAAAATCAAATAAAAAACAATTAAAAATGAGGAATGGTCATTTTGGTCCTTTAATCCACTACACTACTTTGAGTGTTCCTGGCACTAATTTCTCAACAAAAATAATTCTGGATCTTTACACCCCTTGCTAGTACACATAATGAGGTACCAAGTACCAACTTGTGATCTGCTAAAAACATTCAAATAACAATTTTAAATGACAGTTCAAAATTGAATTCAATGCATATGCCTAGATCACTCCTATTTCAAAAACCATCCATTTGAACTCCATTTTTAAAACCCTTGCAACCGGAGACTACCTAGTACTAGTGGAGATCACTCAAAAAATTTGAACCCAAAATTCAAACTTTTGCTTCTTGCGGCCATTTCATCAAACAAGTGGCAGACACAAATCATGCAAATCCTAAAACACTATAGTGAGCAGTAGCTTTGGTCACCTTTTGGGCCTAACTTGGTCCCCTGGTTCCCCCAGCTAAAACCCTGGCCCTAGCCCTCTCTCCCTCTCCCAAGTGTTCTCCAGTAGCTAGCCGCCCGACGCCATGCCCCAGGTCGACCACGGACAGCTCGCCTCAGCCCGTCCCGCGCTCTCCTTTGCTTGCTAGGAGACATGCGCCATCACACCTCTTCGCCTCGACCAGCCCCAACCAAAAATGAGCGGAGGACAAGCCCCAATTGCTCGTGCCCATGCCGTTGTCCGCCATGCCGATCACCCTGGAGCGCCGCGTCCGCCAGAGCAGCACCAACCTCGCCTAGCCCTATCATTGCGTGTCAGCAGCCGCAGCAGGCCCAGCAACCGCCCAGACATCGTCGTTCTCCACCTCGTGACCAGCAGACCGGAGGAACAGCGTCGAACACCACCATCCACTCGCAGTTCACCGCACGCTCCCGACCAGTAGAGACCTCGCCTTGCCGCGCCTTTAAGCCTCAGAGGACCGCCGGGGAACAGAGCATCCATCGCCGCCCTCGCCCATGCCGAGAGAGCCCCGCATCATCGTCACCGATGACCTCACCGGTGCCCGTTCTGTCCCCTCGTTGACCCTATATAAAGCGGCCACCCCAGCCTCATTTCTCCACACTCACACACACCCCACTTCTCACTAAACCTTACCCACCTCTAGCCGAAGCCACCCGCGCTCTGTCTTGCTAGAATTGGAGCCGAAGCCGCCGCAGCAGGAGGAGGAGGGTGTTTGCGATTTAGGGCACCCCAAGATCCGCCGCATCCGGGCCTCGCATCGCCGTCGTCTACCAGCCCGTTTGCCCGCCTCGCCGACCTTGCTGGAGCCCTAGTATGTCCCAAGTCGACCCCCACCGCCACGTCTAGGTCACGTTCTCACCGGAGTGATCCTTCGTCGATGATGACGCACCACCGTTGGATCGCCTTTAGATCGTGTGGCCCAGGATGCTAGATACCGTTTCGGTGATACAGTGCCGCTGACGGATGGAGCCTGCCTGTTAGGCAGCCTGCTGTGCTCACTATGCGTAGCTGGGCCAGCCCAGTTAGTTCCCGCGCGTGTGAAAGTTTCAAATTTAGTTTTTTCTATGTAGAGTTAATCTAGTTTCTGTCCACTAGTTTAAAAATCAATTTTGGGAGTTTGAAAAATCCAAATTGCATGAAACCAATTTTACCTGAAAGGTATTGAAATTATCTATCCAAGCCCGTTGGATTTAATTCAATTAGAGTTATATATATCTCCTAGTAGAAATAATAAAAAGAAACAATTGCACCTTGCAACATTTTTATAAAATCAACTAAGATAGATTTTGAGTTGATTCCAACTCTCAAAATTCACATTTTATCATACCTATCTAAATATGCAATAATATTAAGGGTTACATGCTGTGACTTTGGACTAGTACCAAAATAATGCTATATAGGCATTTCCAGTCACTTTAAATCATTAAATAATGAACCTAAACCAAAGTAATTATGAACCAACCCTTAAATCACATCCCCACATGTTAGAATATGTGGTGATGACATGTGTCCACATGATCCCATATTTGAAGTGGTGAATATAAAATCTTAGTTATTTTTCAATGTGTAGAAATTACTTTTCTAAAATAAAAAGGATGAAACTATTGAATTAAGCTTGTGATGCTTGTGATGATAATAGATCATCAAATGTGTGCCTTAGAGTGCTAATTAGATTAGTTAAGTATTGTTTGGTGATTGTGTACTCCGTATGTATTTATAGACGATAGTACCGACCAAGCTTTCGAGGAGGAGGAGTTCTACCAAGAAGAAGAAGAAAACTTCAACCACTACACCAACCAAGGAAAGCTATTGTAGTAAGATAGAATTAAGTTAGTTAACTTGATCCAAGATGCCTTAGGCATGCTTTGGTTACACTACCTTGACTAGTATTTACCCCAAGTCTTATTTACAAGCTTTACTTCCTTTACTTTACCCAAGTTCTTTACTTGTTTTGAAGGTAGCATAAAGAGTATAAAACTTGACCTATTTAGAACACTTTAGATGTCATTATATGGCATGAGATTGAACCCATCTTTTCCACCTTAGTGAACACTCTTAACTTAGTTGTTTAGAGTAGATCAAAAACTTGAGTCATTTTAGATGGGAACACTTGGTGAAAATGAATTGTGAAAACCTTGGAATGTTTTGACATGTGTTGAGAAACACAAATTGTTTATGATGATGAAAATAAGGAGGCATGAGCCTTAAGCCTTTTATAAAACTGATGGTTGGATTCGGATGCGATACCATTCCAAATTTACCATACAACCACACTACTTGAATTGGGTAAGGCTTAGCTGGAAATTTATATGCATTAGTATTAGTTCCCTCGCAGGAGAGGTTTGAGCTAAGGCTACCTCTCAATGTTGTCCACCTATGCAGTGCCCAAGATGACTGATGGTCAGGGTTGGGAGGCCATACTCATAGGAGAGGTGCTTATACTAGGGTGTGTAAAGGGAAAGTTATGTTTGATTATCTGCATACTAAGTATGACGATTCAGGGTTATCCCTGATAGATGTATCAAATCTTGTGGTGAAAGTGTACCACCTCTGTAGAGTGTCAAACTATTCGAATAGCCGTGTCCGTGGTTATGGACAGTTGGAATGGCCATACTATTTCGTTGTCAGATGTTTTCAAAATGACTTATGAAATGAATGATGAATTTTGACTTGAACACAACAGAGTTGTGTTTATGACAATAGCTTCCCAACTTAAGTGATTCTAGAACTTTATTTTATCTTTGTTTTCTTCTGAACTCAACTTTGGTTTCAAACTTAACTTTATAGTTAAACATAGAGTTAGCACTTTAACTTAGAACTATAGTACTTGTTAGTGGTAGTTTGTGAGTACTTAAAGAGTACTCATGGCTTTTGTCCCTGGCTATTCTCATGGCCATACTATGAAGGAGACTATTAAGATGATGGCTAGCAGGACGGCTATGGTAACTAGGACTAACTGCATTCGTCAGCATTGCCTGTGCCCCTGAAAATGGACCCCACCACTACACTTATCTTTTATTTCCGCTGCTTGTTGTATTAAGACTGGATCATGAGATCCTTATTTGTGTAAAGACCTTATGTATGGTTGTAATGGATGATGTACTGTGATATCCAATCCGTTATATCTCGCAAAAATGGTAATCCTGGGATTGCGAGGTATGGCATAACGGGCATCTGGGATTAAAAATCCGGGTGTTGAAAAGTTGGTATCAGAGCCATCCTGATCATAGGAGACCCTAGTTAGAATGGACGTCTGAACAAAAACTTAGTTTCAAAACCAAAGTGAGTATTTATGAAAAACTATCTCCTCTCTTATCCTTGGAAATTCTTTCTTTCCCAAAAATTCATGTTCCTCAAAATTCCTACATTACTACTTAAAATTTGACACACTTGATCACTTCACTAACTTCCTCATCCTAAATTCTTGTAGATGGATACTCAGTTCAGCAAGTTCTACCAATTGGGAAACGGAGGTCAGCTGATCTTCGAGAGGGATCTGGATTCACTGTCGGAGTTACTAGGACGCCCACATCCGGAGTTTCTTGGAGCTCAACTTCCAGGACCCCCAAGAGGAGACCTAAAGTGGCTAGTCACCACGGACCTTAGAGGAAGCATCGAAGCACCAACTTCTGGGAGAATTCAGTTTTCCGTGAGGGAGAACAACTGCCTAGATGTATTAGCCAGGGCGATGCATGAAGCTCTCGCATGTCTATGTGCCCTCAGCGTCAACAAAATCCAAGGAACCCGTTTTTCTCACTATGCAAGACGTGACTTCATGGGAATGCCGATGGAGATACCAGGTCACCTAGAGTTGAGGCGTCAAGTGGAGAATCTTGACTTCTTACTGCATGACAGACAACAGGAACTAGACAATGCTAGAGAGTTAGCCAACCAGAACCATGCCATTGCCGACCGGAAGGCCCAGACTTTCGCACTGCTCGTCCAGGATCGCCAGTCTCTTCGCCGCCAGCGTGCAAAGAAGGATTGCACCATCGCCCGTCTTCGCAAGAAGGTGGCAGACCTCGAGAAGACCGTCAAGGAGAAGGAAGCTCAGCTTGCAACCAAGGAGGAAGAAGAGGAGGGTGAAGACATCCAGGGAGACATGTATTCTTACCTCAGCAATGATGATGACTTTCTGGAGGAGGATGTCGTGGACTTCTACACTGATGATGAGGACTCCGACTTCATCGATGATGAGTAGATGCACTAGAGCACTATCGTAGCATGAGATGTATCGGTCCCACTGTATCGTAGTTTGCAGAATGGTTCTTCAAACCATCTGTTTTCCTTTGATTGTTGTGGTGTGTGTTGTACCGTGTGCTTGTTTGCATTAATGAAAATGAAGTTAGTTGAAAAACCTGAGTCTAACTCAAAGTTTTAGCTTTGAAAACCAAAACCATGAACCTTAGAATTTCCCTCTTACCCCTATATCTACCTCAATCTTCAGATGACTCGTGGAAAACAAGGAGGGAGCAGCTCGTCGCAAGACCCAATGCTGCAGATCTTGCAGAACCTCATCACAGACCGTGAAGCAAGCAGGGCAGAGCGCCAAGCTAACTTAGCAACACTTCAACAGATCGCCCAGATGGCTCTCAACAACCAAGGGCATGGAAATCAGGATCACCAGGGATCAAAAGTCAAGAATTTTCAGAACACCAATCCCCCAATCTTCAACCAATATGAAAACCCATTAGATGCTGATGACTGGTTACAGACAATGGAAAACAACTTAGAAGTTGCAGGAGTTGATGAAAATGAGAAAGTTCTCTTCGCCACCCACTATCTGGCAGGAGATGCAAGAGCTTGGTGGACTAGTATCTGTAATATGAACCATGGTCAAGTGATGACATGGGAAGCATTCAAAGTAAAGTTCAGCCGCACCCACGTGCCGCAAGGTCTAGTCAACAGAATGAGAGATGAGTTCCGCGAATTGAAGCAAGGAAGAATGACTGTGGTGGAGTACCGTGATATATTCCTGTCACTTGCCAGATATGCACCTGATGAGATCAACACGGAGGCCAAGAAGAAGGAGAGATTCCTGAATGGACTGCATGGTGAGATGCAGACTGTCCTTGTCAACATCCGTTTCCAGGATCTCGAAGAGCTAGTCGACTCCGCCATTCAGATGGAAGGGAAGATTAACCAGGCAAACGACAACCGCAAGCATCGTATCATGCAGCAATCTGGATCCAGAAGTCACCAGAAGTACCGTCCCAACCCCACATCGGGATATGCACCAAGGAACAACCGACCCCCAACGTCTCGCCCAAGCTACCCCAACCGTAGCGGAGGCAATGGGAAGTCCGGAGGAAACAAACACAACTCTGGCAACCCCAACAATTTCAACCGTGCACCTCCCAAGAACCACAACAACAATAACAACAACAACAACACTGCACCCAGAACTGGTAGCAATGATGTGCCTGTTGCAGTCAAGGACAAGTCCCAGATCACTAGTTTCGAGTGTGGAGTGAAGGGTCACTACTCCAATGAGTGTCCCAAGAAGACTGCAGCCAATGCCAATGTGAATGCCCTAGATCAACAGTAGCGTCGTGTTCAACCAGGAAGAAGATTTTCCCCATGGAACCCTCACAACCACAACGGTCGTCTCTTCCACATGAACGCCGAAGAAGCCCAAGAAGCGCCAGACGTAGTGCTGTGTATGTTTTCTGTCAACTCAGTTTTAGCAAGAGTGTTGCTTGATTCTAGAGCATCGAATTCATTTGTCACCGAAGAATTTGCTTGCACTAGTAAGATTCACCCAACCAACCTGAAGCATGTCATGATAGTTCAAATCCTCGGTTCAATAACCAAAGCTAGAAAAATTTGCAAAGCTGTGCCTATCAGAATACATGGGATAGATTTTTATGCCAACCTAATTGTACTTGGAACCAAAGGTTTCGAAGTAGTACTAGGTATGGACTGGATGTCAAGGCATAAAGGACTGATAGACTGTGCTAAGAAATCCATCACCATGACCAGTAGTTCTGGAGTAACCGTAGAGCATATCTCTGAAACCTTACCCTGTCAATTCAAGTGCAACAAGAGTGTAGCCCTGCCCACCATTGACCAAGTCAGAGTAGTCTATGAATACCCCGACGTATTCCCAGATGAATTGTCAGGTATGCCCCCGGATAGGGATATTGAGTTCATTATCGAACTAATCCCCGGAACTGGACCCATAGGCCAGAGACCCTATAGCATGAACCCCTCAGAGTTAGTGGAACTGAAGAAGCAGTTGGATGCCATGTTAGCAACATGCTTGATTCAACCAAGCGCATTGCCATGGAGATCACCGGTGTTATTCGTCGACAAGAAAGATGGAGGTAATCATTTGTGCACAGATTACATAAACTTGAATGACGTCACTATCAAGAACAAGTACCCTTTGCCAAAGATAGAGGATCTATTTGATCAGTTGACTGGAGCCCAGGTATTCTCAAAGATTGATCTTAGGACTGGTTATCACCAACTTAAGATTCGTGCAACGGATATTCCGAAGACCGCCTTTACTACTCGCTATAATTTATACGAGTATACGATTATGTCTTTTGGATTAACCAATGCCCCGCTTATTTCATGAATCTCATGAATAAGATCTTTATGAATTTCCTAGATAAGTTTGTAGTTGTGTTTCTCGATGACATCCTTATCTACTCCAAGTCAGAAGAAGAGCATGAGCAACATCTGAGAGTTATCCTAGAAACCTTGAGAGAGCATCAGTTATATGCCAAGTTTAGCAAGTGTGAGTTTTGGCTGAAAGAAGTAGGATTCCTAGGACATATTGTGTCTGCCGGAGGCGTTTCTGTTGATCCCACCAAGATCAGCGATGTAGAAGCGTGGGAAGCCCCAGCCACTCAGACCCAAGTCCGTGCATTTCTCGGATTAGCGGGATACTACCGCAAGTTCGTAGAAGGATTCTCAAGTATAGCTAGGCCCATGACCCAATTGTTGAAGAAGGACAAGAAGTTTGAATGGACCGACAAATGTGAAGCCAGTTTTCAAGAGCTGAAAAAGAGATTGATATCAGCCCCAATATTGATAATGCCAGACATCAAGAAGCCATTTGATGTATATTGTGATGCATCTAAGATTGGTCTAGGATGTGTATTGATGCAAGAAGGCAAAGTCATCGCGTATTTGTCTCGACAACTGAAGCAGCATGAGCAGAACTATCCGACCCATGATCTTGAGCTAGCAGCTGTGGTCTAGCGTTGAAGACATCGCGTCATTACCTGATGCGTAATCGCTGTTAGATTTACTCAGATCACAAGAGTTTAAAGTATATTTTCACTCAAAAGGAGCTGAATATGAGGCAAAGGAGATGGATAGAGTTAATCAAGGATTATGACCTAGACATTCACTATCACCCCGGTAATGCCAATGTGCTAGCGGATGCTCTTAGCAGATTGCCATGTAGGCTAAATACCATGATCAATGAGAAGCAACCAAGTTTGTATGAAGAGTTGGAGAAGTTCAGGACTGAATTAGTTAGCAAAGGATTCTTAGCTAGCATTGAACTTCAACCCACTTTGATTAGCCAAATCAAGGAATCCCAGAAGGGGGATGAAAGTATCGACGGAATCAGACGTCGTATTGGTACAGGAAAGGTACCTGGATTCACGGAAGACGAAGAAGGAGTATTGTTGTACAAAGGACGTATTTGTGTTCCAGCAGATTCGGAGCTGAAGCAAGTTATCATGAAGGAAGCTCATGATACTCTTTATTCTATCCACCCCGGAGGAACGAAGATGTATCAGGATTTGAAAGAGAAATTTTGGTGGCACAAGATGAAGAGAGAAATCGGAAGCTACATTGCCAAATCTGACATCTGTCAAAGAGTTAGAGCAGAGCATCAGAGTTCTGCAGGACTGTTGCAACCCTTGCAGATTCCGGAATGGAAATGGGATTCCGTCGGAATGGACTTTATCACCGGTTTTCCTACTGCTAGTAGGGGAAATGACTCGATCTGGGTCATAATTCATAGACTGTCCAAGGTACCCCCACTTTATACTGGTCAAGACTACCTACCAGAGTGCAAAGCTAGCATAGCTATACATCGCTAGAATTGTTAGTCTGCATGGAACCCCCAAGACCATAGTATCAGATCGAGGAACTCAGTTTACCTCGAGATTTTGGCAAAAAGTTCAGGAAGGATTGGCAACCAAGTTGAACTTCAGTACCGCTTATCACCCGCAAACTGATGGATAGACTGAGAGAGTCAATCAGATCTTAGAGGATATGCTTAGAGCTTGTGTGTTAGAATACAGATCAAAATGGGAAGACTGCCAGCCTTTCGCAGAATTCTCATATAACAATAGTTATCAAGCTAGTTTGCAGATGGCACCATTTGAATTCCTATATGGAAGAAAATGCCGTACCCCCTTGAATTGGTCGCAAGTAGGAGAGAGTCAGATCTTTGGACCCGACATTCTCCGAGAAGCTGAAGAGAAGGTTCACAAAGTCCGTGAGCACCTCAAGACTGCCCAATCTAGACAGAAGAGTTATGCTGACAAGAGAAGGAGAGACCTGACTTTCAATGTCGGAGATTTTGTGTATCTCAAGGTTTCACCATTGAAGGGAACTCAACGCTTTAGTCTGAAAGGAAAGTTAGCCCCTAGATATATCGGGCCCTTCAAGATTCTGAACCATCAAGGACAAGTATCGTATCAACTGGAACTGCCTGTAGAGATGTCAGCCATCCACAACGTGTTCCATATCTCGTTACTTCGCAAATGCTTGGAAGTGCCCGAGAAGACTGATGTTTTCAAGAACATCGATCATCGAGTTGTTGAGATCAACAATGACCTGACCTATCGGGAAGTACCCATCCGTATCTTAGAAGAAGCCTACATAACCACCAGGACCAGGAGCATCAAGTTTCTCAAGATTTAGTGGAGCAACCATACTAAGGAGGAAGCCACTTGGGAGCGCGAAGATTACATTAGGACAGAGTTCCCAGATCTCTTTAGTTCCTAGTTTTGTTTGTAAATCTCGGGACGAGATTTTGTTTTAGGGGGAAGGTTTGTAACATCCCAAAACTTCAATCCAAGCTTAGCAAGATCCAGATCATCAAAATTAGGGTTAAACAAAAACTTTTCCAAATTAAAAATGAAAGCATTCATGTGTATGTGCATTAATTTAGGAATTGATTTGAATTGCCATGGTTCTGTGATTCTTTGGTTGTAAAATGTTTCTATGGTAATTTAAACATCATCTAAATCTTTCCCAAGCAAATCCCCAAGAAAATCAAATAAAAAACAATTAAAAATGAGGAATGGTCATTTTAATCCACTACACTACTTTGAGTGTTCCTAGCACTCATTTCTCAACAGAAATAATTCTGGATCTTTACACCCCTTGCTAGTACACATAATGAGGTACGAAGGCCCACCTTGTGATCTTCTAAAAACATTCAAATAACAATTTTAAATGACAGTTCAAAATTGAATTCAATGCATATGCCTAAATCACCCCTATTTCAAACACCATCCATTTGAACTCCATTTTTAAAACCCTTGCAACCAGGGACTACCTAGTACTAGTGGAGATCACTCAAAAATTTTGAACCCAAAATTCAAACTTTTGCTTCTTGCGGCCATTTCATCAAACAGGTGGCAGACACAAATCTTGCAAATCCTAAAACACTATAGTGAGCAGTAGCTTTGGTCACCATTTGGGCCTAACTTGGTCCCCTGGTTCCTCCAGCTAAAACCCCGACCCTAGCCCTCTCTCCCTCTCCCCTGTCTGCTCCATTAGCTAGCCGCTCGACACCATGCCCTAGGTCGACCACGGACAGCGCGCCTCAACCCGTCCCGTGCTCTCCTTCGCTTGCCGGGAGACAGGCACCATCACACCGCTTCGCCTCGACCAGCCCCTGACCAAAAACGAGTGGAGGACAAGCCCCAATTGCTCGCGCCCATGCCGCTGTCTGCCATGCCGATCACCCTGGAGCGCCGCGCCCGCCAGAGCAGCACCGACCTCGCCTAGCCCTAGCATTGCGTGTCAGCAGCTGCAGCAGGCCCAGCAACCAGCCAAACATCGTTGTTCCTGCCTCGTGACCAGGAGATCGGAGGAACAGTGTCGAACACCGCCGTCTGCGCGGACTTCACCGCAAGCTCCCGACCAGTAGAGACCTCCCCTTGCTGCGCCTTTAAGCCTCAGAGGACCGCCGGGGAACAGAGCATCCATCGCCGCCCTCGCCCATGCCGAGAGAGCCCTGCATCATCGTCACCGATGACCTCACCGGTGCCCGTTCTGTCCCCTCGTCGACCCTATATAAAGCGGGCACCCCAGCCTCATTTATCCACACTCACACACTCCCCACCTCTCAATAAACCTTACCCACCTCTAGCCGAAGCCACTCGAGCTCTATCTCGCTGGAATTGGAGCCAAAGCAGCCGCAGTAGTAGGAGAAGGGCGTTTGCGATTTAGGGCACCCCAAGCTCCACCGCAACCGCGCCTTGCATCGCCGTCGTCTACCAGCCCGTTTTCCCGCCTCGCCGACCTTGCTGGAGCCCTAGTATGCCCCCAATCGACCCCCACCACCATGTCTAGGTCACGTTCTCGCCGGAGTGATCCAACATTGACGTTGACGCACCACTGTTGGATCGCCTTTAGATCGTGTGGCCCAGGATGCTAGATACCGTTTCGGTGATATAGTGCCGCTGACCGGTGGAGCCTGCCTGTCAGGCAGCCCGCTGCGCTCACTGTGCGTAGCTGGGCCAGCCCAGTTAGTTCCCGCGCGTGTGAAAGTTTCAAATTTAGATTTTTCTATTTAGAGTTAATCTAGTTTCTGTCCACTAGTTAAAAAATCAATTCTGGGTGTTTAACAAATCCAAATTGCATGAAACCAATTTTGCCTGAAAGGTATTGAAATTATCTATCCAAGACCGTTGGATTTAATTCAATTGGAGTTATACATCTCTCCTAGTAGAAATAATAAAACAGAAGCATTTGCACCTTGCAACATTTTAATAAAATCAACTAAGATAGATTTTGAGTTGATTCCAACTCTAAAAATTCACATTTCATCATACCTATCTGAATATGCAATAATATTAAGGGTTACATGAAGTGACTTTGGACTAGTACAAAAATAATGCTATATAGGTATTTCTAGTCACTTTAAATCATTAAATAATGACCTTAAACCAAAGTAATTACGAACCAAACCTTAAATCACATTCCCACATGTTAGAATATGTGGTGATGACATGTGTCCACATGATCCCATATTTGATGTGGTGAATATAAAATCTTAGTTATTTTTCAATGAGTAGAAATTACTTTTCTAAAATAAAAAGGATGAAACTATTGAATTAAGCTTGTGATGATAATAGATCATCAAATGTGTGCCTTAGAGTGCTAATTAGATTAGTTAAGTATTGTTTGGAAATTTTGTACTCCGTATGTAGTTATAGACGATAGTACCGACCAAGCTTTCGAGGAGGAGGAGTTCTACCAAGAAGAAGAAGAAGAAAACTTCAACCACTGCACCAACCAAGGCAAGCTATTGTAGTAAGATAGAATTAAGTTAGTTAACTTGATCCAAGATGCTTTAGGCATGCTTTGGTTACACTACCTTGACTAGTATTTACCCCAAGTCTTATTTACAAGCTTTACTTCCTTTACTTTACCCAAAGTTCTTTACTTGTTTTGAAGGTAGCATAAAGAGTATAAAACTTACCTATTTAGAACACTTTAGATGTCATTCTATGGCATGAGATTGAACCCATATTTTCCACCTTAGTGAACACTCTTAACTTAGTAGTTTAGAGTAGATCAAAAACTTGAGTCATTTCAGATGGGAACACTTGGTGAAAATGAATTGTGAAAACCTTGGAATGATGAGTCATTCTATTGAAATGTTTTGACATGTGTTGAGAAACACAAATGGTTTATGATGATGAAAATAAGGAGGCATGAGCCTTAAGCCTTTTATAAAACTGATGGTTGGATTCGGATGTGATACCATTCTAAATTTACCGTACAACCACACTACCTGAATTGGGTAAGGCTTAGCTAGAAATTTATATGCATTAGTATTAGTTTCCTCGTGGGAGAGGTTGGAGCTGAGGCTACCTCTCAATGTTCTCCACATATGCAGTGCCCAAGATGACTAATGGTCAGGGTTGGGAGGCCATGCTCATAGGAGAGGTGCTTATACTAGGGTGTGTAAAGGGTAAGTTATGTTTGATTATGTGCATACTAAGTATGCTGATTCAGGGTTATCCCTGACAGATGTATCGAATCTTGTGGTGAAAGTGTACCACCTCTGTAGAGTGTCAAACTATTCGAATAGTCGCGTCCGCGATTATGGATAATTGGAATGGCCATACTGTTTCGTTGTCAGATGTTTTCAAAATGACTTATGAAATGAATGATGAATTTTGACTTGACCACATCAGAATTGTGTTTATGACAATAGCTTCCCAACTTAAGTGATTCTAGAACTTTATTTTATCTTTCTTTGCTTCTGAACTCAGCTTAGCTTTCAAACTTAACTTTATAGTTAAACATAGAGTTAGCACTTTAACTTAGAACTATAGTACTTGTTAGTGGTAGTTTGCGAGTACTTAAAGAGTACTCATGGCTTTTGTCCCTGGCTATTCTCATGGCCATACTATGAAGGAGACTATTAAGATGATGGCCAGCAGGACGGCTATGATAACTAGGACTATCTGCCTTCGTCAGCATTGCATGTGCCCCTGAAGATGGACCCCACCACTATGCTTATCTTTTATTTCCACTGCTTGTTGTATTGAGACTGGATCATGAGATCCTTAATTGTGTAAAGACCTTATGTATGGTTTGTAATGGATGATGTACTAGGATATCCAATCTATTATGTCTCGCAAAAATGGTAATCCTGGGATTGCGAGGTATGGCATAACGGGCATCTGGGATTCAAAATCCGGGTGTTGACATGCTGTAATAGGTATCATTGTGTAAAATTAGCTTACTTCATCTGTACTAGTGTTGTCATCATAACTGCGTCCATGTTTTGATTTACTTTCCTGGCTTGTATTTTTCTAAAATAATCTTCTCTTGGGTGGTGTCAAGTCGTCCTGAAGATTATTTGTTAAAATATTAGTTCGACTTAATGTATCAATTATTATTATTATTTACAAGAAAACTTACACCAGTAGCATCAGTCGTCTCGTAATCACTGCTTGAAGTTGGACTTTTCTCTGTTGTAGTTTTTGATCTTATCTTGCGCTTCTTCTGGATCATTCTGGCCTGCAAACAAAATTTAATATATAGTTCAATAACCTCAATCTGCAATAGTAAAAACTACATAGATATACTTTGTCGCTAGGTATGATACTTTGTAAAATATAAGAAAAAATATTCATGTATATATATATACATCTCTCTCTTTAAGACATAATTGACAGTTAGGTTTTGTGTGCCCTCTCTTTCAGAAGGTACCGCATATTCTTTTCGTCTTCTCTGACCCTAGTTTTAGTCTCTGTCCTTTTTTCCTACCCTTTGTTTTTATGATCGGGGGATCTCTCAACGCAGTACGAATTGTTTCATGCAAGTTATCGATGTCATATGCCATGCCCTCTGTGTTGCTTTGCTCATCCTGCTCTACTGAAGCATTCACTTTCTTCTCAATTTCATCGATGCACTCTACTAGAACTTGGTATGATTTGTCTGTACTGCATGCTTTTGAGCAGATCTTAGCAAAACGAGTCAACTCAATCACATAACGTATTGGACCTGCTATGTTGCTCTTGTTACCGCTAGGAAGACAAAAAACATAGTTGGATGGCTGATGTGGGTTGCATCTTTTCCATCTAGGGTTCACAAAACTATTTGGCATCTTTTGTACTAAACCAAGACGTACCACAACCCTGAGGACATGACAGCACTGGATTCCATCCCTTGACATTTTTTTGAAGTTACATGAGAAAATCTTATTCTCATTATCCACTTCAACTATAAAAACATTTATGTTGAAATCTGGATGTGTGACATGACTTCTTTTGGTCAGTTCGTATTTCATTCCTCTGTCAGTTGTTTATTCCCTTGTTATTTCGAAAGCTGTGTTATCTGCTAGTTGCTTCTGAAACTTGGGAAATATGTCTGTAGTGTAAATGTTTATTGCATCTGTCTCAAGTCCATATCTGATCCATGTTGGTGCTGTCTTCTCTGAAGTCCTATTCCTTTTCCTGTCGAGCGCACTCAAGCTTTTCTCCTAAATTTCCTCATATGAATCTAGGAATTTCAGTATTGTGTCTGTGTGGTTGACATAGTCTTTCCACATGTAGTTTGTGCTCTCGCTTCTTGTAGTTGACGAGGAAAAGGGATAAGCAGTCCATGAAGTAGGCTGGCACCCAGTGATCTCTGATATCCCATAAATCTAGCAGATGCTTGTTGTTTTCAATTCCGTATTTTTCCAATACTTGCCTCCAGAATTTTTCAAACTCTTCTACAGTCAATAAGTTCTTTATCACATGTATTAGTTCTTCCGACATGCCTTCATTTCTTGCCAAAATGCTAGCAAGCCTTTCTAGCATCTTTTTGATGATGTGCCACAGGCAGAACCTGTGGATTGTGTCAAGCAGTATATCCAGTTCATCAATTGCTTTCTTCATTGCTCTGCACTGGTCAGTGATTATGCACTTTGGTGCTGTACCACCCATTTCCAAGACAAAATTTTTGAACAGACACTTGAACGTTTCAGCTAACTCGTCCTGCAGGAGACTGAGTGTGCACTGTGGATTATGCACTGTGTTTCCATGGTTGTTCACGCCAATGATTGGTGCAAAATGCATGTTGTATACGTTCGTCTGGAATGTTGTGTCGAATGACACGTATTCACCGCATAGTTCATAGTTCATCCTGCACATTGTGTCTGTCCAGAAGATGCTACGAACGGCGTTTGTGTGGTCAGTGTCGAATTTATATGAGAACCTAGGAACCTTTGATTGAAGACGGGTAAACCTCTTCAAGCATTCATCTATATCTTTATTTCTGCTGTCTTTCTTGTCAGCATACTTAATGTTTGACATGTCTTTGCTGTCGAAACCAACTCCTCTGGTTAGAAGTTTCATTCCACTGTATATTTGCATCATTCTCCTCGGTGGAATATTTCCAAGGTGTAGTATACATATAAATTCCTTGTCTTGCCGTGTCATTGACTTGTGGAATTTTGAAAACCTGATGAGCCAATCTGTTGGGTGCAAAGGGTGATTTTGGTCCAGTTTTACTATTTTGTACATCCATCCTTTTTCTGTTTTCTTTACCACAATGGATACAAGGCAAAGAGCACCTGATAGTATAACTTGTTTTCCTTTCTTTTACAACTTTCTCACTTATTTGAGTCTGACCTTGTTTTGTGCAAACAAATGTCTGTTTAATCATTTCGCTTGTTTTCTTTGAGTTAAGGCTGGTGTGTTTTCTTATAGAAAAACCGGTTTTCCTTGCATACAGTGCAAAGAATTGGAAAGCATTTTCCCTTGACTGAAATTCCATTCCTTCTTTCGGTGTCGTGGCATCACCAATTTCATCCACAGCTGGGTACTCATTCTTAAAAATTCTATCCATCTCTAGCTCTTCTTCCATAGGTTCTCCTAGATTAATCTCTTTTTCAGGAATTGTGTCATCACACTGGGGCATAGGCTACTCATTGCTCATTGCTTCCGAGTTGGTGTTAGTGCATATAGTTTCTGCCGGTTCCTCTAAACAATTGACATTCTGATGACTTGTATTCTCTTCTCTTTGTGGGTTCAGCGTGCTGGTTGAATCTCTCTTGCCTGCATCAGAACAATTAGGTCTATCAATGCTTCCAGCTTGTGACTCTACTGTACTTGTAACGATGGTTGGTGGCTGCACTAGAAAAAAATGTTGCTGACTGGTTCACTTGCAACACTCTACTCATGTGTAATCTGTTCATGTGTGATCTTCTCTCCTGAATTTGTTATGCTACTCTCGTATCCAGGATATACTATCTTTCTTTCGAGTTTTTCCTCATAGTTGCTCAGCACTCTCCTATCATGGCAATTTTGAACAATCATGCTTGATTTGAGTACGTTCGTTGTGATGATTGTTTTTGTTTTGTCTTCTGCAGAGCCACCAGCATACCTTAGTAAAGCTTCTCCTTCTGTGCCACTCATTGCCATTCCGACAGCTATTAGGTCGATGTTTGCGTGTGTCTGACCATTCTGTGTTGAAGTATTCGTGAGGATTCTCTGGCTTGCAGGAGCTGCTTGCACTGTATCTGATTTTTTCTTGTTGTACCCGAACTGAATGTTGGTTACTTCATCTGTGTCCTTTGATGTCCTTGTCTATGCATAAGATGCTACAGTAGTACCACTGTTTTGTTGCATTGAGACCATTATATCAACTTGCACTTGACAAAACAAAAATAGAATAAAATAATTGTTAGTAGTACTCATGCAAAATTATTTTCATTTTTAATTTTTTTATTAATTGCAAGAGCAAACTCACCAAACTATTCTCATTACACTTTGCATCTTTCAATTTACAACTAGTCTTAATTGTGCTATTGCCTTTCACTGAAACACCTGATTGATCTTGGCATCGTAGCTTTGTTCTACCACTAGGGTCTCTGGAAATTACTTGTGAAGCAGACATTGTGATGTTATTTTTTCCAGCTTTGGCTTCAAGTTTGTGCGTGCTGCGTTATAGCTTCGTACAATTTCTGTTGACGCCGCGAGAGCTATCAATTTCTGCTCACGCTCTTTCTCCCACTTATCATGTAGTGCTCTAAGACGTCTTTGCCATGATATAATGAATATAGTAGCACCGTAATTATTCACGGTTAATCTTTTGGTTTTTAAAGCATTTAAATAAAAAACAAAATTCATATATTATTCTTAAAAGTATATATACCATCCTGAATTCACGTGCAACACGTTCTGTTACACCCGGAGCTTGGAATTTTGCACCTTTCATCATCTCTATTTCAGCCAATGTACGATCATTCAAATGAGATAATCTAGGTCCCTACTGAATTTTGCAATTTGGTGTAATGCAGCATATATCACATTCTCTAGATTTAGTGAAAAAAATAACTCATAGATAAAAAAGCAGCACTCTGCTTGCGTATCTGTAACATCAACAGTAATAATCTATCTGCTATATAACTTATATAAGTACGCTCCGATGCAAAAACAATCAGTTGAAATATGTATGCCGATATATTTTGAAATTTACTGTGGTATTATTTCCTCCTTTTACCTTTTTTGCAACAACCACCAACAACCTTGCTGATTATATAAATAATAATAAATAGTATTTGTTAGGAATAGCTGAATTATATTTAGAGCATAGTTTTATTGTACATCGACTAAACTTCTCAATGTATTGTATAATCTCTTGCTATTAAGTACAGAGAGTAATACATTACTTTGATAGAAGATGAATGAATTGGTGTAGCCTACAATTGATGTGATCCACTGTGAAAAAGTTTTTGTGATTACACATAGTGCTATCTGCTGCTCAAGTTACATCCGTAGCAAATGGTCATGTAGTTTCGTATATAACTATTTCCGCTATATCAATTGTACTACACTATGATGGTTATTAAACTGTTCCCATCACTATAGAAACTCTTCTCCGTGCTTTAAAATTAGGAAGTTATATCTCCGTTGAATTTCAAGATAAAAATCAGCTACATTGTTGGCAAAAAAAATTAAAAAAACTGTTGTGTTGTCGCTACAATATAGCTGCCGGCCATGTCTACCATGTCTACCATGTAAAGACGAAGTATAAGCTGAATTACCTCATCACATATATCCCTAGAATTTCAGTCGTTTGAGCAGGTTCGATATCTGGTTACCTGATTTGTGGCGCCAGTGATGACGACATCTCTCTCCATTGCCTTGCCTTGCTGAGATGGAAATATCTTACTGCTTGTTTTGAAGCGTGGTTGAAACTTTCCTTAGATCGACATGCGGGCGGCAGCGGCGGCTAAGAAAGTTATGGGTTGTTGTAGCATTAGCTGGTTACAATAGTTTGAAGAAGATACGTTTTCCTACCTTCCCTTCCTTCTTTAAACACCAATGACGGGTGGAAAGGTTTTATCTCCAGAAAACCAGTTGTCTGATAGGTGGGTCATAATTCAGTACGAAAATGCATTACCCCTTTTCCAAGAAGAACATTTCAGTATTGATAGCGACATATATGCCGGTTCTACTGTCGTACCAGTTCTTCGCCAGGGGAGAGGCAGTACATTTGTACTGGGTTTCGTGGCTGTGTTTATCCGTTTTGCACTGCTCATATAGAACCAGCAACGTGTACCGAGATGCACAGCTCGTATACAACGGATGCACTGACCGTGAGTGCTTTGTGATACTGTTTTTATAATTTCATGGACAACGAGATGCAGTGCCCATGAACTATATATGAAGTCCCTTACAAGTGCTTCATAATGCACTGATCATCAAAAAAATATGAGCTGCCTATGTGCTGTACGGATGGTGCAAGATAACAATCTTTGGCCGTGCACTCACCTTGCAATACACCCCACCAGTTTTGTGATACTCCTTTTAAAGGAGTTCAAAGTAGCATTTATTATATGTTATAAATGAAAATACAGAATATTTTTGTATGTTATTAATGAGTTATGTATTAAAAAATGTACCATCCTAGCTTTGTGATATTGCTTTTATATGCAGATGCACTGCTCGAATACAAATCATGCACTGCTTATTGAGTACTTCGTGATGCTGTCATTATAATGCCAAGCACACTAGATGCACTGTCCTAAAGTTGTAGATGAACTGCCTTAGAAATGCTTTGTAAACTGTTGTGGGCAAAGGGCCAAGATAACTTTTGATGGCAGTGCACTTACCGTACAATGCACTACGAGTGCTACGCACACTCATATGCACTACAGGTAAACAAAATATGCACTGCCCATGGAGCGCTTCAGGATACTACTAATACAATGCGGTTTAAAACAGGAATTCACTGCAATCAAAGTATATATATGAACTTCCTTCTAAATACTTTATAAAGTATTGTACGCACGATGCAAGACAAGATTCTATGGCAGTGCATTGACCGTGCAATGCACCCCACCTGCTATGCACAGCGATGTGCACTACCGATGTACGTAGCATACACTGCATAATGTTATCTGCATCGACGTAGACTTCTGACGTGTGGGGTCTTGTTTCAATAGTGGGGACCTTTTCGTTTTTCACCTACTGGCTACTATGCACTGCTTGGTGAAAGATAATATGAAATGGAATATGCAATCACATAAAAAACGAGCAAATTCGGAGCACTTCAGGATACTACTAATGCAATGCAGTTAAAAAAAGTTATGCACTGCCATGGAAGTGTATATGAACTGACTTCTAGATGCTTCATAAAGTGCTATACGCATGATGCAAGACAAGTTTCTATGGCAGTTCAATGACCGTGTAATACACCCCACCTGCTATGTGTTGCGAGGTGCACTGACACTGTACGTAGTATGCGTTGTTGAATGTTATCTGTATCGATGTATACTTCTGACATGCTGGGTCTTGAATCAATAATTAGTACCTTTTCGTTTTTCACCTACTATGCACTCCTTGGTGAAAGATAATATGAAATGGCAGTGTACTAGCCATGCAATTCAATCCCACCTGCTATATACACTGAGATGCACTACTCGTTAAGTGCTTCGTGATACTATCATTATAATGCCAAGAACAGCGAGATGCATTTCCGTGAATTATAGATGAACTGCCTACGAAATGCTACGTGAACTGCTGCGCGCAAAGATCCAGGTTAGCATGCGATGGCAGTGCACTTACCATACAACGCACCTCACATGCTATGCACACTTGTGTGCACAACTGGTAAACACAAAGTATGCACTGCCTATGGAGTGCTTCATGATTAAAAATAGGTATGCACTGTCCATGAAGTACATATGAACTTCTCTCTAAATGCTTCATAAGGTGTTGTACGCACGGCGCAAGACAAGATTCTATGGTAGTGCAATGACCATGCAATGCACCCCACCTGCTATGTACAACGATGTGCACTGCCAATGTACATAGTATGCACTGCCTAAAGTTATCCGTACCTAAGTAGAGTTCTGACATGTGGGGTTCTTGGTTCAATAACGAGGACATTTTCGTTTCTGACCTACTCTGCACTGCTTGGAGAAAGATAATATGAAATGGCAGTGCACTACCCATGCAATGTATTCCTGCCTGTTATGCACACCGACATGCACGGATTGAATATCAATCATGCACTGCTCGTTGAGTGCATCGTCATACTGTCATTATAATCACATGCACACGAGATGCACTGCGCTAAAGATCTGTATGAATGGTCTTAGAAATGCTTTGTAAACTGTTGTGCACAAAGGTCCAAGATAACATGCGATAGCAGTGCACTTACTGTACAATTCACCCCGCGTGCTACGCACACTCATTTGAACTGCAGGTAAACAAAGTATGCACTACCCACGGAGCGTTTCAGGATACTTCTAATACAATCCGGTTAAAAACGGGTATGCACTGCGATTGAATTATATATGAACTGCTCTCTAAATGCTTCATAAAGTGTTGTATGCATGGTGCACGACAAGATTCTATGGCAGTGCAATGATCGTGCAATGCACCCCACCTAATATGTACAGCGATGTGCACTGCCCGTGTACACAGCATGCACTGCCTAAAGTTATCCGTACCCAAGTAGAGCTCTGATGTGTGGGGTCTTGTTTCAACAATGAGGACCTTTTCGTTTCTGACCTACTCTGCACTGCTTGGAGAAAGATAATATGAAATGGCAGTGCACTACCCGTGCAATGCATTCCCGCCTGCTATGCACACCGACATGCATAGATTGAATATCAATCATGCACTGCTCGTTGAGTGCATCGTCATATTGTCATTATAATGACATGCACACGAGATGCACTGTGCTGAAGCTCAGTATGAACTGCCTTAGAAATGCTTTGTAAACTGTTGTGCATAAAGGTCCAAGATAACATGCGATGGCAGTGCACTTACCGTACAATGCACCCCGCGTGCTACGCACACTCATTTGAACTGCAGGTAAACAAAGTACGCATTGCCCACGGAGCACTTTAGGATACTACTAATACAATGCGGTTTAAAACAGGAATTCACTATGATCGAAGTATATATGAACTGCCTTCTAAATCCTTCATAAAGTGATGTACGCACGGTGCAAGACAAGATTCTATGGCAGTGCATTGACCGTGCAATGCACCCCACTTGCTATGCACATCGATGTGCATTGCCGGTGTACGTAGCATGCACTGCGTAACGTACGTAGACTTCTGACGTGTGGGGTCTTGTTTCAATAGTGAGGACCTTTTCATTTTTCACCTACTGGCTACTATGCACTGCTCGGTGAAAGATAATATGAAATGGCATTGTACTGCTTGTAAATAGAAAATGCATGGCCTACGGAGTGATACTGGTAAACAGAGTAGAGCTCTGACATGTGCGGTCTTGGTTCATTAATAAGCACCTTCTTGTTTCTCAAGAATCACGGGTTGCGGCAGGAGGATATAGCGTTTAACGAATGCTGCTCTCTCCTCATTCTTCTTTCAGGGTTGTTCTTCCACATTTTAAAATCTAATTCTACTAGCGAAGTTCATCTATTCATCTTGCATCCCTCCATGTCTATGTGATTCGTCGTATCCTAGAAAGGTTGATTTTCCGTCTAGCTTATTTCTAGATCTCTGTATTATGCATATGTTTAGCTACTTCATACAAATCTTTCCGCGCTCACGATGAAAGTGTTTGTTGCTAGCGATATATAACTTGCACATCCCTAATTAAGAACTATATAGGACGGGTGTTGGTTAAGCACGCTTCAATTTCTGTTTATTATTTCATTTATGCTCATTGTATAGTGTTTGCGATTTGATTTTTTTTTAATTTCAAAAAAAATTGTATTGGTTTTATCCTGTGTGCTGCGTCGAATGTATAACTTTGAAATCTGACATATATGACTTACTGAAAAAATCCATACATCGTTAACTAATAACCTTTTTTTACCCTGTGGACAGAAAAAAAATATTCTCATACAGAAATGGCTGATCATGTTTTCTCCACTCACTTATCTCTTCCAAAGTTTATAAAACTGGTGAAAAGGCGAACTAATGACCAGAATGTTTTTCTAAGGAGTATACAATTTGATGGTATGCTTGGTATATGTTGTGAAGAGTTGCCAAGGTCACTAGTTTTGTGGCTTGTTGCTCACTTTAACGTTACCACAAGAAGTTTTGAATTTCCCAACGGATGCGGCTTTGAACTGAAGCCCTTTCACTTCAACAAGATACTTGGCATCCCCTTTGGGGGTAGAACCATAAAGAAGGCGTGTCCGTAATGGATACACGATATGGTCAGAGAATTAACTCATTGTGCAGGGCCAACACCCACTATTAGTGAGCTTGAAAAGATGATTACTCCTAGCCTGGTAGGATCTCAATTAATAACATGTTTTGTTCTATTTGCAAACACTGTTATGCTGTGTCCGAGCACATATGATGGAGCCAGCCTGGACTACTTCTCTGCAATTGGAGTGTCTGTGAGATTGACTCCTATGACTGGTGTCTTGCTGCATTCAACAAGCTCATTTGCTGTATTGACACTTTCCAGAAAAATGGTTTGAAAGGTGCACTTGGTGGTTTCCTTCTAATTATCCCGGTTAGTTACCCACCATGATACTTATTTTCTATAATATTAGTTGTTAGTAGTTTCTGTGGATTTTTTGTTTTAATATGGTTGTAACAATTTTAATGCAGGGAATGTACTTTGAACTACTGGATACAAATGCTCTGCTTCTAGGCCATGCACTATCTAGAATATCTTTCTAAACAACTAAAAATATGGCGTTATATGAGAGTCTTGACCAGATGCCTCATCAACAAAACGTTTATGGTGTTCACAAGGCAAGACTCCCATAGTTATTCATATTACGCGCAATTATTACTACGGTCTTGTTGCTTCTTACTCATATTATTGTATTGTATTTTCTGTTTTTTCCATGTTGAATATGCAGTTGAAGGATATAAATGAAACTGTGTTTTCTAATGCCGAGCTGAACGAAGAGATAGTTCAGAATGTTACAACTTTTATTGAAAAGTTTGTAACAGACCCACTTATGCATGCGGAGGTAAGAATTTTTATAATCTTCCCAATTCTTTCATTCGTGATCATGATGAATCTTCTTGTGTTTGTGTTCTACATATAAATTGCCTACTTTACCTTAAGCATTCATATTTTTTATTTCTCGGCCTTGTTGTAGTATAGTATTAAATTCTCTCATCGTTGCATTGTACGATTTTTCTACCTGCTTTAGCTACTTCCTACCAGGATGAACATTCTTTCTACAGTTGCATGTTCTACTAGGTTTAATTAGGTAACCATACTACTAGTGTTTGATCATAGTGTTACTTATTCAGTTATCTCAGCAGTGCACTGTTATATTTATGATATTAAAAATAGGGGATAGAGATAATGCTTATAATGTCAAAACTTCTAGGCTGCCAGAGAAGTACATGCCATAGTGACGGACATGTATGCTGACATGTTGTCTGCGATGAACCTCAATATGAAGAGCAACATTAGAAAGATTTCTAGAATATCTATGCTCAATCATGAGAACAGGGGTATGTACTCTAAACCACAAGGGTCCCTATACGTAAGAGAAGATAATGAGCACGATGTTGAAGACAAAGGCAGTGTGCTGGATAAATCAACATATGGGCTAACATCTGTATGTAGAAGGCTAGCAAAAGACTGTGAGCTGCTTGTCAAGTTAACTTCTGCAGACCAAAGTTATGGATCCCTTGAAAATATGAAATATATACAGGAGTTGGAATCTTGTTGCGAGGCCCTGGTACATATGTTACCGACACGTGATAATTTGTCCAGAATTGAACAATTACCAAAGATGAACTGTGAACCAACCGATTGTATTGCTACTGCTGACGTCCTGTGGTAAGATGAATTGATAATTTCTGTCACAAATTCAATGCAATCCATTACATGTATTGATAATGAATCTCGGGCAGAGCTTTCGTCAGGAACAAGGTGTATAGAGCATGCAATGAACGAGATGGACACTGCAGATACATTTCATGTGTCAGAAGCAACATCTCAATGGTACAGAACTAATGCACAGATTGCCATGGTTGCTATATCCAATGGCCTGTCAAATACATTTGAAAATGAAGACAGTTCAAGAATTTAGGTGCAAACACGTGGTTTCGATCATAGCCATTTTTTACATTATGAGTCAGCAACTCATTCCGCACAAGATAATTTTGATGAAAGCCTGCCTGGTTCTGAACATACATTTCGTGATGCTCAAAAGATGGGCTTGAACCACCTTAAGGTACAAGTCGGTGCAGAAGCTGCTGGTTCAGTGCATGTTGCATCGTCTAACATTACTAATCCATATACGGTTCCTGTGCCAAAACTGGATATAGGAAATTATGAAAGATAGCTACGAATTTTCAACCCACAACATGTTCCTGTGCCTGGTCCGGATGTTTTCAACTTCTTGATTGCAAGCCTTTGCATTCCAAGTGTGAAAGCAGGACCAAGTCATCATGCAAGTGATCAAGAAGAAGAGAGGCAGCCTGCTGAAAATGGTACAGATACATTTTAGCTCTTACAGAACTCCAACTGTCTCGGTGAAAAACGGGTGGTTGCAAGATCACTGCAATTTGAGTTTGATCTTGTTTCTGATGATTGCATTTCAAAGAAACAGAAGACAGAAGATAACATTGATGATTCGTTTTCTTTCTGGGAAGGAAATGATGAATTTTGGACAGAAGTTTCAGATCTGGCTGACCTTACGCGGAGAGTGAAAGAAAAACCTGTTATCACTTCAGCAGCGCAACCTGAAATAGAAGCTACTCCAACACAACTTAACTGTCTGTCAAGTGAAACGTACGGACTAGTATCTGCAAATGTGCATTTATCTGGTATTCAGCATGACGGACAAGTCTCTGATAATTATGATTTGTATGGTTCTATATCAATGAGTGGCAGCACGTTAGTGGCAGACATGTCTATGACACTGAAAAATATAAGCCTGGGCAATGACAATGGCGATGCAAGAACATTCTCCCATTCTGTGCAGCTTCAGCAGTCAGCCAAAAGTTATACACCATTTAGTGGAGCTTCTGCCATGAAAAATTTCTCTGAAGAAACCAATTCCAGCATAAGAGGTTCACATACCGATAATTTATCTAGAGAAATCAATTCCAACATAAGAGATTCACTTACAAATGAAACCACGGATAACAGGAAAAGGTATAACGGTACAGCAACTCCTAATTTTGCAATTCAGATACCAAGAGTCAGCAGCATCACTCGCAGTGAAAACATCTCTGCTAAACACGCACAATGTTTGGTCGATACTATTAACAAGTCAAACAGTACCATAGCCTGCCATCCAACTTTCTATTGGAATGCTGTATCAGGAGAGAAATATGTGCAATCGTAGCACGTTGTGCAGCAGGCATCCACACAGGGGCCTAACATGTTGAACAACAGAAGGTATACAGAGATAGCAAGATCGTATAAGACTACAGAACAGGACAAATCAATGGATGGACATGGCTTCATAGAGCAGGACAGAGGAAGCGGAACAAACTCAAGAACAACATTGCAAGACCATGACTCTAAAAATCTAGGAAATACAAATCACAGAGATTTTCATACATCAAGTCAGTATTCAAATTCGTATTCGTGCATACAAATGCAACAGCAAAACGAGGCACCGAATGCTACTACTGGGATGGCAGTGTCTCATAGCCAACTACCAGTGAGTAGTTACTCTGTAAGACTAATGCACCAAGCTTACAGTCCTCGGCGTAACATTGCCAGCAGTCAAATATACGGCGAAAATACAATATCCTCTAGTATGCCTAGGTGAATTTTGAGAAATACTGGAAACCAACAACCCAGCTACGCAAGAAGCTGTCCTGAACGAGAAAACTCTCGACACCCTAGACTGCAGCATAATAATGTATCATTCCGCACTGCTAGACCATCATTTGAGCAGGAAGCTTGTAGAAGACATGTCTCTTTTGCATCAGCATCTATACCACTCATTGGATCAGGTATGCAAATAAATAGTCTTGACAATGCTGAAACAAGAACAAGCATTAATCGCCGCCGAATTCCTTATCCTGCTGTAAAACAATCAAAATATGTTGAAGTAGCTTTATTTGAATTCATAGTAGAGACCACTCCGAATCAAAAGGCGAGAAGGTAACGTTTTGTCTCGCATACTTTACTATGAAAATATATTTAATTGTTTTCATCGCATTATAATAATGGAGTATGTCGATTCTATTTTTTCTGTATTCTACCAGCGACAAGGTGGTTCTGTGCAGGAAGAAATTGGCGTGCCAGAAAGTGTTTGGTTTATCAATGCAGGTTTATGGAAGTGTGAATTCACACATAGTGAACTATATGGAAATGTTGGTCATGACAGAACAGAAACATAACCTAGATAATAATCAACACAATCATGAATTGTTCCCAACCAGGTACATCATGATGCACGAAGATGCGGTAAGCGAACGTACAAAATTTTTTTAGTAACACCCGTTCTATCTATACATGCTTTCACGTGCAACTGAACACGCATACATCCATCCATCAACACAGAAATTATGATATCTACTAACTGGTTTGTTTGTTTTTTCTAAAAATTATGTTATTAGCTTTTGCTCACAAGGCCAGAATTTAATTGAAGATCGTTCAAACGATACTTATCAAAGAATCACACTGGATGGAACCTGGCAAATGTATTAATGGTGATTTTTAAATTTTAGTGTCTACGTTATTTTCTAGTGACATTGTTTTTAGATCTGCAACTCAATTGTTTTGTCTCTTTGTTTGTTTAGATCATCATACCTCTACGGCCAAATGATGTGTAGTACACCGTGATTGCTGACCTTCAAGGTCGGAAATATGATATTGTTTGTTCGAACATCATGAACGAGACTGTTGAAGAGGAAGCAGCCATTGTGATAAACAACTTCAAGTTTGCGTTTGAAGAAGCATACAGTTTTTCGTACAGGGTTGAATTTCGAAATATGAGAACCACACCTGTTTAGTGGATATCTGACAATGAAAACCAGTTAAGTATCGTTAACACTGCGTGATCCTTGCCCTATTAAAATTTATATATCAAACAAGCAACTAAAATATAGGTTTGTCTATGAAATGAGCAGGAAAGACAACGGAGTAGGTTTGTTGAGGTTGCTCAAATATTACGATGGTGTTGTTGACCATTGGTTCTAGTCTGTAAGTATAATTTTGAGGCAGACTTAATTTCGTACTTGCACTAGTATAAATAAGCATTCAATTATAATTTATTTGATATGAACTTTTATTTGTATAGACTGATACTAAAGCCTTGCGGGAACAGCTGACGTTTGACATGGTTTTGTCAAAGTTCAATGAAAAGTACACAAGAAAGATTAAGGAACTTGTCAATCAATACAGATATATGTACTTCTATAATTGTACCAAAATAAAAACTATTTATTCAGTGTCAGTCATCATTCAGTGAAGTTTTTTTTGTTTTTTGTTTGATTCGCAGGAGTGATGAATATGATGAATAAAGCTGCTTCATTCAGAAATAAATTCCTGATGTGCGTTTCCAGCATGACTAGAAATTTATCGATGGAATTGTTGGCACTACAAAAAATAGTCTGAATTAATTGTAATAGGGATTATTGACATTTAAAATTTCACACCACTGTCAAATCATTAAATTTATAAATTTGTTTTGATAGGAGTTTACAAAGCATTTCTAGGGCAGTTCATTTACAGCTTTCGGGCAGTGCATCTCGTGTGCATGGCATTATAATGACAGCATCATGAAGTACTCAACGAGCAGTGCATGATTTGTATTCGGCAGTGCATCTTAGTGTAGATAGCAAGTGAGAATGCCCTTTCATATTATCTTGCACGGAGCAGTGCACAGTTGGTGAGAAATAAAAAGGTGTTTATTAAAAAAAACGTACTAATGCACACACTACCTATACTATAAATATAGCACTGTCATTTATACTGCACAGCACTTCGTTCAGACGAATAAGCAACTAGTATTCAGTACAATGCAACAATTATGGACTGCCAGATATTTGTTTTGCATAACCTTTGTTGGACTGTTGAAATTCTTGACCAGCGTAAATCATTAATTGAAATTTGTTATTTTCAATTAAAAGGAATATGCAATCACATAAAAAACGAGCAAATTCGGAGCGCTTCAGGATAATCTAATACAATGCGGTTAAATACATGTATGAACTACCAATGAAGTATATATGAACTGCCTTCTAAATGCTTCATACAGTGTTGTACACACAGTGCAAGTCAAGATTCTATGGCAGTTCAATGACCATGCAATGCACCCCATCTGCTATGCGCAGCGAGGTGCACTGCCCGTGTATGTAGTATGCACTAGTGAACGTTATCTGTATCGATGTATACTTCTGACATGCTGGGTCTTGGTTCAATATTAGTACCTTTTTGTTTTTCACCTATTGTGCACTGCTTGGTTAAAGATAATATGAAATGGCAGTATACTAGCCGTGCAATTCAATTCCACCTGCTATATACACTGTGATGCACATCTCGAATATCAATCATGCACTACTCGTTGAGTGCATCGTGGTACTGTCATTATAATGCCATACACACAAAGATGCACTGCCCATGAAATATATATGAACTATCTTCGAAATGCTACGTAAGCTGCTCTGCGAAAAAGGTCCGAGATAACATACGATAGCAGTGCACTTACCGTATAAGGCATGTTGCATCCTAAATTGTATGTTGCATCGTAAATAGTATTGTTTACGACTTATAGTACCCAACAGATGTATGTGTTAACTTTTGGCACTAAATAAAATTGTATGATGCATCGTGAAATTCCGATCAGAGCATGACGAGTAATCTGGGTAAAATTAATGGCACAAGAATTAGCTAGAAACATTAAAATTAGCAACTGGTTTTTATATATTATGATATATATATAATAACTCGAAGACAGTTAGGAGTAAAATTTATATGGTATACCTATAATAAATTCCAGGGCCTTAAATGACAATGATTTCCTGTTGTTGCTACATTGATTTACAGGAATCATTGTTCTGCCAACTAGTTTACTATTGCACTGCCCTTTAAAAAAAAGATTTGCACTGCCCTGGAAAAATCTTAATAAAATCGGGCATTACAACAGTTATTATGGACGATGGGAGACACGGTTCTCCATTATTGTATCTAATTATCCTTCATCTGCTTCCTCTACTATCTATCCGCAAAAGAGAAACAACTATTCCGCAGATTGCAGAAAATCTGTAGCAGAAGGAATCGGCGGCGCCGTCCTCTTTCCAAGGTAAGGATTCTCTATAGAAACTTAAAAAAACATCCCCATTAATAAGGATTCGAGATCATCCCTGCTACTACTCAATTGCGAAGAACTTACCACTCTTACTTGGTCCCATCCCCAGAAGAAAAGCAACTCTTCCGCAGATTGCGGAAAATCTACAGCAGAAGGAACCGGCGGCACCATCCTCTTTCCGAGGTAAGGATTCTCTATAGCAACTTAACAAAACATCCCCATTGATAAGGATTCGAGATCATCCCTAGTACTACTCAATTGCGAAGAACTTACTGGTCTTACTTGATAGCAAAGATTTCCTTGTAGAATCATTGATTCGTCATCCATACTATGGAAACCTTGGTACTGAGATCAAGTCCACAATAAATTGAAAGACTATTACAGTCTAAATTAGTTTTTCAAGTTTGTTTCAGCGAAATACAATTCTAGACAGTATTTAGTACTCCCTCCGATCCAAATTAATTGACTTGGATTTGTCTAGATTCGGATGTACCTAGACATGTTTTAGTACTAGATACATCTGAATTTATATAAATCCAAGTCAATTAATTTGGAACGGAGGGAGTATATAGATACATACAAATTCAAACAAACTTGTGATATCCTTTTTAGGACGGAGGGAATAGGTTAGTAAAATTTAAATATCGAAACGCTAGTTTTCTATATCTAATACTTCCTTCGTTTCTAAATATAAGATGTTTTAGCTTTGTGAATGAAGTGTATCTAGACTTATTTTAGTGTGTAGGTTTATCAAGGTGTGGAGTGAACATGGATACTAAAAGGGGTCTAGATACACACCTTTCATAAAGCCAAAACATCTTATATTTTGAAACGGAGGAAGTAT
Organism: Avena eriantha; assembly: GCA_910589775.1. Taxonomy (NCBI): domain Eukaryota; kingdom Viridiplantae; phylum Streptophyta; class Magnoliopsida; order Poales; family Poaceae; genus Avena; species Avena eriantha. The sequence goes on from OU342746.1 coordinate 140,080,273, forward strand.
TTCATTACTACATCATATTTTTTCTATGAGAAATCTTGTTGCATAAATCGTACGGTAAGTAAAAAATATATTTATTATGCACTCGGACAACATACACAATATTTTTCACAAGTAGGATCAGATTCAGTAAATTATATTTTACTGTTACTTCAAGTCAATTCCGATATTCAATGAATGATTAGTAATACGTTCTGGTTAGTATAATTTTTTTCTTAGTTTTTATTGCATGCATAATTTTATAACTACTTGCACCTGCACCTGCACCTGTCCTATTCTGCAACTTGATATTACATTGTACAACTAGGTCTAGTTACAATTTAAAGTTTAAATTAAGCACGTCGAACTGAAGTGCTTCAGGTGCTCAGTACAAAAATTATAACGTGTAATAAGATTGGTATGTCTCTTCCACTAGGGAAAAATAAGCTCTTGCAATGCTAGCGATGGAGAATATTCCGACGGTATCGCACAGACTGACGAGGAGTTTGATGTGGTAGAAAATAAACTTAGCAGGAAGATTGAGAATTACAAAATAAAGCTGGAGCTGAAAAAGAAACGCAAAATAGGTTCAAACATCAAAGGCGGTGTACGTAAGAAGAAACAAAACATTGGTGGAGAACAACATGGCAGTCTGAACAACCAGAATAATGTTGTCATGGTAAGCTCATGCAATGTTAATGCATGTCATATTCCTTAATCGAGACTACAGTCTGCTGATGACCCACAAGTATAGGGGGTGTATCGCAGTATTTTCGATAAGTAAGAGTGTCGAACCCAACGAGAAGAAGAAGGTGCTGGCTAGTGGTATGGATCAGCAATTCTCTGCAAATACTTAGCAAACAGATTTTTAGGGTTTTTTGATAAAGCAAGTAAACAAAGTACGAGTAAATAAAAGATAGTAGGAATAAATGCAGCAAGTGGCCCAATACTTTATTTAGCAAAAGACAAGCTGGTTGTATTATTTAAGATGACCAAACATTCTCGAGCACACATGGGAAGACTGTCAAGTGCTTTCACTTCATATAGTTGATTAATCTTCTTTAGCTTGCTAAGTGTTGTGTGGGTGAACCTATGCTAATGTACTGACCTTCCTAGGACTAATACATACTTGTGATTATACCCCTTTCAAACATCTGTAAGTACAAGAAAGTAATTAAGGTAGAAACTTAACCATAGCTCTAAACTCTAAGACCCTTACATCCCTTGTGCAATGGTTTTCTAACGGGGGTCCGGGTTTCTGTCACTCCAGCAACCCCTACGATTAGTAGCCAAATACACAATGCATTACCCTAGGTCCATACAGGTGAAGTGTCATGTAGTCGACGTTCACATGACACCACTAGAACAAGTACACCACAACTTAAATATCAAACTATTGAATCTTTCTCAACACAACTCCACTACTAACAACAAGACTTCTCCCATGTCCTCAAGAACAAAGCGAACTACTCACAAGACATCATATGGATCAAATCTGCCTGCCGGAGAGATCTTTCTCTCTCAGTGTTTTCCGCCCCGCAGAGGCGGTGGAATCTTTTTGTGGTCGCTCCCCGAGTCTTAGGGTTTCGGGAGGATAATATACGCCAGAGGGGAGTGCCAGGGGTGGACCAGGGCGGCCACACCACATGGTGGCGCGGCCCAGGGTGGCCCACGCCAGGGGGTGGTGTGGCCCCCTGTGGCCCATCTCTAGCCCCCCTTCTGGCTTCCTTCGTCTTCTAGAAAAATAGGATTTTCCGTATATTTTCCTGGATTTTCTAATCTTCGTGAATTTTGCCTCCAAACAACACCTTTTCCATCAGAATCCTAACTGCAGCGGTCCATGCTCCAAAAATCATCAACCATGCAAAAACAGATGAAATAACATAAGTATCACCTCTCAATACCAAATATATCAATGAATAACAGTGAATTATGATATAGAATAGTGATGCAAAATGGACGTATCATCTGCACTAAGAAATTTAGAAATAAGTTTACGAATATTTGATACGTTTTTTCTGTAAACTACTAGGATATGTCCAAGAATCAAGTGATGACAATTGAAAAATATACAAGGGACAAGAAGAAGCCCCGTAGTAGGACTGGATCAAATTACACAGTAAGGTGCTCTCTCAAAGAGCTCAACAGATTGATTAAACATGATCTTAACGATCTCCAGAAAGTAGAGTGTGAAGATTGGTTGGAGTTTCATCCTGGAATACAAGCTGGATTCAAACATTAGTAGGCCCCTGATTATTAAGCTATACAAGAAGATTGATGTAGAAACTCTGAAAATGGAGTTTGCCGGTGGTAGGACTATAGCTCTGACAGCAGATGCAGCGCATTCTGCCCTTGGTCTACCCAACGACATTATAAAGGCGCCTCGGCCTTCAGAAGCTGGCGATACCTTTGCTTTACTGTGGCTTAAGAAGAAATTGGGTTTGGGAGAGAGGGACACTACAACGGTGCAACACCTGACCCGTCATATCAAAAAGGGTGCAACGGACAAGTTTACAATGAAATGCATAATACTTGTAATCTGCACAAAGCTTATATGTCTACGTTTAAACAACCACATCAGCCGAGAAGTTGGGGTAGTGAAAAGCCTTGATATCGAGAATTCTGGAAAAATGGACTTTTTGTAGCTTGTAATTGACGAGATCAAGAGGGCAGCAATAAAGTTTCATGTTGATGATATGAATCAAAGTGTTGCTGAAGGTTGCACAGTCCTTCCTCTAATAATATACCTGGATTCGCTCAAGTGTAGAAAATCACTTATGACAAAAGAAACACCTAGAATCAAATACCTGGACAAATCGGAACTGCTTGCTGTATTGAAAGCGGATGTCATTGACAAAGAGAGGTGGGGACGACTGAATGTAAGTATTCTACTTGACCTCATCTTGTTTCACATAAAGAATCATTCTATCAAATGAACTATTTTAAAATTACCTCTTCTTACAGTTATTCATGATCCATGGAAATAATATTTGTTTACTATTTGTAGTGGAAAAGCTGTGACGAAAGAAGCTATTATTTGAAACCTCCTGTGGCAGAAACGACATGTAACAAGATAACCTCAACCTCTAACAGAGAATTATAGGGTACAAGAACAAAGTCCCAGAGGCTAGATCAATGCATGGACAAGTATATAGATATACTACTAGAGGAAGAAGCAAGTGATGAAATCATAAGTGATGATACAAATGTTGCAACGATATATAAAGAACTTACCATGAAGCACAGGGACCTAAAAAGAAGTAAACTGAAAGCAATAGCTAACGGCTTTCGAGCATCCCATCAGTGTGCAACTGACGTGCTGAGATGTTTTGATAGATGCGAGAATGACCTGACCAACGTTGCAAACATTTCAGGCACCATTCGAATCAATCAATCAAAGCATACAGCCGAGGCAGCAACTCATGACCTTAATGTTGGGAACGAATGCTCTACTACAGGCAAGTTAGCAGCGGTAACAGTGAATAAAATGGATTCCGCTGATAATAACATGCCCTGGAATTTTGACGATAGAGGAATCGTGTACATGGATAGAATAAAAAATATAGCAGCACCAGAAGAGGAGCACGGCATTGTCACCGCAAGAGCCTTGGATGAACAGGTTCGTATATCTTAGACGTGTATTTAGCTACTTCCATCACACGATCATATACAAATAATAATCTATGAAATAGAAGTGTAATGTAACAACTTGTCCATTTTTTATATTTTTTTACTGATATATTTGATGTGTTATTCAAAGTTGTTCTGCGTGCATGGCGACGCCGACACCAGTAACAACGCATACTACAGGAGAAGGAGAAGACAATTCTAAGCAATTTGAAACTGACCAACAGCCATCAACGGCACAGCTAAGCAATGGTATTGTTGTATTCTGTAGATATGCTGCTAATAGCAAAATTACTAGTGGGCTTATGGGAAAACTACTTGTAATAATGATGCAGGAGGAAACTTGTCTAAACAAGTAGAAGAATGCAACAAAGATGTTGTAGGAGCCAAGGAAGACAGGTTAACCACGTAGTTCAACAGTGGTACTGTCACATTATGTCAAGATGCTTGGTTTTTACATTAGACGATGTTTTTACATTAATAACATGTAAGAGAAAATAACACAGTTTTTTACAAATATTGCTGCCGGTATGACCATGTTTTTACCAAAAATTACTCACAAAGAAGGTTCCTCTAACCATGAGGTCACTGTTGTTGAAAAAGCAATTCAGAAAGGACATCCGCATGACACAGCTGATGTTAGAACACAGACTGACAATGCAGACACCTCGTGTATCGGATCAAAACACCACGGAGAAGATGCAACCAAAACATTTTCGTTGACAGAGCAAGGATTAAGAACACCTGTTACAAGGAGCAAGGCTCTTGGTCATAATTCCCCAGATAATATCAAATCTTACAAGAGGACTCTATAAAACATCTTAAAACTTAAGTTGGCTATGTATGTTCCCCCATGTTTAAGTACAAGGGAGACGCTACAGTTGCTCGTAGATTGGTACTAAGAAAGGATTTTCTGGAGAAGAATGAAGAGTAAGCACCAAACTATGCTTTGTGGATTCCTTTAGTAAAAAATATGTGTATGTTGTCACACAATCATGGATCCCGGTTTTTATATTTGATCCTTTTTTCGTTTGTCTATGGAAAATCTCAGGCTCGTTATGATGAAATATTCGTCAACTCTGGAACAAGGCCTGGAAATACCAAAATATTGAACTACAGCAAGGCTTGCAGCATGTTTAAATGGAAAAGGCAAGCTAGATGATGATATGATGGACTCCATAATTTCAAGCTGGCGCAGTATCCCGAACTACAAATGTCTGTTCAGGAATCGAAGGATAGTACTGCCACTAGGGGTTGCTCGTTTATGTGACATTGGTAAAAAGGAGAATTTCACAAATTCTGGAGGACAAGATGAAATATATCAGTTTGAAGCCGTCTCCAGGATTGAACAGTTCAAACTTCTAATTGGAAATGTAGATTTGAGCAAATCTAAGATGGTACATTTTTAATACATAACTCATTAATAACATATAGAAAGATTCCGTATTTTCATTTATAACATATAATCAATGTGACTATTTTCCTTGCCCATCACAGATATTTCTGCCTGTGTCATTTGACAATCATGTGTCTACTTACATCCTAAACAACTACCCCCAAGGTGGTGCGTTGATGTTATTGACACACGGGATTACAGAACTCAGAGAAAAGGATTGTCTAAAACAGCTTACCACAATCAAATTGGGGAAAAAATGGTGTGTTTTTTTACATTTATAACTTTATAATACAGCTAAAGACAATCTGCATAGTTTGAAAAAAATTATGTCACTAACTATGCTCTACATACCGGTTTTTTCAGCTAAAGAGATTTGACAAGTTTGTTGACGAACTCTACCGAAAGAACAAGCTTCCAAAGTGGGGAAATATTGTATCTAGATCAAAACATGTGAAGATACAAAAAGGAGTTGAAGACATGAATGGTTTTTAGATTCTAAAGAGCATTGAGAACTACAACGGTATTCAACTTGTACATGATCTTAAAGATGTAAGTAATGCCAGTTTTGAATCAATAGTTATACCAAATACAAATTTTTGATTGACATTAAAAATATATCTTCTTGATTCGTTTGAACCATTCGACCAGATGGATGCGAGCTCAGTCGTGGAGGAGTATCTGTTCTGGGCACTGTTCTCCGAGGCCAACGAAGCAAAAGATGAACTACCGGAAGAACTAAGAGCTTTAACACCTAAGTCGAGCTGAAAATAAACAACGATGTTGTATATTGTGGTGTTATAAAAAACGATGAATTAATTTGTTTATTATGTAGCAGTAGAGTTGTTGTTTTCCAAGCAGTGTAGTTCTTTGTGGTAAATAAAAACAACTTATCCCCGTGTATTACATAGGCACCGCCATGCCGGGTGCAGATATATATGCACTATCTGCGCTTCCGTGTTTACAATAAGAGTTTTGTATATAACTAACCTACCCGAGTTCGACATGCAGAACTGATTGTTGTTCAGACCATGAACTAGTAAATGCTTTTCGAAATGAAAGCGTTTACACTAAAATACATTTGATATTCCGTTTGAATCTTATGGATTAACCACCATTAGATATACTACTTGATTTGCCGTATGCTTCCTTTTCTTGGCTGTCACGGAGAGCTAGCGCATCACGTCTTTCTCCATAAGTTCATCAATCTTTCCCGCCGTCTTTCTCGATTAGTTCATCAATCTTTCCCGCCACTAACATGTATTTATCCCGCCATGCAGGAAATTTAGCAATGCTGGATTTCTTTTTATAGCCCTCAACATTGTCTAGCTGCAACTACACCTATCCAGAATGTTTCGCCGTCGCCAACAACGCCACCCACCTTCGCCCTTGTCGTCAGACCCAAACGGAGCAAACTCCGCCAGCTTTACACCTTTCCGATCAACCAAGAGATGCTACGAGCATATATCTGAGTTGCCCGCACCAGTAGTACCACAAATGGAGGAGGAGATCCAGGAGGAAGGAGTCACCGAAGAAGCGGTGGAGCCCGAAGAGGAAATAGCAGAAAATCAACAAGGACCTCAAGTAGAAGAATAAGAAGAATACGATAAGGAGGATCAGGAAGAGCCTGGTTCACAAAATCTAGATTTAGAAGATGATCCTGGCGTGGTTGAACCAACCATAGGAGAAGAACAAGTTGCCGATTCAGAAATTTCTGCAAAAAAGGGTCATGCAATTCCCTCATAGATTCAACAATGCAAGGAAAAAGAAGTTGTTCAACAGTATCCTCTTCTAAGCATAAGTTCGTGGAACGTATTAATTAGGATGCTTATTTGCAATACAATATTGTTTCCATGCGTGTGTATATGAATATTACTGCTAACAAATTTCATCTTACCTTTGTGTTTATCATGTGGCTTGAAATCGCCGAGATACCAAAGATATTATTCAAGTCTATACCTATACACTTCCTTGTAAACATATACATAAGGATGCTTCTCTATTCGTTCTTTACATTGCATGTGGCAATTATATCGCACTGCCGAGACTATAGGTGTAGCTGATTGCGCTAAAGCTGAGAAAATGGTGATTTATTGACACATAGTGTTATGCTCTTGTGCGTGTGCACTTCCTTGTGAACAAATAATGCACTGCTCTTTACATTGAAGTATACTTTCTTTTCTACTCGGTGTTTGCACTACCTTCGAAAGGTATATTGCACTGCCTGTGCTATGGACGTAGCGATATATGACTTACCTCAGGCAGTGCACAGGGTCCATTTTTCGTCGGATGGACTGCTTAATTTTTTTTTGACGGCAACGTATTACTGAGTCGTCAATTCATAGCGCACTGCTTTTGTATATTTTTATGCGCACTGCTTCGGACAAATAATTGCACTGCCTATTTTATTTTTTCATAAAGTTGCTTCCTATAGACGTAGCTGACTGCGAACCTAAGCACTCCCTTGTGAACAAATATAAGACTGCCTATACTCTTGACGTAACCATATATATTACTATGCTCACGCAGTGCAAAAGGTCTATAATGCATCTGATGAGGTGATTAATAAATTATTATACTAAAAAATACTACTTCTTTCAAAACACATAGTGCACTGCTCTTATAGATGTGCACTGCCTTGTGACGGAGTACTACATTTTTTTGCATTTTTTAATGATTTCTTCTCTAATCGTTATTTTTACTACCCATGGTTATTCCATTCAACTGCCTATAGAAATATAACTGTGCTCACGGAGTGCACAATATCTATTTTGCTTACGATGAGCTGCTAAAGGGCATTCTTTTCTACCGCACCATATTACTACCTTATTAACACACAATGCACTGCTCTTATTATAATGTTTAACTTTGTTAGCATATAGTTATTTGCACTGCTTATGAATGTTCTATCGCACTTCGTTTAATATTGCTACAATATTCACGTGCAATATATTGTTTTCTCCGATAATTAGGTTAACTGAACTTTCGTCCGAGCACGAAATTTCAATGTTTTTTGATATTCTAATATAATTGGTTCTCTATGACTTTATGCACTGCCAGTTTCAGTTATATGCTCCTGCTTGTAATATGGACTAAAAGATATATTTCTGATTATATTTCTGTCAGACACAAAACAATGCAGTGGAATTATTAAGATTGAAGTTTGCTTAAATTTTGTTTGCACTGCTCTGAAATAGTACAATAGCTCTACGTTCAGTTCTGACAATTTTTGATTAGGTAGAATCTATCTATATTGCTAGTAATCACAAAGCATTGTACGGCCATTTTTAAAAGTATTGTTTCCTGATAATATTGTATAACTGATAAAGATAATAACAAAACTTAGGTGTCCTACAACACAAGTAACATAACGTAATAACACACACACAAAACAAGCGACTGCGGTGAAATACAGTTTCCAGGTGGCTAGTAATTATTAAACCATTCAACGTGGGTGCACTGCAATGTGAACACAAATTGCCCTGCCTATTTCGTTTTAATATAGTTTGTTCACTGCAGTTTGTTTGCGCTGCCTCTAGTAATACTATTGCACTACGGTGAATCTCGATAAAATAAATTGATATACGTGCCTCTGTTACACAGTGCTAAATTTCCGTTGATCCAGATGAACTATATGTTGCATTTGTCAAGTGTGAGAATATATTTTATTACTTAGCTATCTCCAAGCAGTGCACCTTCGCATCTAGAGGCAGTGCTCCTTAGTTGGGCTCATATGTAAACTACGTGGTTTCAACCCGCTGACAGTTAACACGCGTGCATACAGCAATACATCCCAACAGACGGCTATGATTACATTGTTACTCTTTTTTCCTCTTCTTCTCCGTCACTGCTCCACTTTCTCTCCCTTCCTCCACCGTAACTGCACAGGGACAAGCAACGGCGGCAACTCCTTGGCGGCGAAAAGCTTCACCAGTACTAAGAACTACTGCTACTCTAGATTCTCGACTAGCGGTACGGCGACAGGACAAGTATCACAGATTCTCCATTCTCATCCCAGATTCGGCCTGATGTTATCCGATATTCCACGAAGTATTTTCCTCTTGTTCTCCATTTAGTTGGGACACGATTTTACGAGCACTAATTGAAGTTTTATTACGGTTTTCTCAGGGGGGAAAAGGATAGATATAACGCTGATCGAAATCGCCCATAGAATATTCCTGAAATTTCATCCCCAAAACAGTTATTCATCAATTTTATGGCTGACGAAAATCGCGGTCACGAAGGTTCAATGCAAGTATTTTGATTATTTCTGGCCATAGTTTAGAGTGAAGTATATATTAAAAAATGGCAAGCACACATGGTTGAAACAATTTCGAGAATAACAAACCACGAGCAAGAAAACCACTAATCAAACTAATCTAGGGTTTCTTTCGATTTATTATTTTTAATGTCCGTAGTGAAGTAACATTTTTCTCAACAACTTGGTTGAAATTCGAAACAATGACATAGTTTTCAGATAAGAACTGCCAATTATAACTTCAATGAACTACTCCTCTACCGAGTACACAGATTAACAATTCAAATTTTGGTGGGAAAGTTTGCACCTTTGCTGCACCAATTTAGTAACTGAAATGCACTGCCAGGAATTTTGTTGACCTGTGTTGATTTCGTACTAGTTGATTCTTTTTGATTCATGAGCTCTTTGCTGACTATACATCTTTTTATTTATTCAATTGATTCTAGTAATTTAAATTACGTATGTGTTTAACTGTTGCTCTGTTATTAATTTTTTTTAAATAACATCATAGTGCAAAATATAAATTATAATGCATGATTTAATTTTTTCAACATAAACTTCTGCAGTTGAGTATTTGTTCATCTCATGGAACACGGCGATTAACAAAGAGGAAACACAACAGTGTGGATGAAAACATAGAAGCTGGGTCTGTTACTCAAGATAACCCTAATGTTGCTCAAGCTTTCATAGATAAACCTGGTTTCAAGTAGCAAAAACGTGACACGGTTCATAAAAAACTAGCAGACATGAAGGATGGTGAGATCATAGTGAGAGGGTCACTTTCAGAATTACACAACTTTTTTGAAAACTATGTAACAAATGAACAAACGATTTTTTTGAGGAATCATGGCTGTGGTTTCGTAGTTGATTTCAAATTGAACGGCAACATTTCTAAGAAGATGATGCTATGGCTATAAAGTAAATTCAGACCTGGTTCTGTAACAATTGTTCTTGAACAAGGAGAAGAGCTTGAAATAACAGAAGATGTAGTGCAAGCAATTTATGGTTTCCCAAAGAAGAATATGTTTGATGCTGCACGACCTTCAAGTGACCGCGATACAAAAGCTTTGCGGTGGCTGAAACATCAGCTCAGTTTGAGTGAGTCAGATAACATTATACCGAGTAAGCTTTACGATCCTGTGAAGAATGGTGGAACATCAGATCTGGCAATGAAGCTCATATTTCTTGTGTTCTTCATCAAAACAACGTGCGCAACGAGTAATGCACGTATAGGACGGGAGGCTGGTACGATCATGGATCTCAATATCAAGAAAATTCAATAGATGAACCTCTGTAATGTTCTCCTTGATGAGCTAAGGAGGGGTCTGAGAAAATACCAAGATAAAAAGGAAATAAAAACACAGCTGAGGGTCCAGCATAATTGCCTCTGATATATTATTTGGACACTCGTGCACACAAGAAAGCAAACTTGACTAACCTTGCACCAAGATTTGGTCACCTCAAATCGGAATATTTGGAGGAAATCAGATCAGATGACTGGAACAGTGACACTAGAAGCTACGAAAGCCTTGGGGTAAGTTGTATTTATTATAAAAGTCTAAGAATTTTTCCAGTTTGTTTTGAGTCAAATAAATTTAAACTATGTTAATTATCCAAGTCAGAAAAAATTAATCACTACTATGAAAAAATCTAAAGTAATGCAACAAAACACCTACGATAAAGAACATATCGTCTGACTGTGTTTATTTAATTATTTTATACTGCAGGCAAGAAGTGATTATCAACTTTCAGACTTAATTAGATGTGTCAACACTACTTGCCTAACGGTTTGTCAAAGCTCAGATGCTGCCGCAGGTTCTAAAACAACAAATATCAATTTAACCAAAACCATAAATACAATTGGTAACAACACTCCATTGATACAAAACATAGATGATGAAGCATCTAACCAAGAGGAGGTTGATAAGCTCAATGAGATTGTTCGGTCAAGAAAGGAGGATCTGGAAGTATCTCTGGCTAGATTAAGGATTGTGAAGGTTGACCTCATGGAAAAGAACAATATTATGGCCAAGGAGAAGGAAATTGCCATATAAAACATCATCATACACAATGTAGAGTATGAACAAGTTTTGGCAAACATGGACCAAATGGAGGAAGTGGACCAAGCAGATAAACCCGAGAAGGTGGTGCTAAATGAATCTACTGAACCCTCTTCCTCTAAACCAGAAGAAGATTCAAGTGAGGAGCATCCCGCCATACATTCTGTAGACACCGCCATACCATCATTGAGTACACCTGGCACATACGTCAATGAACTGATCAATGACCAGACAATAGAATTAAGTAAAGGAGCTACAGAAGTTGTGGACGATAGAAAAAAAGAATATAGTGACCAGAGAATGAATGATGCTAGTACAATTCAAATTACACATGAGATTACGGCAGACAACATGCCTTGTTCTGGTACAACAGATACAAATGTATGTGATACAGATTTAACAGACAACATTACTGATATTATCATGGAGGTTGTTAACAATGAGAGACAACTTGAATATGGTAATGATGAAGTTGATGTTTGCGTGCCTCAGTTATGCACAGTTTCAGTTACAACCACAAGGAACCAGGATCATAATGTGGAACACGATGAAATAGGAGTAGAGCAGCAGGCAGGACAAGTAGAAGACCAAACCAATATCAACGCTGAATATTCAATGACAAGTGATCATCTGGAAGAACTGTCGGATGCATCCAATGTTATTGAAACAACTCAAATACTAGTAACTGCAAACACTGTGGCGTCTGCAGTTACAACACATGTTGGGTCTGTCGAGCAAAACACTGATGATAATTCCACCTCACATGCTGAAGACACCACCGTACCATCATCAAGTACACCTGGCACAGAAGTTGCTGAACTTATTAGTGAGCAGTCAGAAGCACTTGTTGACGAAGGAATGAAAGAAGACATTGACCAGACAATGAATGATCCCAGTGATATAATAATTACATCTAAGATTCCGACAGAAAAAATGCTTGTCATGGTAAAGCAGATACAAATGCATGTCATGCTGATTTAACAGAGGGGATTACTGATATTCAGATTGAAGATGACAACGATGAACTTCAACGCGCTAAATATGAAGTTCATCAATTCGTGACTGAGGTACAAATTGATTCAGGGAGCACACGGGACCAGGAGCAGGATGTTGAAGTCAATGAAACAGAAACTGAGCAGCCGACAGAACAAGGAGAATACAAAATATCAATTGATGATGAGTATTCAACGAAGGGTGATGATTTGGACGAATTGACGCATCAACAAATTGTTATTAACACATTGCAAATACCAGTACCTGCAAACACTGTGTGAAATGAAGTTGTAACACCTATTACATTTTTGCAGCAAAATATTGATGACAACATGGATGGTAATCTGGCTGAGCAGGAAAGACACAATGAAGAACAAGAAGATCACTTATGCAACATGGATAATAATATTATACAAAATGAAGCAATGAGGATTTCTGATGACAGACTGCCATATGACAACGAAAAGACTCCCACGCCTAAACATCAAGCAGAACCAGAAGCATCTTCTTTTGAAAATAACTCAATGCCAGATGAAGAAATGATAATTATCGATGGCATGAAAGATTTCAACGCTATTGATAATATGGATCAATTGAATTGGCAGGGAGTTCAATTTAATGAAACCATGCCATACCAACAGGTTATCTATCTTTTAGATCTTACCAACAATATTTATTCTTTTTATTTCTACATATATTTATAAACATTATATTATGTTATCTGATCACTTTTAAATGTATAACTTAACCAGGAAAGCTGCATAGATGACGGTAAGAACATAGCAAACCCAGACCTTGATGCCGAAGTAGATAGCTGGATTACTGATGGCAATGCTTCTACAGATTTACATGGTTGTAATTTCCAAAAAGGTAAGTATAGTTATAGTGAAAAGATATTTTGTCAAAAAAAAATTTACCTGTGAATAACTGAACAATTTTTAAAAATAATAATAATAAATGGCTGTCAAGATTGTTAATACAAATAACCATGATGATATCAATTTGTTTCTACTCATGGAACAGGCAAACAGCAGTACGAGCAACCTGGTGCTATAGTACCTGTTCGTGATGAGGCGCCTTTCAACCAAGGTGATTTTTACACACAAAAACAATAATAATAAAAAATTCTAATCCTATGTAAATGAAATAACACAGTTTATCACAAAGTTGTAGAGGAGGAAGCACACGAAGACTGGCGAATTACTAGTCAAAAGTTTCACAGTATAATGTTGAGATTCCACACTGCAGAAAAACCGCAAAGGAATTTTTTCAAGAAACAATTATATATAGTAATCTAATATATATTAGTATTGCTATAATGTACTAAAATTTATTATCAAACTAACTTATTCACAATAATTCATGTAGGTCATACGTTCTGATAAAAAGCAAAGGAGGAAATATAGTAACTGCAGGAGAAATTGCAGATTCATTCCGTGATAGAGGAACTATAGAAAAAAATGTTCTCGATTTAGCTGTAGATTATCTTGCAATTTCTAAAGCAGAACAAGGAACGAAATGTTTTGGTCCTAACATAGGTGTAAGCTCACAAAACTAGTATATCATATATAATGTTAATAAAAATGTTTACATATATTTCAACATAACCTTATTGTTCATGCAAAAATAAAAAAATAATTTTTTTTCAATTTTTTAAATGATAGTAAACAATATAAGCTTGTTACAGGTATATTTGACTGCTGATATCACACAAATTCCACAAAGGACAAGGAATCTATTTTTGGCTCAAGCAGAAGACACGTTACCCGCATATAATTTCGTAAGTTGAATCTTTCCAAAGAATAGTGAATAATCATCAAGTAATATATTTCAGAAATTTTACATTAAATTGTTTACATATTACATAATTAGTAATGATTCATCTCATTTTTATAGGTAATGATTACTATCCCAGACGCCACGTATGCATATGAAAATCGAGTGAAAAATCACTACTTCTTATTTATAATTGATTTCGTCTCAAGGAAGATGAGAATACTGGACTCATGAAGAAATTCAGACGTTGAGAGTTTGAAAAAAATAGTTATCAAAGTCATAAACAATGTTAAAAATTTATGGCAACATGGGTTCGGTCAAGAGCATAAAGAATTAATAAGCTTCGACATTGAGTTTGGTGATATGCCAAAAAATATCAATGTGTAAGCACTAACTGCTCCCCTTGTTTTTAAATTTAGATATATCAATTTATGTATTAGAATTAATTGATAATTTATTATCACATTTTATTCAATTCCCAGTGAAGACGGTACCATCATGATGCTACAAGCGATGGAAACCACAATAATGGATTCTTACACAGAATTTACAGCAGAAAACATGCCTATTATTCGCAACCTGTGGTTCTATAGAATGTTTAACGAAATGGAAAATACCTATATACTGTTGAGTGGGTTGACTACAAATACCGAAGGTACGTTGTGTTATAATGTAATAATAATATAATAACAATTAGAAGTTTAATTTATACAATGAGAATCATGATGTATACAGACTAACAACATGTTTTTGATTTTTTTTGTAGGAATTCCTGAACTTGATTTGAGTACAGATGCAAAACAAAACATTGCCATGCAGTCTCTTGAGTCGGTGGCTAAAGAAACAAAGAGATTGCTGATTGACGAAAGGAGTGCAGCTCAACTCCATTTCACAGACATGGAAGTACTCAGATTGGCTAAGGACATTGAAAATGAATCTAGTCAGGACTGTGGGAAAAAAGATCAAGAAGAGCAGAAAGCCCAAAACCTTGGCTATGATATCAACAATGTCTCCAGAAAAGGCTGGAACATCCGGAAGAGTAACCAGAAACAAAAAAAATCAGGGATGAAACACCTGTGGTGAAAATGTCACAATCTGAATCTATTACATCACTACCAGAAACATCGAGCATGCCATCAAGGCCAGCTCGGTAAGGTCAAAATATCTTTCCAGTTTTCAAGCATG
Source organism: Avena eriantha (assembly GCA_910589775.1). Taxonomy (NCBI): domain Eukaryota; kingdom Viridiplantae; phylum Streptophyta; class Magnoliopsida; order Poales; family Poaceae; genus Avena; species Avena eriantha. Next base: position 140,095,541 of record OU342746.1, read on the forward strand.
TCCCTTTCAAATACAAGAAGCACGCTGCCGCTGCTCGAAAGGCTATCTTGCATAAAAGTTTTCAAGATAAATATGATGAGTAAGACATAATATAGAGTTGTGTTTACATACTAATGTTGTTTTAAAACAAGACATATTTCAGACCTTTCATTTAAAACACTCCCGCGAGGGCGCCCTTTTTCTAGCGTTTCATTTAAAACATGCACATATAAAAGTAATAGATAGTATGCTAACTTTTCACTGTTCCAAGGATAAAAGCTTAAGTGCATAAAGAATTGTTCAATTTTATAATAAAAGGTTAAAAACAAATTACAATTTTGGAAAATAAGTATCAGTACCCGCTTTACCATAATAATTTGGAGTAATGACAAAAAACTTCTCTGATCTATTATAGCAAAATCATTATTCAGATTCGAAGAATAGAATTTGGAATAATGATAGAAGCAGAATGGACAGGCCAAGATCTGAAAAACAATCTTAAACAAGGAGGGATGGCTAACAATCAATTGGTTCAACATTACATAGACATATTTATGATAAGCAATTCCTGCAAAGGCTTTGTGGTTGGAGGCAAAAGATTCATATGCAACCTTTCAATCTCTATGCTGACAGAATTCGAGAAGGAAAACTGGATCTGCACAGAACAACGTGTGAAGCAATTCAAATCATTGATGGAAAATTTTAAACCAGACATGGCAAAACTGGTAAGTTTCTCTAAATTTTCAAAACATCTATTTCGAAGAGGATTATACAATAAATTTTGAGAGCTTACTATTAATGAAATAAACATTTTTGTTAATGGACTTACTGTTATGTATTCATTGCATATTGAAATACCTGTTGTCTACAGCTCTCAGTTTACAGTTTACTCCCTCAACATGTATATCAGTGGAGGTCGCCTTGACATAATTGACTCAAGGAAATACACCAATGATTACTTGTTTAAAACAAGAGCAGAATATCATAGCAACATTGGACCAATCATGGTTAGAACATTACTTTCATATTAATCTTCCAACTGCACTATTTAGAATACTGATCAATAAATGTTGCACTTCATGAAAACAGTTTAAAAGAATAGATGAACTTCTTAAAGCGGCATATCCTAGTCACAATTTTCCATAATTCGTAGAGAAGTTAAACAAAGCAAAGTTCCCTAGGTGTCCAAAGCAAACAGAGAATGAGTGTGCTTACTCGATCCTAAGAAGTATACAGTGGTACAATGGAGACACGATAAAATGCAACCAAGAAGAGGTAAGTCGTGTTGTTTATGTTACAATATAATCTGCTTCATATTTTTTCTATTGGTAACATATGTTCAAAACATACCGATTTCCTGATGGTTAAACAGTTCTCCTCTTCCGCAATGAGAGAATAATTTAACTACAAGATGATATACGGGATAGAAAACGATCTACTTGATGCACTTCCTGAAGTATTGGGAGCATTCAGTCCTATTGTCAATGAGAAGGACATCCCCGACTGAAGATGATCATTAGATTAATACTTGTAATAATATTAATACACTAGGTTGTTCAGTAAATCTATGTAAATAAAATATTTCTTATATTTTAGATGTTTGTATGTATCAATATGCTAATAATACGGGCAACTAATATATGCACTTTAAATGTACATAGATAGGCTCTGCGTGTGTATGACGTATGCACTGCTTTCCTATTTTCATAAAATACATGTGCGCACGGTGCAACGTAAGGTGGCACGACACTGCATTGAACATGCATTGCACTACACGTACAATACAAACAGAAATGAACTGCCTGTGAAGCAGGTATGCACTGTCTTACTATGGTCCGTAAAATTACTATGCGTATGGTGCCAGTTAACGTGCCAACGTAGTACACTGACCGTGCAATACATTTCTCACCCAATGCACATTGAATTAAAACTGCCTGTGCAACACGTATGCACTGCGTTATTATGGTCCCCGACTGAAGTTGTTGTGAGAAAGGTTCAGGAGAAGGTGCCACGACAATGCATTGATCATGCAGTGCACACAAACTACAATGCATAGTGACACGCACAGCCAGTGAAGCAGATAGTACACTGCGTTTCTAATGTGCAAAATAAGGTATCACGGCAGAGCACTAACCGTGCAATGCATTGCACCTGTAACAAATAGTGATACGCACTGCCTCCAACATAAATATGCACTGCGGTCCTATGCTCCTATGTGGTCCTATGCTTCTTAAAGCTGCTTTGCGAACGGAAAAAGATAAGGTGCCATAGCAGTGCAGTGACCGTGCAATGCACTTCACCTGCAGCGTACTACACCTGTACCTGCAATACACTGCACCTAACAAATAAGTATGCACTGCATTCCTATGGTTCGTAAAAGTACCGTGCGTATGGTGCAAAATAAGGTGCCAAGGCAAAGCAATAACCGTGCAATGTGCACTGCACCTAAAATTTAAAGAACCACGCACTACACCTGTAACGAATACTGACACCCACTGCTTCCGAAATAACTATGAACTGCGGTGCTATGCTTCTTAAAGCAGCTTTGCGATCGGTGTAAGATAACGACCCGCAGCAGTGCATTGACCGTGCAATACACTGCACCTGCAACGCACTACACTTGTAACTGCAATACACTGCACCTGATAAATAAGTATGCACTGCGTTCTTATGCTTCGTTAAATTATCGTGCGTATAGAGCAAAATAAGGTGCCAAGGCAGAGAAATAACCGTGTAATGAACTGCAACTAAAATTTACAGTACCACGCACTGCTTGTTAATCATGTACGCAATGCATCGACGTCATCCATGAAACTGCTGTGCAAACGGTTCAAAATATTGAACGGCGGTAGTGAACTGACTGCACCAGGTGCACCGCATTCTGTCTCTCTGCACTGTCTATCCTATCTACCGATAACTACATAAAACGGAAGTACACGAAGGGTTTCATGAAATAATTAGCATTATAGTCTCTTTTTATAAAACGAAGTGACGCAACCTATCCATTTAAGTACTCCTTTTCCAACTTTCTCTAAAGCTCGTTCATGTTTCTGCCGCCGCCAAGAAACCAACTCCTAGCCGAACTTCTGCCGACGCCTTCAACGAAAGACCATCGATTCACCACTCCCGCGTCTTCGGTAAGCAACCAACATCGTTTAATTTTCTAGAAAATCGTTTACATTGTACAAACATTAGCAAAAATGTTTGCGTGCTTATATTCCTTCAGATCTAAATCAATGTACTAAGATTTATATTGTCCAGATTTTTACAAATATCAGTCCATTAGTATGAGTTAAAGATAGAACATGATATATCTATATGATCTTGAACTAACACTAAACGTCTTATACTTTTATTAATGGTATGATGAGAATGTTTATTTGTTTAATTTGACAAACATGAATAGTAGTTTAATTACTTGATTAACCCTACTTATTAGTTCCAGTCTAAGCGAAAAACTATCGCATCTGCTAGGCACATAAACAACTTGAACCATATCTACGGAATCAGATTATTAGAAGCAGCATAATTATAAAATATAAGAAAAATTCTAGGCACAAATTATAAATTATTTTATATATGTATAGACATTTAATAACACACAACTATTTTTATTGCAGAACCAATGGCGTCATGTTAAGTTTGTTTCAGTCACTTTGGTAAAAATTTAGGACATTCATGCTAAGAATTCATTGTTCGTCTCGTAGAAGGCCGGTTCGAGCATTCACTGGTATGTATACACTACGTTTCAATATATATAAATCCATTTCTTAATATTTGTTAACATAATAGTCCTCTCCTTCACTATATCATTCCACAGACTATACCATGCAATCTAAGGTTGCAATTCAATGACATAATTAGACTTGGAGTGGAATTCCAAACACTTGGAAAAACATATTATGTTGAAGTCCACAAAGAACGCACAATTACTCGCATTACAGGTCCACGTTGGACAAGGTTTGTCACAGAGAACAGGATCGGCGCAGGTGCACACCTATTCTTTTCATTGGAAGCTCTAGGTCCAAAGATCACTGTGATATATTTTGATTCTGAAGAAGATAACAACAGAAGTGATGATGAAAACAGCAATGTCCAAGTGCTTAATTCTACAATTTTTTCCAAGACATGCACCCTTACAGATTATGAGGAAAATTACTTATTCGATATCTTCCCCTCAGCCAATTCATTTGTAGGGTTGCCATTTGTGACTCGTTTGACAAAAACAAACATTAAACAACACAATATGGTATGTTTCTAAATTTAACTTTATTTATTTGTTTATTGATTTCACATTGGTTTAATACATTCATAATGTTGTTCCTAAAAAACATCTTCCTTCTACTGCAATTCAGAAACTACCATTGAAGTTTATTTCTACACTTGAAATTGCTAAAGAAGGTCTTGTTGGAGTACGCTTAGGAGCAAGTGGTAATGTCAACATCATGGCGTACAAAACAACAAAAGATGGCCGCTTCTTATTCAACAAAGACGCATGGAAGAACTTTGTTGAAACTACAAATCTCAGTGTTGGACAAGCAATACTGATTACAGCGAAAAAAGATTCACAGCTTAACCTTGAAATGATGTTTGTCATGAACATCATTATTCATAGTAGCCATGCATTTACAGAGTCATCGGAATCAAACTCTGATTGATAATTTGCTTATTTCTTATGTCTGTTAAGAATATGTACTTGTCTATCTCTTATGTCTGTTTAGAATTTGCAATGTACTAAAACGAAATGTTTGTGTCCTGCTGTTATCTCGTAATACTATTACCGGTGCTTTAACTACGCACTGACTGTTATAAATTCTATGTGGAATCAAATTTCCAGAATATAAACAATAGACATTGTGCTCCTACAGATTTGATTAGTGCACAATATACATGTTTAACATGAACATATTGTAATTACAATGGAAAAAATAATATTAGATTTTAAATAATAAGTGTATAGCCATACAAAGAAAAAATATAAAACTCAAGCGGTACATGTACAAACCAAGTTTTCAAAGAACTGCAACATCTACACTGATAGTTTAGCCCAACAAGGCCCACCAGACAGAAATCCTAGAACAACCAAGGAATTGTATATAAAGACATACAACGACCACACCTAGTCTCACACAGCTCAGAAGCCGCCACCTTCCATTTTGCAGCATGCTACACAGGTCGATGAAGAAATACATGCTTGTAGATGGAATTATAGGTCCAAGAAATATTAGATACAAATCAAATTGTTCAGCTAGAGGTGAAGCCAACTAGAGAATTACATATAGGAAGAAGGGATCTACCAATTCAAGAGCAAATCAATATCGTCAAGTGCATCTGCCATGCCCAAGTCATTTTACACACCCAAGGTACTACTTTATGTATAAGTTTACTACACAATAGCGATATACAGAAGTTAATATGCTATATATTTATACTAATCTTGGTGTATGAGACAAACACCTAACACTGCTACAAAATCTAAAAATAGGTATATTATTTCGGTCACACTGTATAAGAAATACTTTGTACGAGAGGGATATCAGCATGCTTGCAAACCCAGACCTTGAATACCGAGGTGTGACTTTTACCTGGTAAGAATAAATGACTAAACACTCAAAAAATATAACTCATATGCTTAAACTAATATATTTGTTTTCTACCTTTGTGTCTACAGGGTGCAGCATATTGCAGCCAATCACAATTTGTTCTGCAGTCCGTTGCTGTTGTGATGTTTTGGTGCACTGCATAAGATACATTTTTAATTAAGAGTGTCTTATACAGTGTGGCCAAAATATCACATGAAGGTGACGACGATTGGACTACATTATGTACAAATCAAGAATATTAGTCTGTAATACATCGACCGCAATAGAAACAATGAACTAATGTGCTACGACTGTGTATTATAACTGCACTACCATTATATTCATATATGCCATGCTCTCTATAATACTGCGCACAGCCTAGTTTCATTTCGAAGCACTATAACTGCACTTGTTAGCCCGCGTGCACTACCTTATAACGAAATTACTTGCAGTAATATAGAAAACTGCTTTCGCTTATGTTGTAGAAACACCTTTGTACTTTCGAATAACTGCCCTATTTATCCTGAGTGTACTGGATTACCAAAAAATTACAGTGTACTACAAGTGTACACTTGTTTAGTTTAGAACCACTGCGCTGCTACACTAAATGCACTGCCTGTGCAACCAATTAACCGTGGTGTTCTACCAACACAAACGAATATTCTACGACTGTGTACTCTACCTGCATTGCCATTGTTTAAATATATGCACTGCTCTGTTAGATGATCCAGCCAAGTTAGTTTACTATGAGGCACTTTGCTATTTAACCCTCGCGTGCACTGCCCTGTACTGCTCAGACTACTTGCAATGCCTTTAGTCTGACAATTGCACTGCTCTACGTAATGCTGCAGGTATACTGATTTCTGTTCGAAGCACTGCGCTTCCTCAACCACATGCACTGCCTTACCTAGAAACTATACTAGCCCCTAACGAATGTAGCATGAACATGTACTCTAAGTGCATTGCCCATATAGTCATATAGAAAAATGCTTTCTACACATATACACCTATGTACTTTCAAAGAACTTCCTTATTCATCCTGCGTGCACTGCCCTTAGTTCGACAATTGCACTGCTCTATGTAATGTTACAAGTACACTGGTTTCTGTTCGAAGCACTGCGCTTCCTCAGCCACATGCACTGCCTTACCTATAAACTATAGTAGCCCCTAACGAATGCGGGACGACCCTGCACTCTAAGTGCACTGCTCGTATAGTCATATAGAAAACTGCTTTCTACATAGATACACTTATGTACTTTCGAAGAAGTTCCCTATTCATCCTGCGTGTACTACCCTTAGTTCGACAATTGGACTACTCTATGTAATGCTGTAGTTACACTGGTTTATGTTTGAAGCACTGCGCTTCCTCAGCCACATGCACTGCCTTACCTAGAAACTATACTAGCCCCTAACGAATGCAGGACGACCCTGCACTCTAAGTGCACTGCTCGTATAGTAATATAGAAAACTGCTTTCTACACAGATACACCTATGTACTTTCGAAGAACTACCCTATTAATCCTGCGTGCACTGCCCTTAGTTCGACAATTGCACTGCTCTATGTAATGATGCAGGTACACTGGTTTCTGTTCAAAGTACTGTGCTTCCTCAGCCACATGCACTGCCTTACCTAGAAGCTATACTAGCTCCTAACGAATGCGGGACGACCCTGCACTCTAAGTGCACTGCCCGTATAGTCATATAGAAAACTGCTTTCTACACAGATAAACCTATGTACTTTCGACAAACTGCTCTATTTATCCTGCGTGCACTGCCTTTAGTTCAACAATCGCACTGCTCTATGTAATGCTGCAGGTACAATGGTTTCTATTCGAAGCACTACGCTTCCTCAGCCACACGCACTTCCTTACCTAGAAATTCAGGCATCAGTGTACTAGCCCCTAACGAATGTGGGACGACCCTGCACTCTAAGTGCACCTGATACATTGCAAATGTATCTATAATTTTTGATGTTCCATGCTTGGTTTTATCCACTTTCTTGTGTTTTGTTCCAACTTTGGAGTACATTTCATATGATTTCTTGCACTAACCTATTAACAGGAGCCATAATGCCAGCTGCCTGTTTTCTGCTATTTTTGGTTCCAGGAAAGTCATAAAATGAATATTCTCGGAATTGGACGGGACAAAAGCCAAAGTGCCTATTTTTCTGGATGTCATCAAGTGCCAGAATACGAGACGGAGAGGGGCCAGGGGCCACCACACCACCTGGCCGCGCGGCCAGGCCTGGCCCGCGCCAGGGAGTGGTGTGGCCGCCCCTGGCACCCCCTCGGCCTCCCCTTCCGACTATAAGATGCCCTCAGGACGAAAACCCTAAGTGCCCGATCAAAAATCCACGAAAGAGTCTGTAGCCTCCGTCATCTCCAGCCCTAGATTAGGAGGTATCTGAACCTCTTCCCGGCACCCTGCCAGAGCGGGGAATTCACCCTGGAGGCCTTCTTCATCACCATGCGAGCCTCCGGTGTGATGCGTGAGTAGTTCATCCTTGCACTACGGATCCATGTAGTATCTAGATGGCTAGTTCTCCTCCTTTGTGCTTTCATGTCTAGATCTTGTGAGCTCCGCTCATGATCAAGATCATCTATTTGTAATCCATACATATTGTGTTTGCGGGGATCCGATGGATATTGAGATGCTATTTTAGATTGATTATATCATGTCTTTGTTATTTGTGATCTTGCATGCTTTCCATTGTTAGTAGCAATCTTGGCCAAGTAGATGCTAGCAACTCCAAGAGTTAGTATTTATGCTCGATAGTGGGTTCATGCCTCTGGTAATCTGGGGAAGTGACAGAAATCTCTAAGGTACTAGATGTGTTGTTGCTACTAGGGAGAAAACAACAATCCTTTGTTCATAGAACAATCATATTGTTTACTTTACACACAGTTCGTAAAGCAATAATCTGTTGCTTGCAGCTTAATACTAGAAGGGGTTCGGATGATAACCTGAAGGTGTATTATTAGTCATAGATCCAGTTGGATGGTGGTCTATGTATTATATTGTAATGCCCAATCAAGTCTCAAAGGAGTCAAGATGATTAGTATATGCATGTATTGCTTTCTCGATGTTTGTCAATTGCCCCGCTGTAATTTGTTCACCCAGCATGTTATCTATCTTAAGGAGAGCCACCTCTAGTGAACTATGGATCCCGATCCTTTTTCTTTACATACAATGTACAAACTGTTTACTTCTTTGTGTTTACTTTTTGCAAACTATTACTTCTTTCCATTCGATATGTTTAATCCTTTGTTTTCCGCAAAACACGGTGAGATTGGCAACCTCATCGCAAGTTGGGGACAAAGTTCTGTGATTGTGTTATGCACGTCTCCACGTTGCTACTAGCACCGGTAGTGCGCCCTGCCAAAGCTCAGCTAGTAACACCTTTGGGGTGTTTCCTTGCTCCTACTGGTTGGATTAAACCTCGGTTTCATAACTGAGGGGAACTTGCTGATTTGCTCATCATACCTTCATCTTGGGGTTCCCAACGAGCTGTACATCAACCACGCACCAGCACTTTTCTGGGCGCCGTGCATTGAGCCATCAAGCATTTTTCTGGCGCCGTTGCCGGGGAGTCAAGGACATCTTCACAAGGGGAGTCTCTCATAACCAATCTCTTTACTTTGTTGTTTTTGTTTTGCTTAGTTTCTTTTTGCTTTGTTTGCTTGTTTCTTTTTCAAAAACACAAAAAATTTTAGTTTTACTAGTTTGCTTTCTTATTTCAAAAACACAAAAAAATTAGTTCCTATCTCATTATATCTAGCCTTGCTCCAGTAACTATGTCACCCGAGGAAATGATTTTCACTTTTAAACAAGGAATTGAGGAAAGTTTTAAAGAAGCTTGTTCTATAATCTCTGATCTACATGAAAAAACTGAGCCTAAAATGACTCAAAGCTTGTTCCTTAGCAGTTTTTACCTTGGGATTGCTCTTTTCTATAGATATTCTTTAGATGCTGTTGTGGGAGGAGATTTCTTCCAATGTAATGAGGATGATGCTATTAATGCTATAAAGAAATTGATCCTCACTTACAACATGCATAGCCAAACTGATATTTCTTTCGCAAAAATATTTGCTAGGTTGAACACTCTTGAGACTAGCACTACTAGCTTAGAAAGTTGCTATAATACGCTTAGGGAGCATCAAAATTATGTTCCAATAAACTCTGAACCATCAAAGTGGTTCCCTACAGCAAAGATTGAGATGAACACTGAAACTTTTCAACCTCGCTATGATATCATGTCTGAATTTTGTCTTATGCCCAGAGATATTTATAAATCTATCATTACTTGGGGGCTCACTGAAGGAGGAAAAGAAATATCTCTTGCTAATAATACTACCATATTACCTCTTGGAATAGCTGAAGGAGTGTTTACAAAGATCCTTGGGAAAATGATTTCTATTGATTATCTTGTTATTGAATGTGCAGGAAAAGGACAAATTACACTTGGAAGGTCCCTATTAGAACTCCTTGGAGCAATAATAGATGTGGGAAAGGGGACCATGCACCTTTCTTCTCCACCAAACAATCATATTTTCCCCAAGGTTAAGAATAAAAGTAAGAGAGGTAAGGGCAAGAAATTTGGTTTTAATGCTTATTCATTTGAGAACACTTGATTATTTCTTGCTTCTTATGCCCAACTTAAAGGCGTTAAAGAAAAGTACTTATTGAGAGATAACCCAAAAGATTTACATGAGTCTTGGAAGTTATTACCTCTGTAATAACCTCTCCTTATCCTTTTTATTTGCTTTTTGTGCCAAGAGTAACCTCTAATGAGAGAGAAGTAATGATTGGGAAAGTTGCTGTCCCGAAACAGATTTCTGTGCTTCACCGTAAAAAATCGTGTAAAGTCTCTGAACGTCTTTTTGAGGTGTGAATATTTGTACTTCTGCCCCAGGTTGTTATCTAACTTTCGTTAGTTTAACACTTTTTGATTTGAGCAACAGAAGGTCTTCTAAAAAATTCGTCTTTACCTGCTGGTCTGTTTTGTCAGATTTCTGCCATTTTCTGCATTTGCTTCTTGTTGGTTCCTTTTTGAGTTCTTTTGGGGAATTGAGCTTTTTGAGGGAAGTGCTACAGTATCTAGTGTTCTAATGGAAGTTTATTTGGTGTTATAACTGAACCTTAAGACTTATTTATCTTGAGTGCACTAATGTTGCTAATAAAGATTGTGTGAAGTTTTGTATGAAGGAAAATTTTCAGGTGTAATGGAAGGAATGAGTAATGAGATGAAGGATGGACTAAAGCTCAAGCTTGGGGATGCCACGCGTGTCAACCCAAGAAATATCCAAGAAGTACAAGCGTCAAAGCTTGGGGATGCCCAAGGCATCCCCTTCTTCATCAATAAAAATCCCAGGTTTCTTCCAAACGCTTCATTTTTATTCTTTCACGCACAGTTGTGTTGTTCTTGGAGCGTCTTCTTTTTCGTTTTCGTTTTTGTTTTTAGTTTGCTTAGTTTGCTGAATAAATTGGTTGGACCCCCTCTTTCATACATTGGTTTGCAAATAGTTTGGTTTGGTTTGGAAAAGAGTAGGAAAGTTCATACATATGTGGTAAAAAGAGCTTCTTTTTGACTGTGGTCTATGCTTTGTCATGCCATGCTTGATATTGTTTTGGCTTTATGCTTAGTATTCTTTGATGTAGCATGACTTGTTATAAACAATTGAGATTGCTTAATGTGCCTTGGATGAATCATGCGTTGTTTTAGCATATTAAAGCATAGTATAGTGGTATTCTCCTTTGATGCTTTATTTGGGTTGACTTGGCGCATGCTAACACCATGTTATGACTATCTCAAGTCACCATAGCCTTTATGATCGTTTAGTTTTCAACTTGTAGTATCACTTTATGCTTTGATTAATGATGTTTTGTCGCTCTTCATGATTATGGCCATTATTGCTCTCTTAGTTTGTCTCTCCCAGTCTTTTGCTAGCCTCCACAACCAAGTATGAGTTCCACTCATGCATCCAACTCCCTAAACCAAGTTATTCCAAAGAGTACACCATACCTACCTACTAGCTTATGCTATTCAAAGTATATTCATGCTTTTGTTTACCTTCCAAATTAAACTTGTTATGAGAAAACTAGTGATTAAAGCTCTCACGAACTTGATGGCACACTTTACTTTACTTGCCTCTAATAAACATGAACCATTGGGTCCTTCTTTGTTGCGTATATGCTTGTGCTTTATAAGTTGAAATTAGCAGAACCATGTTTCATGGGGAACGCTTTCAACATTGCACTTGTACTTTGTACCCCGTTGATATCATGTTCTTTTGCTTACGGATCCCAGCGGTGTGAAATAAAAGTGGAACTTGTAAGATCATGGAGTTTATATGTGTGTTAGAGAAACGCCTGGGCCGCTAGCCTAACCATGCCTAATCATGGTGGAAACTTGCAGCATCACCATAATGAGCACTCTATGAAGCATCCTCAATAAAAACCTATGCAAATAAAAAGATCCATGAGATGCTCATTGTCTTCTTGCCTTGTCATTTTGATTATGGGAAAGCTCTCGTATCATCTGCAAGGGGTACCCCATTGGCGGTTCTTAATGATACACATGTACTTACAATGACAAGATCTTACTCGTGACTGGAGTTGAGTAGCATGAGGATCGGTCTTCGTAAGTAAGGGGCATGAGATTTCGGTTCATAACTTGTCAAGCATATCCTCTTAGTTGTGTCACTTTAACCTTAATCACCTTCAAGATGCTTATGATAGGGGCAATGAGAGCTGAAAGCTATAAGTACCATAATTTTTGGAAGCTCTTTATGAGACTTGAATCCCTACTTCCTTTTACAAAGGCCTTTCTTCCACCATTATATTGAGTCTCCACCTTCTATCGTTATGCACCTACTTTGAGAGCATAGTGGCCCTTCTTAGTTATATGTGCATTGTCCCAAGACTAGTTGATTGATGCATACTTTGATATTGCTTGTATTAAACTATTGTACCTAGTCACTCTTATGAACTTTGAAGGTGTCCTATGCATATATATTTGCTACTCTATGAGGGTCAATATGAATACTATTATGCTATATTTTCTTTATGTGAAACAAACAAACATCTTGCAAAGCATTGTTATTCATGAATCATTTGCTTGTGCCATTTCATGTTGCATCATATTTTCTTTGATTATTGCTAGATCTTTGTCTTTCATGTTATGATTGAAGTACTATGATCCCAGCTTTGAATGTTTTACAAATACTTTGATCAAGTCTTTGATGGTGCATGTCACCTCAAAAATTATTCTTTCTTTTTATCACTTACCTACTCGAGGACGAGCAGGAGTTAAGCTTGGGGATGTTGATACATTGCATATGTATCTATAATTTTTGATGTTCCATGCTTGGGTTTATCCACTTTATTGTGTTTTGTTCCAACTTTGGACTACTTTTCATATGATTTATTGAACTAACCTATTAACAAGAGCCATAGTGCCAGCTGCCTATTTTCTGCTGTTTTTGGTTCCAGGAAAGTCAGAAAATGAATATTCTCGGAATTGGACGGGACAAAAGCCAAAGTGCCTATTTTTCCGGATGTCATCAAGTGCCAGAATACGAGACGGAGAGGGGCCAGGGGCCACCACACCACCTGGCCACGTGGCCAGGCCTGGCCCGCGCCGGGGGTGGTGTGGTCGCCCCTGGCACCCCCTCGGCCTCCCCTTCCGACTATAAGATGCCCTCGGGACGAAAACCCTAAGTGCCCGATCAAAAATCCACGAAAGAGTTTGTAGCCACCGTCATCTCCATCCCTAGATCTGGAGGGATCTAAAGATCTTCCCGGCACCCTGCCGGAGAGGGGAATTCACCCTAGAGGCCTTCTTCGTCACCATGCAAGCCTCCGGTGTGATGCGTGAGTAGTTCATCCTTGGACTACGGATCCACGTAGTAGCTAGATGGCTGGTTCTCCTCCTTTGTGCTTTCATGTCTAGATCTTGTGAGCTCCGTTCATGATCAAGATCATCTATTTGTAATCCATACATGTTGTGTTTGCGGGGATCTGATGGATATTGAGATGCTATTTCAGATTGATTATTGATTCTATCATGTCTTTGTTATTTGTGATCTTGCAAGCTTTCCGTTATTAGTAGGTATCTTGGCCAAGTAGATGCTAGCAACTCCAAGAATTAGTATTTATGCTCGCTAGTGGGTTCATGCCTCTGGTAATCTGGGGAAGTGACAGAAATCTCTAAGGTACTAGATGTGTTGTTGCTACTAGGGAGAAAACAACAATCCTTTGTTCATAGAACAATCGTATTGTTTACTTTACACGCAGTTCATAAATCAATAATCTGTTGCTTGCAACTTAATACTAGAAGGCGTTCGGATGATAACCTGAAGGTGGATTATTAGTCATAGATGCAGTTGGATGGCGGTCTATGTATTATGTTGTAATGCCCAATCAAGTCTCAAAGGAGTCAAGATGATTAGTATATGCATGTATTGCTTTCTCAATGTTTGTCAATTGCCCCGCTGTAATTTGTTCACCCAGCATGTTATCTATCTTAAGGAGAGCCACCTCTAGTGAACTATGGATCCCGATCCTTTTTCTTTACATACAATCTACAAACTGTTTACTTCTTTTTGTTTACTTTCTGCAAACTATTACTTCTTTCCATTCGATACGTTTAATCCTTTGTTTTCCGCAAAACACGGTGAGATTGACAACCTCATCGCAAGTTGGGGACAAAGTTCTGTGTTTGTGTTGTGCAGGTCTTCAGGTTGCTACTAGCACAGGTAGTGCGCCCTGCCAAAGCTCAGCTAGTAACACCTTTGGGGTGTTTCCTTGCTCCTACTGGTTGGATTAAACCTTGGTTTCATAACTGAGGGAAACTTGCTGCTGTGCTCTTCATACCTTCCTCTTGGGGTTCCCAACGAGCTCTACATCAACCACGCACCAGCACTTTTCTGGGCGCCGTGCATTGAGCCATCAAGCATTTTTCTGGCGCCGTTTCCGGGGATTCAAGGACATCTTCACAAGGGGAGTCCCTCATAACCAATCTCTTTACTCTGTTGTTTTTGTTTTGCTTAGTTTCTTTTTTCTTTGTTTGCTTGTTTCTTTTTCAAAAGCACAAAAAAAGTTTTACTAGTTTGCTTTCTTATTTCGACAAAAAAATTAGTTCCTATCTCATTATGTCTAGCCTTGCTCCAGTCACTATGTCACTCAAGGAAATGATTTTCACTTTTAAACAAGCAATTGAGGAAAGTTTTAAAGAAGCTTGGTCTAGAATCTCTGATTTTCATGAAAAAACTGAGCCTAAAATGACTCAAAGTTTGTTCCTTAGCAGTTTTTACCTTGGGATTGCTCTTTGCTATAGATATGCTTTAGGTGCTGTTGTGGGAGGAGATTTCCTCCAATGTAATGAGGATGATGCTATTAATTCTATAAAGAAATTGATCCTCACTTACAACATGCCTAGCCAAACTGATATTTCTTTCGCGAAAATATTTGCTAGGTTGAACACTCTTGAGACTAGCACTACTAGCTTTGAAAGTTGCTATAATACGCTTAGGGAGCATCACAATTATGTTCCAATAAACTCTGAACCATCAAAGTGGTTCCCTACAGTAAAGATTGAGATGAACACTGAAACTTTTCAAGCTCGCTGTGATATCATGTCTGAATTTTGTCTTATGCCCAAAGATATTTATAAATCTCGGAATACTTGGGGGCTCACTGAAGGAGGAAAGGAAATATCTCTTTGTAATAATACTACTATATTACCTCTTGGAATAGCTGAAGGAGTGTTTACAAAGATCCTTAGGAAAACGATTTCAATTGATTATCTTGTTATTGAATGTGTAGGAAAAGGACAAATTACACTTGGAAGGTCCCTATTAGAACTCCTTGGAGCAATAATAGATGTGGGAAAGGGGACCATGCACCTTTCTTCTCCACCAAACAATCATATTTTCCCCAAGGTTAATAATAAAAGTAAGAGCTAAGGGCAAGAAATTTGGTTTTAATGCTTCTTCATTTGAGAACACTTGATTCTTTCTTGCTTCTTATGCCTAACTTAAAGGCGTTAAAGAAAAGTACTTATTGAGAGATAATCCAAAAGTTTTAGATGAGTCTTGGAAGTTATCACCTCTGTAATAACCTCTCCTTATCCTTTTTATTTGCTTTTTGTGCCAAGAGTAACCTCTAAAGAGAGAGAAGTAATGATTGGGAAAGTTGCTGTCCCAAAACAGATTTCTGTTCTTCACCGTAAACATTCGTGTAAAATCTCTGAACGTCTTTTTGAGGCGTGAATTTTTATGCTTCTGGCATAGGTTCTTATCTAACTTTCGTTAGTTTAAAACTTTTTGATTTGAGCAACAGAAGATCTTCTAAAAAATTCATCTTTACCTGCTGGTCTGTTTTGACAGATTTCTGCCATTTTCTGCATTTGCTTCTTGTTAGTTCCTTTTTGAGTTCTTTTGGGGAATTGAGCTTTTTGAGGGAAGTGCTACAGTAGCTAGTGTTCTAATGGAAGTTTATTTGGTGTTATAACTGAACCTTAAGACTTATTTATCTTGAGTGCACTAATGTTGGTAATAAAGATTGTGTGAAGTATTGTATGAAGGAAAAAAATTCAGGTGTATGGAAGGAATGAGTAATGAGATGAAGGATGGACTAAAGCTCAAGCTTGGGTATGCCACGCATGTCACCCCAAGAAATATCCAAGAAGTACAAGCGTCAAAGCTTGGGGATGCCCAAGGAATCCCCTTCTTCATCAATAAAAATCCCAGGTTTCTTCCAAACGCTTCATTTTTATTGTTTCATGCACAGTTGTGTTGTTCTTGGAGCGTCTTCTTTTTCGTTTTCATTTTGGTTTTTAGTTTTCTTGGTTTGCTGAATAAATTGGTTGGACCCCCTCTTTCATACATTGGTTCGCATATAGTTTGGTTTGGTTTGGAAAAGAGTAGGAAAGTTCATACATATGTGGTAAAAAGAGCTTGTTTTTGACTGTGGCCTATGCTTTGTCATGCCATGCTTGATATTGTTTGGGCTTTATGCTTAGTATTATTTGATGTAGCATGACTTGTTATAAATAATTGAGATTTCTTAATGTACCTTGGATGAATCATGCGTTGTTTTAGCATATTAAAGCATAGTATAGTGGTATTCTCCTTTGATGCTTTATTTGGGTTGACTTGGTGCATGCTCACACCATGTTATGACTATCTGAAGTCACCATAGCCTTTATGATCCTTTAGTTTTTAACTTGTAGTATCACTTTATGCTTTCATCAATGATGTTTTATCGCTCTGCATGATTATGGCCATTATTGCTCTCTTAGTTTGTCGCTCCCAGTCTTTTGCTAGCCTCCACAACCAAGTATGAGTTCCACTCATGCATCCAACTCCCTAAACCAAGTTATTCCAAAAAGTCCACCATACCTACCTACTATCTTATGCTATTCCAATTATATTCATGCTTTTGTTTACCTTCCAAATTAAACTTGTTATGAGAAAACTAGTGATTAAAGCTCTCATGAACTTGATGGCACACTTTACTTTACTTGCCTCTAATAAACTTGAACCATTGGGTCCTTCTTTGTTGCGTATATGCTTGCGCTTTATAAGTTGAAATTAGCAGAACCATGTTTCATGGGGAACGCTTTCAACATTGCACTTTTACTTTGTACCCCGTTGATATCATGTTCTTCTGCTTACGGATCCCGGCGGTGTGAAATAAAAGTGGAACTTGTAAGATCATGGAGTTTGTATGTGTGTTAGAGAAACGCCTGGGCCACTAGTCTAAGCCATGTCTAATCATGGTGGAAACTTGCAACATCACCATAATGAAGCATCCTCAATAAAAACCTATGCAAATAAGAAGATCCCTGAGATGCTCATTGTCTTCTTGCGTTGTCATTTTGATTATGGGAAAGCTCCCGTATCATGTGCAAGGGGTACCTCGTTGGTGGTTCTTAATGATACACATGTACTTACAATGACAAGAGCTTACTTGTGACTGAAGTTGATTAGCATGAGGATCAGTCTTCGTAAGTAAAGGGCATGAGATTTTGGTTTATAACTTGTCAAGCATATCCTCTTAGTTGTGTCACTTTAACCTTAATCACCTTCAAGATGCTTATGATAGGGGCAATGAGAGCTGAAAGCTATAAGTACCATAATTTTTGGAAGCTCTTTATGAGACTTGAATCCCTACTTCCTTTTATAAAGGCCTTTCTTCCACCATTATATTGAGTCTCCACCTTCTAGATTTATGCACCTACTTTGAGAGCATAGTCTTCCACCATTATATTGAGTCTCCACCTTCTTCCACCATTGTATTTTAGTTCTATGTGCATTGTACCAAGACTAGTTGATTGATGCATACTTTGATATTGCTTGTTTTAAACTATTGTATCTAGTCACTCTTATGAACTTTGAAGGTGTCCTATGCATTTATATTTGCTACTCTATGAGGGACAAGCTGAATACTATTATGCTATGTTTTCTTTATGTGAAACAAACAAACATCTTGCAAAGCATTGTTATTCATGAATCTTTTGTCTGTGCCTTTTCTTATGGCATCATAGTTTCTTTGCTTATTGCTAGAACTTTGTCTTTCATGTTATGATTGAAGTACTATGATCCCAGCTTTGAATGTTTTACAAATACTTTGATCAAGTCTTTGATGGTGCATGTCACCTCAAAAATTATTCTTTCTTTTTATCACTTACCTACTCGAGGACGAGCAGGAGTTAAGCTTGGGGATGTTGATACATTGCAAATGTATCTATAATTTTTAATGTTCCATGCTTGGTTTTATCCACTTTCTTGTGTTTTGTTCTAGCAAATGTTAAGCTTTGAATGTTGATACTTTTCATATGATTTCTTGGACTAACCTATTAACAAGAGCCACAGTGCCAGCTGCCTATTTTCTGCTGTTTTTGGTTCCAGGAAAGTTAGAAAATGAATATTCTCGGAATTGGACGGGACAAAAACCAAAGTGCCTATTTTTCCGAATGTCATCAAGTGCCAGAATACAAGACGGATAGGGGCCAGGGGCCACCACACCACCTGGCCACATGGCCAGGCCTGGCCTGTGCCAGGGGTGGTGTGGCCGCCCCTGGCAAACCCTCGGCCTCCCCTTCCGACAATAAGATGCCCTCGGGACGAAAACCCTAAGTGCCCGATCAAAAATCCACGAAAGAGTTTGTAGCCACCGTCATCTCCATCCCTAGATCAGGAGGGATCTAAAGGTCTTCCCGGCACCCTGCCGGAGAGGGCAATTCACCCTGGAGGCCTTCTTCATCACCATGCAAGCCTCCGGTGTGATGCATGAGTAGTTCATCCTTGGACTACGGATCCATGTAGTAGCTAGATGCCTGGTTCTCCTCCTTTGTGCTTTCATGTCTAGATCTTGTGAGCTCCGTTCATGATCAAGATCATCTATTTGTAATCCATACATGTTGTGTTTGCGGGGATCCGATGGATATTGAGATGCTATTTCAGATTCATTATTGATTCTATCATGTCTTTGTTATTTGTGATCTTGCAAGCTTTCCATTATTAGTAGGTATCTTGGCCAAGTAGATGCTAACAACTCCAAGAGCTAGTATTTATGCTCGATAATGGGTTCATGCCTCTGGTAATCTAGGGAAGTGACAGAAATCTCTAAGATACTAGATGTGATGTTGCTACTAGGGAGAAAACAACAATCCTTTGTTCATAGAACAATCGTATTGTTTACTTTACACGCAGTTCGTAAATCAATAATCTGTTGCTTGCAACTTAATACTAGAAGGCGTTCGGATGATAACCTGAAGGTGGATTATTAGTCATAGATGCAGTTGGATGGCGGTCTATGTATTATGTTGTAATGCCCAATCAAGTCTCAAAGGAGTCAAGATGATTAGTATATGCATGTATTGCTTTCTCGATGTTTGTCAATTGCCCCGCTGTAATTTGTTCACCCAGCATGTTATCTATCTTAAGGAGAGCCACCTCTAGTGAACTATGGATCCCGGTCCTTTTGCTTTACATACAATCTACAAACTGTTTACTTCTTTGTGTTTACTTTCTGCAAACTATTACTTCTTTCCATTTGATACGTTTAATCCTTTGTTTTCCGCAAAACACGGTGAGATTGACAACCTCATCGCAAGTTGGGGAGAAAGTTCTATGGTTGTGTTGTGCAGGTCTCCACGTTGCTACTAGCACCGGTAGTGTGCCCTGCCAAAGCTCAGCTAGTAACACCTTTGGGGTGTTTCCTTGCTCCTACTGGTTCGACTAAACCTTGGTTTGATAACTGAGGGAAACTTGTTGATGTGCTCATCATACCTTCCTCTTGGGGTTCCCAACGAGCTCTAAATAAACCACGCACCAGCACTTTTCTAGGCGCCGTGTATGGAGCCATCAACTACCCGTATAGTCATATAGAAAACTGGTTTCTACACAAATACACCTATGTACTCTCGAAGAACTGCCCTATTCATCCTGCGTGCACTGCCTTGTACTCAGACTACTTGCGCTGCCTTTAGTTTGACAATTGCACTGCTCTATCTAATGCTGCATGTACACTAGTTTCTGTTCGAAGCAATGTGCTTCCTCAGCTACATGCACTACCGTACCTAGAAATTCCTAATGTGCTAAGACCGTGTATTCTACCTACACTGTCATTATTTTCATATATGCACTACTCTGTGAGATGATGCAGCCAAATTAGTTTACTATGAAACACTGCGCTATTTAACCCCCTCGTGCACTGCATTGTACTCAAACTACTTGCGCTGCCTTTAGTTTACTAGCCAAAACGATTGTGCTATCTATGTACACTGCTCATATATTAATATATGCATTTTCTCTGGCTGATACTTGCACTATATCAATTACCAATTACCATGGCAGTACTAGGATGCCAAATTTATCATACAGTGCAAGAAGATTATAAAAAGCAACATAGTAAATAATTGGACGTAGCATACAATGCAAGAAGATCACAAGAAGCAACAAAAGGCTTAGTTTACTCAGATTACAAAGAGATATTTAATTTTGATTGCATTTCGGTCAATCACTATATAGCAGGTGGCTAGGGTTCAGACATTGCAAAAGCACTACGGACAACTAATGGTGTAGATAACTTAGATAAAACTGTTACAGTCTTCTTCAGCATGTCTGCACAGAACAAGCCTACATCAAAATCAACTGTCATCAGAACATAGCGACCATCAGCTGACATTGTTATAACACGAAATAGACCACAAACTGGGAGATTGCAATTCTCACATATACTACCAAGTCTTTCCTTCCAGTAGTCTTCAATATCCCAGCCAAAAGTAGTTCTGCATGCAACAAGCAGATCTAACATTGTCTGGATGATCCACTTATTTTGACCATTGTTGTAGTCAAGGAGCCAAGTTGTCAGTATACCATCACTAGAAAAGGCAGCTAGTAAAATGCTTCCTGATCTATCCTCTGAAATACAATAATTCATTTGATCCTTTGTTGTCAGCCTGACTGATTCAGGGAATTGTATCATAGAAGTTAAATGTGTGGATATGTTGTAACACAGAAGAAGCCCTACAACATACGCCATAAACAAGTCTTGGCCTATCAGGATTCCTTCAGGCTGACTAAGGTACGTGGTTGGTGTTGGCACAGGAACTGGATCAGAAATATGCATCTCCCATTGACCATTTTGCTTAACAAAGACATGCACAAATATGCCAGATGTTGTATTACTAGTAACACCATGATGTGAAACCTTGCAAGCATTGAATATATTTCTACGAAAGAATGTCATTCCTAAGCTAGCAGCACTTGGAATCAAACAGAATAGCCCATATGAATGATCTATATCACTCTTTGACATTGATGGCATTCGTGTAACAGGTGAGGCAAGGAAAGTGAAGAAATTTGGAGACCTGGAAGGATAATTAACATAGTACCCAGGATATCTAGAACCATGTGGAAAGACCTGAATGAGGACTGCTCCATTTTGACAGCAGACGACCAATTCCCTTAGAAGATATGTTGAATCTAAGTTCGAAGAAATAGCTAGCGATGTTTCATATTTAGATGAATATTCAAGCTCCTGTAGCCTATTACCAACCTCAGGCATCCAATGATAATCAACAAGAAATCCTAGGCATGATGGCGAATTTTTCTTCATATATCGCGAAAGAAATCCAGGCTCTTTGAGTGCAATATACCAAGCTTTGTTGAGGATACTGCAATATATCAAAGATTTCGTAGACGCTAACCTTAAAACAATCTCCTGCACCAAATCTAGGTCCTCCCCCATGCGACTGATCGAGGAACCAGATCTAGTAAAATCCATCGCTATTCAATAGATTGTTTTCTTTTGCTCGAGACAAAAGAAGAAGGGTTGGTTTCTTTTCATGGAAAAAGGAATATATTGAATGAGGCCGTACATCACTATATTGTAGCACACGAGATGCAGCACACACGGGCAGTGTCAAATATGTTTCTTTTCGTGGAACACACACTCCAAAATACAAGGCGCTCCGAAATACAAAGCGCTCCAAAATAAACGGTGCTCTGAAATAAACGGCACTTCAAGATCTATATGAATGCTTGATGCGCCAAAGGCGCCGTGCCACGGGCGGAGCCCGCAACACACAGTCCGAAATACAAGGTGCTCTGAAATATAAGGCGCTCCGAAATACACGGTGCTTCAAGATCTATATGAATGCTTGATGCGCTGAAGGCGCCGTGCCACGGGCAAAGCCCGCAACACAAATTCCGAAATACAAGGCGCTCCGAAATACAAGGCACTCCAAAATACACGGCGCTCTGAAATACACGGCGCTTCAAGATCTATATGAATGCTTGATGCGCCAAAGGCGCCGTGCCCACTGGCGGAGCCCGCAACACACACTCTGAAATACAAGGCGCTCCGAAATACAAGGCACTAAGAAATACAAGGCGCTCCAAAATACAAGGCGCTCCGAAATAAATGGCGCTTTATGATCTATATGAATGCTTGACGCGCCGAAGGCGCCGTTCCCATGGGCGGAGCCCGCAACACACACTCTGAAATACAAGGCGCTCCGAAATACACGGTACTCCGAAATACAAGGGGCTCCGAAATACACGACGCTTCAAGATCTATATGAATGCTTGATGCGCCGAAGGCACCGTGCCCACGGGCGGAGCCCGCAACACACACTCCAAAATACAAGGTGCTCCGAAATACAAGGCACTCCGAAATACACGGCGCTCCGAAATACAAGGCACTACAAAATACAAGGCGCTACAAAATACAAGTCGCTCCAAAATACATGGCACTTCAAGATCTATATGAATGCTTGATGCGCTGAAGGCGCCGTGCCCATGGGCGGAGCCTGCAACACACACTCCAAAATACAAGGCGCTCTGAAATACATGGTGCTCCGAAATACAAGGCGCTCCGAAATACACGACGCTTTAAGATCTATATGAATGCTTGATGCGCCGAAGGCTGCCCACGGGCGGAGCCCGCAACACACACTCTGAAATACATGGCGCTCCGAAATACATGGCGCTCCGAAATACAAGGTGTTGAGAAATACAAGGCGCTCCGTGATGACCCACAAGTATAGGGGGTGTATCGCAGTATTTTCGATAAGTAAGAGTGTCGAACCCAATGAGGAGCAGAAGGTGTTGGCTAGTGGTATGGATCAGGAATTCTCTGCAAATACTTAGCAAACGGATTTTTAGGGTTTTTTGATAAAGCAAGTAAACAAAGTACGAGTAAATAAAAGACAGTAGGAATAAATGCAGCAAGTGGCCCAATTATTTATGCAGCAAAGGACAAGCCGGTTGTATTACTTAAGATGACCAAACGTTCCCGAGGACACATGGGAAGACTGTCAAGTGCTTTCGCTTCATATAGTTGATTAATCTTCTTTAGCTTGCTAAGTGTTGTGTGGGTGAACCTGTGCTAATGTACCGACCTTCCTAGGACTAATACATACTTGTGATTATACTCCTTGCAAACATCCGTAAGTACAAGAAAGTAATTAAGGTAGAAACCTAACCACAGCTTTAAACTCTAAGAACCTTACGTCCCTTGTGCAATGGTTTCCTAACGGGGGTTCAGGTTTCTGTCACTCCGGCAACCCCTATGATTAGTAGCCAAATACACAATGCATTCCCCTAGGTCCATATAGGTGAAGTGTCATATAGTCGATGTTCACATGAAACCACTAGAAGAAGTACAACACAACTTAAATATCAAACTATTGAATCTTTCTCAACACAACTCCACTACTAAAAATATGACTTCTCCCATGTCCGCAAGAACAAAATGAACTACTCACAAGACATCATATGGATCATGATCAGAGATGGAATAATGATGTATAACAATCTGAACATAAACAATAATTCAATGGTTCACTCAATAGCATCAACTACAAAGAGTAATCAACACCGGGAAAGTTTCCCTTAAGAACTAATGCAAGATTCAACTCAATTGTTACAGCAATATGGAGATGGTGATGAGGGTGCTGATGGTGATGATGGTGGTGATGATGATGATCCTGATGAAGTCCAGCTTGATGGTGGTGTTGATGGCGACGATCTCCCCTCTCCAGGAAGGAATTCCCCCGGTAGAAATCTGTCTGCCAGAGAGATCTTTCTCTCTCGGTGTTTTCCGCCCCACAGAGGCGGCGGAATATTTCTGTTGTCGCTCTCCGAGTCTTAGGCTGGCCCGTGCCAGGGGGTGGTGTGGGCCCCCCTATGGCCCATCTCCAGGCCCCCTTCTGGCTTCCTTCGTCTTCTAGAAAATAGGATTTTCCGTATATTTTCTCAGATTTTCTGATCTTCGCGAATTTGGCCTCCAAACAACACCTTTTCCATTACAATCCTGACTGCAGCGGTCCATGCTCCAAAAGTCATCAACCATGCAAAAACAGATGAAATAACATAAGTATCACCTCTCAATACGAAATATATCAATGAATAACAGTGAATTATGATATAGAATAGTGATGCAAAATAGACGTATCACTCCGAAATACATCTGTGTACTACTCTTAATATACAAATGCACCGCGTTACTGTAACCCGTTCAAAGTTAATACATTCTGCTACGCTGAATCATCTGTGTACTACTCTTAATATACAAATGCACTGCGTTACTGTAATCCGTTCAAAGTCAATACATTCTGCTGTGCTGAATCATCTGTGTACTGCTCTTAATATACAAATGCACTGCGTTACTCTAATCCGTTCAAATTCAATACATTGTGTTGTACAAACCATACCCCTCCCATTACACACCATAAAATCTCCATTGCCCGTAAAGAGAAAAAAGATAATAAAAATAAACGAAAAAAGAAAAAGAGAAGAATCAAAATAAACGATAATGAAAAAGAAAACACACTAAAAACGGAAGTGAGAGAAAGTGTATACCTCACGTGTGGAGCGGACAACAGCATACAAAGAGAAAAACCGGAAAGAGAAAAAACCGGAAAAGAGAAAAAACCGGCGACATCTGCGAGAGCAGTTTCCCGTGATGATTCCACGACGACACGTGTCGGATACGCACGGCAGATCGCTCGCGCGTTCTCTGGTAAAATTCAGCTATTTTTTTAAACAATACATTTTTTAATAATTTCCACAAATAATACAATAATTAAAAGATTTGCAATTCTAGCGTGATATCGGCAGTTGAATAGCCGACCAGTCCTTATCGGCTTTTGAATTGCCGACTAGTCCCTGTCTCCTTTTGAAAAACTGATAAGTCTCTATCTGCTTTTAAAAATCCAGCAGGTTGTAAGGCAATGTAAAGAATAGGGGGACTAGTTAGCTTTTCAAAAGCAGACAATGACTAGTCAGCTTTTCAAAAACAGACAGGACCTAGTCAGCTATTCAAAAGCTGATAAGGACTGGTCAGCTTTTCAAGTGTCGACACCACGCTAGAATTGTAAATCTTTCAGTTTGTGAAAATTATTTAAAAAAATATATTATTTCAAAAGAATAGCTAAAATTCAAACATATTTCAGCTTAGTTGTGAATGAGTATGAACAATCTTGGATTTCAAGCCGAACGACCAAGGTCATAGCCATATCTACATCATACTTTATATCGATGATTCATGATCCCATATCCAAGAATTTGCATGCCGCCAAATTGGGCCATATTTGAAAAACAAACGAAGAGGGAGTAGTATGAAGAGTATGACTCGATTAGCTTTTCTCTCGAGGAGCAAAACATGACTTTCCCTGTTTAATTTTAGGGTGCTTCGTGCTAAATGTATGGACCTCAATGTAATTTTACCTTTTTTAGGTCCTTGATATAAAATGTACCTCCACCGTCCGTACGTGTAAAATTTGTACGTAAAAGCAAGTGGTAAAATTTAAACATATTTAAGCTTATTAGTTGCCAATCAATATGAACATTCTTGCATTTCAAGCCGAACGACCAGGGTCATGGACATATCTACATCATACTTTATGCTAATGATTCATGATCCCATATCGAAGAATTTGCATGCCGCCAAATTTGGCCATATATTTCGAAAACAAATGAAGAGAACATAGTATGAAGAGTATGGCTCGATCAGCTGCTCTCTCGAGGAGCCGCACCAGACTATTTCCATTGTTTAATTTTAGGGGGCTTCGTGCTAAATGTAAGGACCTTTATATAATTATTTACATTTTTAGGTCCTTGATGTAAATTATACACCCACCGTCCGTGGTGGTCCCCTATTTGGGCGTAAAATGGGAGTGAATCATGGCATCGTAACAATGTTTTCACTCGGAGTTTCCAACCATGAGGAAATGTCAACACCCGGATTTTTAATCCAAGATGCCTGTTATGCCATACCTCGCAATCCCAGGATTACCATTTTTGTGAGACATAACAGAATTGGTACCATAGTACATCATCCATTATAAACCATAATAAAGTTCTTACAAATAAAGGATCTCAGGATCCAGTCTTAATACAAATCAACAAGCGGAAATTAAACATAGTCGGGGCTCCATCTTCAGAGTCACAAGCAATGCTGACGATTGGAGATGATCCTAGTTGTTGTAGACATCCCACTGTCCATCATCCTGGTAGTCCTCCTCATAGTCTAGCCACGGGAATAGCCAGGGACAAAGCCATGAGTACTCTTTAAGTACTCGCAAACTACCACTAACAAGTGAGATAGTTCTAGTAGGAATCTTAAGATCTAGGTTTATTTGCAAAAAGCTAGGTTTATCTTAAACTGAGTTTAGAAGTAAAGAAAGCTAATTTAATGTTCTAAATCACTTAAGTGGGATCTTAGTTTTCATGTTCACAACCCTGTTGTGGTCAAGTCAAAGTCATAGTTCAATTCACAAATCATTTGAAAACATCTGACAACGGAACAGTATGGCCACTCCAACTGTCCATGACCGCAGACGCGTCTATTCGAATAGTTTGATACTCTATAGAGGTGGTACACTTTCACCACAAAATTCGATACATCTGTCAGGGATAACCCTGAATCAATCATACTTAGTATGCGGATAATCAATCATAACCTTTCAATTACACACTCTAGTATAGGCACATCCCCTATGAGCATGGCCTCCCAGCCATGGCCATCTGCCATCCTGGGCACTGCATAGGTGGACATTCATCACGAGGTAGCCTCAGCTCAACCTCTTCCGCAAGGGAACCCATACTAAGGCATATAAAATTCTGGCTAAGCCCTACCCAATTCAGGTATCGTGGTTGTACGGTAAAATTTGAATGGTATCGCATCTGAACCGAACCATTAGTTTTTATAAAGGGCTAAGGCTCATGCCTAAACATTGTCATCATCAAATCATTGTGTTTCTCAACACATGTCAAAACATCTCAATAGAATGAAACATCATTCCAAGGTTTCCATAATCATTTTCACCAAGTATTTCCATCTAAAGTGATCAACTTTTATGCTTAGCACTAGCCACTAAAGTTGAGGGTATTCACTAATGAGGGGTGTTAATCTCCAATCTCATGCCATGGAATGACATCTAAGTATAACTAGTTAGGCCATGTTTTATACTCTTTATGGTATCTATTCTATTTTTCCAAAACTCACTAAGCACTAACTAAAAGTAAAGAACTTTGGTAAAGTAAAAGAATAAAGCTTGCAAGTAAAACTTGGGATTGGTATAACCATAGTTGGATAACCAAGCATGTCTAAATGCATCTTGCATAAGTTATCTTGCAAGTGTTAGCTTGCATGGTTCTAGCTTGCTAGTAGCGATGGCTTGCCTTGATTGGTGCAGTGGTTGAAGTTTTCTTCGTCTTCTTCTTGGTAGTACTCCTCCTCCTCGTACCTCGGGTCGGTACTATCGTCTGTAAATGAATACGAGGTACACAATCACCAAACAATACTTAACTACTTCCATTTAGCACACTAAGGTTCACACTTGATGATGTAGCATCATCACATGAAATAAAGACTTAGTCTTAATTCTTTTATTTTAGAAATGTAATTTCTACTCATTGAAAATACTTAAGATTTAATATTCTCCAATTAAAATATGGGATCACGTTGACACATGTCATCACCACATATTCTAATACATGGAAATGTGATTTAAAGTGTTGGTCATATTTTATAAAGTTTAAGATTATTATTTTATACAATTAAAGTGACTAGAAATGCCTATATAGCATTATTTTAGTATTAGTTCATGGTCACTACATGTAAACCTAAATGTTTTTACATATTCAGATAGATCTTGTAAAATGTGATTTTTGAGAGTTGGAATCAACTCAAAAGCGTTTATGGTTGATTTTTGAAAAATGTTTGAAGTTGAGTCTCTGTCTTGTTATTTTTACTCTAGATAATATCTAACTCCAAATGGTTTGAATCCAACGGGCTTGGTTACATAATTTAGATATATTTCTAAAAAATTGGAATCATGCAATTTTGGTTTAGTGAATCTCTTTGAGTTGATTTTTGAATCTACTGACAGAATCTGGTTTCAACTAAATTGGAAAATACTTATTTGAATTCATAGGCATACGCGGGAAACTAACTGGGCCGACCCAATCTGCACAGCGCGGTGCAGCGGGCTGCTGACAGGGGGGTCCACAAGTCAGCGACTCAATCTAACCGAAACGGTATCGTGCATTCTAGGCCCTACGATTAGAAAGCGATCCAACGGCTGTGGTTCATCATCGACGACGAACAACTCCGGCGAGGACTAAACCTAACAGCGACGGTAGGGGTATGTGGGGGATCACCAGGGCTCCAGCTAGGCTCGGCGATGGGGGCGGACGATGTTGTCGATGGCGGCGGTTCGAACGGTGGTTGCGGCGGCTCCTAGGGTGGCTTCATTCAACGGCGCCCTTCTCCTTCTATAGCGGTGGGCTCCGGCCAAATTCTGGCGAAGCGGTGCTCGCCTTGCTCCGGGGAGAAGTGTGGGAAGTGCGGTGAGGAGTGGGGAGTGTGTTGGTGTGGGAATGGGGGTGGAGAGGGCCTCTATTTATACACCGGCGAGGGGACCGAACGAGATGGGCTAGTGTCTCCGGCGAGGGCGGTACATCGTGCTATCGGTGTGGCTGTGGGTAGGGGACGGGGTGGTGTTCCCTGGCGATCATCATGGGCGTAATGGCACGGCAAGGGGCGGCATGGAATGGTCGAGCGCATGCGACCCTCTGCGCAGAACCGGCGGTGTTCGAGATGGCGCGTGGGAGCTACAGGTCCAACGACGGTGAACGGGGGTGCTTGGGAGCTAGCTGGGGTTAAGGCGAGTCTGCGCATGCGCAGAGAGAGCAAGGCGCGGTCTGTGCGAGCTGGTCGGGCAAGGCGCTCTGGCGCGCTCTGGGCACGGCGCAGAGACATTTGGCGTGGTTGGTCTTGGGTGGTCCAGGGCCTGGCTGTGCTCGAGGGCTGGACAGGGGGTGGCGGTGGACGGTCACCTGTCTGGTGATCGTCGTGGGAGAGGGTGGCGTGGTCCCTGGCGCTCTGTCCACGGTCGGCCGGCGATGACCACTTTCGAGCGGCGCTCCACTAGTGCAATAACAAAGGGGCAAGCGTGTCTGGTGTTTCTAGAGGCTGGGGGAGACAGGGGGAGTGTAATGAGGGCATGTGGTCGAGTGATCACTGCTCAAACAGTGAAGTTAGGCAGTAGTTTAATTAGTGTCTGCAAGGTGTTCGACTTAATGGCCGCAAGAAATTTAGTTTGAAATTTTTGAATGAAATTTGGTGAGTGGTTTGATGTTATGCTAGAGTGTCTAGGGTTACTTGGGTTTGCCAAGGTGAATTGATTTGGATGGTTTTTGCAAAATGGTGATCTTAGTACATACAGTTGATTCAATTTTGAATTGTCCTTTAAATGGATTTGAAACTAGTTTCTATGGGTTTGTAAAGTGGGCTTTGATTCACTTTTACTTGGTCTAGCAAGGGGTGAAAAGAATTGGAATTGTTTCTGTTAGAAATTCTCTTCTAGGAACACTCAAAGTGGCCTAGTGGTTAACTTTGGTCAAAATGACCATTTGCTTAATTAATTCATATTTGACTTCTTTTTCTTTGGATTTTGTTTGTAATTGGCCGAGATGATGTAGTATTCATCTCTAAACCATTTCTTATCAATTGTAGCAATCAAACATGGCAAATTTAATCAATCATACTCTAATGCAAAACTCACATGCATTCATATAGATTTTTGGAGTAAACATTTTTGTTAAACCTAAATTGGGTGATTAGAACTTGATACTCTTGTTTAATATTTTTGGGGTGTTACAAACCTTCCCTCCTTAAACAAAATTTCGTCCCGAGATTTAAGAAAAACTAGGAACTAAAGAGATTTGGAAACTCAGTCCTAATATAATCTTCTTACTCCCATGTAGCTTCTTCTTCAGTATGGTTGCTCCACTAGATCTTGAGAAACTTGATACTCTGGGTCCTGGTGGTTCTGAAGGCTTCTTCTAAAATATGAATGGGTACTTCATGATATGTCAGATCCTTGTTGATATCTATGGCTCGGTGATCGATATTCTTGAATACTTTGGTCTGCTCTAGAACGTCTAAGCATTTGCGAAGTAACGAGATATGGAACACATCATGGATGGCTGACATCTCCTCTAGCAGTTCCAGTTGATATGATACTTCTCCTTGGCGATTCAAAATCTTGAAGGGTCCAATATATCTAGGGGCTAACTTTCCTTTCAGTTGAAAACATTGCATTCCCTTCAAGGGTGACACTTTGAGATATACAAAATCTCCAACATTGAAGGTCAGGTCTTGATGTCTCTGGTTAGCATAACTCTTCTGTTTGGATTGTGCGGTCTTGAGGTGTTCACGGACTTTGTGAACCTTCTCTTCGGCTTCTCATAGGATGTCGGGTCCAAAAATCCGACTCTCTCCTACTTCTGACCAATTCACGGGGTACGACACTTCCTTCCATACAGAAATTCAAATGAGGCCATTTGCAAACTGGCTTGATAACTGGTGTTGTATGAGAATTCTACGAAAGGCAGATAATCTTCCCATTTTGATCCATATTCTAGCACACAAGCTCTCAACATATCTTCAAAGATTGGGTTGACTCTTTTAGTTTGTCCAACGGTTTGCGGGTGATAAGCTATGCTAAAGTTCAGCTTGGATCCTAATCCTTCTTGGACTTTCTGCCAAAATCTTGAGGTAAACTGGGTTCCTCGATCCGATACTATGGTCTTAGGGGTTCCATGCAAACTGATGATTCTTGCAATGTACAGCTCTGCTAGCTTCGAACTCTGGTAGGTAGTCTTGATAGGTATAAAATGGGATACCTTGGACAGTCTATCAACTATGACCCAAACAGAGTCATTTCCCCTACTAGAGGTAGGTAAACCGGTGATGAAATCTGAAGTCTATGCACTTCTATTCTTGTAGACAGTTGTTGGGCCTCCAAGTGTAGAGGTTTGTAGAACAGCAGCAAGTTTCCCTTAAGTGGATCACCCAAGGTTTATCGAACTCAGGGAGGAAGTGGTCAAATGTATTCCCTCTCAAGCAATCCTGTAATCAAGATACAAGAAGTCTCTTGTGTCCCCAACACACCCAATACACTTGTTAGGTGTATAGGTGCACTAGTTCAGCGAAGAGATAGTAAAATACAAGTGGTATGGATATAAGACAATGGTGCTAGAAAATAGCTTGATGGCATGGAAAAGACTAAAGGCAAACTGAAATAAAGATGGAAGCAAGCAAACATGTAACATATCTAGTTGCAAACGGTGTTTCAATGTTTAGAAACAAGGCCTAGGGATCATACTTTCTCTAGTGAACACTCTCATATAAATATCTTCTCTTCATGATACTACTCTGAACTACTCTCCGGTTGGACACTCTAATCCATGGTAGGTCTATAACAACACACCTCAAAGTTCGCTTTTCCCATCTAGATAACCCCACACTATCACCTTGAGCACTAGATGGTTCCAACAAACCCCACAATTGCATAGAAACATCCAACTCCATATATAAATCATAACAAGTATTTGTAATCTCTAGCCTAAGTGCCACCATGGTGTGCACGCTGTCACTTTCACACACATGGGGAGAGCAGAGATCTATTAAAGCACTTGAGTAGCAAGGTAGATCTACTTGATTACAAAGCTCATGATCACAAAATGATCATGCATAGAGAGAGATGAACACATAGCTACCGGTAGAGCCCTTAGCCTCGAGGAAGAACTACTCCCTCATCATCATGGGAATCAACAACGGCGATGGAGATGGTGGTGGAGATCGATGGAGATGGCTTCGGGGGCACTTCCCCATCCCGGCAGGGTGCCGGAACATAGACTTTCTGTCCCCCGAATCTCCCCTTCAGTGGTGGCGGCGCTACGGAACTTTTCGTGGCTGGAGGCTGGTCGATTTAGGGTTTTTGCATCTGAGGCTTCTTATAGGCGAAAGGGAAAGGTCGGTGGGTGGACCAGGGGCCCACACCACCTGGTGGTGCGGCTAGGGCTAGCCCGCGCCACCACATGGTGTGGCCAGCCCCTGGCCCCTCTCCGTCTCGTCTTCTGGCTCCGTGAGTCTTCCGGTAAAATATCGACTTTGGCTTTTGTCTGGTCCAATTCCGAGAATATTCATTTTTTGGCTTTTCTGGAACCAAAAATAGAAGAAAACAGGCAACTGACACTATGGCATCTTGTTAATAGTTTAGTTCCAGAAAATGTGTAAAAGTACTCCAAAGTGTGGACAAAACATAAGAAAGTAGATATAAAACAAGCATGGAACATCAAAAATTATAGATACATTTGCAATGTATCAACATACCCAAGCTTAACTCCGGCTCGTCCTCGAGTAGGTAAGTCATAAAAACAAAGAATAATTTTTGAGGTGACATGCACCTTCACAAACGTGATCAAAGTATTTCTAAAACATTGAAAGCTGGGATCATAGTACTTTTACATAGACATGAAATATATAGTTCTAACAATAAGCCTAGCAACTATGTTGTAGCATGAAAAGGTACAAATAAAAGATTCATGAATTACAATACTTTAAAAGATGTTTGTTTGTTTCACATGAAGAAAACATAATGATAATGGTATTCAGCTTGTCCCGCATAGTGTAGCAAAACATAAATGCATAGGACACCTTCAAAGTTCGTAAGGGTGACTAGATACAAGTAGTTTAAGAATAAGCAATATCAAAGTTATGCATCACTCAACAAGGTTTGGGACAATGCACATTAAACTAAGAATGGCCACTATGCTCTCTCAATAGGTGCATAAAGATAGAAGATGGAGACTCAACATAAAAGTAAAAGAAAGGCCTTCATAGAAGGAAGCAGGGATTCAAGTCTCATAAAGAGCTTCCAAAAATTATGGTACTTATTATCTTTTATCTCTCATTGCCCCTATCATAAGCATCTTTAGGTGATTAAGGTTAAAGTGACACAACTAAGAGGATATGCTTGACAAGTTATAAGTGGAAATCTCATGCCCCTTACTTACAAAGACCGAACCTCATGCTACTCAACTTTAGTCACAAATAAGCTCTTGTCATTGTAAGTACATATGTATCATAGAGAACCGCCAACGGGGTACCCCTTGCACATGATACAGGAGCTATACCATAATAAAAATGACAAGGCAAGCAGACAATGAGCATCTCAGCAATCTTCTTATTTACCATGGGAAAATGGTGCTTTTTTCTCTCTTTCCTCTTTTCTCATATTTTTTTCAATCTACATCTCTCTTTTTTTATAAGAAGAATGCTTCATAGACAACTCATTATGGTTATGCTGCAAGTTTCCACCATGATTAGGCATGGCTCAGGCTAGCGGCCTAGGCGTTTCTCTAACACACATACAAACTCCATGATCTTACAAGTCCCACTTTTATTTCACACCGCCGAGATCCATAAGCAAAAGAAGATGATATCAACTTGGTATAATGTACAAGTGCAATGTTGAAAGCATTGCCCATGATACATGGTTCTGCTAACTTCAACTTATAAAGCGCAAGCATATACGGAACTAAGATGGACACAATGGTTCAGGTTTATTAAGTGCAAGAAAAGTAAAGTGTGCCATCAAGTTCGTGAGAGCTTTAATCACTAATTTTCACATAACAAGTTTAATTTGGAAGATAGATAAAAACATGAATATACTTGGAATAGCAAATGCTAATAGGTAGGTATGGTGGACTATTTGGAATAACTTGATTTTATTTGGAGTTGGAAGCATGAGTGGGACTCATACTTGGTTATGGAGGCTAGCAAAAGACTGGGAGCGACCAACTAAGAGAGAAATAATGGCCATAATCATGCAAAGCGACAAAACATCATTAATTAAAGCATAAAGTGATATTACAAGTCGAAAACTAAAGGATCATCAAGGCTATAGTGACTTTGGATAGTCACAGCATGGTGTGAGCATGCGCCAAGCCAACCCAAATAAACCATCAAAGGAGAATACCATAATACTATTCTTTAATATGCTAAAAACGCATGATTCTTTCAAGGCACATTACTCAATCTCAATTATTTGTAACAAGTCATGCTACAGAAATAATCACTAAGCATAAAGACAAAATAATATCAAGCATGACATGACAAAGCCTAGGCCACAGTCAAAAACAAACTCCTTTTATACCACTTAAGCATGAACTTTTCCTACTCTTTCCCAATCCAAACCAATTTATTCGAAAGAACTCACAAAGATAATAATAAAAAAGATCAGTGAGATTGTCTCACAAATCCCAAAAGGAAGAACTAAAAAGTTCTAAGCTGAAATCACAAGAAAACTAAGGCTAAACACAGTGCTAGCAAAAGAGAACACTAACAAAATAATAAGAATGAAAACTAGAGTGTTCTAAACAATGAATAACGGGGTGTGTCTCTCTCCAAAAGAAGTCTTGGGATCCAACCAACTTATTGCAGCAAACCAAGCAAAATAAAACTAAAAACAAAAACAAAGACGCTCCAAGAACAACACAACAGTGGATGAAACAATAAAAACGAAGTGTCTAGAAAGACCTGAGATTTTTATTGATGAAGGGGATGCCTTGGGAATCCCCAAGCTTTGATGTTTGTACCTATTGAATATTCCTTGGGGTGACAAAGGGTGGCATCCCCAATCTTGAGATTTTGTCCATTCTTCATCTTATTACATCATTCTTTCCCTACACCTGAAAATTTCCTTCATACAAAACTTCACACAATCTTCATTAGCAACATTAGTGTACTTAAGATAATAAGTCTTTTGGTTCAGTTTCAACACAAGTAAAACTTCCATTAATACACAAGCTACTGTAGCACTTCCTTTAAAGAGTTCAAATGAGCAAGGAGAACTCAGAGAGAAAGAGATTAAGAGGCAAATGCAAATAATGGCAGAAATCTGTCAAAATAGACCAGCAGGTAAAAACTAATTTTGTCGAAGATGTTCTGTTGCTCAATTCTAAAAGTGTTGAACTAACGAAAGTTAGATAACAACCTGGGGGAGAAGTAGAAACAATTATAGCTCAAACCGACGTACTGAGATTTTTCATGAATTTTTACAGCGAAGCACAAAAATCTGTTTCAGGACAGCGACTTTCCCAAGCATTACTTCTCTCTCATTAGAGGTTACTCTTGGCACAAAAACCACACAAAAATGATAAGGAGAGGTTATTACAGAGGTAATAACTTCCAAGACTCAACTAAAACTTTTGGGTTATCTCCCAATAAGTACTTTTCTTTAACGCCTTTAAGTTAGGCATGATAGTTTGAGAAGATGCTCACATAAGAAATATGAATTGAAGTAAAAGAGAGCATCAAGAAGCAAATTTAAAACACATTTAAGTCTAACCCATTTCCTATGCATAGGAATCTTGTAAAGAAACAAGTCATGAAAGCACAAAGCAACAAACATAGGAAAGCAAAACAAGTGTAACTTCAAGACTTTCAACATAAAGAGGGGAAACTTAATATTGCTGAGATACATAAAACCATGTTTCCCTTTCTCATAATAACTTTTAGTAGCATCATAAATAAAATTAACAGTATAACTATCACATAAAACATTCTTATCATGAGCCACATGCATAAAATAATTATTACTCTCCCTATAAGCATTGTCATTCTTATTAATCGTAGTGGGAGCAAATTCAAAAAAATAGCTAGCATTATTATTCTCATCACCATAACCATCAAATATAGGAGGCATATTGTAATTAATTTTTCTCCTCAATAGTAGGTGGATTGAAAATATCATATTCATCATTGTAATCATCATATATTGGAGGTATAGTATCATCAAAGTAAATTTTCTCCTCCGTGCTTGGGGGACTAAAAATATCATGCTCATCAAAACCAGCTTCCCCAAGCTTAGACTTTTCCATAGCATTAGCAATAATTGTGTTCAAAGAATTCATACTAATAACATTGCTATTAGCATGCAAATAAAGTTCCATAGGTTTTCTAATTTTCTCTTCAAACACTTCATGTCCTAACTCAAGATAAATACTATAAAGATCTCTAATTTTTGTTGTTGTTTTCCATTAAGCCTAACTAGTGAAAATAAAAACAAGAAACAAAAAGATATAATTGCAGAATCTAAAGGAGATAACTTTGAGCACTCACACACCAGCAACAGTACTAGAAGATAGCTTAGTAGCTAGAGGATGTGAGTACCTTTTACCTTACCTCCCCGGCAATGGCGCCAGAAAATAGCTTGATGTCTACACACTTCTATTCTTGTAGACAGTTATTGGGCCTCCAAGTGTAGAGGTTTGTAGAACATCAGCAAGTTTCCCTTAAGTGGATCACCCAAGGTTTATCGAACTCAAGGAGGAAGTGGTCAAAGGTATTCCCTCTCAAGCAATCCTACAATCAAGATAAAAGAAATCTCTTGTGTCCCCAACACACCCAATACACTTGTCAGGTGTATAGGTGCACTAGTTTGGCGAAGAGATAGTAAAATACAAGTGGTATGGATATAAGACAATGGTGCCATAAAATAGCTTGATGGCGTGGAAGAGACTAAAGGCAAACTGAAATAAACATGGAAGCAAGAAAACATGTAAAAAAATCTAGTTGCAAATGGTGTTTCAATGTTTAGAAACAATGCCTAGGGATCATACTTTCGCTAGTGAACACTCTCATATAAATATCTTCTCTTCATGATACTACTCTGAACTACTCTCCGGTTGGACACTCTAATCCATGGTAGGGCTATAACAGCACACATCAAAGTTCGCTTTTCCCATCTAAATAACCCCACACTATCACCTTGAGCACTAGATGGTTCCAAAAAAACACCATAATTTCATAGAGACATCCAACTCCAAATATAACTCATAACAAGTATTTGTAATCTCTAGCCTAAGTGCCACCATGGTGTGCATGCTATCACTTTCACACACATGGGGAGAGCAGAGATCTATTAAAGCACTTGAGTAGCAAGGTAGATCTACTTGATTACAAAGATCATGATCACAATATGATCATGTATACAGAGAGATGAACACATAGCTACCGGTAGAGCCCTTAGCCTCGAGGAAGAACTACTCCCTCATCATATGGGAATCAACAACGGCAATGGAAATGGTAGTGGAGATCGATGGAGATGACTCCGGGGGAACTTCCTCGTCCCGGCAGGGTGCCAGAATATAGACTTTCTGTCCCTCGAATCTCCCCTTCGGTGGTGGCGGTGCTGCGGAACTTTTCGTGGCTGGAGGCTGGTCGATTTAGGGTTTTTGCATCGGAGGCTTCTTATAGGCGAAAGGGCAAGGTCAGTGGGTGGACCAGGGGCCCACACCACCTGGTGGCGTA
The DNA here is from genome assembly GCA_910589775.1 of Avena eriantha. NCBI lineage: Eukaryota > Viridiplantae > Streptophyta > Magnoliopsida > Poales > Poaceae > Avena > Avena eriantha. Next base: position 140,133,286 of record OU342746.1, read on the forward strand.
GCCAGGGCTAGCCCGTGCCACCACATGGGGTGGCCAGCCCCTGGCCCCTCTCCGTCTCGTCTTCTGGCTCCGTGAGTCTTCCGGTAAAATATCGACTTTGGCTTTTGTCTGGTCCAATTCCAAGAATATTCATTTTCTGGCTTTTCTGGAACCAAAAATAGAAGAAAATAGGCAACTAGCACCGTGGCATCTTTTTAATAGGTTTGTTCCAGAAAATGTGTAAAAGTACTCCAAAGTGTGGACAAAACATAAGAAAGTAGATATAAAACAAGCATGGAACATCAAAAATTATAGATACATTTGCAATGTATCAAAATCCATTCCGACAGAATCCCATTTCCATTCTGGAATCTGCAATGGTTGCAAAAGTCATGCGGGTCTCTGATGTTCCACTTTGACTCGCTGACAGATATCACACTTGGCGATGTAGCTTCCGATTTCTCTCTTCATCTTGTGCCACCAAAATTGCTCCTTCAAATCCTGATACATCTTCGTTCCTCTGGGGTGGATAGAATAAAGAGTATCATGAGCTTCCTGCATGATAACTTGTTTCAACTCGGAATCTGCAGGTACACAGATACGTCCTTTGTGCCACGAAACTCCTTCATCTTTGGTGAATCCGGGTACCTTCCCTGTACATATATAACGCTTGATTCTGTCGATACTTGCATTTCCTTTTTGCGCTTCCTTGATCTGGCTGATCAAAGTGGGTTGAAGTTCTATGCTACCTAAAAATCCTTTGCTAACTAGCTCTGTTCTAAACTGCTCCAACTCTTCATGCAAACTTGGCTGAGCTTCTTTGATCATGGTGTTTAATCTACACGGCAATCTGCTAAGAGCATCCGCTACCACATTGGCTTTGTCAGGGTGATAGTGAATGTCAAGGTCATAATCCTTGATTAACTCTATCCATCTCCTTTGCCTCATATTCAGCTCCTTCTGGGTGAAAATATACTTCAGACTCTTGTGATCCAAATAAATCTCACAGCGGTTACCCATAAGGTAATGACGCCATGTCTTCAAAGCTAAAACTACGGCTGCTAGTTCAAGGTCATGGGTAGGGTAGTTTTGCTCATGTTGCTTCAGTTGTCGGGACATATATGCTATGACTTTGCCTTCTTGCATTAACACACATCCGAGATCAATCTTGGATGCGTCACAATACACATCAAAAGGCTTCTTGATATCCGGCATAATCAAGATTGGGGCTGAAATCAATATCTTCTTGAGCTCTTGAAAACTTGCTTCAAATTTGTTCGTCCATTCGAACTTCTTATATTTCTTCAACAACTGGGTCATCGGTCTTGCGATGTTCCAAAATCCTTCAACAAACTTGTGGTAGTATCCCGCTAATCCGAGAAATGCACGGACTTGGGTTTGAGTGGTTTGGGATTTCCATGCTTCAACATCTTTGATCTTGGCGGGATCGACAGCGACTCCTCCTGCCGACACAATATTTCCTAGGAATCTTACTTCCTTCAACTAGAAGTCACATTTTCTAAACTTAGCATACAACTGATGTTCTCTAAGGGTTTCAAGGATGGTTCTCAGGTGTAGCTCATGGTCTTCCTCTGAATTGGAATAGATCAGAATGTCGTCGATAAAAACAACGACAAACTTATCCAGGAAGTTCATAAAAATCTTATTCATGAGATTCATGAAATAAGAGAGGGCATTGGTTAATTCAAAAGACATGACGGTGTACTCATACAATCTATATCTGGTGGTGAAGGTGGTCTTTGGGATATCTGTTGCACGAATCTTGAGTTGATGGTAACCAGTTCTAAGATCAATCTTAGAAAACACTCTGGCATCAATCAACTAGTCAAATAGTCTTCTATCTTCGGCAGTGGGTACTTGTTCTTGATGGTGACATCATTCAGCTTTCGGTAATCCGTGCACAAATGGTTACCTCCATCTTTCTTATCCACAAACAAAACAAGCGATCTTCAGGGCGATGTGCTTGGCTGAATCAAACCTTTTTGCCAGCATAACACCAAGTTGTTTCTTCAGCTCCACTAATTCAGATAGGTTCATACTATAAGGTCTCTGTGCTATGGGTCCGATTCCAGGAATTAGTTCAATGATGAACTCGATATCCCGATCTAGGGGCATACCGGGCAATTCATCTGGGAACACGTCGGGGTATTCACAGACTACTCTGACTTGGTCTAGGGTTGGTTGGTATAGACTCTTGTTGCACTTGAATTGATGGGGCAAAGTTTCAGATACATGCTCTACTGATACTCCAATGCTACTGGTCATGGTTATGGCTTTCTTGGCACAGTCGATCAATCCTTTATGTTTCGACATCCAATCCATTCCTAGTACTACTTCCAAACCTTTGGTTCCAAGTACTATTAGATTAGCATAAAAATCTATGCCATGGATTCTGATAGGTGCAGCCTTGCAAATTTTTCTAGCTTTGGTGGTTGAACCAGGTATTTGAACTATCATAACATGCTTCAGTTTTGTTGGGTGAGTCTTACTAGCGCATGAAAATTCTTCTGTAACAAACGAGTGTGATGCTCTAGAATCAAACAACACACTTGCAAGTACTGAGTTAATAGAAAACATACCCATCATGACATCTGGAGCTTCCTGGGCTTCTTCAGCATTCATGTGGAACAGACGGCCGTTGCGGTTGAGCGAGTTCCCTGGGCAAATCTCTTTCCAGGCTGGACACGACATTTCTGCTGAGCGGGTGCATTCACATTGGTGGCTGCTGCAAGTTTGTTGGGGCACTCGTTGGAGTAGTGACCCTTTACTCTGCATTCAAAGCAAGTAATCTGGGACTTGTCTTTTGCTGCAACAGGCACAACATTTCTTCCAGTCCTTGGGGCAGTATTGTTGTCATTGCTATGTTGTTGTTGTTGTTGGACTTGGGCGGTGCACGGTTGAAGTTATTGGAGTTGCTGGGGTGGTTGTTATGGTTTCCTCCAGACTTCAAGTTTCCTTCGCTACGGTTGGGGTAGCCTAGATGGGACATAGGGGGTCTGTTGTTTCTTGGGGCATATCCTGTAGACGGGTTGGGGCGATACTTCTAGGTATGGTGGGATCCAGGCTGGTGCATCATGCGACGCTTATGGTTGTCGTTGGCTTGGTTTATCTCCCCTTCCATCTGAATGGCGGAATCCACTAGCTCTTCTAGATCTGCAAAATGGATGTTGACTAACACAGTCTGCATCTCATCATGCAATCCATTCAGGAACCTTTCCTTCTTCTTCGCTTCGGTGTTGATCTCATCAGTGGCATATCTAGCTAGGGACAGAAATTTGTCACGATACTCAACTACCGTCATCCTCCCTTGCTTCAGTTCCCTGAAATCATCCCTCATTCTGGTGACCAAACCTTGAGGAACATGGGTGCGGCTGAACATGATCTTGAATGCTTCCCAAATCATCATTTGACCTTCGTTCATGGTACGGGTGCTATTCCACCAGGCTCTTGCATCTCCTACCAGATAATGGGTGGCAAACAATACCTTCTCATTTTCTTCAACTCCTGCGACCTCTAGGTTGTTCTCCATGGTTTGGAGCCAGTCATCAGCATCTAAGGGGTCCTCAGACTTACTAAAGATAGGTGGATTGGTATTCTAGAAGTTCTTGAGTTTGGATCCATGGTGATCCTGGTTTCCATGGCCTTGATTATTGTGGGCCATCTGAGCTATCTGTTGAAGAGTGGCTAGGTTGGCTTGACGTTCTGCTCTACTAGCTTCACGGTCGGAGACTAGCATTTGAAGAATCTGCAGCATCGGGTCCTGCGATGAACTGCTTCCTCCGGGGTTTCCACGAGTCATCTAAAGATTGAGATAGATAATGATATAAGAGGGAAATTTCTAAGGTTCATGGTTTTGTTTTCAAAAAGCTTTAAATTTTGAGTTTGACTCAAGTTTTGCAAACTAACAACTTCCTCTCATTCATTCATTCATTCATTCAAATCACACCATACAAACACACACCACACACAAATAGAAAATAGATGATTTTAAGAACCATTCTGTGAAACTAAGATATAGTGGGAAGGGTACAACTCATTCCTACGGTAGTGATTGAGTGCATCTAGTCATCATCAATGAAGTCGGAATCATCATCATCAGTGTGGAACTCCATGGCATCATCCTCCAGGTAGTCATTGTCATCACTGAGGTAAGAGTAAAGATCTCCCTGGATATCTTCACCTTCCTCCTCCTTTGCTTCAAGCTGGATCTCCTGTTCATGGATGGTCTTATCTAGAGTGTCTACCTTCTTGCGAAGATGATCGATGATACGATCCTTTTTGTCGCATTGACGTCAAAGGGAATGGCGCTCCTTGGCGAGAATGGCGAGGGTCTGGTCCTTCTTGACTGCAATGGCATGGTTGTGGTTGGTGTAGGCACGAGCGTTGTCCAGCTCCTTCTGTCTATCATACAACATGAAGTCAAGATTGTCCACATAGTGCTTCAGCTCCGAGTGTCCTGGCATCTCCAAGGGCATTCCCATAGAATCACGCCTTGCGTAGTGAGCAAAGAAAGTTCCCTGGATCTGGTTGATGTTTTGTCCACACAGACGGGCAAGTGCTTCATGCATAGCCCTAGCTAATCTGTCTAGCCAGTTGTTCTCCCACAAGGTGAATTGGATCTTCTTAGAAGTAGGTGCCTCCATCTTGCCTCTGAGATCTGCAACTATCAGCCATTGTAGATCACCTCCTATGTGATTGTTGAGTTGTGCCCCAAAGAATTCTGGGTGCAAGTGCTCCAGATACTCTGATAGTGCATCTAGATACCTCTCAAAGATCAGGTGGCCTCCGTTGCCCACCTAGTAGAACTTGCAATACTAGACTTCCATCTATAAGAATTTAGGGTGAGCAAGTTAGTGAGGTGATCAAGTGTGTCAAATTTTATGTAGGATTGTAAGAATTTTTGAGGAACATGACTTTTTTGAAAGAATCAAGGATAAGAGTGGGATAGGTTTTCATAAATACTCACTTCTTTTGTTTTGAAACTAAGTTTTTGTTCGGACGTCCATTCTAACTAGGGTCTCCTATGGTCAGGATGGCTCTGATACCAACATGTCAACACCCGTATTTTTAATCCAAGATGCCTGGTATGCCATACCTCGCAATCCTAGGATTACCATTTTTGCGAGACATAACAAAATTGGTACCATAGTACATCATCCATTCCAAACCATAATAAAGGTCTTACAAATAAAGGATCTCAGGATCCAGTCTTAATACAAATCAAGTAGCGGAAATTAAACATAGTCGGGGCTCCATCTTCAGAGTCACTGGCAATGCTGATGATGGGAGATGATCCTAGTTGTCGTAGACATCCGGCTGTCCATCATCTTGGTAGTCCTCCTCATAGTCTGTCCACGGGAATAGCCAAGGACAAAGCCATGAGTACTCTTTAAGTACTCGCAAACTACCACTAACAAGTAAGATAGTTCTAGCAGGAATCTTAAGCTCTAGGTTTATTTGCAAAAAGCCAGGTTTATCTTAAATTGAGTTTAGCAGTAAAGAAAGCTAATTTAATGTTCTAAATCACTTAAGTGGGATCTTAGTTTTCATGTTCACAACCCTGTTGCGGTCAAGTCAAAGTCATAGTTCAATTCACAGATCATTTTGAAAACATCTGACAACGGAACAATATGGCCACTCCAACTGTCCATGACCGTGGACGCGGCTATTCGAATAGTTTGACACTCTGTAGAGGTGGTACACTTTCACCACAATATTCGATACATCTGTCAGGGATAACCATGAATCAATCAAACTTAGTATGCGGATAATCTATCATAACCTTTCAATTACACACTCTAGTATAGGCACCTCCCCTATGAGCCTGGCCTCCTAGTCATGGCCATCTGCCATCCTAGGCACTGCATAGGTGGACATTCATCACGAGGTAGCCTCAACTCAACCTCTTCCGTAAGGAACCCATACTAAGGCATTTAAACTTCCGGCTAAGCCCTACCCAATTCAGGTATTGTGGTTGTACAGTAAAATTGGAATGGTATCACATCCGAACCCAACCATTAGTTTTTATAAAGGGCCAAGGCTCATGCCTCAACATTTTCATCATCAAATCATTGTGTTTCTCAACACATGTCAAAACATCTCAATATAATGAAACATCATTCCAAGATTTTCATAATCATTTCACCAAGTATTCCCATCTAAAGTGATCAACTTTTATGCTTAGCACTAGCCACTAAATTTGAGGGTATTCACTAATGAGGGGTGTTAATCTCCAATCTCATGCCATGGAATGACATCTAAGTATAACTAGTTAGGCCTAGTTTTATACTCTTGATGGTATCTATTCTATTTTTCCAAAACACACTAAGCACTAACTAAAAGTAAAGAACTTTGGTAAAGTAAAAGAATAAAGCTTGCAAGTAAAACTTGGAATTGGTATAATCAGAGTTGGATAACCAAGAATGCTTAAATGCATCTTGCATAAGTTATCTTGCAAGTGTTAGCTTGCATGGTTCTATCTTTCTAGTAGTGATGGCTTGCCTTGACTGGTGCAGTGGTTGAAGTTGTCTTCGTTTTCTTCTTGGTAGTACTCCTCCTCCTCATATCCTAGGTTGGTACTATCGTCTATAAATAAATACGAGGTACACAATCATCAACCAATACTTAACTACTTCTATTTAGCACACTAAGGTTCACACTTGATGATCTAGCATCATCACAATCATCACATGAAATAAAGACTTAGTCTTAATTCTTTTATTTTAGAAAAGTAATTTCTACTCAAAAATAGTTAAGATTTAATATTCTCCAATGAAAATATGGGATCATGTTGACACATGTCATCACCACATATTCTAATACATGGGAATGTGATTTAAAGTGTTGGTCATATTTTATAAAGTTTAAGATTATTATTTTATACAATTCAAGTGACTAGAAATGCCTCTATAGTATTCTTTTAGTACTAGTCCAAGGTCACTGCATGTAAACCTAAATGTTTTTACATATTCAGATAGATCTTGTCAAATGTGATTTTTGAGAGTTGGAATCAACTCAAAAGAATTTATGGTTGATTTTTGAAAAATGTTTAAAGTTGAAAAGTCTCTGTCTTGTTATTTTTACTATAGATGATCTCTAACTCCAAATGGTTTGAATCCAACAGGCTTGGATATATAATTTAAATATCTTTCTAACAAAATTGGAATCATGCAATTTGGTTCAGTGAATCCCTTTGAATTGATTTTTGAATATACTGATAGAATCTGGTTTCAACTAAATTGGAAAATACTTATTTGAATTCATAGGCCTGCGTGGGAAACTAACTGGGCCAGCCCAATCTGCACAGCGTGGCGCAGTGGGCTGCTGATAGAGGGGTCCACAAGTCAGCGACTCAATTTAACCGAAACGGTATCGTGCATTCTAGGCCCTATGATTAGAAAGCGATCCAGCGACTATGGTTCATCGTCGACGACTAACAGCTCCGGCGAGGTATAAACCTAACGGCGGCGGTGGGGGTATGTGGGGGCTCACCAGGGCTCCAGCTAGGGTCGCTGATGGGGGCGAACGACGTTGTTGACGACGGTGGTTCGAATGGTGGTCGTGGCGGCTCCTGGGGCGGCTTCAATTGACGACGCCCTTCTCCTTCTGCACCGGCGGGCTCCGGCAAAATGCCGGTGAAGCGGTGCTTGCCTTGCTCCAGGGAGAAGTGTGGGAGGTGCAGTGAGGAGTGAGGAGTGGGGAGTGCGTTGGTGTGGAGAATGGAGGCGGAGAGGGCCTCTATTTATACACCAACGAGGGGACCGAACGGGATGGGTTGGCGTCTCTGGCAAGGGCGGTACAATGTGCTATCGGCGTGGTTGTGGGTAGGGGACAGGGTGGTGTTCCCTTGCGATCATCATGGGCGTAGTGGCACGGCAAGGGGCGGCGTAGAACGGTCGGGCACGTGCGACGCTCTGCGTGGAACCGTCCGTGTTCAAGATGGTGCGCGGGAGCTACGGGTCGTGCGGCGGCGAACAAGGGTGTCTGGGAGCTAGCTGGGGTTAAGGCGAGTCTGTGCATGCGTGAAGAGAGCGAGGCACGGTCTACGCGAGCTGGTCGGACGAGGCGCTCTGGCGTGCTTTGGGCACGGCGCAGAGACATTGGGTGCGGCTAGTCTTGGGTGGTCCAGGGCCTGGCTATGCTCGAGGGCTAGACAGGGGGTGGCTGTCGATGGTCGCCTATCTGGTGATCATCGTGGGAGAGGGCGGCGTGGTCCTTGGTGCTCTGTCCATGGTCGGCTGGCGATGACCACTTTCGGGCGGCGCTCCACTGGTGCAACAGCAAAGGGGCAAGCGTGTCTGGTGCTGCTAGAGGCTGGGGGAGATAGGGGGAGTGTAATGAGGGCATATGGTCGAGTGATCACTGCTCAAACAGTGAAGTTAGGCAGTAGTTTAATTAGTGTCTGCAAGGTGTTCGACTTAATGGCCGCAATAAATTTAGTTTGAAATTTTTGAATGAAATTTGGTGAGTGGTTTTATGTTATGCTTAAGTGTCTAGGCTTGGGTTTGCCAAGGTGAATTGATTTGGATGGTTTTTGCAAAATTGTGATCTTAGTACATACACTTGGTTCAATGTTGAATTGTCCTTGAAATGGATTTTAAACTAGTTTATGTGGGTTTGTAAAGTGGGCTTGGATTCACTTTTACTTGGTCTAGCAAGGGGTGAAAATAATTGGAATTGTTTTTGTTAGAAATTCTCTTCTAGGAACACTCAAAGTGGCCTGGTGGTTAACTTTGGTCAAAATGACCATTTGCTTAATTAATTCATATTTGACTTCTTTTTCTTTGGATTTTTTTTGTAATTGGCCTAGATGATGTAGTATTCATCTCTAAACCATTTCTTATCACTTGTAGAAATCAAACATGGCAAATTCAATCAATCATACTCTAATGCAAAAAACACATGCATTCATATAGATTTTTGGAATAAAAGTTTTTGTTAACCCTAAATTGGGTGATTAGAACTTGATAATCTTGTTTAATATTTTTTGGGTGTTACAGGAAAGGAAAAAAAATCAATTTTCCAAGTGAGAGGAGTGTATTTTCTATAAAGCAAGTACTCCCTCTGACCCAAATTAATTGACTCAAGTTTATCTAGATTTGGATGTATCTAGTACTAAAATATGTCTAGATACATTCGAATCTAGAAAAATCTGAGTGAATTAATTTGGGTCAGAGGGAGGAAGAATATGTATTTCTGTAGAAAAGAAACAAAGAGACAGAAGAGAAACTTTGGGCACAAAGGAAGCAGCTTGAGAGAGCAGCGAAGAGGAGGAGTTGAAGGCGGTGCGATATGAGAGCAAAGCTGTGATGGCTTCCTGACACGAGGTACAGGGTACAGTCACCTAGTAGTACTAGTAGTACAGAACTAGTACTAGTAAATTTCAGGACCTTTACTATATAGTACTACTGTATGCACGCAAAACAAATTGTGATTTCTCTCTCCTTTAGTGCCTCATCACCATCCCCACACCCCAGCTAGGTGATCTCTCCCTCGCCCAAAACGTGGCACTGCGCACGTGTGTCGACCTGCCTTGTCGTTGGCTCCGTGTCAGTATCAGGCGTGCTGCATAGAAGGAACCATTTTGGGGCTTGGCAACAAAAGGTACAGTACTCATACTATTATTAGAGTCGGAGTTCAAACTATCGCAGTTTCAAATTTTCACTTCCTTCCCAAACATCCGGAGGGAAGACTATTCAAAAGATTCAAAAGATAGTGGTGCATAAGGGATTCTTTATACTGTCTGGTGTCTACAGTACGTCCCATCACATTCGATGCACTTCATTATGATCTGACCAGCTTTACCACTACTCTGTAGTACTCCATTGTCGTTCCATTTCACACCCTGCAAAGAGGAAGCCACCAAGCACACCCATAGCACGCTGGATCAAAAGTACAATAGCAGTAGTATGAAGGGTATGGCTCGGCTGCTTGCTCGAGAAGGACCCGCACCCGACTATTTTTCATTGCTTCATTTTAGCGCCCTTTCTACTAAATGTATGGACCTCTATGCAATTTTCTATTTTTTGAGGTCTTCAATGTAAACTGTACTCCCACCGTCCTGCTCAAATTTAACTAAATGTAAGCGCGATAGATTGCTCTTAAAATTTTCCAAAAATCTTTTGAAGCTAAGTAGGAATTCGGTACATCGAAAAACCACCGAAAGTTCTGAAAAATTCATGTTCTTGCTATGCATCCGCATCCCGAAAAAGTTGAGATGGTTTTCATAACATTTCAAAAAAGAATAAGAAGTATAATATTTTTTTGTGTCATCATGTTACGTGTATTCGGAAAAATGAGTTATAAAAGTATAATATGAACATTATTAATTATTCTTTGGTTTCGATAATACTTTATGTTAATGAAATTAGGTCAAACTTGAACTACAAGTAATAAATTGTAGGTTGCTTTGAAAGTTTTATAAAAAAAGCTTTAGAAGGTACCCATCGAGCGGTTAATTAATATATCAAAAACCACAGAGAGTTTTGACGAGTGGTTCGACTTCTAGCTAAGATTTTGCATCATGAAAATTTTGAACACCTTTTGAAAACGATCACATGAAACAGGGAGAGAGGGGAAATGATTTTTCTATTCTCTATGGGCAACCCACAAGCTTGAGGTGCACCTTATTAGGCTTAAATATACAAACTCTATTTTCTCCACAATATATATGGTGAACCTTAGTGGATGCCACATACTAGGCCTTAAGGTGTGCTTTTGTACACATTGTTGATGCCCTTATTAGGGAAAAAGCAAATAGTACTCCCTCGATCCAAATTAGTGTTCTCATATTTGTCTAGATTCTGAAGTATCTAGTCATGTTTTAGTGCTAGATACATCTGAATCTAGACAAATCTGAGAACATTAATTTGGATCGGAGGGAGTAGTATATTAGTACTTTTTTGAGGAAAGTATATTAGTACTAGTACACTAGTGTAGTATTAGTACTCATTTCTTTGCTTAGACATATGCTCACCTCTATCCATGCGATGTACACGCCGAGAGAATAAAATATAGGCAGGGTAAAAGAGGGGAGCAACGAAGAGGAGTTGAAGGAGGTTCGATGTCAGAGGAAAGTTATGATGGGTTTCTGACACGAGGTACTCCCGCGTCCACTCTACTAGTAGTAAATTCCAGGACCTATGCATGTAAAACAAATTGTGTGTTTTCTCTCTCCTTTGCTGCCTCTCACCATCCATCCTCCCTCTCTCCTACCCTTTCCCCTCGTGCACTGGCCCGGGTGATCTCTTCCTGGTCGACAGCGTGGTGTTGTGCACGTGTGCCTTGGTACGGTGGCTCTATGTCTCTAGTGTGTTCGGCAGCCACGTTGGCGTGGAGTAGGGACGAGGAGTACATAGGAAGGAAACTACTTTGGTCCTTGGCAGCAAAAAAATTCAAACGTTTCCGGTTTTCGAAATTCTCACTTGCTTCCCAAACATCGGGAGGGAAGGTTACTCAAAAGATCGGCCATTCGCAGTACTTCTTATCTTATCTTTATATTCTCTTATCTCTTACAATACCATACCATACAACTATATAGTGTACGGATAACTTCGAAGATTGACCGTTGGATCAAAACCGGCAAATCCAAACAGTGTCGTCAGTGTGATTTTCCAACTATATCAGGAAAGAACATTCAATTATTCTCAATTTTTCGAGTGGATGATGAGCGAGGTTGTTCTTTTCCGTTTAGGAATGTCCGAAGAATATTGGATGTCAATGCCAGAAGCCAAGTTTACCAACATTTTGTACCAACGATTCCCATGTTTTATTTATGAGTTTTCAAACTTCCTAGCTAACTCTGCCTATTTGACCGAATGACTTTATGTCAATTTATCGAAATTAGGTCAAATTTGAAACTACAAGTAAATTGTAGGTTGCTCTGAAAGTTTTACAAAAAATCTTTTGGAGGTACCCATCGAGGGGTCACAATTAATATATCATAAAACACTGAGTGTTTTGATGATCGGTTCAACTTCTTGCTAAGATTTTGCATCTTGATAATTTAACGAAATTAGGTCAAACTTGAGCTACAAGTAAACGCGAAAGATTTCTATTGAATTAAAAGTATTTACAAAGGTCGATGGGTGCATCTTCATGTAGTAAACAATGTCCTCTGTGTTAGTTTCCAACGATCACGAAAGAAGATTTAATTCTCAATTTTCAAGTGATGACAAGATTGTTCTTTTACGTAAATAAATACCGAAGAATATGGATCTGAATACCACAAGACAAGTTTTTAGACATAAATGTATGGATGTCGATGTAATTTTACCTTATTTAGGTCCTTGATGTAAAATTTACTCGCACCATCCTTGTAAAATTCAAACCTAAAAGCAAGTGGTAACATTCAAAAGTATTTAAGATTATTAGTTGTCGATGAGTATGAAGGTTCTTTGATTTCAAGCCGAACGACCAAGGTCATGGCCATATCTACATCATAATTTATGCTGATAATGATCCCATGTCCACGAATTTTCATGTCGCCCACTCTGGCCATATATTTTGAAAACAAACAAAGAGAAAGTAGTATGAAGAGTATGGCTCGATGAGCTTCTCTCTCTCGAACGACCCAAACATGACTATTTTCCCTACTTAATTTTAGGGTACTTCGTGATAAATGTATGGACCTCGATGTCATTTCACCCCTTTTTAGGTCCTTGCAGTAAAATGTACTCCCACTGTCCCTGTAAAATTCAAACACAAAAGCAAGTGGTAAAATTTAAACGTATTTAAGCTTATTAGTTGTCAATGAGTATGAACATTCTTGCATTTCAAGCCGAACCACCAGGGTCATGGACATATGTACATCATACTTTATATGCTGATGATTCATGATCCCATAGCGAAGAATTTTCATGCCACCAAATTTGGCGATATTTTGAAAACAAACGAACAAGAAGTAGTATGAAGAGTATGCATGGCTTGGTCAGCTTATCTCTCTAGAAGGAGCAAAATATGACGGTTTTCCCTGCTTAATTTTAGGGTGCTTCGTGCTAAATGTATGGACCTCGATGTAATTTTACCTTGTTTAGGTCCTTGATGTAAAATGTACTCCGAATGTCCGTGTAAAATTCAATCCTAAAAGCAAGTTATAAAAGTTAAACATGTTTAAGATTATTATATGTCGATGAGTATGAACATACTTGGATTTCAAGACGAACGACCAAGGTCATGGCCATATCTACATCATACTTTATGCCGATGATTCGTGATCCCATATCCAAGAATTTGCATGCCCCCAAAAATTTGGCCATATTTTGAAAACAAACAAAGAGGAAGTAGTATGAAGTGTATGGCTCGACCAGCTTCTCTCACGAGAAGGAGCAAAACAAGACTATTTCCCCTACTTAATTTTAGGGCGCTTCGTGCTAAATGTATGGACCTCGATGTAATTTTACCTTTTTTAGGTCCTTGGTGTAAAATGTACTCCCACCGTCCGTACGTGTAATATTCGAACCTAAAAGCAAGTGGTAAAATTTAAACATATTTAAGATTATCAGTTACCGATGAGTATGAACATTCTTGGATTTCAACACGAACGACCAAGGTCATGGACATATTTACATCATACTTTATGCTGGTGGTTCCTGATCCCATATCCAAGAATTTGCCTGCGGCCAAATTTGGCCATATTTTGAAAACAAATGAAGAGGAAGTAGTATAAATAGTATGGCTCGATCAGCTTTTCTCTCGAGAAGGAGCAAAACATGACTGTTTTCCCTGATTAATTTTAGGGTGCTTCATGCTAAATGTATGGACCTCGATGTAATTTTACCTTTTTTAGGTCCTTGATGTAAAATGTACTCCCACCATCCATACGTGTAAAATTCAAACCTAAAAGCAACTATAAAAATTTAAGCGTATTTAAGATTATTGGTTGTCGATAAGTATGAACATTCTTAGATTTCAAGAAGAACGACCAAGGTCATGGGCCTCATGCCCATATCTACATCATACTTTATGCTGATGATTCATGATCCCCTATCCAAGAATGTACAAGCCGCCAAATTTGGCCATATTTTTAAAACAAACGAAGAGGAATTAGTATGAGGAGTATGTCTCGATCAGCTTTTCTCTCGAGAAGGAGCAAAACATGAATGGTTTCCCTGCATAATTTCAGGGTGCTTCGTGCTAAATGTATGGACCTCGATAAAATTTTACCTTTTTAGGTCCTTGATTTAAAATGTAATCCCTATGTCCTTACGTGTAAAATTCAAACCTAAAAGAAAGTGGTAAAATTTAAACGTATTTAATTTTATTAGTTGCCAATGAGTATGAACATTCTTGGATTTCAAGCCTAACGACCAAGGCCATGGCCATATCTACACCATACTTTATGCTGATGATGATCCCATGTCCAGGAATTTTCATGCTACCAAATTTGGTCATAGATTTTGAAAACAAACAAACAGAAAGTATTATGAAGAGTATGGCTCTGCTCTCTCGAGAAGGAGCCGGACCTGACTATTTCCCTTGCTTATTTTTAGGGTGCTTTGTGCTAAATGTAAGAACCTCTATGTAATTTCATCCATTTTTAGGTCCTTGATGTAAATTGTACTCCCATCATTTATGAAGTTCCCATATTTGGGAGTAAATGGGTGAATCATGTCATGGTAATAATGTTGCCACTCGGAGTTTCCAACCATTAGATAAATCTAGCACGAAAACATGACTATATACATTCTAATCTAGATAAATCTGAGAACATTATATGGATCGGAGGGACTAGTATATATGCATTCAAAACAAATTGTGTGTGCTCTCTCCTTCAGTGCGGCATTACCATCCCCACACGCAAAGAGAATCTGAGGACATTTTGAACTTTTTTCTTCGGCATGGTGTGATTTTCTATCCCTAGCTACCTACCGGAAAAAAACAGTAGCGCCTCAAACTAGGGGCCAGTGTTGTGGGCTGGAGCGTTTAAGAAATACTACTATATCTAATTTTCTGTTATTATTCCTTTTTTGCATAAGCGTCTATATCAACATCCCACGTTATTTTGCCCTAATATACCGGGTCAAAGTAGTCGATCCGACAACCGGAGGAGAACCACCCCGCGCCCCTCATCGTCTTCTTTTGCCGCTCCGGTCGCTTGTGCACCATGGTAGCCCCTCTCCACCCTTGCAGAAAGGTAGAAACCGCCAACCCTTCACGACTAATCTTCCGCAGTACTCTTCCCTGGAACGACATCTGGAGCGATGAAGCATAAGATATCTTAGCGCTATAGCCATGCAATTGGATTTGGCAACCTCCACTACGGACCGCTGAGCAACATCACCAGTTGCGCCGATCTTCTGAGCACTGGTCGCCTGGCTCGCGGCATGGTTGGCATGCGTTGAGGGATTGCGGAAGATCCTAGTCTCCCGTTTGTTTTGCCTTGCCTACTTCACCCTGACCCACAGACATGGCCACTAGATAGTGATGAGCAGGTAAAAATCAGTTTTGCATGATTTTTGTAGGACTCGAATCCTTAGACTCTTTCCTATGGATTGAATTTGGATCAAAGGAATCGTGGTACACAAATTCTTTTGAACTGTAACCCCCCACCAATGCTTAAATCCCGTAGGAATTGGAACATCTACTTGAGGCTCAACTATCATCGTGCCAATCACGTAGGTAGTTTTCCTACGTTTTATAATCGCCTGTTTTTCATCGGCAAACCTGTGAAATTCTTGTGGTAATCCTGCAATCGAAAGAGGCCCAAGACTTTTGCTTCAGTGTCCCTCCCCCTCTCCTCCAAACATACTAATCTGAAAATACAAGAATGACCAGGATTGTTGATACCTGTAACGGAAGGTGTATTGGCCAATCAAGGCTGGTGTTATATTTTAAGTTTCATGTGTTTTACAAACACAAGATTTCTGTAAAAAGTTGGCTCTTTGGTTTACATGAATACAAAAACATAGGATTACTTTAAAACATGGTAAAATCAAAGTGAAACCTCATGGGGGAGTATATTTATGATGTTATCGTGTCTCTTGGGACCACATTCTTGTTTTTTGCGTGCGTAGGAATTTGAAAATGAGGTCCAAGTTGGATATGAAAAATTGCATATGAGTTTTGGAGGATTCCAACCCATAGGATTTTTGAAGATATCAAATTCCTATGGAGTCACTTTTTAGTTCCTATGCCCTCCATTCCATAAGAATCTAAACACGACATCAAACCTCATTCTATTTCTCCTTTGAGAAGTCCAATGCGCTTACACTATATTCCCGCAAAACTCTTGTGTTTATTTCCTATTCACCATCCAAAGCCACCTGTTACAAAATTCCTGCGTTTTTAATTCCTAATATGAATTTACTGTACCTACCATGTCAATCCTGTGTTTTTCCTATTCCTATGTTTTTAAAAACCATTGATCGAAAGAGGCCCCTAATCTTGTTAATCAATCGTAGGAAAATTGCCTACGTTTTTTCCTCTGGTCCATTCCTCTGAACAGTGCCAGCATAGGAAACTTAACTATTCCTACACTTTTTATTTAATGCAAACTAGACCTTATTCCTTGGTGTGTTTTTCTGCATGCATTCATAATTTATTCAACACGTTTCTGAATCTTTCAGATAGCAGTTTTCCGGCAAAGCTAGCTAGCACTACCCCCTTAGTCAAACACCTCGCATGCCCCTATATATGAAGAAAATCAGTTGCAGGGCATTGACGCGTTGCTGATGCCACTAGACAATCCAACAGTAGAAGCATTTGTACCAGTTGATGATGACATACGCGGAACATGGGATGATGAAGGATTCGAAAACAAGGGTCACTGGGTTGGTGCCAATGGATAATGGATTGCGATTGCAAAGCACCCGGGCTCTAGTTGATGGCTCGGTAACGGCACCAAAAAATGCTGGTTGGGAACCCCAAGAGGAAGGTATGATGAGCACAGCAGCAAGTTTCCCTCAGTTATGAAACCAAGGTTTAACCGAACCAGTAGGAGCAAGGAAACACCCCAAAGGTGTTGCTAGCTGAGCCTTGGCAGGGCGCACTACCGGTGCTGGTAGCAACGTGGAGACCTGCATAACACAACCACAGAACTTTGTCCCCAACTTGCAATGAGGTTGTCAATCTCACCGTGTTTTTCTGAAAACAAAGGATTAAACGTATCGAATGGAAAGAAGTAAAAGTTTGCAGAAAGTAAACACAAAGCAGTAAACAATTTGTAGATTGAATGTAAAATAAAGGACCGGGATCCATAGTTCACTAGAGGTGGCTCTCCTTAAGATAGATGACATGCAGGGTGAACAAATTACAGCGGGGCAATTGACAAACATCGAGAAAGCAATACATGCATATACTAATCATCTTGGCTCCTTTGAGACTTGATTAGGCATTACAACATTATACATAGACCGCCATCCAACTGCATCTATGACTAATAATCCACCTTCAGGTTATCTTCTGAACCCATGCAGTATTAATTTGCAAGCAACAGATTATTGCTTTACGAATTACGTGTAAAGTAAACAATACGATTGTTCTATGAACAAAGGATTGTTGTTTTCTCCCTAGTATCAACAGCACATCTAGTACCTTAGAGATTTATGTCACTTCCCCAGATTACCAGAGGCATGAACCCACTATCGAGCATAAACACTAACTCTTAGAGTGGCTAGCATCTACTTGGCCAAGATAGCTACTAACAACGGAAAGCATGCAAGATCACCAATAACAAAGACATGATAGAATCAATAATCAATCTGAACTAGCATCTCAATATCCATCGGATCCCCGCAAACACAACATGTATGATTACAAATAGATGATCTTGATCATGAAAGGAGCTCACAAGATCTAGACATGAAAGCACAAAGGAGGAGAACCAGCCATCTAGCTACTACATGGATCCGTAGTCCAAGGATGAACTACTCACGCATCACACCGGAGGCTTGCATGATGATGAAGAAGGCCTCCAAGGTGAATTCCCCTCTCCGGCAGGGTGCCGGGAAGAGCTTTAGATCCCTCCCGATCTAGGGATGGAGATGACGGTGGCTACAGACTCTTTCATGGATTTTGGATCGGGCCCTTAGGGTTTTTGTCTCGAGGGCATCTTATAGGAGGAAGGAGAGGCCGAGGGGGTGCCTGGGCTGGCCACACCACCCCCTGGCGCGGGCCAGGCTGGGCCACACGGCCAGGTGGTGTGGTGGCCCCTGGCCCCTCTCCGTTTCGTACTCTGGCATCTGATGACTTCCGGAAAAATAGGCACTTTGGCTTTTGTCCCGTCCAATTCCGAGAATATTCATTTTCTGACTTTCCTGGAACCAAAAATAGCAGAAAACAGGCAGCTGGCACTGTGGCTCTTGTTAATAGGTTAGTCCAAGAAATCATATAAAAAGTACTCCAAAGTGTGGACAAAACACAAGATAGTGGATAAAACCAAGCATGGAACATCAATAATTATAGATACATTTGCAATGTATCACTGGTACCTCCAAAACATCTAAAGTATGGGACATATCGAGCTGCGAGGTGTGCGGCATGTTGATATTTATCCATCGGGTAACCAGTGTTTCCCCAGCCCCCATGCACTTACCTCTACAAGAATGCGTATATCGAGCTGCTGAAGATACAAATAGCAAAGAAACCGTACAGATTTGAAAACCAATGGCAGTACAGCGCGATGACGGTGTTTGACGAATTCATTGCTACCATAGATTTTCCTGGTGACAGGGACTGGATTATCCTTCGAAATGACTATCTTACACCAGCAACGTATGTCGATGCCATTGCCAAGTGTCTAATCAGTGGTTCTATTGATCGCATATACGCGGTGACAGAACCGCGAGGAGATGTTCTTGTCTAGGAACCAAACAAGTGGAGTGAGTCCCATTATTTAAAAGTAAAATTTATAAATTACTTATAACTGCATTGTTCGTGATACTTTTGCTAACTAAAATGCACACATAGGTATACTTGTAGGCCCACGTGTCATACAGGCTCCAGTAATTGAAGAGCCGGCAAACGTCCAAGCCAGTGATGATGCCGAGGCTGAAGATATTCCATTACACAGCTGGTACTTGGCAGAGCTTGGCTAGAATATCCTGTGGATTCACACCAGGGGTGCACGAACCAGTAGCCATGGTAATCATGTATCATACATGGGTAGAGAACTGCTCACTTATCCCTCGCTCCCCTTCCATGTTTTCTAGAGGGGACTTAATTTGGATGACCTGTAGCACCGGACTGGATCAGAAGGGATAATCTTGAAGGGAGGTCAGTGTTTGTGGGAATCAACCATCCATTCATCCTCGACCCCCCTACAAACTCTGAACCGGTGCTGCCGATGTTGATGAAGCTCTGCCAGTGTTCAGAGGAGACTGTGTGTTTGCTACACCTGTGCGCTGCCAATATTGCCCATAGCCAGTTCTAGATTGGAGCCGCGTGCACGTCAATGGGGGAGCTGCCATAGATTCATCACTTAACTACACTGGAGCGGAACATGGAGAGCAAATGTTTGAGGCGCCAATGTGGTTCGTGCCAACCTTGACTCGTTAGAACTATGTGAAGTTTGACCAAAATACCGAAAACCTGATTATGAGCACTTGCAATATCATTTCTGTAGCTAGTACTTGTCACCATGTAATGTACAGTACTATGTACGTAGTACTTTCATACTGTATTGTAGTATCAGTACTTGCAACATCATTTCCACTATTGCTTGTACTAGGAACCATGTACATAATAATATACTTTCATAGTATGTGTTTGATGTTTCCCTATTCAAGCACTCAAGCTGTCGTGCCCAATTTCTTGCATGACAATTAGTAGTACTGTATTGGTGGCAAGGTTTGCTTTGTCCACAGCATTCGTATAACCTCGACGCATTTATTCCCTCACCAGCCCCTGCCCCACCCCCAGCCCTCTCTCACACAACACTCCTTAATCGCCATTGCGCTTCCCTCCATTGACGACCACCATCGCCGCAACTTACTCTTCTTAGGCGGTTCGGCTGTGGGCGGCGGGCCCTGCAACCTCATCTATAGATCCGTCGCATCCCTCATACATCGCAGTGGCAGTGCAGTAGGTACATAATCCCCGGAACCCTTGATCCTGATGATGAGATGCAGTCAAGCTTTTATTAGCACTTGGTTAACATTGTTGGTGTTGAGTATAGTTCTCATCTAGTGCATTTAACCTGTCTGTATACTACAGTTCAGTTTTACGCATGCAAGCTAGTTCCGGGGCTAGATCTACGGTGAACTGTAATAATAAGTTCAAATTTTGTATTGATTGATCCACGGTTGATGATGATTTCGGAGGCCACTTGGTATGTTTTGGTTTAGATTTGTCTCAGGGGCGGAGGTCCCTTTAATTTGGGAAAGTTATGGCAGCTGCTGCCCTACCCTGATTTTTGCCAAAATTTCGAGTATATGTATGCATCTCTAGCATCGGAAGCAGATAGAGCTCATCATGCTCGTCCGTTCGTCTGTTCCTGGGTGTTCAGTATCTGTACTGCTCGATAAAGAACAACACTAATGTGATGCCTAGACATTGGAAGTAGTACTAATATAACCGGCGTTCATGCTAGCTAGAGTTAAGACTTTAATCTGTGTACTTCGATAAGAAAATTGCTCCACTTTACTTTCTTAGCTGATCTTGTATTGTACTCTATGAGCTAATACTGTACTATTTCACAATTACTGACAGCTGGTAGAGACATTATCTGTCCACGGGATTTTTTTGTAGTGTTCGGGCAAGAAGAGCTTGGATAGACTCATCATCGAAGAAGACAAGAGAGTCATGTGCAGTCTGGATGGAGGGGCTAGCCAGGAACACCCACATGGAGAACACCTGTGACGAGTTCACCAAGATGCTGTTAATAACGGGAGGGTTAGACATGCGGAGCATACCTAGCTCCTTTTTGCTAACGTTTGGTGGTGAGTATCTAGAGGCCATCAAGCTGAAGATATGCAAAGCCTGCAGCTGGGATGTCGAGCTAAAGAACCAAGATGGCAAGGTAATCCTTGATGAAGGATGGCTAGATTTTGTCAAAGCACATGACTTGAAGGTAGGATACTTTCTGGTATTCAAGAAGCTTGCAACCACTTCCTTTAAGGTGATAGTATTTGATCATGATAACTGCGAGAAGGTGATCAGATGTGCAGGTTATCACCCATCATTTGATGGACAATTTACTATATCGTAGGTGTATTAATGTAGTGATTGTTCGCTTCTAATTATAACTATTCTGTAAAGAGGTGCTTGAACACCTTCCGTTATCATGCATCATGTTGGAACACCGTGGTACTTAATCGTGCTAGGCTCTAATGTGGAGGTATTTATTGTACTATGTTTGCAGCAAAACTGCAAAACAAACATCTAGTGTACTACTTCTAGTATTGTACTACCTCCTATTCCAAAGTATTAGGAATGGACATAAAACTCGAAACTCGACGAGTTTAATGAGGACTCGTTTGCTCGGCTCGTTCAAAATCGACTCATTTCCTTAATTATCTTGGCTGAGCTTGCTGACTCGTGTAATAACGAGCTCGTTGGGGAACCCCAAGAGGAAGGTATGATGAGCACAGCAGTAAGTTTCTCTCAGTTATGAAACCAAGGTTTTCAATCCAGTAGGAGCAAGGAAACACCTCCAAGGTTTTGCTAGCATAACTTTGGCAGGGCGCACTACCGGCGCCAGCAGCAACGTGGAAACCTGCACAACACAACCACAGAACTTTGCCCCAACTTACAGTGAGGTTGTCAATCTCACCAGTTTTGCTGAAAACAAAGGATTAAACGTATCGAGTGGAAGAAAGTAATAGTTTGCAGAAAGTAAACAGAAAGCAGTAAACAGTTGATTGTAGATTGATGATAAAAGAAAGGACTCGGGTCCATAGTTCACTAGTGGTGGCTCTCCTTAAGATAGATGACATGGTTGGTGAACAAATTACAGCGGGGGCAATTGACAAACATCGAGAAAGCAATATGCATATACTACTTATCGTGACTCCTTTGAGATTTGATTGGGCATTACAACATTATACATAGACCGTAATCCAACTGCATCTATGACTAATAATACACCTTCAGGTTATCATCTGAACCCCCTCCAGTATTAAGTTGCAAGCAACAGATAATTGCATTACACATTGCGTGTAAAGTAAACAATACGATTGTTCTACAAAGAAATGATTGTTGTTTTCTCCCTAGTAGCAACAGCACATCCAGAACCTTAGAGATTTCTGTCACTTCCTAGATTACTAGAGGCATGAACCCACTATCGAGCATAAATACTAATTCTTGGAGTTTCTAGCATCTACTTGGCCAAGATAGCTACTAACAACGGAAAGCATGCGAGATCACAAATAACAAAGACGTGATAGAATCAATAATCAATCTGAAGTAGCATCTCAATATCCATCGGATCCCTGTAAACACAACATGTAGAATTACAAATAGATGATCTTGATCATGAATAGAGCTCACAAGATCAAAACATGATAGCACAAAGGAGGAGAACCAGCCATCTAGCTACTACATGGACCTGTAGTCCAAGGATGAACTACTCACGCATCACACCGGAGGCTTGCATGATGATGAAGAAGGCCTCCAGGGTAAATTCTCCCCTCCGGCAGGGTGCCGGGAAGAGCTTCAGATCCCTCCTGATCTAGGGATGGAGATGACGGCGGCTACAGACTCTTTCGTGGAATTTTGATCAGGTACTTAGGTTTTCTATATCGGAGGCATCTTATAGGCGAAAGGGGAGGCCGAGGGGGTGCCGGAGGCGGCCAGACCACCCCCTGGCACAGGCTAGGCTGGGTCGCGTCACCAGGTGGTGTGGTGGCCCCCTGGCCCCTCTCCGTCTAGTATTCTGGCTCCTTGTGTCCCTTGGTGAAAAACTGACTTTGGCTTTTGTCCCGTCCAATTCTGAGAATATTCATTTTCTGACTTTCCTGGAACCAAAAACAGCAGAAAACAGGCAGCTGGCACTGTGGCTGTTGTTAATAGGTTATTCCAAGAAAGTGTATAGAAAGTACTCCAAAGTGTCGACAAAACATAAGAAAGTAGATAAAACCAAGCATGGAACATCAAAATTTATGGAGACGTTAGCAACGTATCAGAGCTATAGTTTTTTCTTGATATCCTTGATGAGCTAAACGATCGAGTTAACGATGTTCGTGAGCTACTCGTTAAGCTCGGTAACAACCAAGGTAAGGCCCACTTATGTTGCTACATGTCTAAACTGGCAGCCCATCTAAGGCAAACTTCTATCCCATTGAGTAAGACTGATCAATCCAGGAGTGAGAGCGACCGACCAAAAACCTTACCCTAGACTCTCCCAATGGATTCAGAATATTTCTCATATGTCTTGTCAACTCGTCATCTCCCACTTCATACCCCATCTCCATATTCTCGATCTGGATCTACTGACTGTGGCACTGACCAAACCCTGCCAACTGTCGTTTTTAATTTTGGGTATGCCTCTGTCTGGGGCTGATACATTTTCATAACAAGCAGCTTGTGAGCGCTCGTTAACATCTAATGAACCGAGCTCAGCTTTACTTTTTGCTCATTATCCTTAACGAGTTTAATTATCTGAGCCTTAATGAGCCGTGCCTTAACGGGTCGAGGTGCTTGATAGTCCATCCCTACAGTATAATCCTTTTTAGCAAACTAAATAAACATCATCTGGTCAAACATGACAGTAACTCTAGTCGGCGTACACGGCAGTGTGCCAGCCTAGCTATAATGGCCCAGGTTGTGACATGGTTAATTTAGGGCATGGCAGCGTGCCAGCCTAGCTATAAAATGCGCCAGGATTTCAGATGGTTAATTTAGTGCACTACAGTGTGCAAGCCACTCGTCAAAGAACCATCCCATCTTCCCCATCTCGGTTGTTTTTATCCCCACTCGTCAACGCCGCTTGGCCCTGCATTTGGGACCGTCTCCAGTGCATGCTTCGCACATTTTCCTCGCCATCTTGCCTGCTGCATCAGATCTTGTAGGTCGCGTGCCACCCTTCTCCAAAAGTCCCCTAATAAGCATACTCTTGTCCGACCTCTTCCCCCCCAAATCCATCCCGATGTCGCAATCGACGCACAACCCACTACACTGCGTCTGGAGCAAGGTCGGCGACGACATTTTCAATGAAATTGCTATGCGTTTGGACACTACCAGCGCCACCCGACTGGCCACATGCTCCAAGGAGTTGTACCGCCAAGTCGAGGGCGGAAAAGGTAGCAAATGCCCCCAACGACCACTGCGGGACATTCGTCCCCTACAACAACATCTACGACCACATAATCTGGTGCTTTCACGGCCAGCAAGTCTGCACAGAGCCTGGATGCGAGTTCATCGCCTCGTCGGTAGAGCTAACACCTATGGTAGAGATCGTCCGCCACCTCAGAGTTGCCTACTCGAGGACTGCGCCCATAATGCCCTATTGCCACAAACACTGGGAGCCGTCTAAGCCGGTGCCCACAGGGGGCTCGTGGAGAGCGGATATCATAGGCATCGGGAAAGAGGGCACCGTGTTCGTCGCACAAATTGATGGCCACACCACGGACATCGTCATATCCCCTAGGTTCGTCAGTTCAGGGGCGTGCGAATCGCTGCGGTACAAGGTGAAGCTTTGGTCGCTGCCTTTATGGCATAAGCTCCATGCGGTCGAAATGGTGGCGACATCTGGGCTGACGAGCAGGCCATCATCGGCCAAAGTCGCCCTGGAAGGGCTCAGGTTATACCTGCCGTAGCCGTGGTGTTACCTAGAAGCTTCTAAACCATTCGTCAGAATTCCCTGTGGATTAGGAGTATTGCATCAACAAGTTTCAAAAGTGAGATAAAACATCTAAATATTCTTTGTGATGATCCCAATGTTAAGATATGTAATGTCGTACTAATTAATTACTACTTTATGTTGGTGACAGATTCAATTTGTATGGGGAGAGGTGGAGCAAGTTTGCGGCAATGTATACCTATTTCCAATGTACTTTGCTGACATAGTGGGCCCACAGGCAACGGTGTGACAAGGAAAGGGTAACAGGGAGGAAAGAAAGTGCTACCTGGCTAGCACTTGACATTTAGTTGTGTTATGTCGAGTATTTTGTATGGAGGTCTTAACTTGCTACTGCTAATCTATTTTGTAGTATACATATGTAGTGGTACTTGTTCAGATCGACCGATCGAGTGATGAATATGGACTCTCTTTCCTTATGAGTCATGGCCTTTCTACAACTATTGAATTTCAATGTCTTCATTGCTAAATCTGTCATTTCTTTTGGCCATTCTCTGTACTGCTAAATCGGTCATTTTGAAATGTTGCTGAATCTATCAAGTGGTGCTGAATATGTACTAGGATTCTGTAGATATTTTTTCTATCTTATTCTGTACTGCTCAAGCTTCAAATGCTACTCAATCTGTCAAGTGTTATCTCGTTACTATTACTAAGGTATTTTCTAGAACTAATACTGATGTACTGGTACTTGTTTAGATCAAGTGTAGTAGATGGTCTTGCTTTCCTTTTTAAACTTGGCTTTGACACAATCTAGATGAGGCTTGGGCATTTTGGGATACATATATATGGGGGTCACACTGGTATTAATGTGAAGAGGAGGTATGCACACAAAAGCATACTTGATCGTCAGTTATGCTTGCTCCAATGATCGAGTGTGTTTGGAGAAAAGGGCAAACTGATCGTGCGACAAGGTTTTTAGAGCTGAAACATGAACGGGTTCTCTTTGTACTGCTATTGAGTTTCAGTGTCTGTATAGCTAAAACAGTCACTTTGGAATGCTGCATAATCGGTCAAGTGCTGCTGAATATGAACTAGGAATCTGTCAATATTTTTTCTATCTTATTCTATACTACTGGATCTTTCAAATGCTACTAAATTTGTAATAATGTTATGGCGCTGCTGCTGGGCTGCTTGCACTAGAGCTTTTGCATGTGTGTCATCGGAACCGTTGGATGTGTTTTGGACAAAAATGAGAGGGTACCAAGTGAAGTCATTGGATACCTGTCCAGTTTTGGCGTGCGCGGTCTGTGTCCCTTGTTCTTTAGATATTTCTACATGAATATATGTCAAAAGAATTATCGTTTCTTTTTCCCTCCGGTAGTGAGGTCTGTGTTCCGAATCCGACCGAGCCATGCAAATTTTACTAAAGAGGAGGTAAAATCTAGCCCATTCGACCCCTCTTTAGCCAAGAACAATTTAATTCAGCCTTGTAGGGGTCAGGGGACTTGCTGATGACAGCCCATTTAAATATTTATCAAGGAGCCCATGGAGAATAGCGCATGGAGTATAACCCATTGAGTATAGTAGATGAAGAATAGCCCAAAATGTTTAATTCGGCCTTTTTGGAATTGCCCTTTAAAACAAAAACAAAAAACCCGCCTACCATGTTTTTGAGAAACTACTCCATTATCTGGCATTTAATAAATTGAGATGCCCACGATTCTTCTAATGTGAGGCTGACATAAGGGACCCACCAGCCTGAATAAACGGTTGATGCAGAGAGCAAATCCATCAAGTTCGGAACACGAAGGCGCAACAAGGGGTAAAAAATCCATCATACACACCTTTCTTCTAATAAGAGGATGACATGTGGGGCCCAGCAGCGTGATTAAATGGTAGATGCATCGAACATCGCTATCAAGTTCAAAACCGGGTAGCGCGAGCGAAGGAAAAAATTCCATCATACACACGTTTCTTCTAATGAGAGGATGACATGTGGGGCTCAGGAGGTTGGTTAAACGGTAGATGCATCGAGCAGCGTTATCAACTCGGAATGGGGCAGCGCCAGCTAAGGAAAAAAATCAATCATACAGACGTTTCTTGTAATGAGAGGATGACATGTGGGGCTCAGGAGGTTGGTTAAACAGTAGATGCATCAAGCAGCGCTATCAACTCGGAACGGGGTAGCGCTAGTGAAGGAAAAAATCCATCATACACACGTTTCTTCTAATGAGAGTATGACATGTGGGGCCCAGCATCGTGATTAAATGGTAGATGCATCGAACTTCGGTATCAAGTTCAGAACAGGGTAGCGCGGGCCAAGGGAAAAAATCCATCATATACACGTTTCTTCTAATGAGAGGATAACATGTGGGGCTCAGGAGGTTGGTTAAATGGTAGATGCGTCGAGCAGCTATATCAACTTGGAACGGGGTAGCGCCAGTGAAGGAAAAAATTCCATCATACACATGTTTCTTCTAATGGGAGGATGACATGTGGGTCCTAGGAGGTTGATTAGACGATAAATGCATCGAGCAGCGCTATCAACTTCAGAACAGGGTAGCACGAGCAAAGGAAAAAATTCCATCATACACACGATCCTTCTAATGAGACGTTGACATGTGGGACCTAGCAGCCTGACTAAACGGTAGACGCCTCGAGCTACGTTATCGAGTTCAAATCAGGGAGGCGCGACCGAAAAGTATGGTCCGCTAGAGACACTGACATCTGGGACCCACACGCCTCAAAAGACTTCGGTGAGTCAACATCGCGCGAGGAAACGGAAATCATGCTTCTGCCACGCGCTGGCCGAGCTTCCTCCATGTTTTTAGCAGATCTGTCGTAGTAGAGGGCCGCGAAACCAGAAAAAAAGTTTTCCATCGGCCACGGCCGAGCCGAGAATTTCGTCGCGGAAGACGTGCCTTCTACGACGACCGTCGGGGCAATTCATTGCGGAAGGAAACTTTTCTTGTAGTGTGGCTTCAGGTGGTAGAGATCTATACCATGAGAGGTTTGTACTAGTCAAAGTGTGACTAAAAAGTTTAACTCTTACCTCATCGGCGGTATATCCCGTTAATAGAAAAGCGCCACATATATCTTTGAAGCATGCAATATGCTCATATGGATCAGGATCTTCTTCACCTCCAGTAAATTGCTTCTTATGTAGAATACTAAGTAGTAGAGGATTTATTTCAAACCCCCTTATCTTCTCATTAGAGTTGTCTCTTTTATAAATATCATAGGGCTTCCCAAAGCAATTGAGTGGGTTAGCCCTAGTCATATGCTCAAACTCCATCATGTTGGTGGGAACCTGTAACTCAAAACAAAATTTAGCAAGACAAAAATAAATAAGTAAAAACTAAAAGACCTACATCGCTTAGCTCCCTGGCAACGGTGCTAGAAAATAGCTTGATGACAGCAAGTGCACAGATCGTTTGTGCTAGTTTCGAAATAAAGATATCGATCCCACAGGGAGCGGGAGTCTGAAGTCTAATAACACTTGAAATAAATATTATGATAGAAATGCTAGGTTAAGTTCTAAGTAACAAGATAAAATGCGGGTATTGTGTAAAAGGGTGTTTTTAGGTTTTAGGTATAAGAGCAATAATAAAGTAAAGAAAAATAACTTAATGCAGAAAGTAAGTATCACGTATGTAAGAAAGATTGGAACTTCAATAGGGAAAAAATGTTCTCAGGGAGTAGCGGATATACCACTAGTATTATGAGGATCTAAAATAAAGATTATTATCATGAACATTCTCAACTATGTATGTGTGGGAGGAACTCCGTATTTGGACAATTAGGCAACAACCGTTGCTCACATCATCCTCATAACCACAGTGTCAGCAATCGACATCAATCGAGTTACTGCGCTATTAAGGGACATAATCCCATAGGACGTATCCCATGGCATGGATAATGTTCCGTGAGTTTCATCAATTTCCCATGTTGATACATAAGGGGTGCCAATAGCTTTATAGTCACTATAAGTGCTAGCGCGCCTCTGTCTACCAACTAGTAGTTCCCTCCATCAAGTCCCCACGGGAGGAAAATATTGAGAGGTCGACTTCTCTCAACATCAAGATGTAGAGAATCTAGCACATGGTCACAGTGATGAATATCATAATAGACTTTATCTTATTTCAATCTCATACTAGGGTTTCTCCATCTCCCCAAGAACTAATGATGTACTCAGACATGGAGGCAATCAACTTCATGGAAATGGTAATGGAAATAATCATAGATGAATAGTACTTGTATAAATCCACAATGAGTACGGGAATTACAACAAGATCTAGACAAGGATGTAGATGCGATGGATGGAGATGGTGGTGATGCAGTGGTGGATGATGAAGATCGATGCCTAGCCTCCCGGATCTGTGCAGGGAGAAGATGAATCCTTGTGGATGAGTTCTCCTTCCAGATGCCTTATGGAGGTGAGGTTTCTGCGATTTCTAGGTGTTCTGTATGTCGTCTCCTCGAACCAATTGCACGAGGTGAAACTATTTGACGAGGTGGAGGCAGCGCCAACTATACGGCCGGAAAATTTGCTCCCGTTGTATAGTTGGTCATTGAACCTTCTGCCTCCCTTATTCGCTTATGGTTTTTTCTGGTATTATTAATATTTCCCAAATAAGAGATTTATGTTGTTTTTAACTCCTTTTCTCCATAGTACAACTGCTCCAAGAATTGTATCCACTGGATCTATCATCTGTCCTGATCCTCGTGAAAATAGACATAATATGTGCACACGAGCATCGTGAAATACCAAGATCCTACATCTAAAATGCAAAATAATAATATAAAACATGATGCACTTATGCACTCATCACGTAGCCCCGCTCTGCCGCTGCACACGGATGCCTCCAACTTGTTGCCACTGCACGAGGACACCTCCTACCTATTCCCGCTGCACGACATCGTCCCCGATCACAAGAACATCCTCTACCTGCTGGTCTCCCTAGAACCAGGAGCAAACAGATCAGATCAGATGCATGGCGACTCACCCACGGTGCCTCAAGGCCTGCCGCCGGAGCAACTAGATTTCTTGTCGGTGGGTGGCTAGGGAGGGTCGTGTTTCTCTTGTCTCAGCCTAGAGGAGGCCACATCGTAGAACGACGAGTGCTCATCGCAGGTGCGTTTGGACACCTCTTTGGAGGTGCTAGAAGAGGAGCCCCTAGATGAAGGGTGGTCGACGATCATGAGGAAGGGGAAGATGACAAATGAGGAGCTTGGCCAAGAATTTTGAACTATATTGGTTTCCCAATGCCGGCCCATTCAGGGAACGCTCTTCTCTATCACCGTAAAGTGTGGAAAATTGACTTATCCATGGCTTTGCTGGAGATTGAGGGGTGGAAGAGGTCTTCGGCTGACTGTGGGACAACTACGTCTCCTTCCCTGGGACGATTGACTCCATCGTCGTTGTCGCCGGCCAAAGGGCCTTGGCCGAGGTGGCCGATGCGGATGGGGTGTTGTGGCCCTCTTCCTCGGCCTTAGGTCACGCCGCCGGCTATTCTTGGGAAATTCATGTATGTCACTGCATCTTCCATGGAGGTGGTGGAGCAACAGTCACCACAGATCATGTGTGAGGTCACGGAGCCCATGATTGGTGTAGATGCGTCGGTCGTTTGAACCGCAGCATTGATATTTAATTGGCCCATGATGCATGAAAATAGTGAGCGTCCATCCCCTGGGCCTATCTAGGGTGTCGATTTGTGGCTATGTGGAATCAGTGCAAGAAGGACAGGGTCTCGTCATCTGCCGCTTCAAATTCTGCATCATCGTTGCCCGATCCCACTGACACTACCTCTATGTCGCATTGTTGGTCCTATGCCTCGGTAGTAGCCATGCCGCTAGGCTACTTGGCTAGAGCTCCCCTGTAGCAGGGACGGAAGGCAAGTGCCGCTTCGCCGAGGTTTTTGGCCTCGCATGTGCAAGGAGCTATTGTAGCAAGGCTTGGGAGGGCAACCAGTCCAGCTCCTTTTAACAAGTTGTTGTCCATCGATTCTCCCTGTGGCTACTTCGGGTACATCACTAGCATCGACAGTTCAAGAGGTTTGAATGACGACCGGATCTCCATGGGAGCATCTCCATAGACGCTTTGTTGGGCTTTGGATAAACCATGATTCTATCATACAAGGCAATACGGATCCTTCATCTCGTATGATCAAAGATCATGTCATCGCCATCACGCCCTTCAATACCAATCTGACCACACTGCATGGGATCGAGTTGGTTGCTACTCTACCCGCAGATTCTACTTCATGTTGTGGCCATGTGTGTTCTACTCACAATTTGGGGACCGAGGCACCATCTTATAAGTCC
This sequence comes from Avena eriantha, assembly GCA_910589775.1. Taxonomy (NCBI): domain Eukaryota; kingdom Viridiplantae; phylum Streptophyta; class Magnoliopsida; order Poales; family Poaceae; genus Avena; species Avena eriantha. Next base: position 140,164,283 of record OU342746.1, read on the forward strand.
CCGTCTCCGCCTTGTGATATTGTGTGTGATGTGGGTGTGGGTGGGAGGGGGTCTACTCCGTCACATATCCCTGCCCCTATTGAGATGCCTGTGCAAAGTCCATCATTGGTGGGAACACCGTTGAGGTGGAGTATTCACCACGTGGTAGATGATGATGGGGTTTCCACGACCGATGAAGATTCCTTAGCAAAAGTGATGTGTCGCAAGGAGGAAAAGAACCTCGACTCCCCTGGTATGATAAGTTCATCTAGATCCTTTCTTTCTTTTTCTAACCGAGTTATTAATTCTAAATTAGCCAATGTTGGTGTTAAGTTGGGTACTTCAAGAAAGGAAGTTTTATTTTCTACTTATGCTTTGAGACACATGGAGTATGACCGTTTAACTGTTACTCCTAAAATCTCATGTATGTCTGACACTTTGCCAATTGAGAAGGAGGGGTTGCATACCATAGTACATGATTAACTCCTCTCTCACTTAGTTGGTGAGGTTTCAGATGTAGAATTTGATGATACCAAGCTCAGTTTGATTTATGAACTTAGAGCTTCGACTCAAAAATCTAAGAGTTTGAAGTCTTGCAAGAGAGTGTGTGTGTCAAGTCTCCTATAGTTTCTCAATGTTGCCATGTTCTCAAATAGCAGAGGTCTTCATGACTTGGCTAAATATCTTTTCTTTGTCGATTGTATGACAGATCATAAGTTGGATTTTTGGTCATTTTGTGAAACGGGTAGACGTGATTTATCACAATCTATACTCAATTATATTTCTGGTGGAGTATATTTTATATGGATTTCACGGCCGCCTCATGGAAGATCGGGTGACATCTTACTTGGCATTAGGATAGAAAATATGGATGTGTTGGCTAGTTCGGTTGGAGATTTTCATATTAAACTCCATATCCATAACAAATTCGATAATTTCACGTGGTCGCTTGTCACCGTTTATGGTGCTGCTCATGAATGTTTTAAGGTTGCTTTCTACATGAGTTGGTAAACATAACAAAGGATAATCCGTATCCTATTCTTGTATGCGGTGATTTCAATTTGCTAAGGTTTTCTCATGACAAAAGTAAAGGTCAGTTTGATGAACATTGGCCTTTCTTATTAGCTTAGATCTAAGTGACGAGGCGTGACCTCGGCAATACCTATTGTTATAGACTTGGGTTTTAGAGAAAGAGGTACGCTGGTGATTTCATCGGTTTAATGGACAAACAAGAGAGGCGGTTTACCCAGGTTCAGGTCCTCGTAGAGGAAACCCTACTTCCTACTTGTCTTCTCATATTATTAATGGAGAGTACAATCTCATTGAGTCGACTATATGCGATCTCGCTAAGAGAGAGGGGTGTGTGTACTGTAAGATTGGTTCTCCTCCTCGTTGGCCCATCATAGACTTTATATATGGGGAGGCTCGGTCTCAGGTACCAATACGAGTTGGTTACAAGTTAGATTTTCTATGTAATCTAGTCTTGTACATTCCTTGTCTTGTATGCTTAGAGTTGGTGTTCTCTTAGGCTTCGTATCATCCGAATCGTCTTGGGCTTCATGGACCTTGGCAGTTTGTCGAGTGGGTCCTACATTGGGATACATCATATATGCCAACAGTGGGAACCCGAAGGGTCATGCCCATGTCAGTAGCCCCCGAGGCTCCACTCGAGTCGTATACTCGAGTTGAGTCTCCAAGTCCTTCTATATAATCTACCCATAAGGAGGGACCAAAGATTTCTTCGGATGTGTGAATTGTAAGTTCAATAAGTATTTTGTCATGGGGATATTGGTATAATGAGTCTGGTGCATCCGATAGATTAGGAACTAGTTAATTGCTCTTGAGAAAAAAATCATGAACCTTCTCAAGCTCAATTCGCCTGACACTAACCTGGTATATACTAGTGTAATTTAGTTCAGGCCACAGAGGTCTTATTGAATACTAAATTCCAGTTTTATGTTTGGGTACCCAACACGTTCATCGGGATTTTTCATCATATCCTAGATATGGGACATTTCTAGCAGAGCGCATTCGTGTGCGGTTACCAGGACCACAGGACGGATCCTTGGGTCTTACCTTCATGTTGTAAACATGACATCCAGACATGTTATCATGGCGGAAGTGGTCTGAGAACTCGAAGCTTTTATCAACTATCTTGTTTGGCTGATGCAACTGTTGACGGTGTCATGTCGACCAACACTCTTGATGGGAGTATCCCCCGAGGCTATGTTCGGGTGCTTGCAACCGAGCATAGGCTCGAAGTTATTTTTCTTGCAAGTGTAGATATTCTTCTGTCAACTCTGTTGGAGGACTTGTTGTTTCTATCGGGTGCGCGACCAGCGCTCCAGATGAGGGTATCCCCTGAGGCTATGTTCGACTACTTGTAGCCGAGCATAGGATCAAATATTATACACATCCGAGGAGGTGCTCAACTTAGGTCTTGTTGTCCTTGATTGCAAATAATAATCGTCAGTTGGCATTGGAGAATTGTTTTTATCAGGTGTGTGGCCAGCTCTCCCGATGTGAGTAGTCCCCGAGTATCTGATCGAGTCATAGACTCAGGCAGAGACTCAGATATTATGTCATGTGGTCACAGTCAAAATACTCAAGGGGATATTGCTGACCCAGAAGTACATCAGGTGTGCGACTAGTGCTACTGATAGGAGTAGCCCCCAAGGCTATGATTTACTACTTGTAGTCGAGCATAGGCTCAGATAATCTCTTCATCGAGGAGATACTCAACTCGGGTCTTGGTGTAAGTTGACGCAACTAGCCTCAGTTGAATCCATTGGAGGATCCAATAGAATAGCTTGGTGTAATGATGCTCATCCTCGTAAGCTGCAAAAACATAAAGAATTATGAAGTACCTGTATCTTGTAAAGAATATTTTCCTTTCGTCTTGTTATAAAATTTCTGGGTTCCATCAGACTCGACACTTTTGCACCGTACATGGGACCTTTTTATTAGCCTGGTGCCCTTAGTATCAATACCTTGCCAACCTGTCAGTTGGGCTGCAACTGGGTCAGAGTTTTCAAAAAAATGAAGCTCAGGCAGAGTCAGCTACTTGGGAAGTCATGTATGAGGTTCTCAAATGTGCGGACTCGATAGCACATTAGGTTACTCGAAGAGGGCGTAGTCCCCGAGTGTGTCAAGTGTGAGTTAAAAAATAATCAGCTCCAAGTAGAGGGACACTTAGCTTAATTGGTAGTCATCGAGGTGAACAGACTCGACACGGTAGCGAGTCATGCGGCGTTTAGCCAAAAGAATCAACCCGGAGGAGAGTCGAGTGGCTTTTAGCCGAAAGGAGTCAATGTGGCGTATGCATAGTCAAGGTCGATGGAGTCGCGCGATAGACGGAGTCGATGTGGCAGCAAGTCACCATAGCCAAAGATTTCAGTGGGGTAGCCATAGTCAATAACTGTAGTGGGTCGCTAGAGCTGATGGCAGTGATGGGTAACCGCAGTCGAAAACCGTAGTGGATTGCCACAGCCGAAGACCGCATTGGGTCGCGTAGCCGAGTCAGATAAAATCAACGTGGTTGACGGAGTTTCCAGGGCGCACATGTGGTCAAGGTCGACGGATTGGCGCGGCGGACATAGTCAACACGGCGGACTAGAGTCACATCGTGGATGGAGTCGAAATGGCGGACATGCAGTTGAGGTCGAGGGAGTCACATGGTGGACGTAGTCGACGCGGCGGACCAGAGTCCTATGACAGATAGAGTCGAAGCGGCGGACCGGAGTCGAGGTCGAGGGAGTCGCATGGAGGACGTAGTCGACCCAGTGGACCAAAGTCATGTGGTGGATGGAGGCGAAGCGGAGGACCAGAGTCAATGTCAAGGGAGTCGCACGGCGGACAGAGTGGACGCGGTCAGCAGTTCGCCGGCAAAAGGAGTCAACGTGGCAGCGGGTCGGCGTAGCCAAAGACCCAAGAGGGTCACGAGGCAGAGTTGGTGTATCCCTCGAGCGTAGAATCAACACAATGGATGTGTAGTCAACAGGACAGACGGAGTCGATGCGGTATCGGGTCACTTGGCAAACTAAGTTGATGAGGCATCAGGTTGCTAGAGCCGATGATGGCAGTGAGTCGCTGTAGCCTATGGAGACAGCGGGTCGCCGCAGTCGGTAGAGTCATGCAGTGCAGTTGTCAGATTTTTGTCATTCGAAGTCAATGTGGCAGCGAGTGGCACAACGACGAGTAGTCGACGCAGTGGTCGGGAGTCGACTTGTCGGAAGGACACATGCAATGGATGAAGTAGATGCTATGGATGCAGAGTCGATGTGGTGGACAGTGTCAGCTCCACGCCATCCATACCCCGCTTTGTGTTTCTCTTGTAGTTTGTCGGCATAATCCATCTAGCTATAGCTTCTACCACGACCTTGGTAGATTTTTTATCATGAATTATTACTCGATCTTTACGTGAGAAGCTCCTTTTTTGCATGTATATCATGCCTCACGTGAGGATGTCACTTGTGAGGTCCTTTATATGATTCTTTACTCTTTTGTCTCAGACTCTAACACTTCTAATCTGACTCAGACTGTCCCATCCCCTCTTTTTCTTCTTTCATTATTACTGACTCCACATGGAAAGAAAATCGAGTGTATTCCCAATTAAAAGGATCTTGCCATGCCAAATCGGATCTCATCGCCTGTTATTGTTTTGAGCTAGACTCCGCTTGCTGTTTTGTTCATACGGTCCACAGAGAGGCCATCAATGGTGATCTATCCGCCTCGCATCTAGAAAAACACATAAACAGGCTCGAATTCTTGGTATGCCGAATCGACCGAGGGTGATGAGATGTTGATCCCCTGGTTGCTCATTGATTATGCCATGAGTTCTTGATCTTGATGACGAATGTTGAACACCGCGATATTTTTAGACTAGCAAGCTGCAGATCGTCGATATTGGAGCCGCCGAAACCATAAACCCAGCACTTGAGTTTTCCACAGACGGTGCCAATTGACGAGGGGTGACCTCGGCAATGCCAATTGTTATGGACTTGGGTTTTAGAGAAAGAGGTATGCTGGTGATTTCGTCTCCTTAATAGACAAGCAAGGGAGGCAATTTACCCAGGTTTAGGTCCTCGTAGAGGAAACACTACTTCCTGCTTGTCTGCTTGTATTATCAATGGAGCGTACAAACTCGTTGAGTCGACTAGATGCGATCTCGCTGAGAGAGAGGTGTGTGTACTGTAAGATTGGTTCTCCTCCTCGTTGGTCCCTCCTAGCCTTTATATATGAGGAGGCTAGGTCTCAGGTACTAATACGAGTAGGTTACAAGTTACAGTTTCTATGTAATCTAGTCTTGGACTTTCCTTGTCTTATGTGCTTGGAGTTGGTGTCCTCGTAGGCTTCATATCAGCCGAACTGTTTTGGGCTTCACGAACCTTGGCAGGTCATTGATGGCAAAAAAACATGGTCACTTTTCGTTGGGAGTCCAAGTGCAGAGTGTTGTAGCAAGCTCCTTTTCCCCACAAGGGTGACTCGAGGGTTTATATCGAACTCTTAGAGAATTGGTTATAGAAGGATGTTTGTCTTCTCCTCTTAAAGCAACCTATAAAGCAAAATAATTTATCTTGTGTCCCAGCTTCCACCAAGTGGTTTTCAAGTACAAGCTTTCGTATTAGTAATATGAAATAAAATATAAAATGAACTGAAATAAAAATAGTAAATAAAGTACAATAATGCAAACTAGATGATATGAAAGATAGTAGAGTTGTCTTTGGGTTTTTATGAGCGATTGCAAGTAAGAAACTTTTTTTCTATTTTCGAAATATTAAATTGCAGAAAATGTAAAGGATAGTAGATACAATGGAAAGGTGTTTATTATGATAAAAATCGGACCGGGGTTCATGGGTTCACTTGTCTACTCTCTTTTTAAGTTGCCGTGATCGCAAAACAATTCATCAATGATAAAGATTCATGGAAATTCTATATCTGATTGATAAAAGGAATTAATATAGGTATCACATTCTAATATTGAGATGGAATATATCTCTCTCTTATATTCCCCAAGAAAGGGAAATCTCCATGCTATCTTGATTTAAAAACAAATCAAAGTATAGCTTTGAGCAATATTATATGATGTTTGAAATACAAATAAGCTACCTTGATCTAACAAGGTCATCACACTGTCACGTGATAACTATAACACATGATTTTACTTTATCCCAGTGAGGCAGCAAAAGAGAGGTAAAAAACAAAGTAGATCCTAAATATTATGTGTCACAATTCAATCTCTACCACCATGCTACTCCATCTAACACACACTTCTGCCCATACAAGTTCTTGCATACATGTTGTATCAAAACAAGCAATGAAGAACGGGGTGCATGATATGCATCTATTAAAATATCTTACACAAAATAGATTCCAATCTCAAATATCAAATCATAGAACAAAGATCCACCACATAGGAATTACAAATGTGACCATAATCATGTTGGGCAGCTCATATGGTACTAGATCTATGAAGAACAAGAGAGAAATAGATCAAACTACTAGCAAAAACCCATAGCCCGGAGGTGATGATTCTAGAGATGTTGGAGAGGGTGGAGATCTCCCCAGAGGTGGCTCCATTGGAGTTTCTCCTCCAACCTTTGCTGTATCTGACTCTGTTTGGTGGTGTTTTCGTCTCGGGTGGCTTCTGTTCTGAGGACGCCCTAGGGGATCCTTATATAGGGATTTTTAGGTCAAGAGAACTCTGTGGGTGAAAGAATCGAGGCGATCGGACGGCCGAGGAGGAAACTAACATTGGTGGCACGCCCAGCTAGGTTGGGCGCGCCACCAGGGCTCGTTTGGCCCTCCTAGCCTTCCTAGTGGGATTCTTGTGCTCCATATTCTTCTCGTGGATAAATATTGGCATTCCAAAAAGTACAGGTCCATTTGACTTTGTATAGGTCCTGAAACATCAAAAACATTGAAACAGGGTTTTTCTGCCCTACCGGATTATAGCCAAAATAAAGGGGATCATTGGTAAATCCCCAAAAATCAATATAAAACAGGGATATAACATTATATGTGATGCAAACATGCGGGAAAACATGTTAACAAACTACAAAGTTCATGTATGCATTTTACATGCATCAACATCCCCAAGCTTAACCTATGCTCGTCCTTGAGCATGAAGGTCATAAAACTAAACATGGACTTTGGAGTTTGTTACCTTTGCTTCCTACATTATCATGTAGAGTTCATAGGCTCAATTCCTTTCAATGAAACATAATATGCAAGTGTATTATCAAGTTGTATCTTTTACACATCAATAAATATGCTAAACAATAAGTGATGGTGTGATAAAACAAATGATGAAAAACATAAACCTTCAAGCACACTTTGATGAACATATAGAATAAGAGACTCTTTTCATGATTGGCACTAGTATTCACATGCCTTTATTTTTTGGCTACTTCTTAGTTTCATGCCCTTAACTGGAAGACTCACTTTTTAGTTTTATGTCTTCCCTTGAGATGTTTTGCCTCCCGTACTGAAATTAAGCATTGAATACATATGTTAATCCTCCATAAATAATAAAAAATAGAATTTTGAGCTAGGCAATTCATGTCAACAATACTAATAAGGATGGGGTTTCAAGTATCTTTTTATTTCACCTTTACTTTAAAGCTTCATATGGTTTATGTGCTAAACATCTTACAAGTTGATTGTTTATGCACCTAACCTATGACCTTGCACTCCTCATGCTACTCAACTTAGGCATGTCATTGTATGTTCATGTTGGTATCTGAAACCGCATCACTGAAGTACCTCTTGCCCATGTGTAGTTATATGCCCCCCTTTTGGCATTTATTTATTTGCTTATTTTCATTTATTCATTTAGCATAAGAGATAATATAATTCCTTGGTTATGTTCAAGGTGGGAGGGGCAGTATCTCTACTCTAGAAGAACAAGAAAAACAGAACTATGAATCATATCAACAAGGATCATCATGCTGTAAGTTTCCACCATCTCATGCATGGCTTTGGCTAGCGGTTTAGGAGTGTTTTCTCTCAACGTACATACTCTAGTGTGCACATTTCATTTCACATCAATGCAATCTATAGGTAGGACTTAAACATGATTAATTATCAACATTCAAAGCATGGTTTAGCCAACAACAACTAATAAGATGTAAAGCATAAAAATTTCCATAGTGGTATCACCCCAAACCTTACTTTCTTATGAGCTTTAAAATACATGAAAAAGGGTGTTTTTTAAGAACCTTTGGAGGATTAACATACATACTATACTTGAAAGTAGCTTTTGCCACAAATAGGTAGATATGCCTAATCAAGTTTTAAGGGGCTTAGAATAAGTCTTAGCTTGTGAAGGCTTAGCAAAAAGAGATCTAAAGGGTGTGCCATCTAGTTCATAATGTCAACATTTATTTTATCACTTTGCTTCTTATTGCTGAACATAAATATGCACAAGAAAATGATACAAATTAATAGGCATAAAACAAATCATGCTTCATATAAAACACATGAGCTTAAGAACTAGACACAACATGAATTTCAACTTTTTGCTTATTTCCATTTTTCTTTTATTTCATGGCATTATTATTTAGTTTTAATTTTATTAAGGTAGAGTTTATTTTTAGTAGCTGATCATAAACATTTATAATAATGGTGGTGGTGGTTGATCGCCCAAAATATATCGAGCTTGTTGGGGAACCCCAAGAGGAAGGTATGATGAGCACAACAGCAAGTTTTCCCTCAGTATGAAACCAAGGTTATCAATTCAATAGGAGCAAGGAAACACCCCAAAGGTGTAGCTAGCTGAACGTTGGCAGGGCGCACTACCGGTGCCAGCAGCAATGTGGAGACCTGCACAACACAACCACAGAACTTTGCCCCCAACTTGCGATGAGGTTGTCAATCTCACTGGTTTTGCTGAAAACAAAGGATTAAACGTATCGAATAGAAGGAAGTAATAGTTTGCAGAAAGTAAACACAAAGCAGTAAACAGTTTGTAGATTATATATAAAATAAAGGACCAGGGTCCATAGTTCACTAGAGATGGCTCTCCTTAAGATAGATAACATGCTGGGTGAACAAATTACAGCGGGGCAATTGACAAACATCAACAAAGCATACAAGCATATACTAATCATCTTGACTCCTTTGATACTTGATTGGGCATTACAACATTATACATAGACCGCCATCCAAATGCATCTATGACTAATAATCCACCTTCAGGTTATCATCCGAACCCCCTCTAGTATTAAGTTGCAAGCAACAGATTATTGCTTTATGAATTGCGTGTAAAGTAAACAATACGATTGTTCTATGAACAAAGGATTGTTGTTTTCTCCCTAGTAGCAACAGCACATCTAGTACCTTAGAGATTTCTGTCACTTCCCAGATTACCAGAGGCATGAACCCACTATCGAGCATAAATACTAACTCTTGGAGTTGCTAGCATCTACTTGGCCAAGATAGCTACTAACAACGGAAAGCATGCAAGATCACAAATAACAAAGACATGATAGAATCAATAATCAATCTGAAATAGCATCTCAATATCCATCGGATCCCCGCAAACACAACATACAGAATTACAAATAGATGATCTTGATCATGAATGGAGCTTGATACATTGCAAATGTATCTATAATTATTGATGTTCCATGCTTGGTTTTATCCACTTTCTTGTGTTTTGTCCACACTTTGGAGTACTTTTCATATGATTTCTTGGACTAACCTATTAACAAGGGCCGCAGTGCCAGCTGCCTGTTTTCTGCTGTTTTTGGTTCCAGGAGAGTCAGAAAATGAATATTCTCGGAATTGGACGGGACGAAAGCCAAAGTGCCTATTTTTCCGGAAGTCAACAGATGCCAGAATATGAGACGGAGAGGGGCTAGGGGCCACCACACCACCTGGCCGCGCGGCCTAGCCTAGCCCGCGCCAGGGGGTGGTCTGGCCGCCTCCAGCACCCCCTCGCCCTCTCCTTCCGTTCATGATCATGATCATCTATTTGTAATTCTGCATGTTGTGTTTGTGGGGATCTGATGGATATTGAGATGCTATTTCAGATTGATTATTAATTCTATCATGTCTTTGTTATTTGTGATCTTGCATGCTTTCCATTGTTAGTAGCTATATTGGCCAAGTAGATGCTAGCAACTCCAAGAGTTAGTATTTATGCTCGATAGTGGGTTCATGCCTCTGGTAATCTGGGGAAGTGACAGAAATCTCTAAGGTACTAGATGTGTTGTTGCTACTAGGGAGAAAACAACAATCCTTTGTTCATAGAACAATCGTATTGTTTACATTACACGCAATTCGTAAAGCAATAATTTGTTGCTTGTAACTTAATACTGGAGGGGATTCGGATGATAACCTGAAGGTGGATTATTAGTCATAGATGCAGTTGGATGGCGGTCTATGTATAATGTTGTAATGACCAATCAAGTTCCAAAGGAGTCAAGATGATTAGTATATGCATGTATTGCTTTCTCAGTGTTTGTCAATTGCCCCGCTGTAATTTGTTCACCCAGCTTGTTATCTATCTTAAGGAGAGCCACCTCTAGTGAACTATGGATCTCGGTCCTCTTTCTCTTACATACAATCTACAAACTGTTTACTACTTTGTGTTTACTTTCTGCAAACTATTACTTCCGTCCATTTGATACGTTCAATCCTTTGTTTTCGGCAAAACACGGTGAGATTGACAACCTCATCGCAAGTTGGGGACAGAGTTCTGTGGTTCTGTTGTGCAGGTCTCCACGTTGCTACTAGCACCGGTAGTGCGCCCTGCCATGCCTCAGCTAGCAACACCTTTGGGGTGTTTCCTTGCTCCTACTGGTTCGATTAAACCTTGGTTTCATAATTGAGGGAAACTTGCTGTTGTGCTCATCATACCTTCCTCTTGGGGTTCCCAACGAGCTCTAGATCAACACTGAGCCATCAAGCATTTTTTCTGCCGCCGTTGTCGGGGAACAAAGAAGAAGAAGCTCCCATGTCAACCAGGCACCATCAAAGACATTTTTCTGGCGCTGTTGCCGGGGAGTCAAGGACATCTTCACAAGGGGAGTCCCTCATAACCAATATCTTTACTTTGTTATTTTTGTTTTGCTTAGTTCCTTTTTGCTTTGTTTGCTTGTTTTGTTATAAAAAACACACACAAAATTATTTTTACTAGTTTGCTTCCTTATTTGAAAACACAAAAAATGACTACTCTTGAAAACACTAAGTTGTGTGCCTTCACTAGCACCAACAACAATGATTTCATGAGCACACCTATTGCTCCACCTGTGCCTGAAGATACTTTCTTTGAGATAAAACCTGCTTTACTCAATCTTGTTATGAGAGAACAATTTTCTGGTATTGGTAATGAAGATGCTGCTGCCCATCTAAATAACTTTGTTGAACTTTGTGAGATGCAAAAGCATAGGGATGTAGATGGTGATATTATTAAGCTTAAATTGTTTCCTTTCTCTTTGAGAGAAAAAGCTAAAGAATGGTTGAATTCCTTAACTAGGAATAGTATTGATTCTTGGACTAAATGCAAAGATGCTTTCGTTGGAAAGTACTATCCTCCTGCTAAGATTATATCTATGAGAAGTGAAATAATGAAGTTTAAACAATCTAATAATGAACATGTTGCTCAAGCTTGGGAAAGAATGAAATCTCTGGTAAAGAATTGTCCCACTAATGGACTGACTACTTGGATGATCATCCAAACTTTTTATGCAGGATTGAACTATTCTTCAAGGAACCTATTGGATTCTGCTGCTGGAGGTACCTTTATGACCATCACTTTGGGTGCTACAACAAAGCTTCTGGATAATATGATGGTTAATTATTCTGAATGGCATACTGAGAGAGCTCCACAATGTAGGAAGGTAAATTCTGTTGAGGAAACTTCCTCCTTGAGTGATAAGATTGATATTATTATGTCTATGCTTGTTAATGGGAAAGCCCGTATTGATCCAAATAATGTTCCTTTAGCCTCTTTGGTTGCTCAAGAAGAGCAAGTTGATGTGAACTTCATAAGAAATAAAAAAATTGGCAACAATGCTTATGGTAATAACAATTATAGGCCCTAACCTTCCAATAATACTTATGGTTATAATGGTAAACCTGGCTTACCTAGTGAAGGAAGAATCTTAGAAGTTGAAAGAGCCACTAAGAACTTCATGCAAATGCAATATGAGCAAAATCAACTATTTACTAAAACTATGGAGGAAGAATCTATCATTTTGAAGAACATTAGCCATCAACTTGAGAGTCTAAATAGGGAAATTCCTAGTTTACAATTGAAACTCTCTAATGCTGAAAGAAATATATTATCTTTGTCTGAAGCTCAATCTTAATTGATTAATAAAATGGCTGCTAAACCTGAAACTAATGGTAATCCCTTTGCAGCTACTAATGCTATAGAAGTAAGAATTGATGAAAATGTTAGACTATTAGCTGAATTACATGCTAAGTGGGAAAGAGAAGATGAAATTGCTAGAAACATTAGTGTTTATACTATTACCACAACTAGTGTTGAGGCTAGTAATAGTTCTACTACTGTAGATCATAAATTTGGTTTTGATCTTGATGGTTGCAATATCTTTGAAGTTATTAAGTTCCTACAAAAGCTTGCTAAAAGTCCTAATGCTAGTGCTATGAACATGGCCTTTACAAAACACATTACTGATGCTCTCATAAAGATTAAAGAAGAAAAGATGAAACATAAAGCTTCTATTCCTATAAAACAAGAAGATGGTTGGGAACCCATCATTAATATGAAATTGAATGACTTTGATTTCAAAGCTTTATGTGATCTTGATAGTAGTGTTTCTATTATGCCTAGAAGGATTTATGATATGCTTGATTTGCCTCCACTTGAAGATTGTTATTTGAATGTCCCACTTGATGATAATGCTAATAAGAAACTCATGGGGAGTCTTAATGATGTTCTTATTATGGTTAATAATGCCTATGTCCCTGTTGATATCTATGTTTTGGATGTTGAATACAATGGTTCTTGTCCTATTACTTTGGGAAGACTTTTTCTTAGAACTGTTGGTGCCACTATTGATATGAAAGAAGGCACCATTAAATATCAACTCCCACTCAAGAAAGGTACAGAACACTTCCCCAACAAGAGATAGAAGATTTCTTTTGCTTCTCCTATGAAAACAAAAATTGGTCTTAATGCTTCTTCATTTGAGAACACTTGATTCTTTCTTGCTTCTTATGCCTAACTTAAAGGCTTTAAAGAAAAGTACTTATTGGGAGATAACCAAAAGTTTTAGATGAGTCTTGGAAGTTATTACCTCAGTAAACACCGCTCCTTATCCTTTTTATTTGCTTTTTGTGCCAAGAGTAACCTCTAATGAGAGAGAAGTAATGATTGGGAAAGTTGCTGTCCCGAAACAGATTTCTGTGCTTCACCGTAAAAATTCGTGTAAAATCTGTGTACGTCTTTTTGAGGCGTGAATTTTTTTTCTTCTTTCCCAGGTTGGCATATAACTTTAGTTAGTTCAAAACTTTTTGATTTGAGCAACAGAAGGTCTTCGAAAAAATTCATCTTTATCTGCAGGTTTGTTTTGACAGATTTCTGCCATTTTCGTCATTTGCTTCTTGTTGGTTCCTTTTGAGTTCTTTTGGGGAATTGAGATTTTTGAGGGAAGTGCTTAAGTAGCTAGTGTTGTAATGGAAGTTTATTTGGTGTTGGACTGAACCTTAAGACCTTTTATCTTGAGTGCACTAATGTTGCTAATAAAGATTGTGTGAAGTTTTGTATGAAGGAAAAAATTTAGGTGTATGGAAGGAATGAGTAATGAGATGAAGGATGGACTAAAGCTCAAGCTTGGGGATGCCACACGTGTCACCCCAAGAATTATCCAAGAAGTACAAGCGTCAAATATTGGGGATGCCCAAGCCATCCCCTTCTTCATCAATAAAAATCCCAGGTTTCTTCCAAAAGCTTCATTTTTATTGTTTCATGCACAGTTGTGTTGTTCTTGGACCGTCTTCTTTTTCGTTTTCGTTTTGGTTTTTCGTTTGCTTGGTTTGCTTAGTTTCCTGAATAAATTTTTTGGACCCCCTCTTTCATACATTGGTTTGCAAATAATTTGATTTGGTTTGGAAAAGAGTAGGAAAGTTCATGCTTATGTGGTAAAAAGAGCTCGTTTTTGACTGTGGCCTATGCTTTGTCATGCCATGCTTGATATTGTTTTGGCTTTATGCTTAGTATTCTTTGATGTAGCATGACTTGTTATAAACAATTGATATTTCTTAATGTGCCTTGGATGAATCATGCGTTGTTGTAGCATATTAAAGCATAGTATTGTGGTATTCTCCTTTGATGCTTTATTTGGGTTGACTTGGCACATGCTCACACCATGCTATGACTATCTCAAGTCACCATAGCCTTTATGATCCTTTAGTTTTCAACTTGTAGTATCACTTTATGCTTTGATCAATGATGTTTTGTCGCTCTGCATGATTATGGCCATTATTGCTCTCTTAGTTTATCGCTCCTAGTCTTTTCCTAGCCTCCACAACCAAGTATGAGTTCCACTCATGCATCCAAATCCCTAAACCAAGTTATTCCAAAGAGTCAACCATACCTACCTACTAGCTTATGCTATTCCAAGTATATTCATGCTTTTGTTTACCTTCCAAATTAAACTTGTTATGAGAAAACTAGTGATTAAAGCTCTCACAAACTTGATGGCACACTTTACTTTTTTGCATCTAATAAACTTGAACCATTGGGTTATTCTTTGTTGCGTATATGCTTGCGCTTTATAAGTTGAAATTAGCAGAACCATGTATCATGGGGAACGCTTTCAACATTGCACTTGTACTTTCTACCCCGTTGATATCATGTTCTTTTGCTTACGGATCCCGGCGGTGTGAAATAAAAGTGGAACTTCCAAGATCATGGAGTTTGTATGTGTGTTAAAGAAACGCCTAGGCTTCTAGCCTAAGCCATGCCTAATCATGGTGGAAACTTGCAGCATCACCATAATGAGCACTCTATGAAGCATCCTCAATAAAAACCTATGCAAATAGCAAATAAAAAGATCGCTGAGATGCTCATTATCTGCTTGCCTTGTCATTTTGATTATGGGATAGCTCCTGTATCATGTGCAAGGAGTACCCCGTTGGCGGTTCTTTATGATACACATGTACTTACAATGACAAGAGCTTACTTGTGACTAAAGTTGAGTAGCATGAGGATCGGTCTTCGTAAGTAAGGGGCATGAGATTTCGGTTTATAACTTGTCAAGCATATCCTCTTAGTTGTGTCACTTTAACCTTAATCACCTTAAAAGATGCTTATGATAGGGGCAATGAGAGTTGAAAGCTATAAGTACCATAATTTTTGGAATCTCTTTATGAGACTTGAATCCCTACTTCCTTCTATGAAGGCCTTTCTTCCACCATTATATTGAGTCTCCACCTTCTACCTTTATGCACCTACTTCGAGAGCATAGTGGCAATTCTTAGTTCTATGTGCATTATGAAGGGAATATACCCAAGAGGCATAATAAAGTGGTTATTATCTTATTCCATGTTTATGATAAATGTTTATTTTGCATGCTATAATTGTATTGATCGGAAACGTCAATACATGTGTGTTTCATAAACAAAAAGGGTTCCTAGTTATGCCTCTCTTATAGACTAGGTCGTTGATTAACAAGATGATCAAGGTTTCCTGATCATGGACATTGGATGTTGTTAATAACGAGGTCACAACATTGGTGGAATGATGTGATGAACATTCATCCGAAGTATAGCATTACGATCAAAGTCATTATGTGTATGTTGCTATAACATCATACGAAGTAATCTTAGTCCTTAGACCATGAGATCATGTTAATTGCTAACACTAGAAGAGTATCTTGATAACACCAAACGTCACACCGTAAGAGGGTGACTATAAAGGTGGGTTCAGTACTACGAAGGTGTTATGTTGAGGCTCATGGATCAAGAGTGGAATTTGTCAATCCCAATGACAGATAGATATACTCTAGGCCCTCTTGGTGATATCGCATTAAGATAGCTTGCAAGCAAGTGATGTGATCACTAGAATGTTATATCACAGGAACGAGAAAAGAGTGCATGTCGGCAACGAGATCAAACTAGGTATGGAGATACCAATGATCGAATCTCGGACATGTAATATATCGTGAGACAAAGGGATTTATTTACTAGCGGTAAAGGTTCTCACGATCACAGAAGTCATCGTTGAATATGTGGGAGTCAGTACGGATCTCCAGGTCTCGCTTTTGATTATTGATCTGAGAGGAGTCTCAATCATGTCTGTATTATTCGTGAACCGTAGGATGACACACTTAAGAGTTATCGGACACCATTTTGGAGAACATATGTTTCAGACGAAAGAATTGCAAAGCATAGGAATTATTTCGATAGAAACCGGAAATTGTTTCGGGTGAAATTGCAGAAAGTGGTTCTACATGTGATATTGAAATATTGCAAGGGGTTATATGTGAATGTTTGTTAATTAAAGTAATTAACAAAATTCTGAATAAATTTAATAAAAAAGTTTATTGAATGAGAGAGCATTAAACTTGGAGAACTTTAATGCATTTAAGGTAGGGACTTTAAAGGGGAATGTGAAGAGGCATTTTAATGTGGAGGGGTTACCACCACATGAATGGGGGAGGTGAGGAGTCACCCCCCCCATGCGCCGGCCATGAAGGAGGGGCACCCCCTCCTCCTATAAAAGGCCACCCTCTTCCTCCTTCTTCCTCACACCTCCTTGTGAAGGATCTCTCTCCCCCTCTAGAATTATTCCCCATGGTCTCGGATTAGCGAGATACATGTTCCCGGTGGCATTTCGGCTGGAAGGAGTTGTTGCTTCCGCTGGATCGCTGGAGTGAGGAGGTCGAGGTTGTCCGGTGTCTTGAACGTGTGTGTGAGTACGGATGCGCTGCTGAGTTGCAGTGCTCGGACTCCCACACGATCTTGAGATCGGCAAGTGTATGACTACATCAACCACGAGTTCCTACTCGTTAACAAAACTCATTGTCTTTGAGGGTAAGTTCTTGATGGATGTATGTCCACCCGTTGCTCTGTACCTAGTAGATAGATCTTGGCGTGTAGTTCTCGTCGTAGGAAAAAATTTGTTTTCTATGCTACTAACCCCAACAGTGGTATCTGAGCATGATCTATGCGTAGGTGCTTTGCACATGTAGTACACATATGTTTATATGTGGGTGATGTTGATCATGTTGTTGCATCTTCTATGTATTTTGGATATTGGTGGCATAGTGGGATGAAGCGGCCCGGACCAACCTTACATGTCATCGTACATGAGACCGGTTCCACGACTGACATGTAACTTGTTTTGCATAAGTGGCTCACGGGTGTCTGTCTCTCCTACTATAGTCAATATCTGATTTACAACGAGTTGCTAATAACTTGGTTATCCTCGTTGTGGTTCATGTTCGTAGGTGAGAACGATTCTATCTCCGAAAGCCCTAAGCCACGTAAAACTTGCAATTGATAAATTAGAGGCGTCTAGTTTAGATCGTTGTTGGGCTAGTGTATTGATATGGTATTGTTGTAAGTAGATGTATGATAGATACTCTTACAACACATTCAACGTGTAAGTTCCATAGACCTTGGCCTTACACACAAAGGAATGATAGAGATCATACCACGATGCAAATGATAGAGATCAAATGCATGGACCATATCATCTCACTTTACACATTAGATGTTTGCATCTTATACTGCTAGTTTGGCGCTTTTGGTAGCATTGTAAGATGATCCCTCATTTAGATATCAAGATAAAATGTGTTCTTCCTTGAGTATGCACCGTTCTATGGATCGTGTTTCGAGACATCACGTGATGATCGGGTGTACTCGACTCTACGCTTTCATACAATGGGTGTAAGACAGTTTTACACACGCGAGTACTAAGGTTCTTACTTGGCGAGCCTAGCATGTACAGACATGGCCTCGGAACACGGACCGAAAGGTTAAGCATAAGTCATATAGTTGATATGATGTCCATATAGATGCTCGCCTTTGAAGCTACACCGACTCACGTGATGATCGGACTTGGTGTAGTGGATTTGGTTCATGTAATCACCAAACAGGCACGAGGGATGTCGTTTTTGAGTGGGAGTTCATTTCTAATTTGGATTAGTCGAACTCAATTTGTCATAAACTAAATCGAAGTGAATTTTCATAATTTGTTGTAGTCACTGGCGTCTATTCACTACCTTATGCTTAGTTTTAATTGAGATAATAGAACTATAGAATTTTGGATATTTACTTTACGAACTGGTATCGTATTGTTTTTAATGTCAATTTAAAGTTTATAAGTCCTATTGCAAACTTTCAGCAAACTCTATTTACTCCATGAAGTTTAATAAGTAGTATTAAATCAAGAGTAAGAATTCCAATGTTAGTATCTAAAGTATCATCTTTGCCTCCATGATTATTGATATTCAAAAGTTGTTTTAATATCAAGATTATACTGGAGCTGAAAATTGTTTCCGAAACCATCATGTGTGAAAGATATTGTGATATCTGAAACAATATTTTTTGGTTGCATTATGATGGACTATAATTTAGCACAATACATGTTCTCATATTGTATGAGAATTTGTGAAGGTTGGGGACGCTAGGCGTCCTACCAAAAAGGTTTTGGGAACTGATATTATACCCGCGATTCTTCCTTATAGGCTATAGTAGCTTGATCATGAAAGTTGTCATGATAAGGATGAATAGAAGATGTAAGTAATATGTTTACTACACTAATAGATTACTAAAGAATGGATTTTTGAAAGAACACCAAACATTTGATGATGGTGATCCACTTCAAAGTGCAAGTCCAAAGGTATTAGTATTTGACTATATACGCCTTGTACTATGTGTCATGTGAATGACACCACAATTGATGTTGATAGATTCTTTTAAAAGGAAAAGGAATTGCTGAAAGAGAATCTATAAAATATTTGGCAGAAAAGAAAAGGTTGGAGATGTCCAACTTAAGTATATAGAAGATATACATGTTATGGCTGTATTCCTTGCTTGTTAAACAATGTGGTTCTGAGGTATTGGATACCGAATTGGTTGGTGTGAAGTGTCATACAGAACAACACAATTCATGAACTACAACGGCCTAAGTAACTAGCAAGAGAATAAGTGATGATGTTCATCGAAAACAAATAAAGTGTTACTGTGTTTTTTCGTTGTCATCAAACCTAGCCTTCAAGATTTGTTTAAATAATTGTTATTTTGTTCCGGTATTATGAGAACAATGGTTGTTCAAATAATTACCGTATTCCATAAAGGATGGATGAACTTTTACAAGTATAGTGGGAGAAATCACATCCATAAACATTATTGCTAAAATGTCGCAAGACAAATGATTAAAAGATCACTTATGAAGTGACATCGATGTTTTAAATTATATTGGAAAGAAAACATGAAGAAACTCCATGTTGATGGATTTTTGGAGTCTTTGATTTTGATCAATTGACACATGTGAGACTTTCCTCGAGATAATTGAAACTCCGTCCATAGGCCAGAGAGGAACGGATGACTAGCTTATTGGAAATTGTGCATGCTGATGTGCATAGTCCATTATGTGTAGCCATATGCGATGGATCTTTTTCCTTCATATGCTTTCTCCGAAAATTTGAGTGAATATATCTGTATATTTACTTAATAAGGAAGAAGTATGAAACATTTGAAAATTGTTCAAATACTTTCAAGATGAAGTGGAAAATCATTATAACAAGAAAATAAAGAGTTTATGATTCGATCATAAAGGAAGATATTTGAGTTACATGTTTAGCAAAACACTTAAGATTTGAGGAATTGTTCCATGATTTGTGTTTCCTGATAAACCATAGGAGTATGGCATATTCGAGAGATGAAATCAAACCATGTTTGACATGGTAAGATCAAAGGTGTCATTTATAAAACTGCCATTATGTTTTAAGGATTGAAGCTTTAGAGACTACCGCTTTTACACTGAAAAGAGCACCATCGTGATCCGTTGAAATGACACCATATGAGTATGGTTTGGGATAAAAGCCGAATTGTCTTTTCTTAAATTTTGGTATGCTATGCATAAGTAAAATGTTTACAACCAAAGTTGGATAAGCACGTCTTTGTAGGTTATTCCAAAGAATTTGTTGGGAATTTCTCCATAACACCGAGGACAAAAGAGTTTGTTACTTGGAACGTCAAGTTTCTTGAGAAGGAATTTTTCGTGAAAAGTTAAGTGGGAGGGCAATAGAACTTTGATAAGGTTGTTGAACCTTAGCTATATGTGCTAAGTAGCACAGCGCCGTAAAGGGTCCCGGTGGAAGCCAAAATGCTCATGGCTCCCGTGATTACAAAGGTTGTGATCTCGGAGATTAGAGTTCCTATTGAACCGTGTGGGTCGATAAGAATCAAATAGTATGATTTGATAAGCCAATCGTTATTGTTTTGACAATGATGAACCGACTAGATGCAAAGAAGCGATGATGGACCCTGACTCCATAAAATGACTAGAAATCATAGAATCCTTGATAGTATCCATACACGAGAAATCAATTTTCTGAACTTGGAAGACCCTCTGGAAAGGCATGAATCCTATCGGTCGTGTTTGGATCTATAAAGAAATATACATGGATGTTTAACATCTATGAAATAATCGACATGTAGGAAAGAAGTTTACGACAATGTTCAAGGAGTTGACTATGACAAGATTTGATCTTTCATAGCGATATTTAGTCTTGACGGATTAATGTAGGAACCACTACATATAATTTGATGTATGGTAGTTGAACAAACAAAACAATGTTCTTCTAATAGAATGGTTACCTAGGACGTGTACTTGACACAGTCTGAAGGGTTTTGTTAATTCAAAGGATGCTAAAAGGTAATGCAAACTTCAATAGTTGAAGTAAGTATAGCGGAGTTGGAATCTTCACCATGATGAAACTGTTAAAAGAGTTTAAATTCATCGGAGATGATGAAGATGCTTGCATTTGCAAGAAATTAAGTGGGAGCGCTGAGACATATTTCTAATATGTTATGTAGAGGACATATTGTTGATTGGAAATGATGTATCTTGTATTGACACAAGTTAAGAATTTCATTAAAATAAGATTTCAATGAAAGACTTGGGCAAAACCGGAATATTTTGCATCAATACCTATATGGATAGATTGAGGCGCTAATATGGTTGTGCCAGACATACATATATGAGACATTGAAAGGGTTCAATATGGAAACAACAAGAAAGGTTCTTGCTACATGGAAATGATTGTATCAAAATTCAAGTGTTTCAACACTTGGTGAGTAAAATCACATGAAGATTTTGATCGATTATACCATGATATGTATATATGCAGAATGTCCTATGATCTAAATGTTATGAGCACATACCAGAATGACTCATAAGATGATCATTGGACAATAGTAAAGATATTCTTATGAGCTTTGGAAGAACTAAGAATATATCATGTATAAGTGACAAATACTTAAAAGTAGTTCATTGTAAAGTGTTACATTGATACTAGTTTTGTCACAAGATACAAATTAAATTTATCTCAATTTAGACAATGGGTGGCACAATGTGATGGAAAGGATGTTCCATGATGGATTTGGATGAGTTCCAAAGTTGAGACATTGTGACGGATACTACAACAAAAGGCTAAGTATATAACTGCAATAGTAGCAGCAAAGGAGGGCATTTGTGTTAAGTAGTTTGTTATCAAACTAGGTGTGGTTCAAAGTGGGCTAATACTATGAAGATATATTGTGTGACAGTAATATCAACATATTTTAACCCGAACGAACTAAAGGTCTCACCAGAGGACCAAATTTATACAATGCCATCTCATTTGAGAATGAGTGATGCATAGAGACGCAAAGACATGCAAATACACACGGACCTGAAACTGTCAGATCCAGAGATTATGTTAACCACTAGCAATCGCATATATGCAACACCAAAAAGCCATAGGTGTTCAATACGCAAAGTTTTTCCACCTAGATTATTGACTCTAGTGCAAGTGGGAGACTGAAGGGAATATGCCCGAGAGGCAATAATAAAGTGGTTATTATCTTATTCCATGTTTATGATAAATGTTTATTTTGCATGCTATAATTTTATTGATCGGAAACGTCAATACATGTGTGTTTAATAAACAAAAAGGGTTCCTAGTGATGCCTCTCTTATAGACTAGCTCGTTGATTAACAAGATGATCAAGGTTTCCTGATCATGGACATTGGATGTTGTTAATAACGAGGTCACAACATTGGTGGAATGATGTGATAAACATTCATCCGAAGTATAGCATTACAATCAAAGTCATTATGTTTATATTGCTATAATATCATAGGAAGTAATCTTAGTCCTTAGACCATGTGATCATGTTAATTGCTAACACCAGAAGAATATCTTGATAACACCAAACGTCACACTATAACAGGGTGACTATAAAGGTGGGTTCAGTACTACGAAGGTGTTATGTTGAGGCTCATGGATAAAGAGTGGAATTTGTCAATCCTGATGATGGATAGATATACTCTGGGCCCTCTCGGTGATATCACATTAAGATAGCTTGCAAGCAAGTGATGTGATCACTAGAATGTTATATCTCGGGAACAATAAAAGAGTGCATGTCGGCAACGAGATCAAACTAGGTATGGAGATACCAATGATCGAATCTCGGACATGTAATATGTCACGAGACAACGGGATTTATTACTAGCGTTAAAGGTTCTCACGATCACAGAAGTCATCGTTGAATATGTGGGAGTCAATACGGATCTCCAGGTCCCGCTTCTGATTATTGATCTGAGAGGAGTCTCAATCATGTCTGCATTATTCTCGAACCATAGGGTGACACACTTAAGAGTTACCGGACACCATTTTGGAGCACATATGTTTTAGACGAAATAATTGCAAAGCGCAGGAATTGTTTCGATAGAAATCGGAGATTGTTTCGGGTGAAATTGCAGAAAGTGGTTCTACATGTGATATTGAAATATTGCAAGGGGTTATATGTGAATGTTTGTTAATTAAAGTAATTAACAAAATTATGAATAAATTTAATTAAAAAGTTTTATTAAATGAGCGAGCATTAAACTTGGAGAATTTTAGTGCATTTAAAGTAGGGGCTTTAAAGGGGAATGTGAAGAGGCATTTTAATGTGGAGGGGTTACCACCACATGAATGGGGGAGGTGAGGAGTCACCCCACATGCGCCGGCCATGAAGGAGGGGTACCCCCCCCTCCTCCTATAAAAGGCCACCCTCTTCCTCCTTCTTCCTCACACCTCCTTGTGAAGAATCTCTCTCCCCCTCTAGAATTATTCCCCATGGTCTCGGATTAGCGAGATACATGTTCCTGGTGGCATTTCATCTAGAAGGAGTTGCTGCTTCCGCTGGATCGCTAGAGCGAGGAGGTGGAGGTTGTCCGGTGGCTTGAACGTGTGTGCGAGTACGGATGCGCTGCTTAGTTGCAGCGCTCGGACTTCCACACGATCTTTAGATCGGCAAGTGTACGACTACATCAACCACGAGTTCCTACTCGTTAACAAAACTCGTTGTCTTTGAGGGTAAGTTCTCGATGGATGTATGTCCACCCGTTGCTCTGTACCTAGTAGATAGATCTTGGCGTGTAGTTCTCATCGTAGGAAATTTTTTGTTTTCTATGCTGTAAACCCCAACACATTGTCCCAAGACTAGGTTATTGATGCATAACTTGATATTGCTTGTTTTAAACTATTGGTATCTAGTCACTCTTATGAACTTTGAAGGTGTCATATGCACTTATATTGGCTACTCTATGCGGGACAAGCTGAATACTATTATGCTATGTTTTCTTTATGTGAAACAAACAAACGTCTTGCAAAGCATTGTTATTCATGAATCTTTTGTTTATGCCTTTTCATGTTGCATCATACTTTCTTTGTCTTATTGCTAGAACTTTGTATTTCATGTTATGATTGAAGTACTATGATCCCAGCTTTGAATGTTTTACAAATACTTTGATCAAGTCTTTGATGGTGCATGTCACCTCAAAAATTATTCTTTCTTTTTATCACTTACCTACTCGAGGATGAGCAGGAGTTAAGCTTGGGGATGTTGATACATTGCAAATGTATCTATAATTTTTGATGTTCCATGCTTGGTTTTATCTACTTTTTTGTGTTTTGTCCACACTTTGGAGTACTTTTCATATGATTTCTTGGACTAACCTATTAACAAGAGCCACAGTGCCAGCTGCCTGTTTTCTGCTGTTTTGGTTCCAGGAAAGTCAGAAAATGAATATTCTAGGAATTGGACGGGACGAAAGCCAGAGTGCCTATTTTTCCGAAAGTCATCAGATGCCAGAATACGAGACGGAGAGGGGCCAGGGGCCACCACACCACCTGGCCGCACGGCCCAGCCTGGCCCGCGCCAGGGAGTGGTCTGGCCACCTCCAGCACCCCCTCGGCCTCTCCTTCCGCCTATAAGATGCCCTCGGGACGAAAACCCTAAGTGCCCGATCAAAAAATCCACGAAAGAGTTTGCAGCCGCCGTCATCTCCATCCCTAAATCGGGAGGGATCTGAAGCTCTTCCCGACACCCTACCGAAGAGGGGAATTTATCCTGGAGGCCTTCTTCATCACAATGCAAGCCTCCGGTGTGATGCGTGAGTAGTTCATCCTAGGACTACGGATCCATGTAGTAGCTAGATGGCTGGTTCTCCTCCTTTGTGCTTTCATGCATAGATCTTGTGAGCTCCGTTCATGATCAAGATCATCTATTTGTAATTCTGCATGTATTTGCGGGGATCCGATGGACTGAGATGCTATTTCAGATTGATTATTGATTCTATCATGTCTTTGTTATTTGTGATCTTGCATGCTTTCCGTTGTTAGTAGCTATCTTGGCCAAGTAGATGCTAGCAACTCCAAGAGTTAGTATTTATGCTCGATAGTGGGTTCATGCCTCTGGTAATCTGGGGAAGTGACAGAAATCTCTAAGGTATTAGATGCGTTGTTGCTACTAGGGAGAAAACAACAATCCTTTGTTCATAGAACAATCGTATTGTTTACATTACATGCTTAAAGCAATAATCTGTTGCTTGCAACTTAATACTGGAGGGGGTTCAGATGATAACCTGAAGGTGGATTATTAGTCATAGATGCAGTTGGATGGCGGTCTATGTATAATGTTGTAATGACCAATTAAGTCCCAAAGGAGTCAAGATGATTAGTATATTCATGTATTGCTTTCTTGGTGTTTGTCAATTGCCCCGCTGTAATTTGTTCACCCAGAATGCTATCTATCTTAAGGAGAGCCGCCTCTAGTGAACTATGGATCCCAGTTCTCTTTCTCTTACATACAATCTACAAATTGTTTACTGCTTTGTGCTTACTTTCTGCAAACTATTACTTCCTTCCATTCGATACGTTTAATCCTTTGTTTTCAACAAAACACGATGAGATTGAAAACCTCATCGCAAGTTGGGGACAAAGTTCTGTGGTTGTGTTGTGCAGGTCTCCACGTTGCTACTAGAACCGGTAGTGCGCCCTGCCAAGGCTCAGCTAGCAACACCTTTGGGGTGTTTCCTTGCTCCTACTAGTTCGATTAAACCTTGGTTTCATAACTATGGGAAACTTGATGTTGTGCTCATCATACCTTCCTCTTGGGGTTCCCAACGAACTCTACATCAACCCTGAGCCATCATAGCTCACAAAATCTAAACATGAAAGCACAAAGGAGGAGAACCAGCCATCTAGCTACTACATGGACCCATAGTCCAGAGATGAACTACTCACGCATCACACCGGAGGCTTGCATGATGATGAAGAAGGCCTCTAGGGTGAATTCCCCTCTCTGGCAGGGTGCCGGGAAGAGCTTCAGATCCCTCCCAATCTAGGGATGGAGATGACAGCTGCTACAAACTCTTTCGTGGATTTTTGATTGGGTACTTAGGGTTTCGTATCAGAGGCATCTTATAAGCGGAAGGAGAGGCCGAGGGGGGTTCCTGGGCTGGCCACACCACCCCCTGGCGTGGGCCAAGCCTGGCCGCGCGTCCATGTGGTGTGGCCGCCCTCTGGCCCTTCTCCGTCTCGTATTCTAGCTCCAAGTGTCTCTCGGTAAAATAGTGACTTTGTCTTTTGTCCCGTCCAATTCCGAGAATATTCATTTTCTGACTTCCTGGAACCAAAAACAGAAGAAACAGGCACCTGGCACTGTGGCTCTTATTAATAGGTTAGTCCAAGAAATCATATTAAAAGTACTCTAAAGTGTGGACAAAACACAAGAAAGTAGATAAAACCAAGCATGGAACATCAAAAATTATAGATACATTTGCAATGTATCAACATCCCCAAGCTTAACTCTTGCTCGTCCTCGAGTAGGTAAGTGATAAAAAGAAAGAATATTTTTTAGGTGACATGCACCATCATAAACTTGATCAAAGTATTTGTAAAACATTCAAAGCTGGGATCATAGTACTTCAATCATAACATGAAAGACAAAGTTCTAGCAATAAGACAAAGAAACTATGTGGCAACATGAAAAGGCACAAACAAAAGATTCATGAATAACAATGCTTTGCAAGACGTTTGTTTGTTTCACATAAACAAAACATAGCATAATAGTATTCAGCTTGTCCCTCATAGAGTAGCAAATATAAATGCATAAGACACCTTCAAAGTTCATAAGAGTTACTAGATAGAAATAGTTTAAAACAAGCAATATCAAGTTATGCATCAAACAACTAGTCTTGGGACAATGCACATAGAACTAAGAATGGCCACTATGCTCTCAAAGTAGGTGCATAAAGATAGAAGGTGGAGACTCAATGTGATGGTGGAAGAAGGGCCTTCATAGAAGGAAGCAGAGATTCAAGTTTCATAAAGAGCTTCCAAAAATTATGGTACTTATAGCTTTCAGCTCTCATTGACCCTATCATAAGCATATTGAAGGTGATTAAGGTTAAAGTGAACAAACTATGGTGTACATGATCTATGAAGTATAAGTTAGAAATCTCATGTCCCTTGAATACGAGGGCCGCTCCTCATGCTACTCAAGTTTAGTCACCGGTAAGTTCTTGTCATCGTAAGTACATGTGTATCATAAAGAACCGCCAATGGGGTACCCCTTGCCCGATGATACGGAAGAATCCCCATATCAAAATGACAAGGCAAGCAGACAACGAGTATCTCAGCAATCTTCTTATTTACCATGGGAATATGGTGCTTTTTTCTCTCTTTCCTCTTTTCATAATCTCTTTTTTTTCTCTTTTTCTCATTTTCTCAATATAGGACTCTTTTTATAAGAAGAATGCTTCATAGACAGCTCATTATGGTTACGCTGCAGGTTCCCACCATGTTAGCATGGATTAGACCAGCGGCTCAGGCGTTTCTCTAACACATATACATAACTCCATGGACTTACAAGCTCTCCTTTCATTTCACACCGACGACATCCATAGACAAAAGAGCATGATATCAACTAGGTACAAAGTACCCGTGCAATGTTTAAAGCGTTCCCTATGACAGCATGGTTCTGCTAATCCCCAACAAATAAGTGCAAGCATATACAACATAGACAACACAATGGTTAAAGTTTATTAAGGGTAAGAAAAGTAAAGTGTGCCATCAAGTTCGTGAGAGCTTTAATCACTAGTTTTCTCATAACAAGTTTAATTCGAAAGGTAAACCAAAGCATGAATATACTTGGAATAGCATAAGCTAGTAGGTAGGTATGGTGGAATCTTTGGAATAACTTGGTTTAGGGAGTTGGATGCATGAGTGGAACTCATACTTAGTTGTGGAGGCTTGCAAAAGACTGGGAGCGACAAACTAAGAGAGCAGTAATGGCCATAATCATGCAGAGCGACAAAACATCATTGATCAAAGCATAAAGTGATACTACAAGTTGAAAACTAAATGATCATAAAGGCTATGGTGACTTGGGATAGTCATAACATGGTGTGAGCATGTGCCAAGTCAACCCAAATAAAGCATCAAAGGAGAATACCACAATACTATGCTTTAATATGCTAAAAAAACGCATGATCCTTCCAAGGCACATTAAGAAATCTCAATTGTTTATAACAAGTCATGCTACAGCAAAAAATACTAAGCATAGAGCCAAAATAATATCAAGCATGGCATGACAAAGCATAGGCCACAGTCAAAAACAAGCTCTCTTTAACACTTAAGCATGAACTTTCCTACTCTTTTCCAATCCAAACCAAACTATTTGAAAACCAATGTATGAAAGAGGGGGTCCAACCAATTTATTCAGAAAACTAAGCAAACAAAGAAAACAAAAACGAAAAAGAAGACGCTCCAAGAACAACACAACTGTGCATGAAACAACAAAAATGAAGCGTTTGGAAGAAACCTGGGATTTTTATTGATGAAGAGGGGGATACCTTGGGCATCCCCAAGCTTTGACGCTTGTACTTCTTGGATATTTCTTGGGGTGACACGCGTGGCATGCCCAAGCTTGAGATTTAGTCCATCTTTTATCTCATTACTCATTCCTCCCATACACCTGAAATTTTCCTTCATACAAAACTTCACACAATCTTCATTAGCAACATTAGTGCATTCAAGATAATAAGTCTTTAGGGTTCAGTTCTAACACCAAGAAAACTTCCATTAAAACACTAGATACTGTAGCACTTCCCTCAAAAAGCTCAATTTCCCAAAAGAACTCAAAGAGGAACCAACAAGCAGCAAATGTAGAAAATGGCAGAAATCTGTCAAAACAGACCAGCAGGTAAAGACGAATTTTTTATAAGACCTTCTGTTTCTCAAATCACAAAGTGTTGAACTAACGAAAGTTCGATAACAACTTGGGGCACAAGCACAAAAAATCACGCCTCAAAAGGACGTATAGAGATTTTACATGAATTTGTATGGTGAATCACAGAAATCTATTTCGGGACAGCAACTTTTCCAAGCATTACTTCTCTCTCATTAGAGGTTACTCTTGGCACAAAAATAAAATAAAAAGGCTAAGTAATAACCTCCAAGACTCATCTAAAACTTTTGGTTATCTCCTAATAAGTACTTTTCTTTAATGCCTTTAAGTTAGGCATAAGAAGCAAGAAGAAGAATCAAGTGTTCTCAAATGAAGAAGCATTAAGATTAATAACAGAAATATCTTCAACAAGGCAAGGTATATCATCCAAATAAGTTCTAGAGGATCCTCTCTCAATGCTCTTAGGTTCACTATTTTCATCAAAAGGGTTTTCAGAAACAATCCAATCAAGATTCTTTTCTATGGCTTCATGCATTGCCACCAGTTTAAAGGGTACTGGTATCTTAGTTTCCTCCCCATTAGGTTCAGTTTTGTTCATCTTTTCACGTGTACCAGCAACATCTACGCATGAGCCTAGCATATTGAAACATTCAAATACTTTTCTAGCTTCCTTGGTAACATCATAGAATTCCTTAAACAAAGCTTCTAGAATAAAATCCCTCTTTTCAGGGTCCTTAATTTCTTTGAGTTTAAGAAACATTACTTGCATTAAGGGGTTGAGGTTGACAAACCTAGCTTCCAACATGTGAACTAAAGAAGCTGCAGCAATCTCATAGTTTGGAGCAAGTTCTGCAAGGGATCTATCCTCAATATCTTCATGCTTACTAACATGATTAAAGAATTCTTCAATGTTATCTTTCCCAATTATAGAACCACTACCAATTGAAAGATCTTTCAGGGTGAATTTAGGGATAAACATGGTGTGCTAAGGAAGGGGTAACAACTATAGAAAGACTTAATTTTTTTGTGTTTGATAAAGAAAGCAAACTAGTAAAAACTAATTTTTGTGTGTTTTTGATAAAGAAACAAGTAAACAAAGCAAAGTAAACTAAGCAAAACTAAAATAACAAAGTAAATAGATTGGTTATCAGGGACTCCCCTTGTGAAGATGTCCTTGACTCCCCGGCAAACGGCGCCAGAAAAAGTTGTTGATGGCCCAAAATATATCGAGCTCGTTGGGGAACCCCAAGAGGAAGGTATGATGAGCACAGTAGCAAGTTTTCCCTCAGTATGAAACCAAGGTTATCAATCCAGTAGGAGCAAGGAAACACCCCAAAGGTGTAGCTAGCTGAACGTTGGCAGGCCGCACTACCGATGCCAGTAGCAATGTGGAGACCTGCACAACACAACCATAGAACTTTGCCCCCAACTTGCGATGATGTTGTCAATCTCACCGGTTTTGCTGCAAACAAAGGATTAAACGTATCGAATGGAAGGAAGTAATAGTTTGCAGAAAGTAAACACAAAGTAGTAAACAGTTTGTAGATTATATGTAAAAGAAAGGACCGAGGTCCATAGTTCACTAGAGGTGGCTCTCCTTAAGATAGATAACATGCTGGGTGAACAAATTACAGCGGGGCAATTGACAAACATCGAGAAAGCATACAAGCATATACTAATCATCTTGACTCCTTTGAGACTTGATTGGGCATTACAACATTATACATAGACCGCCATCCAACTTCATCTATGACTAATAATCCATCTTCAGGTTATCATCCGAACCCCCTCCAGTATTAAGTTGCAAGCAACAGATTATTGCTTTACGAATTGCATGTAAAGTAAACAATACGATTGTTCTATGAACAAAGGATTGTTGTTTTCTCCCTAGTATCAACAACACATCTAGTACCTTAGAGATTTCTTTCACTTCCCCAGATTACCAGAGGCACGAACCCACTATCAAGCATAAATACTAACTCTTGGAGTTGCTAGCATCTACTTGGCCAAGATAGCTACTAACAACAAAAAGCATGCAAGATCACAAATAACAAAGACATGATAGAATCAATAATCAATCTAAAATAGCATCTCAATATCCATCGGATCCCCGCCAACACAACATGCAGAATTACAAATAGATGATCTTGATCATGAACGGAGCTCACAAGATCTAAACATGAAAGCACAAAGGAGGAGAACCAGCCATCTAGCTACTACATGGACCCATAGTCCAGAGATGAACTACTCACGCATCACACCGGAGGCTTGCATGATGATGAAGAAGGCCTCCAGGGTGAATTCCCCTCTCCGGCAGGGTGCCGGGAAGAGCTTCAGATCCCTCCCGATCTAGGGATGGAGATGACGGCGGCTACAGACTCTTTCGTGGATTTTTTTATCGGGTACTTAGGGTTTCCGTATCAGAGGCATATTATAGGCGGAAGGAGAGGCCGAGGGGGTGCCTAGGCTGGCCACACCACCCCCAGGCGCGGGCCAAGCCTGGCCGTGTGGTCAGGTGGTGTGGCCGCTCCCTAGCCCTTCTCCCTCGTATTCTGGCTCCAAGTGTCTCCTGGTAAAATAGTGACTTTGGCTTTTGTCCCGTCCAATTCCGAGAATATTTATTTTCTGACTTCCTGGAACCAAAAACAGCAGAAAACAGGCAGCTGGCACTGTGGCTCTTGTTAATAGGTTAGTCTAAGAAATCATATGAAAAGTACTCCAAAGTGTGGACAAAATACAAGAAAGTAGATAAAACCAAGCATGGAACATCAAAAATTATAGATACATTTCCAATGTATCAGTGGTCTTTTTAATGCAAAACAAAAAGTAAAATGACAAAACAGACGCTCTACATTTCTATGATAGTTCTATGTTGTTCAAAAAACAAAGTTTATGGGTTCACAAACAGAGAGTTGAATAAGTCCAGTGGGGTGCCTTGAGCATCCCTAAGCTTATGGTTTTCACCATCCTTTGATTGCTCTTGGTGTCATATTCCTCTATTCCCTGTCAAAAAACTTCAATAGAAAACTTTTTCTCCCATCTCTTTTCTAAGTGGTGACATTAGTGGCACAAGAGTATAATAGTTAATGCATATATATCAAAGAAAAAATTCTTTCAACTGTTACAGAAAGCATATAATGTCCCTACGTATCCCTAGCATATAATATGACTCATACAGATCATTTTAAGACACTTGGGAATGGTTAAAACAAGACATGACAGAATCTGTCCAGATTTTTGGCAACAGCAAAACAAAAAAATCGCACACTTAGACATGTCAGGAATTTTAGCCAATTTTTATGCATACAGAGGATGAAAAGTTGTAAATTATGTATGAATCTGAGCGTAATCTGAGTTACATAAAAAATCATAAAATTCAGACACTAAAACCTGTTCTGCAGAAATTTTCTACTCCATATGTTTAGCAACTTTTAAACATCCAAAATAGGTTCCACTTGGTACTTTATTAAAATCTACAGAAATAAAACCAAAAAACTCTCTTACTACATCAAGAGTTCAAAACAAAAATCCAAAAGAAAAATAACTGGGTTGCCTCCTGCAAAGCGCTTTCTTTATAGCAATATAGTTAGGCTTTACTTACTTGATTAGGTGATGTGGAACTCATGGGATAGCTTGTGCTTCTTAGCTACCTCCTTCCTTAGAAAGTGTTCCATACACTTCTTGTGAGTAAACTGAAACTTCACATTTCCTTCTTTTGTATAAATGACTGCACCTGTGGTTCTCAAGAAAGTTCTACCAAGTATTATAGGACTTGAGGTATTGCTCCCCATATCCATGACAATCAAATCAATAGGCACACATGTCATATATAATTCAACCATAATATCTTAAACTTTTCCTAGAGCATGTTTAGTTGAATCATCAGCAAGTAAAAGATCTATAGAGCATTTTTTCATAGGTTTCAAATCAAGTAAATCATATAGATCTTTAGATAAAACTGAGACACTAGATCCTAAATCTAGAATAGCATGATGTGTCTCTTTTCCAATAGTGATTAATACCTTGGGGATCCATACATCCCCAAGCTTAGGTGGTACCATAGCTTCTCTATTATACATTTCAATCTTTTCCCTTATAACATAATTTGCTAGGTAGGAACCAAATCCTCCTTGATGACCATTAAAGGATGGATCATTAGAAAACTTTGGCAACAAGTTAATCAGTTCATGCAAGTTACATTTATCAAGATCAAGTAGAGGTTCTTTTGTTTCACTTAATATTCTAACTTCTTCTACTTGTTTATCTCTATTATATAAATTGAAGATTTCATGTCTATCATCAAATACATCTTCTGGCACTTTAGCTTTTTCAAGTCTTCCCTTGACTTTTACTTCTAAGAGTAGGCTATCTAACAATATGTAAGCGTTGTTGGCAGTTATATTTATGAAGGAACCTCCACTTTCTTTATCTAAATTGGCCATTGAGCTTTTAGTTAGCCCTCTATAGAAGATATGCATTAACATCCAATCTCTAAAACCATGTTCTGTTCCAAAAGCAATTTCTCTAAATCTTTCCCAAGCTCTTATAAGAGGTTCATCATTATTTTGTTTAAACATGATAAGCATTTCCCTAAGATGTTCTATTACTTTAGGGGTTCCAAATATTTCAACAAAAGCATCTTTAACATTAATCCAAGAGCTAAAATTTCCAGGTGGCCATTTTAATATCCAATCTAAGGCCTTACCAACAAGTGAATAAGGAAATAGTTTAACTTTAATCATACTATTGTTTTTATTACTCATGTTTAGATCTTTGCATCTTTCATTAAAAGTTCTCAAATGTTACATAGGATTTTCATTAGGCTTCCCATAAAAACAGTTTTCATAAATCGCTTTAGTAGCTGTGGGGTCTATTTTAAATGGTTCAAATGGCATCTCACTTTCTTGTGGGAAGTTTTACACTAAAGGGTAGAAGGAGGCAACGTGGCAGCGGGTCGGTGCAGCCGAAGACCAAAGCGGGTCACGTGGAAGAGTCGGCGTAGCCCCCAGGTGTAAAATCAACACAATGGACATGTAGTCAATAGGAAGGACAAAGTCGATGCAGTATCGGGTCACTTGGCGAACTAAGTTGATGAGGCATAGGGTTCCAGAGTGGGTGCTGGCATTGAGTCGTTGTAGCCAATGGAGACAGCGGGTCACCGCAGTAAAAATTGCAGTAGGTCGCCCAGTGGAGTCATGCAGCGGAGTTGTCGGATTTTTGTCATCCGAAGTCGATGTGGCAGCGAGTGGCACAATGATGAGTAGTCGACGCAGCGGTCAAGAGTCGACTTGTCGGACAGAGACACGCAACGGATGGAGTCGACGCTACGAATGTTGGGCCACGCAGATACAAACAAAACTTTTTCCCTATGCGGTGCATCCAAGATCCAGCTCAGGTTATAGGCCACGAGATTACCACTAGATGCGCAGATGCGGAAGTTGATGTAGCGCGTCGAAGTAGTGTCGAATGATCCCGTCGACAGCTCCTCCGGATCCCACAAACTCCTTTGCCAGATCCCCACGAGCTTCCCTGTCTCCAGCGCTGCACTTGCAACGCCTCTACCAGTATCCACACATACAGGAAGGAGCTTCAGACAGAGGATTGCTAGATCCTGTCTAGCCCGAAATGGAAGTGGAGAGAGTGATGGCTAGGTGAGGGACTATCCCTTGTCACTCCACTTATATACACCCCTAGCTGGGCTCAACGCTTGAGGCCCATTTAGGCTGTACCCCAATCTCCACATGGATCAAATCCATATGGGCTCCTTTCCCTTAAGTGTGTGACCATGTAGGTTCACGTACACTTGGACATGACACAAGTCACCACACCGAGTCGATAGCTGGTAGCAGCCTCTAGCAAGACGTGCCAACTCCCAAGTACCGTAAAGCTAAAATACGAACCTTTCTCAATGTGACTTTCATCCAAGTCCCTTTGTCTCACGATATACTTTGTCAAGCTATAGGCAAGTAGTTGCCATCCCTTTAATAGCTCGACTCTCTCTTCTCATTCCATGATATATGATTCACCGGACTAACACTTGGTCCAACTCCTTGGTTAACACTTAACCAAGTCATGCATGGCCATGCTTCCGAATCATATCACATGAGAGGGCCCAAAGAATATCTCTCCATTACGGAGGGGCAAATCCCATCTTGGCAATCCACGTCACGCAGCTTGCTTCACAACCAGCCCGAACTCTACCTTTATAACTACCCATTTCTGAAACATCGTTTGATAGAACCTAAGCTAGCGATCCACAACTCGGATCATGCAATCACCTCAGGTCTAAGGATTCCATTGCTTGAGACTGCAAATGACAACATGCTCATTGCATATCAACTGTGGGTCAGTCCAACTCGCTAAACTCTTTAGCCGAATCTGTGTAAGTTGGAATGGCATCATCATGCCCATGACAAGTGGAACCGTGTCATCAGCCGACTTGCACATTGTTCTAAGTTGTGTGTCCAACACAACCTCAATGACCAAGGACATCTAATATGAAAAAACATGAATATATAGTTCCACAACTGAATCACGTATTCAATGATATATATCTGATGTTCATACAAGGACAACTTTATTACTTTATGAATACATTCGGAATTACATCATACATGATTGCCTCTAGGGCATATTCCCAACAGTCTCCCACTTGCACTAGAGTCAATCATCCTGACATCACATGTCTAGGCATCTAATGCCCATGGCTCTTACGTGCGCCTCATGCTTAGGCTGTGGAAGCAGCTTACGGATCTGCAATGTTTGCATCCATGTGTACCTTGCATAACTTGATATCACCTTGATCCATAAACTAGCGAATCAGGTGGTACCGCATGAGTATATGTTTGTTCTTCTGGTGTTGTCTAGGTTCCTTGGCTTGTGCAATAGCACCATTGTTGTCACAATACACGTCTAATGGATTGGACGAGCCCTGAACCACACCAAGATCCATAAAGAAGTTCTTGATCCAAACGGCTTCCTTTGTCGCCTCCGAGGCAGCAATATACTCAGCCTCTATTGTAGATGCAGACATTGTCTCTTGCTTGGAACTCTTCTAGCTCATGGCCCCTTCGTTCATTACAAACACGCCCAGATTGCAAACGAGAATAATCTGAGTTGATAAGATAACTCGTATTCGTGTAACCCTTTACATCGAGTTTAACCTCACCTCCATAAACTAGAAACACATCCTTAGTCCTTCTCAAGTACTTAAGAATGTTCTTAACCGTTGCCCAGTGGATTCTCCAGGGTCAGCCTGGTATCTTCTCACAACACTTAGAGCATAAGAAACATATGGCTTGGTACAAATCATGGCATACATGATGGATTCTATTGTCGAAGCATACATAATCACACTCATCCTACTTCGCTCATCAGTTGTCAAAGGACACTGGGTCTTGCTAAGTTTTACACCATGGGACATCGGTAAGAACCCTTTCTTAGACGATCCCATGTTGAACTTCTTCAACACTTTTTCCAAATATGTACTCTGACTCAATCCAATGAGCCGCTTGGATCTATCTCTATAGATCTTGATTCCTAGTATGTAAGTCACCTCACCCGGGTCCTTCATTGAAAATCTCTTCTACAATGACTCATTGCTTTCTTGCAACATCTGGAAATCATTTCCAATCAGTAATATGTCATCCACATATAAGATTAGAAATTTTACTTTTCTCCCACTAAACTTCTTGTATAAACAAGAATCACGATCACTCTTGATGAAGTCAAACGATTTGACTACCTCATAAAAGCGAATGTTCCAACTCCGAGATGCTTGCTTCAACCCATAAATGGATTTCTGAAGTTTGCATACCTTTTCAGCATTAGCCGGATCGACAAAACCCTCGAGCTATGTGATATACACATCCTCGATTAATTTTCCATTGAGGAAAGCCGTCTTGACATCCATCTGCCATATCTCATAGTCGAAATAGGCTGCTATAGCTAACATGATCCGAACCGACTTAAGCATCGCTATGGGTGAGAAAGTGTCATCATAGTCAACTCCTTGAACTTGTCGAAACCCCTTCGCGACAAGCCATGCTTTATAGACAGAAACATTTCCATCCATATCAGTTTTCTTCTTAAAGACCCATTTGCAGTCGACAGGTCTGGCACCGTCTGGCAGATCAACCAAGTTCCAAACTTGATTTTCATCCATGGACTTTAACTCGGATCTCATGGCTCCAAACAACTCAGAATCAGATCCCACCATCGCTTCCTAGTAAGTTGTTGGCTCATCACTATTCAACAGTAACACATCATGAACACTTTGCAATCTGGCCGATCTTCACGGTGCAGATGCAGCTGCTGACTCAGCTACCATGACCAGCTCAACCTCTAAGGCTTTTATCGACTCGCTACTGGTCGACTCCTCTAGAATTTCTTCGAGATGCACCGTACTCCCACTGACTCCCCGACTGAGAACATCTTTCTCAAGGAAGACACCGTTCCGAGTGAAAAACACTTTGCCCTCTTCCCGTTTGTAGAAGTTATAACCCAAGGTTTCCCTCAGATACCCCATGAAAATACACTTATCCGACTTGGTCTTAAGCTTATCCGACTGAAGTCGCTTGACAAATGCTTCACAACCCCAAATCTTAAGAAAAGACAAACTCTGCTTTTTACCAGTCCACATCTCATGCGGTGTCTTCTCTACCGATTTTGATGGTACTCTGTTTAGTGTCAACGCTATAGTTTCTATACAATAACCCCAAAATGACAAAGGTAGATCTGTCCAACTCATCATCAATCATACCATGTCCAACAAGGTCCAATTCTGCCGTTCCGACACACCGTTTGTCTACGGTGTACCTAGCGGAGTGAGTTGAGGAACTATTCCATAACTCTTTAGATGGTCATCAAACTCGTGGCTCATGTAATCGCCTCCTTGGTCTGATCGAAGAAACATTATTTTCTTGCCGAGTTGATTCTATACCTCATGGTGGAATTCCTTGAACTTTTCAAAGGCTTCTGACTTATGTTTCATCAAGTAGATATATCCATACCTACTCAAATCATCAGTGAAGGTAATGAAGTACTCATAACCTCCTATGGCTATCATGCTCATTGGGCCACATACATCACTATGTACTAGTCCCAACAAGTCAGACGCCCTTTCACAACTCTTTGCAAAAGGTGTCTTGGTCATCTTGCCGAGTAGGCAGGATTCACATGTCCCGAATGACTCCAAGTCAAACAAAGTTAGGTGTCCATCATCTGGAGCTTCTTCATGCGTTTCCAACTTATATGACCAAGCCGATAGTGCCAAAAGTAAGTCATATTCAGATCATTTGGTTTCAACCTTTTCACATTTATGTTATAGACCGATTCACCATCAAGATTCAAAATAAATAACCCGTCCTGGACGGGTGCAAAGCCGTGAAACATGTCATTCAAATATAAAGAACAACCATTGTTCTTAATGTTAGTCTCATAGCCTTGTCTCATCAAACATGAGGCAGAAATGATGTTTCGACTAAGCACTAGAACATAATAACAATTATTTAGCTCCATTAAGAATCCTGAAGGTAAATGAAGTTGCATTGTGCCGACTTCCAACGCAGTGACTCTCGCTTTGTTGCTGATCCAGATGTCAACCTCGCCTCTTGCTACTCTCCTGGTTCTTACCAGTCCCTACAACGAGTTACAGATATGAATGACTGATCTGGTATCATATACCCAAGAACTACTAGGTGCATCAGCAAGATAAAGGTCTATAACATTGCAAACAAGTATACCTGAGTTGGAAGTCACACCTCCACTCTTGGCTTTGTCGGCCAAATACTTGCTGCAATTCCTCTTCTTGTGGCCATCTACCTTGCAATAGAAGCAAGCGGATCTTGAAGGATATTACTTAGTCCATGAGGAAATGCTCGGGATCTCATCCTGAGCATTACCTCCTAACTTAGCCTTCTTCTTCTTAGTCCAAGAAATCTTCTTAAACTTAGCCTTAATCTATACCACCAACAATTGGCTGGTACCTTTCTTGAGATCAACCTCTGCCTGCCTAAGCATCCCATGTAATTTAGTGAGCTTCTTATCCATACCATGCATGTGGTAGTTCGATATGAACTGACCATACACACTAGGAAGATAGTTCAGAATTATATCCGTAGCAAACTCTTCGCTAATGGGGTAGCTCAGCCTTTCCAGAGACTGCACATAACCAACCATCTTGATCACATGCGGATTCAGTGGATCACGATCCTTAAGCTTACAACTCAGCAAAGCTTGAGAGACTTGATACCTGTCGGTCTTTTCCTGATCCTGGAACATACTTTTGAGGCTTTAGATCATATCGTAGGCATCAACATTCTCGAACTGCTGCTGCAAGTCTGGTTCCATGTGAGAAAGCATAAGACAACTAATTTCCATAGACTCATCACATGTCCTACGATATGCATTGGTTGCTGCAACACTCGCATTCTCATTCGGCTCATCTGGAAGTGGGTTATCTAGAACATGGTCCCTCTTTTTTTTTAGAACAATTCTCATATTACGATACCAGTTGGTGAAATTTGTTCCATTAAGTTTATCTTTCTCTAGGATGGTCCTCAAAGCAAAACTGGATAACTAAGGGAGACTGCTAGTAGGTGCCATTATCTACAACAAAAATATGCAAAACACTTAATATAAGTATTCATAAAAGAGCAAGCATATTAAACACTTTAATACTTATGCTCCTACTAGAACCAACACCCCTATGATGGTTGCTTAGTGATTCAGGATCCTAAATAAGCAAGCCGACTAGTGAGCTTTAGCATCACCGCTAGCCGTCAGGTGATCTAGGTAGGCAACTCCTTGCAATCGCATCTCATGCGACTTTTGTTGGTCGGGTCAAATCTCATACCCTATCTCCCGACCGACCTCTCCCAAGTCCTACAACCATTATGATAGACCCATCTAGCTTACCAAGTGCTTCCGCTGTAAGAGTCCGACTCAAACCCACATAGCCAAAAAGAATTGGCAGCACCTCAATTTTATGAGCCCACTACCAAGAATGTCCGGCTTGTGATGGTGCAGCACCGGCGGGAGACCGACTAGACCTTCTTTGAGGGATTCAAGTTTAACCACTATCTCATAGAGGTAAAACTAGAGACATAACAATAACCCAAAACAATCCAATTATAATGTGAAATGGTATGGCTCTCTTCATGGCGATCTCCATGAATCTGTTCGTCATGCATTTGGCTACCTGTCCTTCAAGTCCTCCAAACATGCTACACTAGCACTAAGGAACAAACAAGAAGATGGCATCTCATGCCGACACGCGGGTCGTTATACAATAACAGTGATAGTACTTTGGCTCTAGCCGGCTGATAAACCCGTGATACGCAGATCACATATGGATTACACATATCACATGCATATAAGCCATACCATTCACAACTTCCTTCAAAACCAAGTTATGCATGGATACGATATCTACTGACGTTGTGAACCTCACAACGACATCTAATGCACTACGACAGGGCGAAGCTGGTGGT
Source organism: Avena eriantha (assembly GCA_910589775.1). Classification (NCBI taxonomy): domain Eukaryota; kingdom Viridiplantae; phylum Streptophyta; class Magnoliopsida; order Poales; family Poaceae; genus Avena; species Avena eriantha. The sequence goes on from OU342746.1 coordinate 140,204,464, forward strand.
CCCGCTAGCCGGATAGTGGGCGGGGATCGAAGGTCTAATCTGCATTCTGAACCATGGATTTTTTTTCATTGGATAAAACACTTTTACCAAAATCTGATCCCTATGCACATCTGACCAATCTCATTTATCATCTGCACCTGATCTTCCATGCACCCCAGAGTGCAATTGATCCAATCAATCTTGCACAAAACCGATCTATCTCATAGATCAACCACCGAAACCCTAAGTGGATCCTATCCACCACCTTGTGCATATCACATATGCACAGATCTAGAGCCTAAACCAGAAGCTAAAGCTCTGATACCACTGTTGGGCCACGCAGAGACAAACAAAACTTTTTCCCTATGTGGTGCACACAAGACACAACTCAGGTTATAGGCCACGAGATTACCGCTAGAAGCGAAGATGTGGAAGTTGATGTAGCGCGTTGAAGCAGTGTCGAACGATCCCACGGATAACTCCTCCGGATCCCCCAAACTCCTTCACCAGATCCCCATGAGCTTCCCTATCTCTAGCGTCGCACGTGCAACGCCTCTACTGGTATCCACACATACAAGAAGAAGCTTCGGACAGAGGATTGCTAGATCCTGTCTAGCCCAAAATGGAAGTGGAGAGAGTGAAGGCTAGGTCAGGGACTATCCCTTGTCACTCCACTTATATACACCTCTAGCTAGTCTCAATGTTTGAGGCCCATTTAGGCTGTACCCCAATCTCCACATGGATTGAATCCATATGGGCTCATTTACCTTAAGTGTGTGACCCTATAGGTTCACATACACTTGGACACGACACGAGTCACCACTCCGAGTCGATAGCTGGTAGCGGACTCTAGCAAGACGTGCCAACTCCCAAGTGTCGTAAAGCCAGAATACGAACCTTTCTCAATGTGACTTTCATCCAAGTCCCTTTGCCTCACGATATACTTTGTTAAGCTATAGGCAAGTAGTTGTCATCCCTTTAATAGCTCGAATCTCTCTTCTTGTTCCATGATATACGATTCACTGGACTAACACTTAGTCCCACTCATTGGTTAACACTTAATAAATTCACGCATGGCCATGCTTCCAAATCATATCACACGAGAGGGCCCAGAGAATATCTCTCCATTATCGAGGGGCAAATCCCATCTTGGCAATCCACGTCACGCAGCTTGCTTCACAACCAGCCCGAACTCTACCTTTATAACTGCCCATTTACGGAACATCGTTTGTTAGGATAATTCATCTAGCTATAGCTTCTGCTTTTTTTTCAGAAGCTCCCTTTTTTGCATGTATATCCTGGCTCACGTAAGGATGTCACTTGTGAGGTCCTTTATATGAATTTTTTCTCTTTTGTCTCAGACTCTGACACTTCTAATTTGATTCGAACTGTCCCATCCCCTCTTTCTCTTCTTTCATTATTACTGACTCCACATGGCAGGAAAATCGAGTGTATTCCCAATTAAAAGGATATTGCCATGCCAAATTGGATCTCATCGCGTGTTATTGGTTTTGGGATAGACTCCACTTCATTTTTCGTTCGTATGGTCCACAGAGCGGCCATTAACAGTGATCTATCCGCCTCGCACCCACAAAAACACATAAAACGACTCGAATCATTGGTATGCCGATCGAACGAGGGTGATGAGATGTCGAGCCCCTGGTTGCTCATTGATTATGCCCCGTGTTCTTGATATTGATGAAGAATGTTGAACACCACGATATTTGGTACCGCCGAAACCGTAAACCCAAAACTCGAGCTTCCCACAGATGGTGCCAATTGACCAGGGGTGACCTCGGCAATGCCCATTATTATGGACTTGGGTTTTACGGAAAGAGGTGCGCTAGTGATTTCGTCTCCTTAACAGACAAACATGGGAGGCGATTTACCCAGGTTTAGGTCCTCATAGAGGAAACGCTACTTCCTGCTTGTCTGCTCGTATTATCAGTGGAGAGTACAAACTCGTTGAGTCGACTAGATGCAATCTCGCTGAGAGAAAGAGGTGTGTCTACCATAAGATTGGTTCTCCTCCTTGTTGGCCCCTTCTAGCCTTTATATATGAGGATGCTAGGTCTTAGGTACTAATACGAGTAGGTTACACGTTATAGTTTCTATGTAATCGAGTCTTGGACTTTCCATGTCATGTGTGCTTGGAGTTGGTGTCCTCGTAAGCTTCATATTAGCCGAACCGTTTTGGGCTTCACGAACCTTGGCAGTTCATTCATGGCAACAAACGTGGCCACTTTTCGTTAGGACTCCAAGTGCAGAGTGTTGTAGCAAGCTTGTTTTCCCCACAAGGGTGACTCGAGGGTTTATATCGAACTCTCGGGGAATTGGTTATGGAAGGATGTTTATCTTCTCCTCTTCAAGCAACCTGCAAAGCAAAATAATTTGTCTTGTGTCCCCAACTCCACCAAGTAGTTGTCATACACAAGGTTTTGTATTAGTAATATGAAATAAAATATAAAATAAACTTAAATAAAAATAATAAATAAAGTAAAGTAATGCAAACTAGATGATATGGAATATAGTAGAGTTGTTTTTGGGGTTTTATGAGTGATTGCAAGTAAGAAAAGTATTTTCGTATTTTAGAAATATTAAATTGCAGAAAATGTAAAGGATAGTAGATGCAATGGAAAGGTGTTTCTTATGACAAAAATCAGATCAAGGTTCATGGTTTCACTTGTCTACTCTCGTTTTAAGATGTAGTGATCACAAAACAATTTATCAATGATAAAGATTCATGGAAATTCTGTATGTGCTTGATAAAAGGAATTAATATGGTCATCACATTCTAATATTGAGAAGGAATATCTCTCTCTCTCTTATACTCCCCAAGAAAGGGAAATCTCCATGCAATCTTGATTTAAGAACAAATCAGAGTATAGATTTAAGAAATATTATATGATGTTTGAAATATAAATATGCTACCTTGATCTAACAAGGTCATCACACTAACACATGATAAATATAGCACATGATTTCACTTTATCCCTAGTGAGGCAGCAAAAGGAAGGTAAAAACCAAAGTAGATCTTGAATATTATGTGTCACAATTCAATCTCTACCACCATGCTACTCTATCTAACACACACTTCACCCTATACAAGTTCTTGCATACATGTTGGATCAAAACAAGCAATGAAGAACGGGGTGCATGATATGCATCTATTAAAACATCTTACACAAAATAGATTTCAATCTCAAATATCAAATCACAAAACAAAGATCCACCCCATAGGATTACAAATATGACCATAATCATGTTGGGTAGCTCATATGGTACTTGATTTATGAAGAACAAGAGACAAATAGATCAAGCTAATGCATCAAACCCATAGCCCAGAGGTGGAATACTCCCTCTTCATCATGGTGATGATGCTGGAGATGTTGGAGAGGGTGGAGATCTCCCCAGAGGTGGCTCCGGTGGAGTTCCCCCTCCAATCTTTGTTGGATATGACTCTGTTTGGTGGTGTTTTCGTCTCTATGGCTTCTATTCCGAGGATGCCCCAGGGGTCCTTATATAGGTATTTTTAGGTCAAGAGAACTCTGTGGGCGAAACAATCGAGGCGATCGAACGGCCGAGGAGTAAACGAGCGTGGCTGGCGCGCCCACCTGGGCTCGTTTGGCCCTTCTAGTGGGATTCTGATGCTCCAGATGCTTCTCGTGGATAAATATTGGCATTCCCAAAAGTGTAGGTCCATTTGACTTTGTATAGGTCCTGAAACATCAAAAACGTTGAAAACAGGGTTTTTCTGCCCTGTCGGGTTATAGCCAAAATAAAGGGGATCATTAGTAAATCCCCAAAAATCAATATAAAACAGGGATATAATATTATATATGATACAAATATGCGGAAAAACATGTTAACAAACTACAAAGTTCATGTATGCATTTTACATGCATCAGTCATCGAGTGAGCCCTCCGTTGGGCCACACCATATATGCCAATAGTGGGCACCCAAAGGGTCATCCACATGTCACTAAGAGAGGTCTCTATGTTGGGAAGGCAGTTTACTTGGGCTAACAGTCTTATCGAGCCAACATACAAGAAGCTTGATAGAGTATTAATGGATACCGATTGGGAAGATAAATTTCCCATGGTAACCGTGCATGCACTAGAGCATATTGAGGCTTTATCAGATCATGCACCTATTATTTTATCTTTTGGTTTGCATGTAACGAAGCATAAATTTAAACTTGGTTGGTTGCATCGATAAGGTTTCCATGATATAGTGAAAGGTATTTGGGATAAGCAAGTGTGTGGTCTTACACTGATTCAATGATGAAATAATAAAGTGTATGCCATGCGCAAATTCCTTCGGGGTTGGGCTAGACATACTGAATGCATCCTTAAGAATGAAAATACACCTTTCATCTATCATCAATGACTTAGAGATTTTTGCAGAAGTCAGGTCGTCATCCGCACAGGAAATTGAGCTAGAGAGCCAATCAAATGTGGAAATTTGATGACTTCTACGCGAAGAGAAACTCAAATGGTACCAATGTTCTAAAGCCAGATTTATTTTGGATGGTGATGCGAGTACAAGATATTTCCATGGTGTGGCTAATGGCAAACACTAGAAGATCTTATTCATTCTCTAATACAGGATGAAGGTACGATTGAGGGACATGAACAACTCAATCATATATTACAAATTATTATAAAGGTCTGTTTCGAGCCCCAGAGGAAGGTTCCTTCTCGATGGATGGAGTCCCGAACAGATGATATACCCTAGGTTTCCATGGAAGAAAATAACTTTCTGACTTCTCCTTATAATGGAGAGGAAGTCAAGAAATCGATTTTCCAAATGGTACACAACAAAGCACCAGGTCCGGATGACTTTCCATCAGACTTTTACCAATATTTCTAGGAGGTCATTAAGGGTGCTCTTCTAGATTTTTTTGGCTTTCTTCATGCTAGGAAACTAGACTTGTTTAGGCTAAATTTGGCAAGGTTATTTTATCACCTAAGGTTAATGAGGCAGAAATGATACAATAGTATCGCCCTATGTGTCTTCTTAACGTTAGATTTAAAATATTCACTAAAGTTGCCACGATCAGGTAAATTCGGTTATCGACCATGTAGTTCATCCTTCTCAGACTTCCTTTACGCAAGGAAGAAACATCCTCGATGGTGTAGTAATTATGCATGAAACATTAAACGAACTACATAGTAAAAAAGTTGAATGGGATATTGTTTAAGATTGATTTCGAGAAGGCTTACAATAAAGTTAAGTGGTTTTTCCTTCAACAAGCACTCTGTATGAAAGGTTTTTAAGAGGAGTAGAAAGCTCTTATTTAATCCTTTGTGTTGGGAGAGAGCGTGGCCATCAAAGTCAATCATGATGTTGGCAAATACTTCCAAACAAAGAAAGGCTTGAGATAGGGTGACCCATTATCACCAATACTATTTAATATAGTGGCTGATATGTTGGCTATCTTGATCGAGAGAGCGAAGGCTGATGGCTAGATTGAAGGAGTAGTCCCTCATCTTGTAGATGGGGGACTCTCCATTCTTCAGTATGTCGATGATAAAATTTTATTTATGTGACATGATTTGGAAAAGGCTAAGAATCTGAAATTAATCTTATCAGTATTCGAGCAGCTTTCTAGATTGAAGATAAACTTCCATAAAAGTGAGTTGTATTGTTTTGGCGAGGCCTGGGATGAGGCTCGCCTGTATGGCGGTCTCTTTGGTTGCGGGCAAGGTCAGTTTCCAATAAACTATTTGGGTATCCCGATTCACTATAAGAGACTTACAGATGCTGAGTGAAAACTCGTCGAGGAAAGACTACAAAAAAGGCCTAGTAGTTACAAAGGAAAATTGCTAACTCTGGGTGGAAGACTTGTACTCATAAACTCAGTACTCATGAATCGGGTACTGTATATGATCTCGTTTTCCCACTTACCAAAGGGAGTCTTGAAAAGATTGGATTATTTCCGTTTAAAATTCTTTTGGCACGGAGATATTTGGAAAAATAAATATCGACTGGCCAAATGGAGTGTGGTTTGCCATCCAAAAGACCAAGGTGGTCTTGGTATTCATGACCTATAGGTCAAGAGCAACGCTCTTCTAGGTAAATGGCTTTTTAAGCTACTCATAGAGGATGATGTGTGGCAAAACATTCTTTAGAGGAGATATGTTGGCTCGAAAGACGCGTCTCAAGTGCTATGGAAGCCTGGAGATTTGCATTTTTTGGGTGGGCCTCATGGCTTCTAGAAAACATTTCTTTCAATTTTTGAGACCTTTAATATCAAGGATGGATCGTACATATGTTTTTGGCAGGATAAATGGCTTGATCAGGCTACTCTAGGAGAACAATATCCTACTCTATACAACATTATGCGACACAAAGGATTTACAATTTCCACTGTGGTGGAATCGAACCCTCCGAATGTGATGTTCGGGCATGATATCAATTGTCCTAAACTAGCATCATGGAATGATTTTTGATTTAGATTAACCACAGTACAATTATCTAAGGGTTCCGATGTGTTCAGTTGGAATTTAGTAGAGAGTGGTAAATTCTTGGTAGATTCCATGTATAGGGCACCGATTCAACCAGATATTCCAGTTGATGATAATAAGAAAATCTGGAATATGAAATTTCTTTTAAAGACGAAAGTATTGGCATGGGACTTACATAGAGGAATTATTCTCACAAAAGATAATCTTGTAAAACAAAATTGGCAAGGAAGTAAGCAATATGTTTTTGGTCATCAAGATGAGGCAATTAAACATTTATTATTTTAACGTAATTTTGCTCGTTCTATATGGTCAATCATCCAAAAAAAATCTGGATTATCTCCTCCCTGTTCTGTTACCAATGTATTTGGTAACTGGTTACATGATATTACTGATAAATACAGAATTTTATTTAGGGTGGGAGCGCTTGCCGTTATTTGTTCGCTATGGCTATGTAGAAATGACAAGATTTTTAATGATAAAATATCTTCTAATTTGCAGGTTATCTACTAGAGAACGCTATTCTCCGTTTGTGGTTCTCTCTACAACGTGTGGAGTTTCGAAGCCTATTTACGGAGGGTTGTACATGCTTGGAGGACGAGAAATATTTTTTACCAACATGGATGACAATGTAATCTAAGGATTGAACTTCTATTTTTCTAGACGTTTTGTTTAATCAGACGATTGTGTACTTCTCGTCTAGTTGGTTTATTTTTTCTGTATAATTTTGGATGGTTGTCAGCTATGTGCATCTTGTTATGTAGAGGTCGGGGATAGTGTTACTACTATAGTAATAAAGCGCCCGCTTCCAATAAAAAACTAGAGAGTATAGTTTATTTTTCAAAATTTAGGGCCTCTCTTACGTTTCCTAATGGGCCCAAATTCTTTGAGACGGCCATGCTTGCTAACAGAATCTTTAACGAATGCCCTATAATAACTCTTGTGCCTAATAAACTGCTTTATGGGGCGGCATAAACAAAAAAAATGCACTGTAACGGCTCTCCTATAGTTATTTGGTGACCTATTTTTTTGGACATGCCCTAAAAAACACCCCCTCCTACTGCATATTTGCAGCAGCCCGCGGCTGCCGCAAAACAGATGGACCACGCATGTGCAAGACCAACTATTTCCCACCACCTCTCTCCCCTTTCCCCTCCCACCTTTCTCTGTCAGCCATCGGAGGCCATGGATGGCCAATTTCCTCTTCCCTGCCCCTTCCAGCCCTCGCATCGCTGAATCCACCACTCCCCTGGCCCTAGCAGCCACCTCTGTCGGGCAGCTAAACCATATGCCGTTGCGCAGCTAAACCCTATGATGCCACCCCTACATCGCGTGACCTTCATAGCACCCTGGACGCTCATCGGCGCCGGGAATACGAGCCATGTAGACACCGTGGCTTCTATACCGTTGTCCAAGGGGAAGAAAGTGCCTGAGGCGACCTACACATAGAGTCCTCGACCTCTCATGGCCGCCGACGCCAAGGAGAATAAGCAAAAGGCTCCTGTCCATGGATCGAACCGCGCGCGGCCACGAACGTCGTTGTTGTCTAACAGGACCTCCCGCTGCCCCCACCCCTGCTGCTTGTGGTAGACGAGCTGCAGCCACCGTTCGTCTCGCCGCCCTCCTTCAACGCGTTTGATTGAATGTCACAAATGTATGGAGATTGTTTTGCTATGTCAGTTTTGAATGTATGTTGGATTTGTTCAATGTGATTAAGTGTTCATGGTGCTCAATTTTGGCGTATATATAATTGACAACGAGTCATTCTTGGAGAGCTTGAACGTGGCTTCCCATGAGTATGGGGTGTCTCAAGATACCCAATCACAACATCGGTGATGGCAATGAGCAACAAGAGAGAGAGGCAACCGATGCCAACAACAGCAATGGCGCATGAGTGGCAATGTTATGTTTTTGTTTGAACAAGTTTATGATTTGAAATATGCTACCTATTGTTTGTGTTTGAACTCAGTTTCTGCTTTGAACTATGATATGGTACATAGATTTGAAGAACTAGTTGTTCTATGTGTGATGATCTTGCAAAGTTTAGATTTTATTTTGTTGTTCTATGGTGTTTTTAGAACGCGCAGGAGGCCCGCGTGTCATTATATTAAGGAAATAGAGTGTGTCATTATATTAAGGAAATAGGGAACACGCACAGGTTTGCAATACAAGTGTGTGAGCTAGTCAGCACCGAACGCACACCACACCACTGATGTTGTCGTCCACTTTGGGACAGACAGTGCTAAAACCCCTATCGTATTTCTTCTGCCGACCCACTTTTACAGCTAACCCATTCTTTCCAGTCAGCTCCAAGGTGTGGCGAAAGAGTGGCAGCATCGCATGGACGATTGTCGAACACGCAAGAGTTCCTCTCTAGCCAAATGCCACGCATGATGATCAAGATCAGAGAGTTCGTCCAACACTACAGGGAGGCAATGACCTTGGAGGTGGACGTCGTCCACTAGTCTCTGAGCTCCGACGCCGTGGAGGTAAGCAAGTGTTGCAGGCCCACATGCCTGAGCACTAGAAGCCAAACTGTTTGGGACTAGTGGCACTGCAGAAGCAGATGATTGAGGTTCTCATCGGATGGTGCATAGGGACGGTGTCGGTGCCGGTGGGCCTATTCCTCTCCCCTGGTCGTCAAGGTTTGGCGCAAGCCAGCCAAGGCGAGCGTCGGCGCCACGCTAGCGCGGGGCGTGGCGGCACTTGGCGTGATGCGATGCAGTGGTGGTTGGCTCCGGCTGGCTTGGCTATGGCGGCGCAATCTCGTTAGCGCGGAGGGTCACATGCGTGTGGTGGTGCAGCTCCATGGTTCCGGTGGCCATGGCTACGAGCTGCAGAAGGAGATCTTGGTGTCTGGGAACTACAAGACTAGATCTTGGCCCTCACGGGCTTGATCTGGGTTGAGCGGGTCACAGCTAGATCTCGCGACGGTCGGCTTGCCGGTGGATGGCCGTGTGCTCCTCCATGGGGTCGATGGAGCTGAAGCCAGCGTGCGGCGTGGGGGATGCCGGCTAGGTTCTAATAAAGGAGGTGGTCCTAGGGTTTCTCTTGTGCCAAGACGAAGATCTGTTGGCTGCATGTTCTCGTTGTTCTGGCATGGAGTGGCATGTTCCGGAAGGCTCCGTCGGTGAACTCCCATGGACGCATCATGCCTAGAGATTACTAGATCGGAAGAAATTAGGTCGTGCGCACACATGTTTTTCGGATTGTTTGGTTTCACAGGGAGTGTTGCGAAGCTATGCTAACTATTACCATCATGTGCCATGTCTTTGACAATCCATGGTGAAGTGTTAGTGGGGGCGACAACACAGGAGAAGTTCACAATCTTACTTCACTAGTAGAAAGAGGGTCTTTCGTCCAGCGCCCAAAATCCATTGGTCCCGGTTCGTTTCCGTAATCGGGACCAATGCCAGGCACCGGTCCCGATTCATGCCGCCAGGGCATTGGTCCTGGTTCATCTATAAGCATTGGTCCCGGTTTGTGGCACGAACCGGGACCAATGCCCCCGCGACGCACACGTGGCGCTCTGCGAGGCATTGGTCCCGGTTCATGCCACCAACCAGGACCAAAAACCCCGCGACGGTCAGCAGTCCAGGAATTAATGTAAATTAATTCGGGGTAGAAATTAATTCGAGGCAGAAATTAATTCGAGGTAGAAATTTAATTGATCACTATTTTTGAACAAATCTTTCACGAATTAATCGAGACAAAGGTCTAAATTGAGACATTTTATTATTCGACCACAAATTTTTCCATACAAATAAAGATGCGACTTTATAAATTCCTAGTCGACAACACTTCCGCTGCCGTTGTCCTCCGAGCCGTTTTCCTCCGTGCCGCCGGCTTTCTCGTCGTCGTCGGACGAAATCTCCACGATTTCGGTGTTGTTCGGGAGACGGAGCTCGTCTGAGCGCATAGCGGCGTCGATGGCGGTGTAGATGGTCCGTCCAGGGACGGACCAGACCAACTCCCGCCCTTCTTGGTTGCGGCGATCCGGGTGCACCAGGCGCCCATCCACAAAACGGTTGCCAAGCTTGGCCTCCCGCTCCTTCTTGAACAGTCGGGGCCAATACTCGCTGCCCGCCGCGTACCGGGGCAATGCCCAAATGCTCGCGGGCAGTTGGCGGCGACGCTCCGTGATGACGTACTCCATCTCGTATCTGCGGGGGTTGAGGAGTGGAGCCACCGGCACACCGCCCTCGCTGATGCGAAATTCGGCGGGAAGGGTCGCGCGCGGCGGCGCGAGGATGCCGTAGATCGCAAACTGCGCTGCCTCGTAGTGGTTGAGCGTGGGCACCTCCATCTGGAAGCCCATTTGTCTAACATATGTAATGCTACTTGGTCTAGTAATATAATGGCTACTTCCTACATATAATTGTTGCATCATAATTATATCATGCTCATGTCATCATGCCACCTTGGATTTGAGCATCATATAAAACCCTTTTCATTTGGTTCTTCTCTCATATGCATTATTAATTGTATACGGCTCTTGATATATTGTATTTGAATCTTGATAAATGCTTGATGCCCAAGTTGAGTTGGGGGCATATCTTTTATTCAACTCCATCACCTTTCTATGTCACCACCTTATAATTCCACCATCCTAATTACCATGAGTTTTTACTTCATTTTGGCATTTAATCTAGCTCATAGGGGTTGGGATGGATCCACTTCTAATTCCACATGCTCTAATTTTAGCATCATGTTGTTTTCACATTATTGATATGTGGAGCCACCTTTGCATGCTTTGAGAGTGGTACCCCTTTGTCAAGCTTCCATATGGATTATTAAGAAAGAATGCTCATGTTGGGATATTTTTTAGGCTATTATTCATCTAGTGGCATATATACACTAGCAAGTCCCAATTATATTCAAATATGATCATCTCCCACTACTCCGCAGGGAACATCCATTTAGTTCCTTTTAATTCCTTTAGCTTGGCTCCAATTCCATTTTTGGGATGCATGGGAATAAATGCCATGAGGTTTATTTTGTTTTCACAAAATTAAACATGGCTTTTACTACTCATGCATGGGCCATGCACACTTGTTTCCACCTCTTTCTTTTCTCTCTTTTAATCTCACTTGGTTTTGGTTAAATTGAATCAAACCCTAAACATTTATCTATCTTCCTTCCACCCTCTTCTTGATCCATCATGCATGGATGTGGCTTTGCTTGTCACATATAAAAGGCTCTACATCTTCCCCTCCTCCTCATCATTCCTTTTTGCTTATTCTTAAAAATCAAATCCTAAACCCTAACCACCCTAGCTCTAACCACCACCCCCCCCTTTGCCGAGCCTACCATCCCACCCTCACCACCATTCTCTCCCTGCCATGCTGGCCCACACCCGAGCTACCCCATCTACCCCTTCTCCTATACCCTAGTCGAGGCTAACCCTAGCTACACCCGAGCCTCCCCTCTCCTTCTCCCTCTCTCTTTCTGCCACAAAGGGGCCACCCAAGCCTGCCTCTCCTTGTCCTCACCCTGGCCCACCTGGCAGCCCCTGTCCGCCCCTGCCCTGCCTCGCCACGCCCAGCACGTGAAGGAGGAAGAAAAGGTGGCCGAAGCCACCTTTTGCTTTCCACCCCGAGCCCAACGGCACCATCTCTCCCCGTCCCTATCTACTCCCTCTCCCTCATCTGGCAGCAGCCCAGATCCATCCCCAGGGCCTTGCCCTTCCCCTCTTCTTCTCCACCGATGCCACCCTCCCTCTCTGTTTGCCGGCACCCACCGTCGGTGTCCACCACCGATCCCTCGAACCAGCAGGCGGGCGTGGCGTGGAGGTTGTCGAGGAAGCCGAGGAGGTCCTTCTGCGTCGCCCCGTGCACAGCAGCGAGGAGGAGACGCCCATGTTCATGCGGTAGCCGTCGAGCCGAGAGCAACCCTAGCCGAGTCGGACGTCTACATCGTCGTTGATCTGCTGCGCCCCGTCCCGATCCAACCCCACCGACGACCCCGCGGTGAGCCATCCTCCCTCTCTGACAACATCTCTCTCGCTGCCGCAGCCTAGCCTCGCCGGGCGTTGTGCCGAGCACTCTCGGTGCGCCGGCGAGCGCAAGCTCCTGTGCGTCCCTGCACCGCATCGCGCCTCATCTAGCCGTCTAGCCTCCTCCTGTCAACACCCCCACACCTACCGCAGCGGCTTCGCCCTCTGCGCGCGTGCCCTGTGTCGCGAGTTCAATCCTCGTCGCCGCGCACCGTCCCCTGCCGTGCACGGACCTGTCCGTCGTTAGAGAAGATCCACAGTACCACGCCCCTTTTGCACATAACCCCTGCGCCTTTTGCTGCTTAACCCGCACTCCACCGACCCCACCAGCCAGCCTCCCATGGCGTTTTTACAAAAAGGTACCATAATTTTTGATTCCATCACCCCGCGCTCCACCCTAACCCCACCTGTCAGCCGCGGTTGCAGACTTACGAAAAGGCCCTCGGTCTTTCTGTTACTCAACCCGCAGTCCCCCTGTGCCGCGCATGTCCCGCCTCTGTCACGTGGGCCTGTGGTGCATCAGGTCCCACCTATCTGTGGCTAGGGCTAGCTGCGGCTGGGTAGAAAAAGTCGGCCCACTTTTCTATGTTAATTAAAATGAATTTACAGAAATGTTTTAATACAAATTCAAATCTGTTTTAAATAACTTTTAAATTATAATTCCAAACAATACAAATGATATATCTTTTTGAATCAGAAAAATGTGAGGTTTTCAAATATGCCTTTCAAAATGTTGTTTGAATACTTCAAAATTTCGAGATGATTAAAATTATAATAAAATGCCCTTTTCTTAATAAATTAATAACTTTAATTCTACAACTCCAAATTCGACAAATAATATGTCTAAATCGAGCAGCGCGACAAGCCCGTTCTATCTATGCATTCCTTGTTCTGAATTGAAGCATGCATCATGTCAGTATTAAAAATCAGAACTGTTTATGGCAATAAAACTTGACCAAATAAATAATAAAATGCTTTATTCTTGTCCCCACACCTCACCCATGCCATGCTACTTATTGCCATGTAAATTATGCATCATTCATCATGGCATGCTCGTTTGCTTGTCGCATTTTAATTCATATGCGTGTGCACTTTATTTCTGTTGGCCTTGTTTGTTTGGTTCTTCTTCGAATAGACGCCCAGTAGGAGAATTATCAGGAATCACAGGAGTTTTACCCAGATCCATCTCTCGCTTCAACTGAGCTGCCAGACAAGCACTACCACATGCTTGCATACATATAGTACCTATTGCCTCTATCTTATTCTTGCATCATTGAGTCGCGAATGCATTAAATTGAATCCCAAGTACTGCATAGCCTTTACTTTTAAACCCCACCGAAGCTTGTTCCTCCATTCCATGAGCCATTACTATAGGAGTTGTTTGAGCCATGCGAGTCGTAGAAAAGCATGTGTAGGGTATGTGAGTGTCTGAAGGATAACGAGGTACCTAAACAACTTAACCTGAGTAGTAATGGGATAACTAATGAAAGAGGCACCAGTGAGCAATATCTGCTATTTGGTTTTTCATGCCCACTTGTGTCACGTAGGACCCCGAGTACTTGATTCATGTTCCTTGACTATTCGCACTATCAACATCCGGGAGGCCTTATGGACCCCCCTGAGCCAGGGCTTGATTCATTTCTATTTCTTGGGGCCACAATTAGTTTGGGGTTTTATTACTATCCTGTACTTATGCCATGTTTATTGCTTATTTACGATTGTGCGTGGAGCACCTGTAGTGTTTTGGATCGTGACACGTTTTCGCTGTATCGACAAGCCCAGTCACATTTTCGGGTTCCCAGTCGTTTACCGCCGTCCACACAAACCTTGAGTCCGTCTCGGAGTCAGCTAGCTTTGTTGCGGGTAGCTTAATGGGGTGGCCCCCTGAAATATTACTGAATCCTATGATCGCTTTGTCGTGAATGCCTCGTTGGGTTTTGAGTTGGTTTTTTCCGAGGTTGATCGAGTGTGTGTTGCTATTTGTGCACCCCTGCAGGGTAAATCTTTCTGAAAGCCGTGTCCGCGGTTATGGACGACTTGGAGCATAGTTTCTCGATCATAGACAAGTATAACTAAAGTACCGCTTTTAATCTGACTAAATACCTGACTAGTAAATAGTGAAATGCTCATGGAATGGTTAATAAAACTGCCAACGGATGGGTTGTTCGTCCGCTTTCTCGTTGGTAAGCGAGAAGGAGGATGGATCTGTTAATTATACTGTTATAACTATTGTTACTAATTAACGGACATCCATCTATCATTGGTTAGGCGGATGGTTATCGAGTATCTATAGACTTGTTAGTTATTATCTTTTGCTGCAATTGCGTCACCCTAGGTATATGTCCCCATTAGAGGCATAAAGACTTGATGAGTACCCTTAGGGTCTCACACGATAAATTGTTTGATTCAGATGAACAGGTGTATTTGCAAGATGGATACTGGGTGGAGGAGACGGATGATGTTGGCAACAATCACTCGGTGTAGAGATTCCGGGAACGGGGATCCGTGAGATCTGTGGGCGGGATGTATTTATTTATGTGGCATCTTATGCCGATTTGCTTCTTATCCGTACTCGGATCTTGTTTTCCGCTTCCGCCTGATACTCTGATGTTTGATGTATGAGGAGCTATCCGAAACTATTATATCTATCTAGGATATTTGGATCTTGTCGTATGGCGTTGCAATATTTCTATTTCTTTTAGATGGAATGGCTCTGAGGACTGTTGTATGTGGCTTGCATACATACTCACTTGTGTATGTAGTTGATCCCTTCGCCTATCGATTACGCCGCTCGTTCTTGTCCCGATGTTCTGAAAGTGGTTAGGATGGCCGAAAGGTCTACCTATGAGTGGCCCTGGGCCCCACCGTACTATTTTAACTACTTTCGCTCATCCAGGCATGCAACTAAGAGCGTCAACGATGACGGTGCAATACTTGTCGAGGGGCCTTTAGTGACTCGGCTCCCGGCCGGTCCGCACAATCGGGCAGTGTCCCTTGCTCGGTGCCCGCTGGCCCTTTTTCAGTAACTGCTAATGCCTACTCCAGCGCTTATCCCACTGCCCGCTGATACCGTGGACCATGAACTCATCAATCTCCAAGAAGACCTCTCCTATCAAGAACACCCCACAAAAATCCTTGAAGTCGCAGAAAGAAGGACTCGCAACAAGTCCATCAAGTTCTGCAAGGTGCAATGGTCGCACCATTCCGTTGATGAAGCCACTTGGGAACGCGAGGATGAGCTCCGTGCCAAGTATCCTACCCTCTTCGTGTCTTCTTCTTCTTCCTAGAATCTCGGGGCGAGATTTATGTTTAGTGGGGGAGAGTTGTAGCATCCCATCTGTCTAACATATGTAATGCTACTTGGTCTAGTAATATAATGGCTACTTCCTACATATAATTGTTGCATCATAATTATATCATGCTCATGTCATCATGCCACCTTGCATTTGAGCATCATATAAAACCCTTTTCATTTGGTTCTTCTCTCATATGCATTATTAATTGTATTTGGCTCTTGATATATTGTATTTGAATCTTGATAAATGCTTGATGCCCAAGTTGAGTTGGGGGCATATCTTTTATTCAACTCCATCACCTTTCTCTGTCACCACCTTATAATTCCACCATCCTAATTACCATGAGTTTTTACTTCCTTTTAGCATTTAATCTAGCTCATAGGGGTTGGGATGGATCCACTTCTAATTCCACATGCTCTCATTTTAGCATCGTGTTGTTTTCACATTATTGATATGGGGAGCCACCTTTGCATGCTTTGAGAGTGGTACCCCTTTGTCAAGCTTCCATATGGATTATTAAGAAAGAATGCTCATGTTGGGATATTTTTGAGGCTATTATTCATCTAGTGGCATATATACACTAGCAAGTCCCAATTATATTCAAATATGATCATCTCCTTCTACTCCACAGGGAACATCCATTTAGTTCCTTTTAATTCCTTTAGCTTGGCTTCAATTCCATTTTTGGGATGCATGGGAATAAATGCCATGAGGTTTATTTTGTTTTCACAAAATTAAACATGGCTTTTACTACTCATGCATGGGCCATGCACACTTGTTTCCACCTCTTTCTTTTCTCTCTTTTAATCTCACTTGGTTTTGGTTAAATTGAATCAAACCCTAAACATTTCTCTATCTTCCTTCCACCCTCTTCTTGATCCATCATGCATGGATGTGGCTTTGCTTGTCACATATAAAAGGTTCTACATCTTCCCCTCCTCCTCATCATTCCTTTTTGCTTATTCTTAAAAATCAAATCCTAAACCCTAACCACCCTAGCTCTAACCACCACCCCCCCTTTGCCGAGCCTACCATCCCACCCTCACCACCATTCTCTCCCTGCCATGCTGGCCCACACCCGAGCTACCCCATCTACCCCTTCTCCTATACCCTAGTCGAGGCTAACCCTAGCTACACCCGTGCCTCCCCTCTCCTTCTCCCTCTCTCTCTGCCACAAAGGGGCCACCCGAGCCTGCCTCTCCTTGTCCTCACCCTGGCCCACCTGGCAGCCCCTGTCCGCCCCTGCCCTGCCTCCCCACGCCCAGCATGTGAAGGAGGAAGAAAAGGTGGCCGAAGCCACCTTTTGCTTTCCACCCCGAGCCCAACGGCACCATCTCTCCCCGTCCCTATCTACTCCCTCTCCCTCATCTGGCAGCAGCCCAGATCCATCCCCAGGGCCTTGCCCTTCCCCTCTTCTTCTCCACCGATGCCACCCTTCCTCTCTGTTTGCCGGCACCCACCGTCGGTGTCCACCACCGATCCCTCGAACCAGCAGGCCGGCGTGGCATGGAGGTTGTCGAGGAAGCCGAGGAGGTCCTTCTGTGTCGCCCCGTGCACAGCAGCGAGGAGGAGACGCCCATGTTCATGCGGTAGCCATCGAGCCGAGAGCAACCCTAGCCGAGTCGGACGTCTGCATCGTCGTTGATCTGCTGCGCCCCGTCCCGATCCAACCCCACCGACGACCCCGCGGTGAGCCATCCTCCCTCTCTGAGAACATCTCTCTCGCTGCCGCTGCCTAGCCTCGCCGTTCGTTGTGCCGAGCACTCTCGGTGCGCCGGCGAGTGCAAGCTCCTGCGCGTCCCCGCACCGCATCGCACCTCATCTAGCCGTCTAGCCTCCTCCTGTCAACACCCCCACACCTACCGCAGCGGCTTTGCCCTCTGCGCGCGTGCCCCGCGTCGCGGGTTCGATCCCCGTCGCCGCGCACCGTCCCCTGCCGCGCACGGACCTGTACGTCGTCAGAGAAGATCCACAGTACCACGCCCCTTTTGCACATAACCCCTGCGCCTTTTGCTGCTTAACCCGCGCTCCACCGACCCCACCAGCCAGCCTCCTGTGGCGTTTTTACAAAAAGGTACCGTAATTTTTGATTCCGTCACCCCGCGCTCCACCCTAACCCCACCTGTCACCCGCGGTTGCAGACTTACGAAAAGGCCCCCGGTCTTTCTGTTACTCAACCCGCAGTCCCCCTGTGCCGCGCATGTCCCGCCTCTGTCACGTGGACCTGCGGTGCATCAGGTCCCACCTGTCTGTGGCTAGGGCTAGCTGTGGCTGGGTAGAAAAAGTCGGCCCGCTTTTCTGTGTTAATTAAAATGAATTTACAGAAATGTTTTAATACAAATTCAAATCTGTTTTAAATAACTTTTAAATTATAATTCCAAACAATACAAATGATATATGTTTTTGAATCATAAAAATGTGAGGTTTTCAAATATGCCTTTCAAAATGTTGTTTGAACACTTTAAAATTTCGAGATGATTAAAATTACAATAAAATGCCCTTTTCTTAATAAATTAATAACTTTAATTCTACAACTCCAAATTCGATAAATAATATGTCTAAATCGATCAGCGCGACGAGACCGTTCTATCTATGCATTCCTTGTTCTGAATTGAAGCATGCATCATGTCAGTATTAAAAATCGGAACTGTTTATGGCAATAAAACTTGACTAAATAAATAATAAAATGCTTTATTCTTGTCCCCACACCTCACCCATGCCATGCTACTTTATTGCCATGTAAATTATGCATCATTCATCATGGCATGCTCGTTTGCTTGTCGCATTTTAATTCATATGCGTGTGCACTTTATTTATGTTGGCCTTGTTTGTTTGGTTCTTTTTCGAATAGACGCCCAGCAGGAGAATTATCAGGAATCACAGGAGTTCTACCCACATCCATCTCTCGCTTCAACTGAGCTGCCAGGCAAGCACTACCACATGCTTGCATACATATAGTACCTATTGCCTCTATCTTATTCTTGCATCATTGAGTCGCGAATGCATTAAATTGAATCCCAAGTACTGCATAGCCTTTACTTTTAAACCCCACTGAAGCTTGTTCCTCCATCCCATGAGCCATTACTACAGGAGTTGTTTGAGCCATGCGAGTCATAGAAAAGCATGTGTAGGGTATGTGAGTGTCTGATGGATAACGAGGTACCTAAACAACTTAACCTGAGTAGTAATGGGATAACTAATGAAAGAGGCACCGGTGAGCAATATCTGCTATTTGGTTTTTCATGCTCACTTGTGTCCCGTAGGACCCCGAGTACTTGATTCCTGTTCCTTGACTATTCGCACTATCCACATCCGGGAGGCCTTATGGACCCCCCTGAGCCAGGGCTTGATTCATTTCTATTTCTTGGGGCCACAATTAGTTTGGGGTTTTATTACTATCATGTACTTATGCCATGTTTACTGCTTATTTATGATTGTGCGTGGAGCACCTGTACTATTTTGGATCGTGACACGTTTTCGCTGTATCGACAAGGCCAGTCACATTTTCGGGTTCCTAGTCGTTTACCGCTCTCCACACAAACCTTGAGTCCCTCTCGGAGTCAGCTAGCTTCGTTGCGGGTAGCTTAATGGGGTGGCCCCCTGAAATATTACCGAATCTTGTGATCGCTTTGTCGTGAATGCCTCGTTGGGTTTTGAGTTGGTTTTTTCCGAGGTTGATCGAGTGTGTGTTGATATTTGTGCACCCCTGCAGGGTAAATCTTTCTGAAAGCCGTGTCCGTGGTTATGGACGACTTGGAGCACAGTTTCTCAATCATAGACAAGTATAACTAAAGTACCGCTTTTAATCTGACTAAATACCTCACTAGTAAATAGTGAAATGCTCATGGAATGGTTAATAAAACTGCCAACGGATGGGTTGTTCGTCCGCTTTCTCGTTGGTAAGCGAGAAGGAGGATGGATCTGTTAATTATACTGTTATAACTATTGTTACTAATTAATGGACATCCGTCTATCATTGGTTAGGCAGATGGTTAGCGAGTATCTATAGACTTGTTAGTTATTATCTTTTGCTACAATTGTGTCAGCCCAGGTATATGTCCCCTTTAGAGGCATAAAGACTTGCTGAGTACCCCTAGGGTCTCACACGATAAATTGTTTGATTCAGATGAACAGGTGTATTCACAAGATGGATACTGGGTGGAGGAGACGGATGATGTTGGCAACGATCACTCGGTGTAGAGATTTCGGGAACGGGGATCCGTGAGATCTGTGGGCGGGATGTGTTTATTTATGTGGCATCATATGCCGATTTGCTTCTTATCCGTACTCGAATCTTGTTTTCCGCTTCCGCCTGATACTCTGATGTTTGATGTATGAGGAGCTATCCGAAACTATTATATCTATCTAGGATATTTGGATCTTGCCGTATGGCGTTGCAATATTTGGAATGGCTCTAAGGACTGTTGTATGTGGCTTGCATACATACTCACTTGTGTATGTAGTTGATCCCTTCGCCTGCTGATTACGCCGCTCGTTCTTGTCCTAATGTTCTGAAAGTGGTTAGGACGGCCGAATGGTCTACCTGTGAGTGGCCCTGGGTCCCACCGTACTATTTTAACCACTTTCGCTCATCCAGGCATGCAACTAAGAGTGTAATTCACCGAGGTAGTTACACTCCATGACGGCGCGGTGGAGATTGGAGAGGGAGGGGAGGCGAGACGACGGCACGGTGGAGAGGCGATTGCTAAAGTGGTGGGGTGGAGAGGGAGCAGAGAGGCAGAGGCGATGGCGAAACGAGTGTTGTGGCCTCATATTTATGCACGGGGACGACGAAGCCACGGAGGCATTGGTCCCGGTTATTGCCACGAATCGGGACCAAAGCCCCTGCCGATGGGTCGCAGTGGAGAAACATCGAGAGAAAGTACTCAAACTTTACAGGTGATGCGAGGAACTTATGGTTTGGTCTAAGTACAGACGACATGAATCCTTTTGGGGAGCAGAGTTGTAGTCACAGCACCTGGCCAGTGACTCTGTGTATCTACAACCTTCCTCCTTGGTTGTGCATGAAGCGGAAGTTCATTATGATGCCAGTGCTCATCTAAGGACCGAAGCAACCCGGCAACGACATTGATGTGTACCTAAGGCCATTAGTCAATGTACTTTTGCAGTGGTGGACAGAACCAGGTGTAAAGGTGTGGGATGAGCACAAACAGGAGCCATTTGACCTACGAGCGTTGTTGTTCGTAACCATCAATGATTCGCCTTCTCTTAGTAACATTTCAGGACAGTCAAACAAGGGATACAATGCATGCAGGCACTATTTAGATAATACTAAAGGTACATATTTGGATAAATGTAAGAAGGTTGTGTACCTGGGGTGTCGTAAATTTCATCCGACCAATCATCAAGTAAGAAAGAAAGGCAAGAATTTCAACGGTGAGGCAGATTACCGGAAGAAGCCTAAGCTCCCTAAAGGTGCTGATGTATTTGGTATGGTGAAGGACCTAGAAGTAATCTTTGGAAAGGGTCCTGGCGGTCAATCTGTTCCGAAAGACCCCATTACCGGACACACGACCATGTAGAAAAACAAATCTATATTTTAGGAGCTTGAGTATTGGAAAGACCTAGAGGTCCGTTCTTCAATCGACGTGATGCACGTGACGAAGAATCTTTGCGTGAACCTGCTAGGTTTCCTAGGCGTGTATGGGAAGACAAAAGATACACTAGAAGCACGGGAGGACCAGCAACGTATCAAAGATCCACACAACAAGCATACTGATAAAGGACGTAAATACTTAAGTAGCTACACTCTTACCAAAGCAAAGAAGGAAATCTTTTTTGAAGTCCTTTACAGTATCAAGGTCCCAGCTGGCTTCTCGTCAAATATAAAGGGAATAATAAATATGGCAGAGAAAAAATTTCAGAACCTGAAGTCTCATGATTGCCACGTGATTATGACATAGTTTCTTCCGGTTGCATTGAGAGGGCTTCTACCGGAAAATGTTCGATTAGCAATTGTGAAGCTATGTGCATTCCTCAATGCAATATCTCAGAAGGTAATCGATCGAGAAAGTCTGGAAAGGCTACAGAAGGATGTGGTCCAATGTCTTGTCAGTTTTGAGTTGGTGTTCCCCCGTCCTTCTTCAATATTATGACGCATCTCTTAGTTCACCTAGTCGAAGAGATTTACATTCTCGGTCCTGTATTTCTGCACAATATGTTCCCCTTCGAGAGGTTCATGGGAGTCTTAAAGAAATATGTTCATAACTGTGCTAGGCCAGAAGGAAGCATCTCCAAGGGCTATGGAACAGAGGAGGTTATTGGGTTCTGTGTAGACTTTCTTCCTGACCTTAAGCCGATTGGTGTTCCTGAATCACGGTATGAGGGGAGACTGAGTGGAAAAGGCACGCTAGGAAAGAAAGCAATGATATTTAGGGACGGACATTCTTTGAATCAAGCACACTACATAGTTCTCCAAAGTTCTACCTTCGTGGCTCCGTATATCGAGAAACACATGAATGTTGTACGCTCCAAGTTCTCGGGGAAGGATGACTACTGGATTAAAAAAAATCACATGGAGACTTTCGGCACTTGGTTGCAATTACATCTCATGAATGAGACCACTATTGGAGATCAGCTCTACTTGTTGGCCGCGACACCATCTGCGACCGTATTGACTTTCCAAGAGTACGAGATAAATGGGAATACATTTTACACGATTGCCCAAGATAAAAAGAGCACCAACCAAAATAGTGGTGTCCGCTTTGATGCAACATGCGAGAATAGGAAAAAGGACACATACTATGGTTACATAGAGGAGATACGGGAACTTGACTATGGACCTACTTTTAAGGTCCTATTGTTTCGGTGCAGTTGGGTCAACATGAATGGAGAAGGGGTAAAGGTAGACCAGATGTACGGAATGACAACAGTGGATCTCAAGAATCTTGGTTACAGAGACGAACCATTCGTCCTAGCCAATGATGTGGCTCAGGTTTTTTATGTGAAGGACATGTCCTCTAGACCGAAAAAAAGAAAAAATAAGGAAACGAATACATCAGACGATGAGCCCAGGCGTCACATAGTTCTTTCAGGGAAAAGAAACATCGCGGGAGTCGAGGACAAGACAGACATGTCAGCAGATTATGATAAGTTTGATGAAATTCCGCCCTTCACCGTGAAAACTGACCCAAGCATCCCGTTAAGCAAAGAAGATGCTCCATGGTTACGGCCTAAGAAGCGATCATAGGCAAGGGATCGACATACGCGATGAAGGATTCATATCCTAAACCCTAAACCCTATGTAAATCTATGTAATGTATGGAAACTTTATGTGACGTATCGAAACTTTATGTAATGGAGTATTTCACGGGCTTGCAGGGAAATGTTTCCGAGGCGGAGCTTCCGAAGATGTCGTAGGGCGTGTGCACCAACGACATCTTCGAGAAGCTCCGCCACGGGAGATTTCCCAACCCTTTCCCCAACACTGTTAGAGGAGATGGAGTCTTTCACAGGCTTGCAGGGAAATTTTTCCGAGGCGGAGCTTCCGAAGATGCCGTAGGGCGTGTGCACCAACGACATCTTTGAGAAGCTCCGCCACGGGAGATTTCTCAACCCTTTCCCCAACACTGTTAGAGGAGATGGAGTCTTTCACGGGCTTGCAGGGAAATTTTTCCGAGGCGGAGCTTCTGAAAAAACGGGTCAACGATCCCGCTTCGTCCCACGAACCAGGACCCATGATCCTAGATGCGCGCGCTGCCATTAACATGCCTTTGGTCCCGGTTGTTGGCACGAACCGGGACCGTTGATCCTTTGGTCCCGGGTGGTTGGACTAACCGGGACCAAAGGCCGTGCACGTGGCAGCACAGCAATGCTCGTGCCCCAGACCTTTGGTCCCGGTTGGTGGCACGAACCGTGACCGTTGGTCCTTTGGTCCCGATTATTGGGATGACCCGGGACCAATGGTCTGTACAGTTAACAGCTCCGGCCATCCTCCTCCCCAACTCCCCCAATTCAGAGAGCACATCAACGCGCGGCTAAGGAAAATTTGTGGCGGAGAAAAATCACGCCGGCAGGCTGCCCAAATCTAGAGCGGCCGCTTCACGTCGTCGACACCTGTCGCCGAGCGCCACTGTCCGCCGCCGCGAGCAGGCAAGGAAGCCCCGCCTCGCTGCAATCGACCCCACCTTCCCCGACTCCGGCCGCCGTGTTCTCCACTGATTCCGGTAGTGCCCGACCTCCTCCGGCCTCGCCGCACCCTCCATCGGCCTCCTGGTGAGCCACTCGTGCTCCAGCACCACTCCTACGTCTCCCTCCCTCACTGTATCGTCCTCCCCACGAGCACCTGCCGCCGCTGGCCGCCGGCCACCGTCGAATGGCTTGCTCCGGCGCATCTCCCGTAGTGGCACCACCCGTTTTAGGTAGCCCGCATCGCGCTGGTTCGAACCGGGACAGTGGCGTCACCCCGCGCGCTTCTCTCCGCCGTCTTCCACCACCGCCTGGCAGTTCGCCGGCGAGCCTACGTGGCGCCACGGTGGCGTGGACGTGGCGTCGTGTGTGCGTGACGTGGGCGCTGACCAAGCCCCGCCAGCGTGGCATCTGAGGTGGCTTGGGCCCCCCGCGTCAGTCTCTGTGGCTAGTTTAGCCGTGGAGAAAAAAAACCCACCCCGAGCTGACGTCATAATGACGCAGTAAAAGTTTAATATTTGTTTAAATAATTTCAGAAAAGAGTTTAATCTTATAAATTCAATAACTAATTATTTCTAAGTCAGAAAATATGTATTATATATCAAAATGTTCAGAAAAATGAGATCTACACAATAGACTGATAATCATGCATCGTTCAATAACTTTAATTACAAGTTTAATAAGATATTGAAATCAACCCCTCGTAGGTGATTTCGGGGTCTCTCCTGTACTAGGGTTTGGACCCTTCGGATCCCACTTAAATTTCCAAGCATGCCTTAGGGTTAAATTTCAACTATGTTTAACTTGTCATATCATTATCGATGGCATGTGTTGATTGTTTAACTTGCAGATACTATGGATCCAACACATCAGGAAAACATCCTCCAAGGGATGATCTGCGAAAATGAAGATATCGATATCGATGTCACGAGTGAGTTTCTGAACGATTCCGGTCAAGGAGATGAGTCTCTCAACCGAGGAGACGGCTCCGGTGAGGTAGAAGCCGAAGCCTAGGACAGGGGAAAAGCCGATAAGTAAGAAGGCGATGGCTCCGGCGGAACCTTAAATCTCGCAAACACCGGCGAGGTGTATATATGTATTTTTGTAATTAAAATGCTGCTGTCTATATATACATGCATATATTAACACTCTTTCTTCTTTTAGCCCTCCAGATCGAGAACTTCTTCCGTAAGAACGAAACGAGGCCCAACAAAAAAGTTGGATGACACTGTGAGGTATAGGATCGACGTGGTCGGTGTAGATGGCGAACCACAAGCTCCCGTCAATGTCGCAAGAATTTTTTTCAAGCAATGCGGAGTTCTTGTGAGGGACTACATCCCGATCACCGTTCAAGAATGGAATCGGCCAAGCGGCGGTGGAGTCCCGTATGTCAGCGACAACGCCAAAGATAAGCTTTTTGACAAGCTCATGACTAATTTTCTCCTGCCGGAACCAGATGTGACTCCAGATGAGGAGGAGAGAGCAAGAAGGGAGCTTGTGCAAAGAGTCAAGAAGTTTGCTCTCAGCAAGATGGCCGATGCATTCAAGAACTAGAAGAAGAAATTGTACAATAACTTTGTCAAGGTAGAGAAGACTTTGAATTTCAATGAAGCCGGCTATGCTAAGTTAAGACACCAGTGGGAGGATTTTGTGAAGTACAAGACATCGGAGAAAGCTAAGGAAAGGTCTAGAATAAATACGGAGAACGCTGCTAAGAAACTGTACCATCATAACATGGGCCTGCTAGCTACGCCGGTTGCATGCCTAAATGGGATGCACTTGAGGTCAATTACATAGCTGCCGGGATCAAACCAGAGCCCGCAACATGGACACCACGGGCGAGAAACTGGTTTTACGGCCATGGGGGCACGTTGGACAAAGAAGGGAGGGCAATATATAATCAGAAACACAAAGATGATCCCCTACTGCCCATCAACGATATTAGAAATTCTGTAGATGATGTTGCAGCGGCACGGTTCGTTCCCGATAGAGAGAACGACGAGCTCACACAGGCCCTTAAAAATCCTGAACACGACGGACGAGCACGAGGCACACCAGGCTCCAAGCCGTGGAAGGTTGCCTTCCCCCCGGAAATGAAGAGATATCCCGATAAAAGCCATCAGAGGAGAAAGGAAAGGGAGGCACCTGAGAAAGCGGCCGCTGCAGACCGGCTGCGTAATGTAGAAGAAGCATTAAAGTAGCACCAGGATCAACTCGACATACTTAGCCAGCAAGGTACTAGCGGCCAATCTCAGCGGCACGTGGTAGAAGCTGCATTCGAGGGTACCGGCGCCCCATCGAATAAGAAAAACAGCGTCGCTTCCACGTAGCTCCATGATGTTGATGATGATGCACCGACGATATCTCCTCCTAAACGCTACCCAGTGGATGATATCACGGAGACAACAACTTGTGAGCTAAAGGTGTAGGTTATGAACTTAAGGGTGATGGCGGCGGTCGGCATGGCGGTACCAATTGCGCCTAACCCAACTTGGCATTGCATACCGGTTCCAAAAGGGCACGCTATCGTCATGGTGGATGAGGTGAAGGAAGATTTTGAGGAGCTGAAGCTAGACCACCCTGTAGGGGAAGATATGGAGCTGACTTAACTAGGAGAAGCCAAAGGGGGGACTATTCTATGGCTAAAGGAGCGTATCATGCTTCCAAATTATGTGCCGCCAAGGCCACCCACTCCTCAGAGCAGCAATCCACTTTCGCCGCCAACCATTCTCCAGTGCAACCGTCGCCTTCACCGCCTCACCGCTCAGCGCAACCGTCTCCATCACCGCCTCAGCCGTCTCCACCGCCGCGTCAGCCGTCTCCGTCCCTTGAGCCTCAGAGACAAAAGCGGAAGTATACTAAGGGGGGCAGCACCACCAGCAGCAGCAAGAGCACGTTCCGATCACCGAAACGTAAGCAATCGCCCCTCCCAAGAGTACCCCATCAGAATATGAAGAAGCTACCTTGCGAGAAGACAGATGAGGAAACTGATGCGACCGCAGTTGCCCATTATGAAAAGTGGAAGATTGACATGGCTAACAAGAAAAAGCCGATAGAGGCATTTTTCCTGGTCACCGCAGAAGATAAAGCCAAAACAGCCGCGCTTAAGATTCAGCTTCACCAACCCATAGCGCTCACATCAGACTATAATCACTCTATTACCAAGTCGGCTGAGGCAAAAGAGCGGAGAGTCGGGAAAGAAGTTGCCTAGCTCAAACAATAGAAAAATCAATCGATCGAACCGCTCAAAGTGTACGATACCAATGAGTGGATGATCCAGGAGTGGCATGATCCGAACATTGATCCGGAGTTTGTTCGACTGTACGGAGAAAAAGCCCAATTATATGGACTGTCTATTACTGAGTACATGAGCCATATGCATGAGTTCGAGGGGTACCAAGAAACAGCATACATGTACCAGTACGGGGCTCCTCTCGTCAAACCCGAGTTAGTCAAAGATCTACCAACAAAAATGCGAAGATTGCATAACTGGTACATCCAAGCCTGTGCTGATTCCAAAAACTAGATCTATGTTGCATATAAACACCACCATTACGGTCATGGAGATGGCTTCCTACTGATCAAATTTCCAGAATTATTTCAGTTTTACCAACAAGACGCCCTCGACAAAACTATCGTCAGTGCCTATTGTTTGTAAGTATTATTAATTTCTATAATTAAGTCTTTCTAGCTCAGCTCATTCGTTGCTTGTATAATCTTACTAATCACTATACTAGTTATATATGCAGAATGAAGATTCTAGAATGCAACAAAGGACAAATCTATGACCTTGGGTTTGTTGACTGTAATTTCGTTCATGAAGTTACTCTAAAAACAAATCCCAAATAGACAAAGGATAACTTGTTCCAAGCGTTGAAGTATTTCAGCAACAGAAGGGAAATACTATTTTCTTACAACGCTGCGTGAGTGTTACTGTCTTGTACACATTCTATTTTCGATTACTCGATGTTAAGCGTATAATTGACTCGTGTTATATTTTGTTAGTGTGTCAAGCTTCCACTATATTCTCTTAATCATTTATGTTGACACCGGAGTAGTAAAAGTCCTGGACTCGAAACGCACACCATTAGAAAAGTGGGCAGACATGCAGGAATGCCTCTAGAGGGCTTGGAAACGGTTCACCGCCAAAACTAGGGGTGTTTAGAAGCCAGAGCTTATATTTCAGCCATTGACTGTAAGTAATACTTGCTAGATCCACGCATCTCTTTGATTCTAGTTTCAATACCACCATTATCATGCTTGATTATTATTTTGATTGAACTTCGTTCTCGTAAAGTGCTTGAGGCAGGAAGCCGGGAATAACTTATGTGGATACTATGTCTGCGAGTTCATTCGCCAGACGACCAAAGAGAAGGGGGCAGACCGGAACATCAAAAAAATTGAAGTACGATAAACAATAATCACAACTTTATTTTATTACAACCAATTGTGTTTAGTTTCATTCATATATATTGATCCCCTTCTTTATATTAGATCGAACAGATGCGGGACCGTCTTCTATCACAAGAACGCGTGCAAGCAATTCAAGAGGAAATTGCCGGATTCTTGTTAGGACAAGTCATAGATCTGAAATGAGAATACTATTACCCACTTCATTTGGAAGGGTGAAGTGTATAAAAGAAGATGTAAATTAGATCAAATTCGTGTGAGAGTATCGTTTGTAATTATAATATGTTTCGACCAAGAAGACGGATGAGACGGTGTATATATTTGTGATCATGCATGATGTGTAATATATATATCGTGGTTTCATTATTGTTCTATATATGTAGTACCATTAAATTTATAAAAAAAATCCTGTCGCGGCAGAAAAATAGCCTGAAATCCTGCCGCGGCACAAAATCCTGCCGCGGCACAGAGACCAACGATCTCGGTTCGTGCCAAGAACCGGGACCAATGATCCACCCTCGCCCGTCTCTGGCGCTGCCACGTGGGGACCCATTGGTCCCCGTTTTTCCCACGAACCGGGACCAATGATCCACCCCCCTCGTCGCTCGCCTGCACACGTGGAGACCCATTGGTCCCGGTTCGTGCGCGAACCGGGACTAGCATTAGTCCCGAGTGATTGGTCCCGGTTCTGGAACCGGGACCAATGGCCCTTATAAACCGAGAATAGAGGCCATTTTTCCACCAGTGCTTGCAGGGTGAAAATTCAAGATCTACCCTTAATTGGTTGTGCCTGGCAATGACCTTGTTGAATGCATTGTTTTGTGAGAGAGAACTTTTTCTAGGATGAAAAGCTATGATCCTTGATCAGGAGACGACGGTGTTTGTGTAATTTTTCCTTCTTTAAGGCGTGCTATTGGAGATGTTGGACTTCTGGTGTTGTTTTGGTGGTATTAGTGTCGCTGCTATAAGGAATTGATCGCTGTAGCGGGACTTTTTATTAAAAAAATCATTTTTCTAGCTTGTGTGCATCCGTAAGACGCTAGGGTTATTGCCTGGATATAATTGCATCTCTGCAATATTAATATATACCCTTTGTAAAAAAATAAAAAAAAAATAATACATTAGAGATGTTATGAAGAGCGGGGAGTTGCATGTCTACGTACATGTTTTGTTTTGGTTTCCATTTGATAGGGAAGATCTGCATGCTTACCCTCTATTTTGAAAAACAAAATGTTTTTTTGCGTATCATATTTTTTTTTTTGGGTAGGTTGAGTCCTTACATACTAAGTTTGGTGAATACATGCTAGTCTCCAACAGACAGGTTGTATGTGTATCATCTTCTTTTCTGTGGATCCTGCGATGGTGGTGTAAAAAGTTTTAGGCGGCTTTTCTGGTGGTTTTGACCCACTATAAACTATATGTGGATGGCGTTGGGCTCTGCGAGCCATGGGTGATTGTGACGTCGTATGACATTGGGGAACATGCAGATCTTCCATAGTGTGTCTGCAGTGCTCTGTGCATTCTCTCTGTTGGAAAATGCTTCTTGTGCACTTGGTTGGCTGTGGTGTTGTTATTTTCTTGACTGGTTTCAGCTTGAGAACTCGTGCTCAATTGCTGGATTTAATGGTTACACTCTTAGTTGCAGGAAACGACAGTGTATCATGTAACGAATTGATAGGAACATCGGAGCTACACAAGTTGTATAATTTAACTTAATATGCTGCTTTGTTTGAGTATAGGAGCTACACAACCTGTATAATTTTACTTAATATGTTGCTCGTTACTGTTTCCTACTCCCTCCGTTTCAAAATATAAGATATTTTAACTTTATGAAGCTAATGTATATACACCTCTTTTTGTATATAGGTTCGGAGAGATTTGGAGTGAACCTAAACACTAAAAGTGATCTAGATTCATTAGCTTCATAAAGCTAAAACATCTTATATTTTGAAACGGAGGGAGTACAAATGACTAAACCGAAACCCTTGTATACTTAGTTATCAATTTTGATTCTACATGCCAATCTATGATTATGATTGGTATTTCTTAACTCACACGTAAACTTGGAGCGGCCAAAGCATCATATTGGCAGCACTATTGAGCAGATCAGAAGTACTCAGGCCTGGAATTGGTGATCTGTAAGCTACAGCGACTGTTATCACCAAGCCCATATTGGAAGCAAGATGAGAAAACAAAACAAATAAGGTACATCAACACTACGATGAGGATTGTCTTCCTTTCACTTGTGTTAGTTATTATGCAAGCTTATCTAATCGATATCAAGCATAGAAACAGAAAAAACTACATTGAAAGTGCAAGTTGTCAAATTATGATATGGCACAATCAAAAAAATATCTGGATGCCATATCAGTACTGTAACTGAAAATAAAATATTTTGGCTCTCCAGAAAAAGAGACCAAAAGTATGTCACTCTCTAAACTGCACCAGTGACATGTGAACATGAATTGTCCTCTGTTGCCAGACTTATCATCACTAATGCCTGTCTATCTAGCCTTCCGCTTTTCACCATGGGTCTGTTCATGCTGGTAGATGGAACACACCAAGGGTGTGATAAGCATAGGGGCAGATTCTTCTAGGAAGGGGATGGTAGACAGAAGGAAACATCATTGGGTCAACTGGCCAGAAGTGTGCAAGCCACGAGACTAGGGTGGTCTAGGCATCATGAATTGTAGGCTTATGACTATAGCTCTCAAGGTCAAGTGGATTTGGCGTTTATTCGTCGAGTCATCCCAGAACAACATCTGGTTATAAATCGTCAAAGCCAAATACCATGGAGCTGTTGGCATCTTCAATTCAACACAGGTGGGTGGATCCCCAATCTGGTGTAGCATTCACAAGGTTAATGAGTACTTCAAGTTGGGTGCTTGTTTCCATATGGGCAATGGTACGAGAGTTGAGTTTT
Source organism: Avena eriantha (assembly GCA_910589775.1). NCBI lineage: Eukaryota > Viridiplantae > Streptophyta > Magnoliopsida > Poales > Poaceae > Avena > Avena eriantha. Next base: position 140,235,683 of record OU342746.1, read on the forward strand.
GGTCTGATTGGTGGTCGGGAGATGGCCCTCTGTGTGACAGATTCCAGCGGCTCTACAATATCGCTTCCAACCCTACCATGCTGGTGTGTTAGGCCTTCCAGGGTGGAAGCTGGCACATTCACTTTCGCAAGTCTTTTGGTGAGGAGGAGACTGCCTTGTTTGAGCTGCTCGTTCAGGAATTGTCTGTAAACCTACCGCCGCAAGATCCAGACCAGGTGTCATGGGCCCTGAAGCCATCAGGGGTGTTCTCAACTCACTCTTTGTTTGCTGCCATAAACTGGGTGATTTGGACCACTATAAATTCACAATTGAAGCTAAATTTTCTAGGCAACCTTCGGTGTGTACTTACCGTGTGCTTATCTTGTTACAGCAGTGGAAGCCTCTCATTAAGCCTGAGGTGATCGCGCTCCTGGACGAGATGATTGCGAAGCTGAAATCTTCCTATGCTGATACTTCATCACCTCCTGCGCAAACGCAAGACGGGCCCTTTTTCAGTCGTTAGTTTAAGACCCTTTTTCAGTCCTTAGTTTAAGACTGTTGTCTTCTGCAACTTTGCACGTTTATATTTGCTGCCTACAGGCATTGAGTTGTAAAACTTAAACTAGTATCCCTAGTGTGTTGTTGCTACCGTTTGGCCGTGGAGCCTTATTATTAAGTTAAAGCCGGGGGCACCGACGGTTGGTGCCACACCGTTGGTGCCTATTATCTAAACATGAACATGAATCATTTAGCCATAGAAACCCTGCACTATCCAGTATTATTCTTACTTCTAGCTTCCAACTACTGTTGCATCAACAAAAGCATGTGAATAGTACAATGAGAACAATGCTACTACAGTGCCACATTGGTGCACTACATAAGAGTCAAACGTCCTTGGAGATAAGGCAGATCCTAATTCTGCACTATCGCAAATTTCTCAATCTTAGAAGGGACGCTGATTACAATGAAACCTTCAAGCAATTTGAAACCTGAGTAATGGCCAATGAAAAAGGTAAGTAACATATTTAAATTTCAGAAGCAAGTCTTGCTGATAATATAGATAATCCAGAGGTGATCTAACTATGCTTCACCTTGACATCCAACATCAACTAAACTATGTTCACTAGCAAAAAAATTATCTTATCTTGCCAACAAAGCTAATGTAAAAACAAAATATGTACTCCCTCTGATCCATAATAAATGCTATCACTGATTTAGTGAACTGGACTGAGCCACACTTCTATGTCACACCCCTGCTGTCTTGAACCTGGAAGGGACCATTGTCCCATGGCTCGAGAACCTCAATTCTCATAGAAGTGAAGAACTGGAGCTGCTCACACTTGAGCAAGAGTGGAACAAGCAGCAAAAGAAACAATTAAAAAAGCTGTTACTTCATCACAACGCAGAGGACCAAGTAAGCTAACTGACCAATTCACCATAACTGGAAAAAATATTAGAAAAATCCAAAAACAAATCACCATATACTTATAAAACTATTTTTAGAATAAATCTACTAGAACATTCATATGTTGAGAGGAAATAGTGACTACTCATCAGATAGAAAGACCACTTTCTTCCTAGCACAAATTCAAATGATAGAAATTACATTGTGATGAGCTCAACAATAACGATCAACTTAAGCAGTGCATTAAACTGGTATGTTCGTAGCCAAGATTTAACTGAACCACGAAATTCAGAGCAAGAAGAAAACCACCTTCCATGGAAGTTATCAACAAAAATCTGTCAACCAAATAATGAAATCACTGTCCACCCTCAAATACTCCACAAAATGTATTCTGGTCTTAATAGATATTTATCCCCCTTCATTGATATTAGCATTATCGGAGGCCATAAAACTACATTAGCTCCACTTCGAAGAGCAGAACAGAAGTTCTAAAAACAGAAATGGAAGTGAAGTAAGACAACTACAAACACTTATGATTGTTCTACTCAAGCGGCACCAGCTTATTTTAGATGCAACATAGCTAATCTCAGCTAAAATCTTTCAACCTTCTCTTTAGCAGATCCAAGGACTTCTTTCGAGCATTCTGCACCATGTTTCTACTTGAAAGGCTCCCAAACAAACTGTCTGGAGCATCCCTGAACTTGTCACAGATGATGGCTACCTTCTTCTGGTCCAAGGACCCATAATTCTTCTCTCTGATTACAGCATTCATGAAGCTCTCAGGCTGGTTGCTGAGCAAAAGATTGGTCAGCTGCCTAATTTCGACTAGGCAGTCTTTGAAACTTGGTTCCTTTCCAAGGTCCGACAACCCAGTGCTGCGAAATCTCTCTTCTGCAAAATCTTCTAACGATCTCAGGTCAATGTCAATACCTGCAACAGCATTGACATTGAACCTTTTCACCCTGTCACCAAGAAAAACTGTAATTATAGAGTCTGAGACGTGGCTAAGTGCACCAGAAACGACCTTGAAGAGGGCCTCCCTAGGCAAAACCGGTTGTGCAGTCGATACCACCATGTCAAGGTAAATGAGGACTTCATTCATGTAGTCATTTGCATGCTCTGGGGTTTCCTCTGCTGTCCAATTGATGCTGCTCAACAGCAACATAAATTCATCAATCTTGGAATTAGCCAAGGTTATTAATCCATTGAACGCTGCATTTTGGGAGGCTTTGAGCACAGCTCTAGCAGTCAACCCAGAATGAGGCTTCTCAAGAAACCGTTTAGGAAGACCACAAAGCTGGGCAGCATGCCAGAGGAATGTATCACATGACCGCTCAAGAATAGCAATATTTCCAGCAATCTGTACCAGCTGTGCAATCTCCAAACTACCACTATGTATCAATTTCAGGAGACCATCATTTAGTACCTCAATTAAGAGCTTGTCTAGGTATCTTTTGACCACATCATAGGAGTTCATCATTACACCATATGACAAATAGCTTACCAAATCCTCAATAAAAGAATGCACAATACGGCAAGCACCGGGAACTGAAGAGGAAAATGGAGCAACATATGGCAAATCAGGGACTACATGAATGGGCTCAAGTTGTAATGCTGCGACAGTCATGTTGTACTCATTTTCCTTCTCTATAACCATCCTTTCATACGAGTCCTTAGCAAAGACACCTTGTATCTGCTTCCGACAGTCAGAAACAAGCAGCTCACGATACCTGTCCTTGTTTTTCTCAAGAACCTCCAGCAAAGATGAAGCTTGATATCCATACTTCTTCATGGTAGCACCCAGAAGAGAGACGTAATCTTTTACAAGAAGGTGGTGGTTAGCAGCATCCATGCGAGTGAACTGTTCCGCTAAAATAGATGTAACCTTAGAAATAGATGCTTCCCACATTGTCTCAATCTGGCTCTGAGATAGAAGTCCCTCTGCAGTTCGAAGAACACGGTCTTCAACAATAAAAAATCCAGCTACCTGAGCAAGGAAGTGCTGGTGGGACTCGAGGAAAGGTTGTGCTGTAGAAATCTGCATGTCCAAGTTAAGCTGCATGAGCCTGTTACTGCAGTAATATTCTCGAAACTTCTCCCCAAGGCCAAGGCATATGTGAATGTTGTATGCTCGATATACTGGTGTAAGATCAAACTCTAGTGTTGATTCCTCATCTATGAACTGCACATCCAATGCATAAGCATGCTCATTAAACCCGACACGGCTACAATCTTCTGCTTCCCTCTGCCGGGCACGCATTCCCTCATCTTTCTGACGATCCAAAGAGGCCTGGCGTATCGAGGCCTGTCCAATCTCCATTGCAGACTTCCTGATATACACAAGCCACTCATTAAACTCACCGGAAACTTTCTTCTCGATGTACAGCTTCACCATCGGTATTTTTTTCTGAACAACCTTCTTAAGAAGCTTGAGAGGAATATTTTGCAGGTAGTCCTTCTCAATCAGCTCCAAAGTCTTCAATGCAGTGTGAAACTTGCCTTGAGCAATGTCCCTGTTGCACACCTGACAGAGGCTGGTGACCTGCAGACAGATCTTCAATGTTGCCAGCGCTTCCCCAAGGTTCTTATTCGCGGCATACAACTCGAGAAGCTCATCAAGCTTCAGCAGTAGGGCACTAGCAACCTCCTGCAAGCGGAGATTCTCACCCGACAGAGCAGCCTTGAGCCCATCAGCATCGACTAACACCCCACGCAGCTCGTCGACCGCGAGGATGAATTCCTCATAGTGAAGCCTACATAGCTCCTCGATCTCAACCTCCTTCCTCTTGGCGATACCTCTGAGGTTGTGGAAGAGATCCTCGGGCTTCCCAGACTCGAAAGCATGCCGCACAATGGGGCCCAAATCCTCGTTGTTAGAGACGAAGCCAGCGAGGGCCGTGGCAATTCCGCCATCTCCATTCTCCCCAGCACCCCTCTTCTTGCTCTGTGCAGTCATGGTTTAACTGCAAAACAAAATGGAAAGCAACCATTTAGCATTCAGACTTATGATAAGATCTAGACGACACAGATGGAACAACGAAGAAGTAGAGAAATCCACAAAACCAATTTTCTTGTAGGATGCAAAAGTATCAAACAATTTTAGTTTTTTTCTTCCTGATGAAAATAAACGGCTATCGGTATGAGTTCAGGCCTTCAGGGTAACAAGACACCAAGATACATGGCGGATGCACCTGCACCTTGACGGTCCCACCAATGGGTACCGGGATCAGCTGGAGAAGATCTTGAAGAAGAGGGATCTGGTCGGATTCAATTGATTCACGGCAAAGAAAAGGCCAGAGCGAAACGTAACAACAACCCAAGCAAAGCAAACTATGGCTTACTTACCCAAGGAAAAGGAACCGCGCCCGGGTGTTGGTCCGGCTGAGGGGGGTAGGACGCCAGAGATCTCCCGCCGCCTCGAGGTAGCAGGCGTGCTCCGGTGGGAGGAGGAATGGAGGCGGCTTCGGCGACGCGGGATTTGGCGGCGAGGGGTTTAGACGGAGGAAACAGGGGGGCGATGGAAGCCAGCTACGGGTGAGGCGAATGAGGGGCAACAAGGTTTAGCTGTTTTCTTTCTTTCTTTCTTTTTATTAGTATTATCAATTAAATTATTACTCAACAAGGTCGATCATCGAACCGGAGACAGACAGTGTATGTAGCCTACAACGAAAGATATAATACGGAGTAGTAATTAATTAAGCTATAGCCGGAATGGATGTACAATCAGATATGGGCAGAGCATGTATGCTGACGCTGAAGAACAGAACAGTCTTCAAAGACACCTCTCGCAATAATTGCTGCTCCAAGCTAACACTGCAATCTTCACCAGCCGCTGTTCAGATTCAGGTCAATTAGAAAGCAATCAAGGAGATAGAGAGGCTGAGCCAAATCTACCAGCAGCAGAGCCTCAAGAATGCGGAATCCCCCTTGGTCTTGGTGGGGAGAGATTCCTCTAAACCCTATACCCCAAACAACATTTCTTATGGCAAGAGGAAGGATAGGTGCACAAATCGGAGGCTGCGGCACATCTATTGATGAGAGGACCGGCAGAAATCAAGAAGAAACATAGTCGGGGAGGTGATCCGTAGAGGGGGAAATCTCTGGGATGGTAGGGGGCGACGAAGGAAGCCGCCGGCGTGGGAGCACGGGTGACAGAGCAGGAGGGGAAAGGAGGTGGATAGTTACCGGAGAGAAGGCTGCGTCGTCGTGGTCGCCCTCGGACGTGTCGTCCCCGCTTGTGCTGTGCGTGCGCCGCCGCTCGCTAGTCTTTTCGCTCGGCCGTTCTGGACGAGGCAAAGGTAGGCGTCAGAGCACGAGAAACACAGGTCTGCGTCGTCTGTCCGTCTCCATCTGTTGCGTCGAGGAGAAAGCCGAGACCCGTTCGTGGAACGGGACGGACACCACGAGGACCAAGCTGCCGTACCCAAAAAAGAAACAAGGACCCGTTCGTGGATACAGCGACAGATTCCAAGCTCACGAGAGTGAGCCAACGCCAACATCTATCTCTACGCTACAACCAGACAAGATAAATCTTTACATTGCAAGTATATTGAAGATCGTCGTCCCGGTTACAAGAAATTCTATCATGAAAGCACTGTCTAGCTAGTTCTTGAGCAGTTTTATTCGCCCCCATAGATAATGTATAAAGATAACATTTCCTATAAAAGATGCCAAATCGATACAATCTGCAAATATTGCTGCCGATTAATTCCACCAATGCATCTCGGGTGCACAGCTCAACTATTTCCACCGACCCCCCCCCCCCCCCCCATCCTTCATGGTAATTGCTTCAGCCATAATGGTACGTGGGCAAGAATTTGGTTGATGCTGCAATAAAATGGCCTTGGTATGCGGATTAGGTTTGGTCTATCTTGTCTCATTGTTACTCACCTAGGTTTAGAATTTTTAGACACATTCGATGTAATCGAAGGAATCAACATATTACACTGATGAAGGGGTGGTAGGCTCTCATCAAGTGTTCGGCGGCCTATGATCCACCAAAGATACTAGCAGGCGGCAAAGATTATTTTCTTAATGCCAATAGTATCAACATCTTGTTTGTGTTTGATAATTGGTGTGCATGCTTTTCTTTGTGTTGTAATGTATTCTTGTCATCTTCTTCTCTTATCGTATCATTTATTGAGCTTGTTTCCCTGTAGATTAGGAAGACGAAATTTAAGAAATTAGATGGGATTAGCGGTGTTTGTAATATTGCAACGGTATTTTTGACAAGTGGGGGCGGTGGCACCGACAAAGTTCGTTCTTGGAGCTGCTCTTTGAGCTTGGTGTCTCAGTTTTCGAGATGAAAACCCTAGTATGACCTTCGGTGGTTGTACCTGTTGATAAGTGCATTTTTGCAAAACTTTTAAGCATAGATTTTGTGCAATAATTCACTCGTATCAGGATCATTCTAGCTATTACTATACCTTATATGCATGATTACAAGTTCTTACCATTTTCATATTAGTGTTGCACAACTATTGTTTTTTATTAGTATTTTCTTACTTTTCCTTGTCTTTCATATGTGTGTAGGTGTTATGGATGTATATGGACAAAGCAAGGCAAAAGGAGCAAATAGAGGGCAATATGGAGGGGTTATAGGCACCAGACTTAGCCATATGAGGGGTGGAAAAGGTGTTTTTTCCATCAACTTCAAATAAATATCCAAGACCATGGTGTTGTAGCCCTCTCCATACAAATCCAACGAGCTGAAGAACACCCAAAGTATGAAGAAATGGCGGCCATTATACGAGGAAGTCAAATAGTTTAACGAGCATCGGTACGGGCGTGTGTGCCCATACGGCCTGCCTGTACTACGTGTTCTGGGCAAAAAAAAAACTTCTAGATCCGACGCATTTCTTCATGGAATTTGCCCCCACTCGTCCCTAGACATTCGTCCCTAGACATTCCTTAGGTCATAAGGAACACAGGAGCGGGTCTTGGGGAATCTCCCGTGCATATATATAAGAGAGGAAGGATCCAAGGGAGAAGGCATCTATCCTCCATACTCCACAACAGAGCCATGTCGCCGCCTCCTCCATAGTCGTCACGCCGTCTCCATGCTGATCTCCATCACCCCCACACACAAGAGGAAGAAGGGACTTGGATCTTGAAAGCTTCAACACCGATCAACATCATCATCATCACCAATCCCCTTGTTTAATTGGTTGTAATTCCAATTACCATCGTGGATTTGCACTTGTGTACATTCATACATTCATACTCTATTCACATTACCATGATGATGTTGATTGCCTTCATAGGTGAGTAGTTCCCTTTTGTTCTTGGGGAGAGATGGTGGAATCCTAGTATTATTATGACTTTAAATAAAGATGATCTATAACTTTATTCATGGATATGTATTAGTTTTCTTTCTTGATGTTGTGTGAAGTCGACCATATAACATTTTCCCTTTGGGACAAGGGAGGAAACTGCCCTTGGGCATGTGGTGGTGTGAAGGTTCTAAGTGACATATTGCATTGGATCATTACTCATTTGTTCAAGGGGTAATAAAGGGGACTCATATATCCTACTCCAATAACTATGGGATTAACCCTTAATAGCAGGGAATCATGGGTGTCTTACCTAAGAAGATTACTGTTGCGGTTATGAGGGATAAAATATAAGATGGCTTGTCTTTGATCATATACTTTGGAGATCCTCTTATACATACGCATAAAGAAAGACATAGATATATCATAATCATGAATTACACAATTTCTAGTGGTGGATCCTACACTCTCCGAGAACTCGTTAGTCATATTGCAACTCCCACAATCACACTCGCATGTTCTGTTGGATCCGCAGCATAGAAAACAAAAAATTATGAGAACTACACGCCAAGATCTATCTACTAGGTACAAAGCAATGGGTGAACATACATCCAACGAGAACTTACCCTCGAAGACAACGAGTTTTGTTAACGAGTAGAAACTCGTGGTTGATGTAGTCGTACACTTGCCGATCTCAAGATCGTGAGGAAGTCCGAGCGCCGCAACTCAGCAGCGCATCCGTACTCGCACACACGTTCAAGCCACCGGACAACCTCCACCTCCTCGCTCCAGTAATCCAGCGGAAGCAGCAACTCCTTCCAGACGAAATGCCACCGGGAACATGTATCTCGCTAATCCGAGACCATGGGGGAATAATTCTAGAGGGGGAGAGAGATCCTTCACAAGGAGGTGTGAGGAAGAAGGAGGGAGAGGGTGGCCTTTTATAGGAGGAGGGGGGCCCCTCCTTCATGGCCGGCACATGGGGGAGGTGACCCTTCACCTCCTCCATTCATGTGGTGGTAACCCCTCCACATTAATATGCCTCTTCACATTCCCTTTTAAAGTCCCCACTTTAAATGCATTAAAATTCTCCAAGTTTAATGCTCTCTCATTTAATAAAACTCTTTTATTAAATTTATTCAGAATTTTGTTAATTACTTTAATTAACAAACATTCACATATAACCCCTTGCAATATTTTAATATCACATGCAGAACCACTTTCTGCAATTTCACCTGAAACAATTCCGGTTTCTATCGAAACAATTTCTGCGCTTTGCAATTCTTTCATCTGAAACATATGTGCTCCAAAATGGTGTCCGGTAACTCTTAAGTGTGTCACCCTACGGTTCGTGAATAATGCAGACATGATTGAGACTCCTCTGAGATCAATAATCAGAAGCGGGACCTGGAGATCCATACTGATTCCTACACATTAAACGATGACTTCTGTGATTGTGAGAACCATTAACGCTAGTAAATAAATCCCTTTGTCTCGCGATATATTACATGTACGAGATTCGATCATTGGTATCTCCATACCTAGTTTGATCACGTTGCCGACATGCACTCTTTTCTCGTTCCCATGATATAACATTCTAGTGATCACATCACTTGCTTGCAAGCTATCTTAATGTGATATCACCGAGAGGGCCCAGAGTATATCTATCTGTCATCGGGATTGACAAATTCCACTCTTGATCCATGAGCCTCAACATAACACCTTTGTAGTACTGAACCCACCTATATAGTCACCCTGTTACGGTGTGACGTTTGGTGTTATCAAGATACTCTTCTGGTGTTAGCAATTAACATGATCTCATGGTCTAAGGACTAAGATTACTTCGTATGATATTATAGCAATATAAACATAATGACTTTGATCGTAATGCTATACTTCGGATGAATGTTCATCACATCATTCCACCAATGTTGTGACCTCGTTATTAACAACATCCAATGTCCATGATCAAGAAACCTTGATCATCTTGTTAATCAACGAGCTAGTCTGTAAGAGAGGCATAACTAGGAACCCTTTTTGTTTATTAAACACACATGTATTGACGTTTCCGATCAATACAATTATAGCATGCAAAATAAACATTTATCATAAACATGGAATAAGATAATAACCACTTTATTATTGCCTCTCGGACATATTCCCTTCAGTCTCCCACTTGCACTAGAGTCAATAATCTAGTTTGAAAAACTTTGCGTATTGAACACCTATGGCTTTCTGGTATTGCATATACGCGATTGCTAGTGGTTAACATAATCTCCGGATCTGACAGTTTCAGGTTCGTGTGTATTTGCATGTCTTTGCATCTCTACGCATCACTCATTCTCAAATGAGATGGCATTGTATAAATTTGGTCCTTTGGTGAGACCTTTAGTTCGTTCGGCTCAAAATATGTTGATATTATTATCACACAATATATCTTCATAGTATTAGCCCACTTTGAACCACACCTAGTTTGATAACAAACTACTTAACACAAATGCCCTCCTTTGCCGCTACTATAGCAGTTATATACTTAGCCTTTTGTTGTAGTATCCGTCACAATGTCTCAACTTTGGAACTCATCCAAATCCATCATGGAACATCCTTTCCATTACATTGCGCCACCCATAGTCTAAATTGAGATAAATTTAATTTGTATCTTGTGACAAAACTAGTATCAATGTAACACTTTACAATGAACTACTTTTAACTATTTGTCACTTATACATGATATATTCTTAGTTCTTCCAAAGCTCATAAGAATATCTTTACTATTGTCCAATGATTATATTATGAATCATTCTGGTATGTGCTCATAACATTTAGAGCATAGGACATTCTGGATATATACATATCATGGTATAATCGATCAAAATCTTCATGTGATTTTACTCACCAAGTGTTGAAACACTTGAATCTTGATACAATCATTTCCATGCAGCAAGAACCTTTCTTGTTGTTTCCATATTGAACCCTTTCAATATCTCATATATGTATGTCTGGTACAACCATATTAGCGCCTCAATTTATCCATATAGATATTGATGCCTAATATTCCGGTTTTGCCCGAGTCTTTCATCAAAATCTTATTTTAATGAAATTCTTAACTTGTGTCAATCCAAGGTACATCATTTCTAATCAACAATATGTGCTCTACATAATGTATTAGAAATATGTCTCAGCGCTCCCACTTAATTTCTTGCAAATGCAAGCATATTCATCATCTCCGATGAATTTAAACTCTTTTAACAGTTTCATCATGGTGAAGATTCCAACTCCGTTATGCTTACTTCAACTATTGAAGTTTGCATGCCATTTTAGCACCCTTTGAATTAACAAAACCCTTCGGACTGTGTCATGTACACGTCCTAGGTAACCATTCTATTCGAAGAACCTTGTTTTGTTTATTCAACTACCATATACCAAATTATATGTAGTGGTTACTACATTAATCCGTCAAGACTAAATATCGCTATGAAAGATCAAATCCTGTCATAGTCAACTCCTTAAACATTGCCGTAAACTTCTTTTCGACATGTCGACTATTTCATAGATGTTAAACATCCATGTCTATTTATTTATAGATCCAAACACAACCGATAGGCTTCATGCCTTTCCGGAGGGTCTTCCAAGTTGAGAAACTTGATTTCTCGTGTATGGATACTATCACGGATTCTATGACTTCTAGTCATTTTATGGAGTCAGGGCCCATCATCGCTTCTTTGCATGTAGTCGGTTCATCATTGTCAAAAAAATAACGACTTGCTTATCAAATCTTACTATTTGATTCTTACCGACCCACACGGTTCAATAGGAACTCTAATCTCCGAGATCACACCTTTTGTAATCACGGGAGCCATGAGCATTGTGGCCGCCACCGGGACACTTTCCGGCGCTGCGCTACTTAGCACATCTAGCCAAGGTTCAACAACCTTATCAAAGTTCTATTGTCCTCCCACTTAACTTTTCGCGAAAATTCCTTCTCAAGAAACTTGACGTTCCAAGTAACAAACTCTTTTGTCCTCGGTGTTATGGAGAAATTCCCAACAAATTCTTTGGGATAACCTACAAAGACGTGCTTATCCGACTTTGGTTGTAAACATTTTACTTATGCTTAGCATACCAAAATTTAAGAAAAGACCATTCGAGTTTTATCCCAAACCATAACTCATATGGTGTCATTTCAACAGATCACGATGGTGCTCTTTTCGGTGTAAAAGCGGTAGTCTCTAAAGCTTCAATCCTTAAAACATAATGGCAGTTTTATAAATGACACCTTTGATCTTACCATGTCAAACATGGTTTGATTTCATCTCTCGAATATGCCATACTCCTATGGTTTATCGGGAAACACACATCATGGAACAACTCCTCAAATCTTAAGTGTTTTGCTAAACATGTAACTCAAATATCTTCCTTTATGATCAAATCATAAACTCTTTTATTTTCTTCTTACAATGATTTTCCACTTCATCTTGAAGGTCTTTGAACAATTTTCAAATATTTCATACTTCTTCCTTATTAAGTAAATATATAGATATATTCACTCAAATTTTCAGAGAAAGCACATGAAGCAAAAAGATCCATCGCATATGGCTACACGTAATGGACTATGCACATCAGCATGCACAATTTCCAATAAGCTAGTCATTCGTTCCTCTCTGGCCTATGGACGGAGTTTCAATTATCTCGAGGAAAGTCTCACATGTGTCAATTGATCAAAATCAAAGACTCCAAAAAATCCATCAACATGGAGTTTCTTCATGTTTTCTTTCCAATATAATTTAACAGCGATGTTACTTCATAAGTGATCTTTCAATCATTTGTCTTGTGACATTTTAGCAATAGTGTTTATGGATCTGATTTCTACCACTAGACTTGTAAAAGTTCATCCATCCTTTATGGAATACGGTAATTATTTAAACAACCATTGTTCTCATATACCGGAACAAAATAACAATTATTTAAACAAATCTTGAAGGCTAGGTTTGATGACAACGAAAAAACACAATAACACTTTATTTGTTTTCGATGAACATCATCACTTATTCTCTTGCTAGTTACTTAGGCCATTGCAGTTCATGAATTGTGTTGTCCTGTATGACACTTCATACCAACCAATTCGGTATCCAATATCGGTATCCAATACCTAAGAACCACATTGTTTAACAAGCAAGGAATACAGCCATAACATGTATATCTTCTATATACTTAAGTTGGACATCTCCAACCTTTTCTTTTCTGCCAAATATTTTATAGATTCTCTTTCAGCAATTCCTTTTCCTTTTAAAAGAATCTATCAACATCAATTGTGGTGTCATTCACATGACACATAGTACAAGGCGTATATAGTCAAATACTAATACCTTTGGACTTGCACTTTGAAGTGGATCACCATCATCAAATGTTTGGTGTTCTTTCAAAAATCCATTCTTTAGTAATCTATTAGTGTAGTAAACATTTTACTTACATCTTCTATTCATCCTTATCATGACAACTTTCATGATCAAGCTACTATAGCCTATAAGGAAGAAACGCGGGTATAATATCAGTTCCCAAAACCTTTTTGGTAGATTAGGACGCCTAGCGTCTCCAACCTTCACAAATTCTCATACAAATGAGAACATGTATTGTGCTAAATTATAGTCTATCATAATGCAACCAAAAAATATTGTTTCAGATATCACAATATCTTTCACACATGATGGTTTCTGAAACAATTTTCAGCTCCAGTATAATCTTGATATTAAAACAACTTTTGAATATCAATAATCATGGAGGCAAACATGATACTTTAGATACTAACATTGGAATTCTTACTCTTGATTTAATACTACTTATTAAACTTCATGGAGTAAATAGAGTTTGCTGAAAGTTTGCAATAGGACTTATAAACATTAAATTGACATTAAAAACAATACGATACCAGTTCGTAAAGTAAATATCCAAAATTCTGTAGTTCTATTATCTCAATTAAAACTAAGCATAAGGTAGTGAACGGACGCCAATGAATACAACAAATTAGAAAATTCACTTCGATTTAGTTTATGACAAATTGAGTTTGACTAATCCAAATTAGAAATGAACTCCCACTCAAAAACGACATCCCTCGTGCCTTTTTGGTGATTACATGAACCAAATCCACTACACCAAGTCCGATCATCACGTGAGTCGGTGTAGCTTCAAAGGCGAGCATCTATACGGGCATCATATCAACTATATGACTCATGATTAACCTTTCGGTCCGTGTTCCGAGGCCATGTCTGTACATGCTAGGCTCGCCAAGTAAGAACCTTAGTACTCGCGTGTGTAAAACTGACTTACACCCGTTGTATGAAAGTGTAGAGTCGAGTACACCCGATCATCATGTGATGTCTCGAAACACGATCCATAGAACGATGCATACTCAAGGAAGAAAACATTTTATCTTGATATCTAAATGAGGGATCATCTTACAATGCTACCAAAAGCGCCAAACTAGCAGTATAAGATGCTAACTTCTAATGTGTAAAGTGAGATGATATGGTCCATGCATTTGATCTCTATCATTTGCATCGTGGTATGATCTCTATCATTCCTTTGTGTGTAAGGCCAAGGTCTATGGAACTTACACGTTGAATGTGTTGTAAGAGTATCTATCATACATCTACTTACAACAATACCATATCAATACACTAGCCCAGCAACGATCTAAACTAGACGCCTCTAATTTATCAATTGCAAGTTTTACGTGGCTTAGGGCTTTCAGAGATAGAATCGTTCTCACCTACGAACATGAACCACAACGAGGATAACCAAGTTATTAGCAACTCGTTGTAAATCAGATATTGACTATAGTAGGAGAGATAGACACCCGCCAGCCACTTATGCCAAACAAGTTACATGTCAGTCGTGGAACCGGTCTCATGTACGATGACATGTAAGGTTGGTCCGGGCCGCTTCATCCCACTATGCCACAAATATCCAAAATACATAGAAGATGCAACAACATGATCAACATCACCCACATATAAACATATGTGTACTACATGTGCAAAGCACCTACGCATAGATCATGCTCAGATACCACTATTGGGGTTAGTAGCATAGAAAACAAAAAATTTCCTACGATGAGAACTACACGCCAAGATCTATCTACTAGGTACAGAGCAACGGGTGGACATACATCCATCGAGAACTTACCCTCGAAGACAACGAGTTTTGTTAACGAGTAGGAACTCGTGGTTGATGTAGTCGTACACTTGCCGATCTCAAGATCGTGTGCAAGCTATCTTAATGCGATATCACCAAAAGGGCCCAGAGTATATCTATCTGTCATCGGGATTGACAAATTCCACTCTTGATCCATGAGCCTCGACATAACACCTTTGTAGTACTGAACCCACCTATATAGTCACCCTGTTACGGTGTGACGTTTGGTGTTATCAAGATACTCTTCTGGTGTTAGCAATTAACATGATCTCATGGTCTAAGGACTAAGATTACTTCGTATGATGTTATAGCGATATAAACATAATGACTTTGATCGTAATGCTATACTTCAGATGAATGTTCATCACATCATTCCACCAATGTTGTGACCTCGTTATTGACAACATCCAATGTCCATGATCAGGAAACCTTGATCATCTTGTTAATCAACGAGCTAGTCTATAAGAGAGGCATAACTAGGAACCCTTTTTGTTTATTAAACACACATGTATTGACGTTTCCAATCAATACAATTATAGCATGCAAAATAAACATTTATCATAAACATGGAATAAGATAATAACCACTTTATTATTGCCTCTCGGGCATATCCCCTTCATGTTCTTGTTTACTCTAGTAATTTATTTTGTTCTTTCTTACTTTTGCACTCAATCGAACACACACTGTATACACTCTTTCTTGGAATTAGACACAACTTACAAGTAATCTCTAGTGAATAGTAAAGAGGGGCATAAAGACCTCTACCGATATCTATCTGTAGTTTGATACTCTTACTTTGAAACTAGCTATAAATGATCTATGCACTTGTAGTCATCAAGCTATTTTCTGGCGATGTTGCTGGGGAGCTAAGCACTTTTGGTCTTTGTCTTTAGTTACTAGTCTATTATTGTTGTACTAAAGTTGTTTATAAGCTTTAAGTTATTTATGTTTATTGATTTATGTTTTATTGCTTTTACTTATTTGAAAAGAGCAAAAAAATATAAAACCAAAACACATAAAATATTCATTGCTAGTCATCTCTTCCAATATGAATTTATATGAACATTATATCCTACGAAAGACGCATACAAACATGCATACTTCTTTAGATAAATCTGTGAGATTTTAAGTTTAATGCTTTTACTGATGATGAAGTTAAATTCAAATTATTTGGTCAAACTCTTGTTGATAAAGCTCACACTGGGTTCAAAGTTTGTCCCATAGATATAACTGATACATGGGAGAGGTTGTCCTCCATGTTCTTGTATAATTTTTTTCCAGAAAGCAAGTCCCCTGGTGCAATACGCGTCCTTGCCCATTTTAGAAATCTCCTAGGAGAGAGCCTATTTGATGGCTACAAAAGATTAGATTTACTTGATAACTATCCTAACCATGGATATCCACCATGGTACGTTTTATATACGTTTTATGTAGGACCAAGTGCAAGAAATAGAGACGAATTAGACTCCTCTAATAGAAACTTTAAGAAACTTGATATTAATACAGCTTGGAATCTCTTAGATACTATCCACCATGAGGAAGAAAATAGTTCTATAAATATGAATGCATTAAAACATTCCTCAACACTGGTAGAGTGGAAGACTTGAGTGAGAATTCCCATCTTGGTTCTAATATGATTTTACAGATTTGTGAAACATATACTGAATACTTGCAAGCACCTAAGGACTAGAGTAATTTTGAACCACCTAATGAAATAGAGTTCATGAAGATGGTTAGGAAGCGTATCTCAAATATTGTGGAGGTAACTCCACCCAGATAACTTCCACCAAAATGGCTAGAACATATTATTAATAAAGAGGTGGTAGTTCATGTTGCATCTTCTCAACCATTTGAAGGTAAGCCTAAAGGTACAACTATCACCGAGCTAGCCACATGTTGGGGATATGTGATACGTCGTAAACGTATCTATAATTTTTGATGCTCCATGCTTGTTTTATATCAACTATCTTATGTTTTGTCTACATTTTGAGATATTTTTATACATTTTATGGAACTAACCTATTAACAAGATGCCACAGTGCTAGTTGCCTGTTTTCTGCTGTTTTTGGTTTTAGAAAATCTCGTAAAGAAATATTCTCGGAATTGGACGGGACAAAAGCCAAAGTTCCTATTTTACCAGAAGACTCATGGAGCCAGAAGACGAGACGGAGAGGGGCCATGAGGGACCCACACCACCTGGTGGCACGGGCCAGCCCAGACCGCGCCAGGTGGTGGTGTGGCTGCCTCGGGCGCCCATCGACCTTGCCTCTTCGCCTATAAAAGCCCCCGGGACGAAAACCCTAGAGACCAGATCAGAATTCCCCGAAAAGTTCCACTGCGCCACCGCCACCAAAGAGGAGATTCGGGGGACAGAAGTCTCTGTTCCGGCACCCTGCTAGGACAGGGAAGTTCCCTCAAAGCCATCTCCATCGACTCCACATCCATCTCCATCGCCGTTGCTGACTCCCATGATGAGGAGGGAGTAGTTCTCTCTCGAGGCTAAGGGCTCTACCGGTAGCTATGTGTTCATCTCTCTCTATGCATGATCTTATGAGATCATGAGCTTTGTAATCTATAGATCTATTCTGCTACTCAAGTGCTTTAATTAATCTCTGCTTATCCCCACGTGTGTGAAGTTGACAGTGTGCACACTGTGTGGCATTTTGGCTAAGGTTACATAAATACTTATCATGAGTATAATTTGAGTTGGATGTCTCTATGAGATAGTGGTGTTTGTTGGAACCATCTAGCGCTCAAGGTGACAGTGAGGGGTTATCTAGATGGGGAATACGAACTTTAAGGTGTGTTGTTTATAGCCCTACATCGTCCAACCGGAGAGTAGTTTAGGGTAGCATCATGAAGAGAAGATATTTATATGAGAGTGTCCACTAGTGAAAGTATGATCCCTAGGCCTTGTTTCTAAGCATTGAAACACTATTTATAATCAGTCATGTTACATGTTTGCTTGCTACCACTATTATTTCAGATTGCAATTGCCACTTATAATCATCCATATTACTTATATTTCACTATCTCTTCGCCGAACTAGTGCACCTATATACCTGACAAGTGTATTGGATGTGTTGGGGACATAAGAGACTTCTTGTATCTTGATACAAGGTTTCTTGAGAGGGATACCTTTGACCACTTCCTCCCTGAGTTCTACAAACCTCTGCACTTGGAGGCCCAACACTGTCTACAAGAATAGAAGCGTGTGTAGACATCAAGCTATTTTCTGGCACCGTTGACGGGGAGGTAAGGTAAAAGGTACTCACATCCTCTGGCTACTAAGCTATCTTCTAGCACTGTTGCTGGTGTGTGAGTGCTCGAAGTTATTTCCTTTAGATTCTGCAATCATATCTTTTTGTTTCTTGTTTTTATTTTCACTAGTTAGGCTTAAGGGAAAACAACAACAAAATTAGAGAGCTTTATAGTATTTATCTTGAGTTAAGACATGAAGTGTTTGAAGACAAAATTAAAAAACCTATGGAACTTTATTTGCGTGCTAATAGCAATGTTATTAGTATGAATCCTTTGAACACCATTATTTCTAATGCTATGGAAAATTCTAAGCTTGGGGAAGCTGGTTTTGATGAGCATGATATTTTTAGTCCCCCAAGCATGGAGGAGAAAATTTACTTTGATGATACTATGCCTCCGATATATGATGATTACAATGATGAGTATGATATTTTCAGTCCACCTACTATTGAGGAGAAAATTGATTATGATTACAATATGCCTCCTATATTTGATGATATGGTGATGATAATAATAATGATAGCTATTTTGTTGAATTTGCTCCCACTACGATTAATAAGAATGACTATGCTTATAGGGAGAGTAATAATTATTTTATGCATATGGCTCATGATAAGAATGTTTTATGTGATTGTTATATTGATAACTTTATTCATGATACTACTGAAAGTTACTATGAGAGAGGGAAACATGGTTTTATGTATCTCAACAATATTAAGTTTCCCCTCTTTATGTTGAAATTTTTGAAGTTGCACTTGTTTTGCTTTCCTATGCTTGTTGCTTTGTGCTTTCATGACTTTTTTCTTTAGAAGATTATTTTTCATAGGAAGTGGGTTAGACTTAAATTTGTTCCATATTTGCTTCTTGGTGCTCTCTTTTACTTCAATTCATATTTCTTATGTGAGCATCATCGAAATTATCATGCCTAGCTCAAAGGCATTAAAGAAAAGCACTTATTGGGAGATAACCCAAATTTTTAGTCAATAAATTTTTCTTTTGTTGAGTCTTCGAAGTTATTGCATGAGTAATAACCTCTCCTTACCCTTTTTGTGTGGTTTTTGTGTCAAGAATAACCTCTAATGAGAGGAAAGCAAGATATGGGGAAGTTGCCGTCCCGAAACAGATTTATGCGCGTCACTGTAAAAAATTCATGAAAAATCTCAGTACATCAAATTGAGATGTAATTTTTTGTGCTTCTATCCCAGGTTATTACCCAACTTTCATTAGTTTTTCACTTTTCGATTTGAGCAATAGAAGGTCTTCGGAAAAATCAGTTTTTACCTGCTGGTCTATTTTGACAAATTTCTTCCATTATCTGCATTTGCCTCTAATACATTGCAAATGTATCTATAATTTTTGATGTTCCATGCTTGGTTTTTATCTACTTTCTTATGTTTTGTTCCAACTTTGGAGTACTTTTTACACACTTTCTTGGACTAACCTATTAACAAGATGCCACAGTGCTAGTTGCCTGTTTTTGCTATTTTTGGTTCCAGGAAAGTCAGAAAATCAATATTCTCGGAATTGGACCGGACAAAAGCCAAAGTAGTTATTTTCCCGGAAGATTCACGGAGCCAGAAGGAGAGACGAAGGGGGGCCACAAGGTGGCCACACCACCCCTGGGCGCAGGTCCCCCTGGCCACGCCAGGGCATGGTGTGGGCCCCCTAGCCGGCCACCGACCTTGCCTCCTTCGCCTATAAACTCCTCCTGATGCAAAAACCCTAGATCGTCAATCAGAAATCCACATAAAGTTCCTCTACGCTGCCGCCACCGAAGGGGATATTCGGGGGACAGAAAGTCTCTGTTCCGGCGCCCTGCCAGACGGGGAAGTGCCCCCGGAGCCATCTCCATCGATCTCCACCACCATCTCCATCATCATTGCTGATTACCATGATGAGGAGGGAGTAGTTCTCTCTCAAGGCTAAGGGTTCTACCGGTAGCTATGTGTTCATCTCTCTCTCTATGCATGATCATATTGTGATCATGAGCTTTTTAATCAAGTAGATCTACCTTGCTACTGAAGTGCTTTAATAGATCTCTACTCTCCCCATGTGTGTGAAAGTGATAACGTGCACAACATGGTGGCACTTAGGCTAGAGATTACAAATACTTGTTATGAGTTATATTTGGAGTTGGATGTCTCTATGAAATTTTGGTGTTTGTTGGAACCATCTAGTGCTCAAGGTGACAGTGTGGGGTTATCTAGATGGGAAAGGCTTGCTTTGAGGTGTGCTGTTATAGCCCTACCATGGATTAGAGTGTCCAACCGGAGAGTAGTTTAGAGTAGTATCATAAAGAGAAGATATTTATATGAGAGTGTTCACTAGTGAAAGTATGATCCCTAGGCCTTGTTTCTAAGAATTGAAACATCGTTTGCAACTAGATCTGTTACATGTTTGCTTGCTTCCATCTTTATTTTAGTTTGACTTTAGTCTCTTCCATGCCATCAAAGTATTTTCTAACACCGTTGTGTTATATCCATACCACTTGTATTTTACTATCTCTTCACCGAACTAGTGCACCTATACACCTAACAAGTGTATTGGGTGTGTTGGGGACACGAGAGACTTCTTGTATATTGATTGCAGGGTTTCTTGAGAGGGAATACCTTTGACCACTTGCTCCCTGAGTTCGATAAACCTTGGGTGATCCACTTAAGGGAAAACTTGCTGCTGTTCTACAAACCTCTACACTTGGAGGCCCAACAACTGTCTACAAGAATAGAAGTGTGTAGACATCAAGCTATTTTCTGGCGCCGTTGCTGGGGAGGTAAGGTAAAAGGTACTCACATCCTCTGGTGTGAGTGCTCGAATTTATTTCCTTTAGATTCTACAATTTTGTCTTTTTGTTTCTTGTTTTCACTAGTTAGGCTTAATGGAGAACAACAAAAAAATTAGAAAGCTTTTTAGTATTTTCCCTAAGGTAGAACATGAATTCTTTGAAAAGAAAATTAAAAAACCCTTGGAACCTTCTTTGCACGCTAATAGCAATGTTATTAGTATGAAACTTTTGAACACCTTTGTTACTAATGCTATGGAAACATCTAAGCTTGGGGAAGTTAGTTTTTATAAAATTGAACTTTTTAGTTCCCCAGTTTTAAAGAAGAAAATTTGCTTTGATGTTACTTCATACCCCATATGTGGTAATTCTAATGATACTTGTGATATTTTAAATCCACATACTGAAAGCATCCCTTTTAAAATACCTATAAAAACTGTTGAATGTGTTATGAATAACTCTTATTTTGGAGATGGAACGGTCCATCCTGGTGATCATTTACTCTTTATAAATGAATTATGCGGGTTGTTCAAGTGTGCAGGTATTTCAATGAACCAAGTTAAGAGGAAGCTATTCTCTTTATCACTTAAGGGTGAAAGGATTATTTTTTCTCGTTATGTTTTTGTTGTTGATGACAACTCCTTTTTGTGGTTTAACCGTTTGTCCAAGTTTCAGGTTTTATCTTCGGATGTGTTCGTGGATGTTGTCTCTCAAGGAAGAGCTTGTAGTCGATAGCTTTTATTTTTCACTTTCTCTTGTTTACTTTTTAGGCTACCGTACTATCAAGAGGGAGTCCATCTAGGAAGGTTGTGGGAAATCAATATTTCATGCACAAACCATATATGCACCTCCACAGCCATCCCAGTTTTCGAGTGAGGGAGTGTTTCCTAAGCTGTTGAAGGGGTTTCTGCCCTGACCGGTAGTACCGGCCAGGCAGCGGTAGTACCGCCCAGGGGTTTTCCCAGGGCTGTTCGAGCGGTACTTCCGGCAGAAGATCTGGTCCTATTTCCGATGAAGAGTTTTTGGGCTCAGTAAGACTTCTGTCTAACTTTGCCTATTTGTCGGAAATAGCGTCGGATCTTGGACCGGTAGTACCGGCCAGACCAGCTCCTACCCCCTTGAGCGGTAGTACCGCTCCCTCACCGGTAGTACCGGCCAACATCGGGGACCGGTAGTTCCGGGTGTAGTTCCGGTCATATTTCCGACACTAGGCAGTGCGGGTCAGATAACCTTCTGCCTCGCACTGCCTATTTGGCGGAAATAAGGGCGGAATTTGGACCGGTACAACCGGCCATCCTGTTTTGCGTCCACCGATAGTCGTATGACCGTTACGTGGCCTGGGCTGGACCGGTGATGGCTCGCTCGCCAGTACTACCGGTCAGTCACCAGTAGTACCGACAGCGTCGGGCCTGGGCAGATTCTGCCCATTTGAAGGGGTGCTATTTAAGCCCCCTTCTTCCTCCTCCCATTTTATCTCTTTGTTCTCTCTCTCCTCCATTTTCACAAGAGCTTGACTTGGCTAGATCTCTCTCCCCATCCACCCAAAACTCTTGATCTTTTGAGGATTGGGAGAGGTGACCTAGATCTACACCTCCACCAAAGGAATTTTGATTTCCCCCACTCATCCTTCGTGGATTTCGTTTCTTGGGTTCTTGGAACCCTAGACGGTGTAGGGCATCCTCGGAGCTGGGGCATTTGTTGTAAAGCTCCGTGGTGTCATTGAGGGCCTTCAATTAAGTTGTGAAGCCTCCCCTCAACCTCGTTGTAAAGGTTTTCGGTTGGCGCCTTCAAGGTCACCGGTTAGTGGATTGTGAGGCCACCTTTGTGGTGGTGCTCATCGGAGAAGAAGGTGAGGCCTTTGTGGCACTCGGGTGACCTTGTGTGGCCCCGACACCTCTCCAACATAGACGTAGCTTCTTTGGAAGTGAACTACGGGAATTACATCTCCGTGTCCCCTCGCTGGTTCTTTCGCTCTGCTCCTTTACTTCTTGCATTTACTCTCTTGTTTACCTTTGTGTTACTTGTCATTTAGGGTGTTCGCATAATTGCATCTCTAGTGAACCTTACTTTGTGCTAAGCCTTAAAAGTGGGATAAAAGTTTAAAAATTGGTAGTCTCCTATTCACCCCCTCTAGTCGACCTAAGTTGGGCCTTTAAATTGGTATCAGAGCCTCGGCTCTTACTTCGGGCTTAACCGCCTAAGAGACTATGGCCGACAAAGAGGGAAGTGTGGGTGTAGCCACCAAGAACTTGGCCTCCATGGATGACCTCAATCGTTTGGAGACATCCATGATGACCAAGTTTGAGGAAATGATGACTCTTTTGCAATCCTTAAGCCTACCCCCATGCTAGAAACCCCTCATGATGCATCCCTTGGGGCCGAAGCCCCCTCCTCTCCCGTGCAAGTGGTTTCCCCCGGGTGATTCCCGCGGCAGCCCCAAAACACTTGGGTCTAGGATTTGTGGCTCAAACCACCAAGCTCCCAAGCGAGAGCACCGAGGGGCTAGGTGACTCCTCCTCCAAAGAGGGAGATAGGGATAAGGATTACTCGGCGGTTCCACCACCATTCAAGTATACGCCGGACCCTCCCATTCCCATGCCACACATCATACCTCAAGGAGCACCTCCCATACTAGATACTTCTAACTTCGCCAATTGGCAATATCTAATGCAATCTCATATTTCCAGCTCTTCGATTGAATTGATGAGGATTGTGGAGGAAGGTTTCTCTCCATATGATGCTAAGAAGTTGACTCGGGCCGAGGTCGAGGATAAGCAAGTCAATGCCACCGCCTTGGGGATGATTCAAAAGGCGTTGACCCCCAAGGACTTTGCTCACATTTGCCAATTCTCCACCGCCAAAGAAGCTTGGGATCATCTCACCGAGTTGTATATTGGAAATGTGAGTATTCAAAGCTCCAAGTTTGATGAAGCCAATAATGAGTCCGATGGCTTTGTAATGCAAGATGATGAGACACCCGAAGACATGTATTGTCGGCTCAAGGTTCTTTGTTGTACCTTGAGGGACCTTGGAGCTACCTATGTTGACGACAAGTTCATGAAGAGGAAGTTTGTTCAAGCTCTTCTTCCCTTCGAGGAACAAAAACTCAACTCTATCAAGGGGAGAAGCAACTACCATATAATGTCCTCTCAAGAGGTGCTGAGTGAAGTTATTGCCATGACCATTGCCAAGAAGAATGCGGAGTCAGCTCGTGCTCGTGCTTATGGGTCTCAAAAGTTGAACCTTGCCTTGAAAGCTCAAGTGGTGGAAGTTGACGAAGACGACAACTCAAGTGATTGGTCTCAAGAGGACATCAAATATGCTTTCAATGAACATTTGGCTCTAGCATCAAGGGTGTTTTGGAACAAACCGGGCATGAAGTCAAGGTCAAGGGACAACCCAAGATTCAACTCAACCATGAAGACTCCAAAGACTAGATCTTGTTACAATTGCAACGACAAGAGTCACTTTGTAGCTCAATGCCCCTTCGAGAATAGAGAATACAATGGAGGCCGCCTCATTCGCAAGAACAAGCCAAGACCTCCTCATCCTTTGAACAAGAACTTCCACAACAAGAACTCACATAACAAGGAAAGGGCGATGGTGGTCCATGAAGAGTACTTTTCGGGCGATGATGATGATGTTGAGAATGAAGGTCAAGGTGGAGAGATCGTAGGGGTTGCTGCTATTGCTACTTCATCTACTCCACGTGTGTCTCTCTTCGACTCCCCAAATGAGAACATCACCAACCGCAACCAAAAGTGTCTCATGGCTAAGGCCACCGAGGTAACTCCCGCTTCCAAGTCCTCCCCAAATGAACTTCCCTTGCATGATCTAGATGGTTTAGAGGTTAAGAAAGAGATGGTAAGCATGTGTGAATCCATGGAGCATCTAGATGATGATACTAGGATGTGCTTTGAAACACTTGTAAACCAACTTGACCATGCTAGGGAAATGCTAGATGAGAAAGAGGAAGTTATTGACATGTTAGGTAAAAATGAGAGAGAGGCCGCCGATGAGATTGCCTCTCTATCCCAATCTCTTGAAGATGAACATAACATGAGAATAACTCTTGAGGAAAGTGTGGCTAAACTTGTTGATGACCATAATGCCTTTATATCGCAACTTGTTAAAGAACGAGATCATGCTATTGCTTCATTGAATGTCCTTAAAAATGAAAAGGTTGAGTTTGGTGTTGGTCATGAATGCCTCAAGGATTGTGAGAAACTCAAGGAGGAACATCATGCCTTGGAGAGTAAATTCTCAAATATCTTTGAGGCTCATAAGAAACTCCAAACGAAACTAAATAATGAACATTCAAAGTCTTCCGCTACGCCTATTGTGCATTTGTCTTGTTCGTCTAACCCTTGTTGCAAGCATGAGAATCTTGTTAAGGAGAACAAGACATTGAAAGATCAACTTGCAAAAGGGGAAGCCACTATCAAGAGGAAGAATAAGAGAAGGAACAAGAAAAGGAAGAAGAGCAAGAACCTTTCTCTAGTATCCTCTCATGATTCTATCTTTGTGCAAAGTGATAACTTTGCCAGGAAGAATAATCCCTCCTACATTCTTTGCAAATCTTTTGATGGTCATGTTTATGCTAAGTACATTGGAACATCTTACACTCATGATTATCATTGGAACATTTGGGTACCTAAGACCCTTGTGACTAACAAAAGGGGACCCATTGCAAAATGGGTACCTAAAACCAAAGCTTGATTTTCTTGTAGGACTTTGCTTCCGAAGGTGCAAAATGGGTGCTTGATAGTGGAGCTACAAGCCATATGACCGGAAGCAAGTCTGTCATGTCGGAGATTAGGCCAAATTTTGCCAATACTTTAGTCTCCTATGGTGACAAAACAAGCTCTCAGGTATTGGGTTTTGGTAAGGTGGTAGTTTCCCCAGATGTATCCTTGGTAAATGTCATGCTTGTCAAAACCCTTGGCTACAATCTCTTTTCCGTTTGTGCTCTTGCTATCATGGGTCTTTCATCTTTCTTTAGTGAGCATTATGTGGTCCTCATGTGGAGCAAGTCTCTCATGGTGGCTTTCGTTGGATACGTAGAGCATGACTTATATGTAGTGGATTTCTCCGGAAAGCCATCTACACATGCTATATGTCTCTATGCGAAAGCCGACGTGGGATGGTTGTGGCATCGCCGCCTAGCCCACGTTAACATGAAGGCTTTGCAAAGTCTCTACACGGGGGGCCACGTCCTTGGACTAAAATACATTTCCTTTGCCAAAGATCGTGTGTGTCGGGCATGTATAGAAGGGAAGATGCATGAGAAGCCCCACAAGATTCTCAATCAAATCACCACTGAACGATGCCTGGAGCTTCTTCACATGGATCTCTTTGGGCCTCCATCTCATGATAGTCTTGATGGGAAGAAGTATTGTTTGGTGATTGTTGACGACTTTTCACGTTACACTTGGGTCTACTTCTTCAAGTTCAAGAGTGAGACTCAACAAACCGTCATCGACTTTGCAAATCAAGTGCAACGGCAACTCAATTCCACTATCCTCACCATTAGAAGTGACAATGGCACCGAATTCAAGAACTACACTTTGTATGAGTTTCTTAGTGATGAGGGGATCAAACATCAATACTCTACCCCCTATACCCCTCAACAAAATGGTGTTGCCGAAAGGAAGAACCGTACCTTGATGGATGCGGCCCGGACCATGATGGTGGAATTCAAGTCGCCATATAACTTTTGGGCCGAAGCCATTTCTACCGCTTGTCATGCAACCAATCGCCTCTATCTACGCAAGAAGAAGAACAAGACTCCATATGAGCTTTTCACCGATCATAAGCCAAATGTCAAGTACTTCCGGGTGTTTGGGTGTAGATGCTTCCTCCTCAAGAAAGGTGTCCGCTTGTCAAAGTTTGAATCTAGGGCTCAAGAAGGGATCTTTTTTGGGTACTCAAATCAGTCCCATGCCTATCGAGTCTACAACAAAGCAACAGGAAGGGTTGAAGAATCTAGCAATGTCGAGTTTGATGAAGATCATGAGTCTCTTGTGCGGCAAGATGGTATTCGTGATCCAAGTGATGAAATTCCTCCCCAAGCCATAAGAAGAATGGGTGTGGGTTTCTTCCACCCCATTGAGGATCCCCTTGTGGCCGAAGGAGAAGGACCAAGCTCCACTCAAGCGGAGCCTTCACTCTCACAAGACCTTCTTGCACCTCAAGGTCAACTTAATGCTTCTCAAGCTTCAACAAGCTCCTCTCAAGATCTTCATGTTCATGACTCTTCAAGTCCAAGTCTACCTCAAGTTGATCAAGCTCCTTCCCTCCAAGTTGTTGATGCTCCTCATGCCAATGACTCTCAAGGTCAAGTTGAAGATTGTCAAGTTGACAATGACCAAGGCCAAGCAAGTGTCTCTCCACCAAATGATGATGTCTCTCCCTCGGTTGATGTTGATGAAGATAGTGATCAAGTTCGTTCATATAGTCAAGGAGAGCTCTCGAATCGTGGTGATGATCAAGTGGTTGCTCAAGAATCTCATCTCGAGACCCAAGCTCATCGTTAAGCATACCGTCTCGCGAAGCTCATCAAAGATGGACATATCCTTGATAATGTTTATGGAGATTTCAATAGGGGCTCCTCTACTAGGAGACAACTAACCTCTTTTAGTTCTCATCATGAGTTTATTTCTCATGTTGATCCCCAAAAGGTCTTCGAAGCTCTTGAAGATGATGATTGGGTTGACGCTATGAACGAAGAACTCCACAACTTCAAGAGGAACAAGGTGTGGACTCTTGTGAAGAGACCCAAAGATTGTCAAAATGTGATTGGGACCAAGTGGATATTCAAGAACAAGAAGGATGCAAATGGTATAGTCGTCCGCAACAAAGCAAGGTTAGTTGCCCAAGGATACTCTCAAGTTGAGGGCATAGACTATGGTGAAACTTATGCTCCTGTTGCTCGTCTAGAATCCATTCGCATGCTTCTTGCCTTTGCTACCCATCATAATTTCAAGTTACAACAAATGGATGTCAAGAGTGCTTTTCTTAATGGTCCTTTAAAAGAATTGGTGTATGTCAAGCAACCTCCGGGCTTTGAGGACCCCGTCTTCCCGGACCATGTCTACAAACTCGATAAGGCACTATATGGTCTCAAGCAAGCCCCTCGTGCTTGGTATGAGTGCCTTAGAGAGCTCTTGGTAGACCGTGGTTTCGAAGTAGGCCTCATTGATCCCACTCTTTTTACTAAGAAAGTTGGAGGAAACTTGTTCATTTGCCAAATCTATGTTGATGACATTATTTTTGGGTCTACTAACAAAGATTTCAATGAGGATTTTGCTAAGCTCATGACCGACCGCTTTGAGATGTCCATGATGGGGGAGTTGGAATTCTTTCTTGGCTTTGAAGTCAAACAATTGAGGAAAGGGACTTTCATCAACCAAGCCAAATATGTCCAAGATATGCTCAAGAAGTTCAACCTTGATCAAGTAAATGGAGTCAAAACTCCCATGCCCACAAAGGTTAATCTTGATCTTGATCCCAAGGGTAAGGATGTGGATCAAAAGCTTTATCGCTCGATGATTGGTTCTCTACTCTATCTTTGTGCTTCTCGACCAGATATTATGTTGAGTGTGGGTATGTGTGCAAGATTTCAAGCCGCGCCAAAGGAAAGCCAGATGGTGGCGGTCAAGAGAATCTTTCGATATTTGGTTCATACCCCTAACTTTGGGCTGTGGTACCCAAAGGGGGCCAACTTTGATCTCATTAGTTACACTGATTCGGATTGGGCAGGAGATAAAGTGGAGAGAAAGTCTACTTCCGGTGCTTGTCAATTTCTTGGGAGGTCCTTGGTGTGTTGGTCCTCGAAGAAGCAAAACTGCGTGTCTTTGTCCACTGCTGAAGCTGAGTACATCTCCGCCGTGAGTTGTTGTGCTCAATTACTATGGATGAAGCAAACCTTGAAGGATCTTAGACTCTCTTTTGACAAGGTGCCATTTTTGTGTGACAATGAGAGTGCTATTGCTATTGCTCACAACCCTATTCAGGAAGGCGGCCGTCATGCCAATGGGTGGTGGGTGCATAGGGGGAGGGCCTCCGAGCCGGAAGTTCTGGAGCCTCTTTACATTGAGGGCCGAGGCATTGCTAGTAACGTTGCCCATCTCCTTCCCACCTATGACATCATGCGCAAGGTCTATCAGAACACTATTGCTCCCAAGGCTGGTAACTTTGATCAGCTTCATGCCTTCCAGATTGATCTCATGTTTCAGACTTACCGCCACAGAAACTCTCAGGAGCCCCTTGATGTTATGGATTATATCTTTGAAGAAATCTGGTCCGCTATGATTGAGAAGAGGTCTTGTCCATATGCTCCTTACATCTAGACTCTTATCAATGCAAAATGGAGGGAGGCAACTGGCTCTATCTACCCTCAGGATGTTCTCACTATTCATGAGGAAAAGACTCTCTGTGTGATGAAGCACAAGTTACCTCGCTCTCAGGCTGAAGAAGAAACTGATGCTGGAAGGACTGCTTCGGATTCTAGTGATGGGGACCGTGCTGAGGCTTCTCCTCCACCCCGACTTGTGAGGCAACCCTCTTGGGCTAAAAAGCTGCCGAAGAAGGTGAAGAATACTTTCTACTTCATTCAGGACCGTGAATATTAGTCCTATGTTGCTTAGAGGCACAGTGTTCGCCGGGAGAAGGCCATCATGAGGAAGCTTGATATTGATGTGTCACCTGAGTCTAGCTCCGTCACCGCGCCCAAGGATGAGTGGATCAACTCACATTGCAAGTGGACTGATAGTGATGATGAGCCAAAGATCTCCAGTCATTTCCCGCCCGCTTGGAACAATGCCTCCTGGGACCCCGAGCCGCCTCCTCCGTTCATTGGTGGGTGGGGCGCGTAGTTTGGCTTCTTTATCCCTTTTTGGCGTCTTGATGCCAAAGGGGGAGAAATTACCCCGTTAGGATCTCGGGATTTGCATGGGTTGGGTTGTGTCACGAGCTCGCTTTTTCTTTGATCTTTTTATGCTCGTGCACACTTTATTCCGTTATGTAATGTTTGTGGACCTCCGTTATTGTCTGTGGACCTCTTGTATGGTTGCTACCTTGTTGGTGAATCTATGTGGTAATGTATCTCTGTGGTATTCTCCTAAGGATTTGTGGTGGACTATTCTTGATTGTCAAATCTTTGTCTCACCACAATTGTGTTTGTGCAAGGTATGAGCTCCACTCTTTTCTCGGTTGGAAGAGCTCTCTCCCATGTCTTCAGGGGGAGCCTCTCTCACCTTTAGTTTTATGTGCAAATCTTGTGGGGTTGTCATCAAGCACAAAAAAGGGGGAGATTGAAAGGATTATTTTTTCTCCTTATGTTTTTGGTGTTGATGACAACTCCTTTTTGTGGTTTAACCGTTTGTCCAAGTTTCAGGTTTTATCTTCGGACATGTTCGTGGATGTTGTCTCTCAAGGAAGAGCTTGTAGTCGATAGCTTTTATTTTTTAGTTTCTCTTGTTTACTTTTTAGGCTACCGTACTATCAAGAGGGAGTCCATCTAGTAAGGTTGTGGGAAATCAATATTTCATGCACAGACCATATATGCACCTCCACAGCCATCCTAGTTTTCGAGTGAGGGAGTGTTTCCTGAGCTGTTGAAGGGGTTTCTGCCCTGACCGGTAGTACCGGCCAGGCAGCGGTAGTACCGCCCAGGGGTTTTCCCAGGGCTATTCGAGCGGTACTTCCGGCAGAAGATCTGGTCCTATTTCCGATGAAGAGTTTTTGGGCTCAGTAAGACTTCTGTCTAACTTTGCCTATTTGTCGGAAATAGCGTCAGATCTTGGACCGGTAGTACCGGCCAGACCAGCTCCTGCCCCCTTGAGCGGTAGTACCACTCCCTCACCGGTAGTACCGGCCAACATCGGGGACCGTAGTTCCGGGTCCAGTTCCGGTCATATTTCCGACGCTGGGCAGTGCGGTTCAGATAACCTTCTGCCTCGCACTGCCTATTTTGCGGAAATAAGGGCGGAATTTGGACCGGTACTACCGGCCAGCCCGTTTTGCGTCCACCGACAGTCGTATGACCGTTACGTGGCCTGGGCTAGACCGGTGGTGGCTCGCTCGCCGGTACTACCGGTCAGTCACCGGTAGTACCGACGGTGTCGGGCCTGGGTAGATTCTACCCATTTGAAGGGGTGCTATTTAAGCCCCCTTCTTCCTCCTCCCATTTTATCTCTTTGTTCTCTCTCTCCTCCATTTTCACAAGAGCTTGACTTGGCTAGATCTCTCTCCCCATCCACTCAAAACTCTTGATCTTTTGAGGATTGGGAGAGGTGACCTAGATCTACACCTCCACCAAAGGAATTTTGATTTCCCCCACTCATCCTTCGTGGATTTCGTTTCTTGGGTTCTTGGAACCCTAGACGGTGTAGGGCATCCTCGAAGCTGGGGCATTTGTTGTAAAGCTCCGTGGTGTCGTTGAGGGCCTTCAATTAAGTTGTGAAGCCTCCCCTCAACCTCGTTGTAAAGGTTTTCGGTTGGCGCTGTCAAGGTCACCGGTTAGTGGATTGTGAGGCCACATTTGTGGTGGTGCTCACCGGAGAAGAAGGTGAGGCCTTTGTGGCGCTCGGGTGACCTTGTGTGGCCCCGACACCTCTCCAACGTAGACGTAGCTTCTTTGGAAGTGAACTACGGGAATTACATCTCCGTGTCCCCTCGCCGGTTCTTTCGCTCTGCTCCTTTACTTCTTGCATTTACTCTCTTGTTTACCTTTGTGTTACTTGTCATTTAGGGTGTTCACATAATTGCATCTCTAGTGAACCTTACTTTGTGCTAAGCCTTAAAAGTGGGATAAAAGTTTAAAAATTGGTAGTCTCCTATTCACCCCCTCTAGTCGACCTAAGTTGGGCCTTTCAAAGGCAAAGCGAGGGAGTGGTATGAGCTACTTGATGATCCTCATCATTTGGAGTGGAAGGAACTTGAATCTCTCTTTTACTCTAAATTTTATCCTCCTCATGAAATTCATAAAGATAGGAATTATATTTATAATTTTCATCCTCATGATGGAGAAAGTATTGCCCAAGCATGGGGGAGATTGAAGTCACTAATGCTCAAATGTCCCATTCATGAGCTCCCCAGGAATATTGTTATTAATAATATCTATGCAAGGCTTTCAGGACATTACAAGGACTATCTAGATACTTGTTTAGAGGGATCCTTCACGAGTAAGGAGGTCAAAGCTAAGTGGGATCTTCTTGAAACAATTCAAAGCAATATCGAAGATTGGGATAACAACATAGGTATAGAACCAGGTATAAACTATGAGTATGATTGCATTAAGTCTTTCGCTGAAACTGCTGATTTTCAAAAGCTTAGTGCTAAATATGGTCTTGATCCAAAAATTCTTATTGATTGTTTTAAAACCTTTGCTTCTCATATTAATGCTCCTAAAAAAGTGGGACATGTATCATGAGCCTTTTAAAGACACTTGCATAGAAAATGAAATTGTTGTTAATGATATCAATAAACATGCTCAAACCTCTGAAAGTACTATTTCTTATAAGCATGTTAATTTTTGTGGAATACATAGACCTTGTGAGAATAATCAAATTGAAGAAGAATATTGTATCACCCATAGGAATGAAAAAACTAGAATGTGGTATAGGGCTTTAAATAATCTTGGTAAAAAAGTTTGTGCCCTTTATCCTTTTATTTGTGAACTTTGCTTTGAAGTGGGTCATTTCAATTTTCAATGCTCATGCCATAATAATAGCCCTTCTAATCCAATGAGTACTGCAAGTTTATATTGTGATGACATGATCACTCCTAATCAGCATGATGAACTTACATTATTTTTGGGGTGTGAAGAATTATCAAGAAAAACTTCTTTGGTAGATATGAGTGCTTTTGATATGAATAGTGTCCTG
The DNA here is from genome assembly GCA_910589775.1 of Avena eriantha. Lineage (NCBI taxonomy): Eukaryota > Viridiplantae > Streptophyta > Magnoliopsida > Poales > Poaceae > Avena > Avena eriantha. Next base: position 140,268,458 of record OU342746.1, read on the forward strand.
CATGGTTGTCATCTTTATTGTGTTGATAATTTCCACACAAATACTTACATACAAAAAATTATAGAAGATGAGATTTTACCAAAATATGATAGGACTAATATGTGTTTTGATCTTATTAATGAAAAGAAGGAATCGTCCAAAGTTTCTTCTATTGTCTCTAATAATAAACCAGGGTATATGGAGAAGATTCCTTTCAAGCCTCTCCCTCCTAAAGAGAAGAAGATAAAGAAGAAAAGGAGGAGTAAAAGGATGGAGGAAACGGTATTTTCCCCTAAGCATGTAGCTCCTATTATAGTTTTTGATGAGTCTGAACTCGATGATGTTCCTATGCCTGTTACCTATAGTAGTGATCATGATTGGGAAAAGCACAATTCTTTTGATATTGAAAATCTCTTTGGTACCAATTCTGAAAATGATGATATTAATAATTGCTGTACTATTAGTGATATCCATGATCCTTCCAATGATGATATGTTTACAAATGAACACACTTTGGAAGATAATTATTCTATTGCTTATGATGATACTACACCTCCAATATATGATGATTGCAGTGATGAATATGATATTTTCAGTACACCTACTATTGAGGAGGAAATTAATTATGATTACAATATGCCTCCTATATTTGATGATTATGGTGATGAGAATAATAATGATAGCTATTTTATTGACTTTGCTCCCACTACAATTAATAAGAATGCCTATGTTTATGTGGGGAGTATTAATTCTTTTAAGCATGTGGCTCATGATAAGAATGTTTTATGTGATAGTTATATTGTTAATTTTATTTATGATGCTACTAAGAGTTCTTATGAGAGAGGGAAACATGTTTTTATGCATCTCAATAATATTAAGTTTCCCCTCTTTATGTTAAAAGTCTTGAAGTTGCACTTGTTTTGCTTTCCTATGCTTGTTGCTTTGTGCTTTCATGACTTGTTTCTTTACAAGCTTCCTATGCATAGGAAGTGGGTTAGACTCAAATGTGTTTAATATTTGCTTCTTGATGCTCTCTTTTACTCTAAATTCATATTTCTTATGTGAACATCTTTTCAAACTATCATGCCTAACTTAAAGGCGTTAAAGAAAAGTACTTATTAGGAGATAACCCAAAAGGTTTAGTTGATTATTGGAAGTTATTACTTCTGTAATAACCACTTCTTATCCTTTTTTATTTGCTTTTTGTGCCAAGAGAGACTTCTAATGAGAGAGAAGTAATGATTGGGAAAGTTGTTGTCCCAAAACAGATTTCTATGCTTCACCATAAAATTTCGTGTCAAACCTATGTACGTCCTTTTGAGGCGTGAGTTTTTGTGCTTCTTACCCAGGTTGTTATCTAACTTTTGTTAGTTCAACGCTTTTTGATTTGAGCAACAGAAGGTCTTCTAAAAAATTCGTCTTTACCTGCTGGTCTGTTTTGACAGATTTCTGCCATTATTTGCATTTGCTTCCTTTTTGAGTTCTTTTGGGGCATTGAGCTTTTTGAGGAAAGTGCTACAGTAACTTATGTTCTAATGGAAGTTTTATTGGTGTTGAAACTATACCTAAAGACTTATTATCTTGAGTGCACTAATGTTGCTAATAAAGATTGTGTGAAGTTTTGTATGAATGAAAAATTTCAGGTGTATGGAAGGAATGAGTAATGAGATGAAGAATGGACTAAAGCTCAAGCTTGGGGATGCCACGCGTGTCACCCCAAGAAATATCCAAGAAGTACAAGCGTCAAAGCTTGGGGATGCCCAAGGCATCCCCTTCTTTATCAATAAAAATCCCAGGTTTCTTCCAAACACTTCACTTTTATTGTCTCATGCACAGTTGTGTTGTTCTTGGAGCGTCTTCTTTTTTGTTTTAGTTTTGTTTTTTCGTTTGCTTGGTTTTCTTAGTTTGCTGAATAAATTGGTTGGACCCCCTCTTTCATACATTGGTTTTCAAATAGTTTGGTTTGGATTGGAAAAGAGTAGGAAAGTTCATGCTTAAGTGGTAAAGAGAGCTTGTTTTCGACTGTGGCCTATGCTTTGTCATTCCATGCTTGATATTGTTTTGGATTTATGCTTAGTATTCTTTGTTGCAGCATGACATGTTATAAACAATTGAGATTTCTTAATGTGCCTTGGAAGGATAATGCGTTGTTTTAGCATATTAAAGCATAGTATTGTGGTATTCTACTTTGATGCTTTATTTGGGTTGACTTGGGCATGCTCACACCATGTTAAGACTATACCAAGTCACCATAGCCTCTATGATCATTTAGTTTTCGACTTGTAATATCACTTTATGCTTTAATTAATAATGTTTTGTCGCTTTGCATGATTATGGCCATTATTACTGTCTTAGTTGGTCGCTCCCAGTCTTTTGGTAGCCTCCACATGTACCAAGTATGAGTTCCACTCATGCATCCAACTCCAAATAAAACCAAGTTATTCCAAAGAGTCCACCATACCTACCTGTTAGCATTATTGCTATTCCAAGGATATTCATGTTTTCATCTACCTTCCAAATTAAACTAGTTATGTGAAAATTAGTGATTAAAGTTCTCACGAACTTGATGGCGCACTTTACTTTTCTTGCCCTTAATAAACTTGAACCATTGTGTCGTCTATGTTGTATATGCTTGCACTTATTTGTTGGGGATTAGCAGAACCATGCTGTCATGGGGAACGCTTTCAACATTGCACTTGTACTTTATACCTAGTTGATATCATGCTCTTTTGTCTATGGATGTCGTCGGTGTGAAATGAAAGGGGAGCTTGTAAGTCCATGGAGTTATGTATATGTGTTAGAGAAACGCCTGGGCCGCTGGTCTAATCCATGCTATCATGGTGGAAACCTGCAGCGTAACCATAATGAGTTGTCTATGAAGCATTCTTCTTATAAAAAAAGAGTCAGATATTGAGAAAAAAAGAGAAAAAGAAAAAAAAGAGATATGAGAAAAGAGGAAAGAGAGAAAAAAGCACCATTTTCCCATGGTAAATAAGAAGATTGCTAAGATGCTTGTTGTCTACTTGCCTTGTCATTTTGATATGGGGATTCTTCCGTATCATCGGGCAAGGGGTACCCCGTTGTCGGTTCTCTATGATACACATGTACTTACGATGGCAAGAACTTACCGGTGACTAAACTTGGGTAGCATGAGGAGCGGCCCTCGTATTCAAGGGACATGAGATTTCCAACTTATACTTCGTCAAGCATATACTTCATAGTTTGTTCACTTTAACCTTAATCACTTCAAGATGCTTATGATAGGGGCAATGAGAGTTGAAAGCTAACAAGTACCATAATTTTTGGAAGCTCTTTATGAAACTTGAATCCCTACTTCCTTCTATGAAGGCCTTTATTTTACTTTTATGTTGAGTCTCCACCTTCTACCTTTATGCACCTACTTTGAGAGAATAGTGGCCATTCTTAGTTCTATGTGCATTGTCCCAAGACTTGTTGATTGATGCATCACTTTGATATTGCTTGTTTTAAACTATTTGTATCTAGTCACTCTTATGAACTTTGAAGGTGCCCTATGCATTTATATTTACTACTCTATGAGGGACAAGCTGAATGCAACTATGCTATGTTTTCTTTATGTAAAACAAACAAACGTCTTGCAAAGCATTGTTATACATGAATCTTTTGTTTGTGCCTTTTCTTGTTGCAACATAGTTGCTATGTCTTATTGCTAGAACTTTATCTTTCATTTTATGATTGAATTACTATGATCCCAGCTTTGAATGTTTTACAAATACTTTGATCAAGTTTAAGATGGTGCATTTCACCTCAAAAATTATTCTTTCTTTTTATCACTTACCTACTCGAGGATGAGCAGGAGTTAAGCTTGGGGATGTTGATACATTGCAAATGTATCTATAATTTTTGATGTTCCATGCTTGGTTTTTATCTACTTTCTTATGTTTTGTTCCAACTTTGGAGTACGTTTTATACACTTTCTTGGACTAACCTATTAACAAGATGCCACAGTGCCAGTTGCTTGTTTTCTGCTGTTTTTGGTTCCAGGAAAGTCAGAAAATCAATATTCTCGGAATTGGACCGGATAAAAGCCAAAGTCGTTATTTTCCCGGAAAATTCATGGAGCCAGAAGGAGAGACGAAGGGGGGCCATAGGGTGGCCACACCACCCCTGGGCGTGGGTCCCCCTGGCCGCGCCAAGACATGGTGTGGGCCCCCTGGCCACCACCTACCTTGCCTCCTTCGCCTATAAAGTCCTCACGATGCAAAAACTCTAGATCGTCAATCAGAAATCCACGAAAAGTTCCGCTGCGCCGCCACCACCAAAGGGGAGATTCGAGGGACAGAAAGTCTCTATTTCGGCACCCTGCCGGATGGGGAAGTGCCCCCGGAGCCATCTCCATCGATGTCCACCACCATCTCCATCGTTGTTGCTGATTCCCATGATGAGGAGGGAGTAGTTCTCTCTCGAGGCTAAGGGTTCTACCGGTAGCTATGTGTTCATCTCTCTCTCTATGCATGATCATATTGTGATCATGAGCTTTGTAATCAAGTAGATCTACCTTGCTACTCAAGTGCTTTAATAGATCTTTGCTCTCCCCATGTGTTTGAAAGTGACAGCGTGCACACCATGGTGGCACTTAGGCTAGAAATTACAAATACTTGTTATGAGTTATATTTGGAGTTGGATGTCTCTATGAAATTGTGGTGTTTGTTGGAACCATCTAGTGCTCAAGGTGACAGTGTGGGGTTATCTAGATGGGAAAGGCTTACTTTGAGGTGTGTTGTTATAGCCCTACCACAGATTAGAGTGTCCAACCAGAGAGTAGTTTAGAGTAGTAGCATAAAGAGAAGATATTTATATGAGAGTGTTCACTAGTGAAAGTATGATCCCTAGGCCTTGTTTCTAAGCATTGAAACACCGTTTGCAACTAGATCTGTTACATGTTTTGCTTGCTTCCATCTTTATTTTAGTTTGCCTTTAGTCTCTTCCACGCCATCAAAGTATTTTCTAGCACCGTTGTCTTATATCCATACCACTTGTATTTTACTAACTCTTCGCCGAACAACTGCACCTATACACCTGACAAGTGTATTGGGTGTGTTGGGGACATGAGAGACTTCTTGTATATTGATTGCATGGTTGCTTGAGAGGGAATACCTTTGACCACTTCCTCCGTGAGTTCGATAAACCTTGGGTGATTCACTTAAGGGAAAACTTGCTGTTGTTCTACAAACCTCTACACTTGGAGGCCCAACAACTGTCTACAAGAATAGAAGTCCGTAGACATTAGCCTCTTAATCGGTTTATTTTTGAGTTCTCTTGATCACTTGAGCTTTTAGGAGGAATTGCTACAGTAGCTTGTGTTTTAATGGAAATTTTACTTGTGTTGAAACTGAACCAAAAGACTTATTATATTGAGTACACTAATGTTGCTAATGAAGATTGTGTGAAGTTTTGTATGAAGGAAATTTTAAAAGATGAAGTATGGACAAAAGCTCAAGCTTGGGGATGCCACCCGTGTCACCCCAAGAAATATTCAAGAAGTACAAGCGTCAAAGTACACACCCCGTTATTCATTGCCTAGAACACTCTAGTTTTCACTCTTATTGTTCTGTTAGTGTTCTCCTTTGCTAGCACTGTGTTTAGCTTTAGTTTTCGATTGGTGTTGGAAAAGAGTAGGAAAGTTCATACTTATAAGTGGTACAAAAGGAGTCTTGTTTTGACTACGGCCTAGACTTTATCATGTCATGTTTGATATTGCTTTGACTTTATGCTTAGTAATTATTGTTGTAGCATGACCTGTTCCAAACAATTGAGATTGCTTAATGTGCCTTGAAAGAATCATGCGTTGTTTTAGCATAAAAAAGCATAATATTTTGGTATTCTCCTTTGATGCTTTATTTGGGTTGACTTGGGCATGCTCACACCATGTTAAGACTATACCAAGTCACCATAGCCTCTATGATCATTTAGTTTTCGACTTGTAATATCACTTTATGCTTTAATTAATAATGTTTTGTCGCTTTGCTTGATTATGGCCATTATTACTCTCTTAGTTGGTCGCTCCTAGTCTTTTGGTAGCCTCCACATGTACCAAGTATGAGTTCCACTCATGCATCCAACTCCAAATAAAACCAAGTTATTCCAAAGAGTCCACCATACCTACCTATTAGCATTATTGCTATTCCAATTATATTCATGTTTTTATCTACATTCTGGATTAAACTTGTTATGTGAAAATTAGTGATTAAAGCTCTCACGAACTTGATGGCACACTTTACTTTCTTGCACTTCATAAACTTGAACCATTGTGCCCATTTATGCTATGTATATGCTTGCACTTTGTAAGTTGTGAATTAGCAGAACCATGTTACCATGGGGAACGCTTTCAACATTGCACTGTATTTAGTTGATATCATGTTCTTTTTCTTATGGATCCCGATAGTGTGAAATGAAAGGGGAGCTTGTAAGGCTCATGGAGTTCTTATATGTGTTAGAGAAATGCTCGGGACGCTGGTCTAAGCCATGCCTAATAATGGTGGAAACCTGCAGCATTACCATAGTGAGCAATCTGTGAAGCATTCAAAAAAAAGGAAAAAAGAAAAAAGGGAAAACCCTATGCAAATAGCATACAAAAAGATTGTTGAGATGCTCATTGTCTACTTGCCTTATCATTTTGATATGGGAAAGCTTCTGTATCATCGGGCAAGGGGTACCCCGTTGGCGGTTCTCTATGATACACATGTACTTACAATGACAAGAACTTACTTGTGACTAAAGTTGAGTAGCATGAGGATCGATACTCGTAAGTAAGGGGCATGATATTTTCAGCTTATAACTTGTCAAGCATATCCTCATATTTGTTCACTTTAACCTTAACCACCTAAAGATGCTTATGATAGCGGCAATGCGAGCTGAAAGCTAATAAGTACTATAATTTTTGGAAGCTCTTTATGAGACTTGAATCCCTGCTTCCTTCTATGAAGGGCCTTTCTTTTACTTTTATGTTGAGTCTCCATCTTCTATCTTTATGCACCTATTGAGAGAGCATAGTGGTCATTCTTAGTTTAATGTGCATTGTCCCAAAACTTGTTGATTGATTCATAACTTTGATATTGCTTGTTCTTAAACTATTTGTGTCTAGTCACCCTTATGAACTTTGAAGGTGTCCTATGCATTTATGTTTTGCTACACTATGAGGACAAGATGAATATCATTCTCATTATGTTTTCTATATGTGAAACAAACAAATGTATTTCAAAGCATTATTATTCATGAATCTTTTGTTTGTACCTCTTCATGTTATAATATAGTTCCTATGTCTTATTGTTAGAACTATATCTTTCATGTCTATGATAAAGTACTATGATCCTAGCTATCAATGTTTTATAAATACCTTGATCAAGATTGTGATGGTGCATGTCACCTCAAATATTATTCTTTTTTATCACTTACCTACTCGAGGATGAGAAGGAGTTAATATTGGGGATGTTGATACGTCGTAAATGTATCTATAATTTTTGATGCTTCATGCTTGTTTTATATCAACTATCTTATGTTTTGTCTACATTTTGAGATACTTTTATACATTTTCTAGAACTAACCTATTAACAAGATGGCACGGTGCCAGTTGCCTGTTTTCTGCTATTTTTGGTTTCAGAAAAGCTCGTAAAGAAATATTCTTGGAATTGGACGGGACAAAATCCAAAGTTCCTATTTTACCAGAAGACTCATGGAGCCAGAAGACGAGACTGAGAGGGGCCACGAGGGGCCCACACCACCTAGTGGCGCGAGCTAGCCCAGGCCATGCCAGGTGGTGGTGTGGCTTCCTCGGGCGCCCACCGACCTTGCCTCTTCACCTATAAAAGCCCCCCGGGACGAAAACCCTAGAGAGTAGATCAAAATTCCACGAAAAGTTTCGCAGCGCCGCCTCCACCGAAGAGGAGATTCGGGGGACAGAAGTCTCTGTTCTGGCACCCTGTCGGGATGGGGAAGTGCCCCCGGAGCCATCTCCATCGACTCCACCGCCATCTCCATCGCCATTGCTGACTCCCATGATAAGGAGGGAGTAGTTCTCTCTCGAGCCTAAGGGCTCTACCGATAGCTATGTGTTCATCTCTCTCTCTATGCGTGATCTTATGAGATCATGAGCTTTGTAATCTATAAATCTATTCTGCTACTCAAGTGCTTTAATTAATCTCTGCTTATCCCCACGTGTGTGAAGTTGACAGTGTGCACACCGTGTGGCACTTTGGCTAAGGTTACATAAATACTTATCATGAGTATAATTTGAGTTGGATGTCTCTATGAGATTGTGTTGTTTGTTGGAACCAGCTCGCACTCAAGGTGACAGTGAGGGGTTATCTAGATGGAGAATACGAACTTTAAGGTGTGCTGTTATAGCCCTACATCGTCCAACTGGAGAGTAGTTTAGGGTAGCATCATGAAGAGAAGATATTTATATGAGAGTGTCCACTAGTGAAAGTATGATCCCTAGGCCTTGTTTCTAAGCATTGAAACACCATTTATAATCAGTCCTGTTACATGTTTGCTTGCTGCCACTATTATTTCAGATTTCAATTGCCACTTATAATCATTCATATTACTTGTATTTCACTATATCTTCGCCGAATTAGTGCACCTATACACCTGACAAGTATATTGGGTGTGTTGGGGACACAAGAGACTTCTTGTATCTTGATTGCAGGTTTGCTTGAGAGGGATACCTTTGACCACTTCCTCCATGAGTTCGATAAACCTTGGGTGATCCACTTAAGGGAAAATTGTTGCTGTTCTACAAACCTCTACACTTGGAGGCCCAACACTATCTACAAGAATAGAAGCGTGCGTAGACATCAATATGCATAATGGGCATCACCATAGCATAGCTCTATTCCAGATAACCGGGTGACCCACAGTTGGTAGCATGGCCCATGGCCTGCTGGGAGGCCTACTTAGAGGAATCCAGAAGGGAGGCCCATGCCAGAATAACAGGGAGGCCACGGAACCGACATAGACAAAGATGGATCCTTGGAGTACAAGACACGAAGACTAGTTAGTATTAGTGTAGGAATCTGTAACCTGTCTGGTATGTAATTTACCCTGTAACCCTAGGTTATGGCGCCTTTATAAGAGGGACTCGCGGGGGAATTTAGGAAGACAACTGAACCTCAGATAGCGAACCCTACAATCTCTGTAACCCGGTGTATTGCCATTATAGCGATTGGAAGCAGGAGTAGGATTCCGCCACCGTCGTGGGATCTGAACCTAGGTAAACCATGTTACATCGTACCCACTAACTCATTGCTTTACTCCATCTCTCTCTCCACGCTCTGTGAGGACCCCTCCATGGTGTACTCGTCGATAATACCATGACATTTGGCGCCTACCATGGGGAAAGAGGTGCTTAGAGCTCTGCATCAGGCGAGGCCCAATCTCTTCGTGTGAATCTGCAACACTGTCGCCATCGAGCATGTCCTCTTCTTTGGAAACATTCTGACCGTTCCTCCGGACGAATTCTAGATCCTGACGAAGATGAACCCCACTCGCTTCTCCATTGTCCCTATCGGGGACATCCACATCTTCATCGGCAAAACCGGCTCGGGATCCAACTCCTAGGGAGCTGCAAAAAGCATCAAGGCATGCACGGACCACCTCCAGGCTAGACACGGTCGCGGAAGAATGATTAGGCCTGGATCTCTCTTCGAAGTTTATCAGCTTAGTTGTGGAAAAATCAAGGCCCACCCAAATCGCCCATGTGTAGGATATAACTGTAGAAGACCAAAGAGGATACACTTGGTTGAACCAAGTATTAGAGAAGTAGAGGTCACACTTTGTCGGAGTCCTTAGCATCCTAGATTAGTCACGTTGTTTCCAGAAGCTAGACGAAACCCCACGTGAGTTCCTAGCTAGATGGCCTAGGTTTAAAAACTCCATTGAGGGAATCTCTAAGGGGATGTCCATGTTCTACTTCGTCGAAGGACTCATGTGGGATACATTACTCCAACATTTGCTAAGGCGTCGGGAGGCCTCCGGAAACCTCAGTTTTATCCAAGTGATTGAGACTATCAATAGTTTCACAAATGTTGAAACAGTCACCCTAGGGACCCCCAGCACTGTAGCCGGCAGCAACCACTTCATTGGCTATGTTGCTTCAGGTTCCATTTCTACCTCTGAACTGGCCGACAACGAATCTGAATCAATATTAGACATGCTCTATGCCTACATCGGCGATGCGGATTTTATGGAAGCGAGCTAGCTAACTCGGAATAATTTGAAGTTGCAATGAAGGAACTAGAGGCGAACCTCGATCTCGAGGAATGCAACAACCAGCCTCCCACTTCTCATTAGGTCTATGATACCATTGAGGATGTGGTGGAAGAAGACGCGAGATATGGTGCAGCTCTGCCAGTAGAAGACAATCCTGGGAGAGACACGACCACAGGGAAGGACATTGTAGATCCATAGGGAGCAGCAAAGGCCATGCCCCCTCTAGCTATCCCTCGGCAGCAAGCGTAGGAACTAGATGCTAGTCCTAGCGGTACCAATCAAGCAAACAAGGATCTCCTTCCGCCACCACCATCAACATCAAAGGCAGGTGATGCCTTTGTTACTCTTGCTAATAGGATTATTTTTGGACAAGTCCTCACGGATCCAATAACTATAGAGCATATCCAGAATGTCACTCAGCTAGACGGGAGGCGCAAAGAAGTCCTTGAAGGATCTAAGTACATCACAAAGCAAAGAGCAAAGCTCAACATAGACCTCGCCAAGGCGAAGGACACGTTAAATGCGACAAATAAGATGGAAACAAAGTACAAGAAACTAATTGCTCGGCACAAAGAAGCACATGTTCCCACGGACGTCGTCGAAGATCCAAGTGTAAGGAGAAACCTGGGATGGGCTTCGGCAAGGGTAGAGAAACCTATACAAAACCCTTATTATTATAAGGAGGGAAAGAAGACCATGCCAATGCCCTCCTTGAACATTTCTTTCGCCAAGACACTGCTAGAATAGGATAGATCCCCCGTGGTGGTGGACCATGTCTATGATCTGGTGGCAAAGGCCATCAAGCAATAGGAAAGGGCCACCTCTCAGAGGCTAGAGACAAACCCGAGGCTTTGTTAGTCTAGCACCCACAACAACTATAGGGCCAGATCCCCAGCACAACAAATCAACAACCTTCCTCTTGATATCGGGTCACGAATAGATTCCACGGAGTGAAGATGGCAGGACACTCGCAATAGGACCGACACAATTCCAATTTCCTCCGACCATGGCGGAAAGGATCAGCCTCGCTGGTCCCCAACACCCGTGCCCCAGCTTTCCTGACATCACGAGGAAGAGAAACCACGTCGCTGCACCAGCATACCGCCCCCAAGATGCCCACAGGGTGGCATCATGAGTCACAATAAAGGAGATTAGCAGGGGCACCACGACGATGGCCACAACAATAACGATGGACTAAGGAGCAACAACCAGCAAGGTGATCAACATCCACCAAGCAATCGCGATAGGAACAGTGGTTCTCAAGTCGGAGAAAGCAAGAAGGCCAATCCTCCGCCACCACCACCACCTTTGCCTCCAATAAGCCATCATGGTGGAGGACTGAGCACGTCTCACAACTCACGATGCAACTCTCAACCTCATGGTGGAAATCATCAGGGAAACAAACCAACACTATACGATGCACATGTTTCAGTTCCTTATTTCTTGAAGAAAATGAGTTGTTTCAATGTTTCTGGGAGTTTAACGACCTCTCATACGGGCACACGCGCTCGTACCACCTCCACTAGACAGACGATCAAAATGAGAAGTTTTTCAGAAGAATATGTAGCATCCCAAGTGTCTAACCATTGTAATTCTACATGTTTAATCTATATATGCTACTTGTCTACTTAATAATTATGATGCATTGCATAATACCATGTTGATGTCACCATGCCACATTGCATTTGAGCATCATATCAAATATTGTATTTGGTTATTATCCTTATTCTTGCCTCTTGTATTTTTTATCCATTAAATGTATTTGCTTCTTGATATCATGTAGTTGTCATTTGATTAATGATGAAATTCCCAAGTTGATTTGTTGGCATGTCTTTTTCTTTCTTTCCACCTATTACCTTACCAGGGTTCCTTGTGATGAATAATTTTACCATGCATGTACATGAGGCTGCCATTTCATTTACTTGCAATATTGCTTCCCATATACCATGTGTGGAATTCTTGTCACCTTTATCCAAATATATATTGTTTACATGATCTTGTGGGTATTCCTCCAATTTCATATGAGCTCCTTATATTTGAATTCAGGTTTTTATCTAGCTCATGTACTACATGGATGGTTCTTTATAGAATTATACATGTCCATGTGGTTGTGGCATGGTTTGATACAAGCTATGTTCCATATGGTGATATATGTGTAATTCTCCTCTTTCAATACAGTGATCCATTTTTAAATGGAATTAATTCATCACTACATGCTCCCATACATGATGCTATTTTTAACAAGGTGGCATATGGAAGCATGCATGGCCACTTTTGCAAGCCATGTGAATAGAAATATCATCTTTTATCCTTCCATGTGGGTTCTTTGAATTATGGTCATGTTTGGATTATATTAGTGGCTGATACATTGCAAATGTATCTATAATTTTTGATGTTCCATGCTTGGTTTTATCCACTTTCTTATGTTTTGTCCACACATTGGAGTACTTTTCATATGATTTCTTGGACTAACCTATTAACAAGAGCCACAGTGCTAGCTGCCCGTTTTCTGCTGTTTTTGGTTCCAGGAAAGTCAGAAAATGAATATTCTCGGAATTGGATGGGACAAAAGGCAAAGTGCCTATTTTTTCGGAAGTCATTAGATGCTAGAATACAAGACGGAGAAGGGACAGAGGGCGGCCACACCACCTGGCCGTGCGGCCAGGCTTGGCTCGCGCCAGGGGTGGTCTGGCCGACCCTAGCACCCCCTCGGCCTCTCCTTCCGCCTATAAGATGCCCTCGGGACGAAACCCTAAGGGCCCGATCAAAAAATCCATGAAAGAGTCTGTAGCCGCCATCATCTCCATCCCTAGATCAGGAGGGATCTGAAGCTCTTCCCGGCACCCTGTCGGAGAGGGTAATTCACCCTGGAGGCCTTCTTCATCACCATGCAAGCCTCCGGTGTGATGTGTGAGTAGTTCATCCTTGGACTACGGATCCATGTAGTAGCTAGATGGCTGGTTCTCCTCCTTTGTGCTTTCATGTCTAGATCTTGTGAGCTCCGTTCATGATCAAGATCATCTATTTGTAATTCTGCATGTTGTGTTTGTGGGGATCCGATGGATATTGAGATGCTATTTCAGATTAATTATTGATTCTATCATGTATTTGTTATTTGTGATCTTGCATGCTTTCCGTTGTTACTAGCTATCTTGGCCAAGTAGATGCTAGCAACTCCAGAGTTAGTATTTATGCTCGATAGTGGGTTCATGCCTCTGGTAATCTGGGGAAGTGACAGAAATCTCTAAGTTACTAGATGTGTTGTTGCTTCTGGGGAGAAAACAACAATCCTTTGTTCGTAGAACAATCGTATTGTTTACTTTACACGCAGTTCGTAAAGCAATAATATGTTGCTTGCAACTTAATACTGGAGGGGGTTCGGATGATAACCTGAAGGTGGATTATTAGTCATAGATGCAGTTGGATGGCTTTCTCGATGTTTGCCAATTGCCAAGCTGTAATTTGTTCACCCAGCATGTTATCTATCTTAAGGAGAGCCACCTCTAGTGAACTATGGATCCCGGTCCTTTCTTTTACATACAATCTACAATCTTTTACTACTTTGTGTTTACTTTCTGCAAACTATTACTTCTTTCCATTCGATGCGTTTAATCCTTTGTTTTCCGCAAAACACGGTGAGATTGACAACCTCATCGCAAGTTGGGAACAAAGTTCTGTGGTTGTGTTGTGCAGGTCTCCACGTTGCTACTAGCACCGGTAGTGCGCCCTGCCAAGGCTCAGCTAGCAACACCTTTGGGGTGTTTCCTTGCTCCTACTAGTTCGATTAAACCTTGGTTTCATAACTGAGGGAAACTTGCTGCTGTGCTCATCATACCTTCCTCTTAGGGTTCCCAACGAGCTCTACATCAACATCACACCAGCATTTTTCTAGCGCCGACACTGAGCCATCAGTGGCTATATGGAATTGATGGAAATATGCCCTAGAAGCAATAATAAAGGTGTTATTATTCATATTTTTGTTTCATAATTAAGTTTATCGTTCTGTGCTATAATTGTATTAGTTCCAAATAATGTGTATTTGGAGGAAAACCATAATACATGTGTGGGATGATAAACACCATATAAAGATATCCCTAGTCATGCCTCTATGACTAGGATGTATGTCAATGATAGTTTCGGTTTCCTAACTATGGGAAAAGTGACAATATGATTGTGGTGTTGCCAATGACATATGTGATCAGAGTTGTTGGAGAACAACGACCATGGATAGACCCAAACATGATATACCGTGAAACACATCGTCAATATAGTTATCGGTTTAATCTCATATGACTCTGTATTGCCATTACTAGAAATTGTTTGACCATGCGACACATGTGAACTTGGGAACAATTTGGACATGGCAAGATTCTCCAAACGTTGCTCTTAACGGAGTGATTATAAAATGCTTGTTCATACTAGATGGTTCGCCAATCATTCACATGGTGTGCTTGTGGGAATTGATACTCCTGACGAGGAGAGATACACTCTGGGACCGCTCATGTACTATGATGTTCATCATCGTCTGGCCGGACATGTGATTAATTTGTTGAACACAGGAACATCGATAGTATGGTATGAGTAAAGAGTACATGCCAGATAACAAGAATAACCTAGTGTTTCATCTCGGGCAATGTAAAGTATCGACGAATCAATACGATATGTATTGGGCACAATACTACGGTTCACACGATAGAGGACTTCATGTTATTTGCGGGGTTTGCTACTTGTATCAAGACACTAATAGTAATTATTGCCAGTGGAATGAGTTCCGGACATGTCCGCAAATATCCGAACCTACCAGTTCACACACTTAAGATGTTTATGGCATTTAGAATGTGAGTGCGAATGAGATAGTTGGATGAAGTAATTCTGAAAGGATGTTTCGGAGCATCTCGGAATATTCTAGAGGAGTCTAGGATATCGCCGAGAGTGGATGGAATGGTTCCGTACATTAAAAGAGGACGTTGGGAATATTTTAGGAAGGTTTCGAATTAATCCGGAGGTGTTCGGAAGTTAATTCCGAAAGCTTCAGAATAAATATTTATATTAATAATAAATAAGAAATTATTGTTTATTAATATCTCAGTGGGTCCCATGGGCCGAAGGGCCGCATGGGCCAACTGGGCCACACACGCGCGGGGGGAGTAAACCCTAGCCAAATCGGCCAGGGCCCCCCCTAGGCCGGTGGGTGGAGGAGGTGGGGCAGGGCGAGGCCGAGTGGGGTCCCCGGTCTCAAACTTACCACCCAAGTTGGTTTTGGGGGAGGACTCCATATTGGATACATACTTCCTCTCTCTCTCATATTGGTGGAACAGAAGGCAAAGGAGGAGTCCTTGAGGATACATTCCTGCTTCGTCCACAAGTTCTTGATCTCGCCTCGACGTGGTGTTGTACGAGTGGATAACAATGGAGGTGCGACACTTGGAGCACTAGTTCTTATGAGCCGTCTGTGGGATAATACATCTCCTTGCGACTCACTAAGGCTTTTGGTGGGGATTGACGCACGATCAACCTCATCATCGACAAACTTCCGCTAGTTCGATCTACGAGGGTATGTTCTGTTACCTCACCCTTGCATTGGATCTTGGTTGTGCGCTAGAATTTTTTTCCGTAGCGCGTTCCCCAATAGTGGTATCAGAGTGGCCTATGCGTAGGCATAGGTACGGATAGAGGAATCATCGAATTCCTGCATTGTTAATCTCGTTCTTGCTACCCAATTGTTAAAATTTGGATCTTGGTGGTATTGTGTGATTAGGGGCCCGAGCTGACTTTATGATCTTCTGATCGAGACTGGTTTGTGAAGTGTACTTCAGGTGCACAAAAGAACTTTGTTGGGTGCCTATTTTTCTGCAATAGCCGAGATAAATTTTGCACATTGGGCTTATGTGAATTTGGTGAAGTTCACACGGGGGTCACGCGTATAGACGAATTCTAGTGAAGTTATTGTACTATTTATAGTGCAATGGGGACACACTCCGAACAAGTCAAAAAGCAAGTCGATCGATGGTGATGCTTACTTACCATGTAGGTAATGAACGGATCTCTACGTAACCATAGATTCCCGTAAGTTAGCAAAGTGTGTTAGAGGCGTCTAACTTGTTTTTTCAGGGAAGTGATGTGATATAGCAATGTGCTGTATGAGATGTATTGTGTTGTAACCTCGTAGGGCATGAGTGGTAGGAGCCGTGATGATTGTCATAATATTATTGTAGTTGCTATAGTTGTTTTTACTTTATTAGCTAGAGTAGCAATAGTTGTAAAACCAAGGAGTGGCGATGACAATCAAGCAACGATGGGCCTCGGTGCTATGCCCAAGGTGCGTGGAGTGTACATGATGATGGAAGACGTTGATGATGGAGATCATTGATGCAAAGTGCTATACCATATTACTATATAAACTGCATGTGATATTAATCCTTTTATGCACTTTATTTGTTTCGTGGTATTTGTAATAAATAGGGTGACCTCTCACTTCAAATTTTCAAATAATAATGTGTTCCCCTTAAGTTAGGCACCACATAACATGGGCTTCAAACTGGTGTGGGTCATGTAATATGGGTGCACCTAGCAATGTTCAGAATGTGGGTGTGAAACAGTCGCACTGCTAGTAAACTAAGGTTCACTTGACATACTACCTAGAACGTCTAGAGTATGGAACACAAGGATCCAAATATTAACAAGAGTCATATGGAGATATGATTGGTATGATTACCTACCTGTATTATTTCCTGATGTGCGATGTAACATTGGTGCCGGGAAAATAAGTTCGTGGATCTTGAATCACTAAGTATCAATCATGAGAGATATTGATTTTAGTGGGAGCTACACTCTGGATTAAAGTTGTTAACCTTATGTAGTTCATTAATTAGGAAACAATGTCTATATAAATTTGCAATTATTTGTAGATCAATGGCACACAACACCAACTTCCCTTTAGATGGTGAAAGGACATGTATTCTCTTAATTAGTTTTGGTGTCCGTTAACAACTTGAGGATCATTTTACAATGTGCTAATATTGCCAGGTCAATCTACTAAAAAGAGAAAAGTCTGTGTCGTAGTGGAAAATCCCTGGCTGAAACAAAAGTTTCCTAGAAAGTCTAGATCGGAGTCTCCGGTGTGCAAAGGTTGGAGTCCCTGGTATGATCTAGAGTTTCGCCTCAAACCTCCGGCGTGTCCAAGATGAAGCCCAGGGACAACCTAACTAGGGGTCAGGAGACATGCCGGATTTGAAGGGAATATGCTCAAGAGGCAATAATAAAGTGGTTATTATCTTATTCCATGTTTATGATAAATGTTTATTTTGCATGCCATAATTGTATTAATTGGAAACGTTAATACATGTGTGTTTAATAAACAAAATAAAAAGTTCCTAGTAATGCCTCTCATATAAACTAGCTCGTTGATTAACAAGATGATCAAGGTTTCCTGATCATGGACATTGGATGTTGTTCATAACGAGGTCACAACATTGGTGGAATGATGTTATGAACATTCATCCGAAGTATAGCATTACGATCAAATTCATTATGTTTATATTTCTATAACATCATGCGAAGTAATCTTAGTCCTTACGATCACAGAAGTCATCGTTACTAGCGTTAAAGGTTCTCACGATCACAGAAGTCATCGTTGAATGTGTAGGAGTTAGTATGGATCTCTAGGTGCCACTTCTAATTATTGATCTAAGAGGGGTCTCGATCATGTCTGCATTATTCGCGAACCTTAGGGTGACACACTTAAGGGATACCTACACCATTTGGAGCAAATATGTTTTAGATAAAGATTTAAGAAAGCGCTAGAATTATTTCAATAGACACCAAAACTGTTCCGGGTGAAATTGCTGAAATTTGTTCTGCATGTAATATTGAAATGTTCCAGGGGGTTTTATGTGAATGTTTGTTAATTAAAGTAATTAACAAAATTCTGAATAAAATTAATAAATGATTTTTATTAAATGAGAGAGCATTAAATTTGGAGAAATTTAATGCATTTAAAGTGGGGACTTTAAAAGAGAATGTGAAGGGGCAAATTTATGTGGAGGGAGTTACCACCACATGAATGAGGAGGTGAGGGGTCACCCCTTGGGTGCCGACCATGGGGAGGGGCACCCCCTCCTCCTATAAAAGGCCCCCCTCACACCCCTTCTTCCTCACACCTCCTCGTGAAGGATCTCTCTCCCCCTCTAGTATTATTCCCCCATGGTCTCGGATTAGCGAGATACATGTTCCCGGTGGCTTTATCTAGAAAGGAGTTGCTGCTTCTGCTGCTTTGCTGGTGCGAGGGACGGAGGTTGTCGGGGTACCGGACGTGTGTGCGATCACGGATGCACCACTGCTTTGTGGTGCTGGACTTGGTGGTGCTGGACTTGCTGGAGCTGGATCTGAAGGACGTGCTGGAGCCGGACCTGCTGGACTTCATCACGATCTTGAGATCGGCAAGTGTACGACTACATCATCCACGAGTTCCATCTCGTTAACAAAGCTTTGTTGTCTTTGAGGGTAAGTTCTCCATGGATGTATATCCACCTGTTGCTTGTATCTAGTAGATAGATCTTGGCGTATAGTTCCCATCGTAGGAATTGTTTTGTTTTCTATGTTGCGAACCCCAACAGTGGTATCAGAGCCTGATCTATGCATAGGTGCTTTGCACGGGTAGTACACATATGTTTATATGTGGGCGATGATGATCATGTTATTGCTTCTTTCATGTATTTTGGATATTGGTGGCATAGTGGGATGAAGCGGCCCGGACCAACCTTACATGTCATCGTACATGAGACCGGTTCCATGACTGACATGCAACTAGTTTTGCATAAGTGGCTGGAGGGTGTCTGTCTCTCCTACTATAGTCAATATCTGATTTACAACGAGTTGCTAATAACTTGGTTATCCTTGTTGTGGTTCATGTTCGTAGGTAAGACCGGTTCTAGCTTCGAAAGCCCTAAGCCATGTAAAACCTGCAATGGATAAATTATGTAACACCCTCAAATCGGCCCTATGCAAGTTTTAGCACTTTCCGCCAAACCCGCGTAGAAACGATTCAAGGATGCCCACCAGGCACTTTCGTGCGGGTGGAAAACGAAGTAATACCATTACACAACAGTCCTCGATGGGACCCACAGAACAGATATATATACAACAGCGACTCCATGAGTCAAGAATACAGATATAATATACAAAGATCCAAATCACCTCGAAACGATAGAGCGTCCGCCTACGGACAAGATGCAAATGGGGCTAAGAGCCCTGAAGAATAACCAATGGCGTCCAAAACCCTGCCCAGGCCAAGCCGGAAGGGTAACCCTGCTAACAACGTCGATCTCAAACCTGCTAAAACAAAAGGGGTGCCGACAAAGGGCCAAGGCAAAAGAGGAGCGTCAATACTGAGGCCAGTACATGGTGAGGCTAGAATTCGGCGGCTCTCGCCTACATGGGTATGGTGGACTGTAGCGGTACGCATCATGCACTAAACAACCTATAGAGACTCGATACATCTGTCGGCTATTAGAGAGGGGTAAGAAAGACCTATTCGAATCCAACCTGAGACTAACACCAATCATACCCATCCTGGTATTTCCCCCTCAAGTCCAAACGAGGAAGTCGGACCAAGGAACTCACACAGTTGGCAGTTTTACTCATTCCATTTTAGTTGCCGCATTTACTAGTCAAACATATAGCATGAGTCATCCTGATAGCATAAGTAGTGGGCAGTTTTAGTTAACATTCCGTTTTAGTTGGAACATTTACTAGTCAGGTATAATTCTCCTGAGGAATCCCAAAACCCAGCAGTTGTTGGCACTTTTATCACATTCCTTTGGAGTTGCAGTACTTACTAGGCAGGTATAGCATGTCACAAAACAACCCAGATCCACCAGCTGTTGGCATTTTTAATATCCATTCCGTTATAGTTGAATCTAATTACTAGTCACATATTAAGTCAAATTTATAGTACTACTTTAGTTATGCTTGTCTATGATCGAGATGCTGTGCTCCAAGTCGTCCATAACCGCAGACACGGCCTTCAGAAAGTTTTACCCTGCAGGGGTGCACAAATAGCAACACACACACGATCAACCTCGGAAAAACCAACTCAAAACCCAACGAGGCATTCACGACAAAGCAATCACAGGATTCATAAATTATTTCAAGGGGCCACCCCATTAGGCTACCCGCAACGAAGTTGGCCGGCTCCGAGATGGACCCAAGGTTTGCGCCAATGGCTGTAAACCACTGGGAACCCGAAAGTGTGACTAGGCTTGTCGATACTGCGAAAACACTCCGCAATCCTAAACAGTACAGGTGCTCCACGCACAATCGTAAATAAAGCAGTAAAGCATGGCATAAGTACAGGATAGTAATAAAACCCCAAACTAGTTTGTGGCCCCAAGAAATAAGAAATGAATCAAGCTCTGGCTAAGGGGGATTCATAGACTCTCCCGTATGTGGATAGTACGAATAGTCAAGGAATAGGTCTAAAGTACTCGGGGTCCTACGGGACACAAGTGAGCATGGAACAACCAAATAACATCTATTGCCCACCGATGCCTCTGCATTAGTTATATCTAGCATTTTAATAGTTGTATTTAAAGTCATGATCATCTCCCCTATTAAGCATCTCCACCATTTATCATGTGTCAACTTGCCGTCAACGGTGAAACGACACCGACGCGAAGCAACACATAAGCAAGCAACTACGACTCACAAGGCTGACTATCTATCAAACAGCAGGCAATAGGATGTGTTCTTGGCAATATAGAGGCTGCAAGGAGTATAAATGGTGCATGGAAACTAAAGCATCACAACACTGATAGCAATAGATCAACAGGAGGAAATAAAGACTATAAAAGGAAAATAGGTAGAAAGGGGGAGATGCTTGCCTGGAAAACACTGCGGAAGGTTCATATCCGGAGAACTTGTCGATACTCGCATCAACTCATCGGCCTAATCCGCGAAGAAGCAAACACTAGAAGAAACACCGGATGCAATATTTAATACTACGGCAGAAGATCCGGCATGATTATGATATGATGCATGGCATGGCACATATGCTATGCAATTAGGCAATATTAAGCGGATCCGGGGCCCCGACGATTAATTAAACGGTTCAAGTTATTTAGAAACCTCGCAAATTAAATGTTGTATTAACAAGAGAAAACATGGCATCGGTTCGCTACACCAATTTAAATGGAGTCCGGAATAAGACAAAGATATCCCGCATATGTACTCCATATTTAATTATGAGGTGAATCGGCATAATGCCCCCAAACCACATGATATGCATGCGAGATGAACAATTAATATGCAACAAGTTTTATATATAGCATTTATAAAATAGGGCTTGGGAAAAGGTTCACACATCTGGGTTCGGAAGATCTTGGGTTCCGGGGTCTAGGGTTCGGTCTCAGGGTTCGACGGGATCGGTCTTCGGAGGTTGTCGAAAGACTTGGTTTGGCGTCGGAGGATCATCGGGTTCGCCTTTGTTGGTGTTGGTCTTGTCGTCGCGAAGATCTTGTCGGGTCCGCGCCATCGAGACGGTCTTGGCGTGCGGGATGAAGAACTTGGCGTTCTGCGTCGGCGACCTTGCCGTCCGGGTTCTCGGGCATCGCAGCTGGGAAGGAGAGCTTGTCGCATCCGTGGAGATCTTGGTTCGGCCTTAGTCAAAGTGTTCAGAAGCAGATCTTAGTGTTCCGGGCATCTTCTGGTCGGGGTTCTGGCGTCCATGAAGATCTTGTCGATCCGGCATCGGTTTCCGTGGTGAAAACTCATCATCGGTGGCAATCGTCTTCGAGTACCATCGTTCTCGGCGGCCGTCCTTAGGTTCCGACTTGTCGCTCTTCTCGCATGGTGTCTTGGATAGCCGCAGCAGTAACCACATCCACACAACAGAAGTACCACACACAACTGCATAAGCCACACCTACTGCACCAACACCTCACCACACGCACGAGCTCGGCCAGGAAACAAACAGAAGAAGGGCATCAGGTGGGCGCAGGAGAAAGGCGCAACCTGGCACGGCCGAAGGTCAGCGCGGAGACGGGGGTGCTCGGGGAGGAGACGGTGGCAGGCGGGTCTGCAGCGGAGAGGAGGACTCGTGGTGGCGAGGCTGCGGCCGGAGGCGGGAGAAGGCACGCATAGGGCGGAGCCTGTCGATGCTGAAGAAGGGGCTCGCTGGGGACAAAGCCCAGCGGTGCTGCGGGAGGGGCAGCGGCCGGCCGGGCGGCGACACGAGGGCTTGAGGAGCTCGCGGACGGCAGAGGTGAGAGGCCGCGGAGACGGCAGCACACAGAGGCAGCTAGCGAGCTCGGGGATGCACGCGGGGCAGAACGGGGGAGCCAAGCACGAAGAGAGAAGAGGCGCTGTGGCAGGGAGGAGCTCGTCCGGGAGCGGCTGCTGCGAGGCCGGGGACAGCGAGAGCGACGCCTGGCGAGGCCGGCGGCAGCGCATCGGGGATGTGGAGCAGAGGGGAAGGATGACGATGGGGGTTGGTTCGGGCGAGCGGGGAGCTACGCAACCTTGCCGGAAACAGGGAGGTGTCAGAGAGGTGGCCGTGGGACGGCACTGCAGGGCGGCGGCGCTGCCGATGGCAGTGGGGCGTACCACTGCGGGGGAAGGAGAGGAGCATCGAGGGTTGGTAGGGAACATAGGAGAAGGAAGGTGGGGTGGAACTGAGTTGGGCCATGGGAAGGGGTGGGGCCGGCGCATGGTTGACTGCGGGCGGTGGAGCGCGTCTCCCGCGCGGGAAAGGAGAGTGGCTTGTCGGGAGAAGTGACCAGGTGGGGACCATGTGGCGTGTGAAGCGGCCAGGCGGGGCTGGTGGTGCATGCGTGTTTGGTGGGATCAGGAGGTGGGGCTGGGCTCGCATGTGGCGTGCAGGGGCAAGGCGCGCGACGCGAGATGGGGGGTGGGGTCGAGGCGATGGGCAGGTGGGCGATCGATGGGGTGGTTGGCACGGGAGTGCGGCAGGAGCGGGCGGGATTGGCGCAGGGGATGGGGTGAGAGAGAGAGAGGGTGTGGCGGCTGTCTCGGGTTGGGGAGATAAGGTGGAGGGGGTTCGGTCGGTGGAGGGATTGGGGCCAGGGTAGGCAGGTGGTGGCCTGGGGGTAGGTGGCTCTGCTGACAGGTCGCCAGGGTGGTGGGGAGGGATGTGGCGGCTGTGAGTTGGAGAGAGGAGGGGGTTGGTTAGGGTAGCTAGGACTAGGGTTTGGGGTTAGGACTAGATTTTATTTGGAGGTGGCCGGCTGGGCTTTCGGGCCTGGCTGGCTACCTCCTGCAAAAATAATTCAACATTTTATTTTATTAAAACAAGGCTTTTGCAAACCGTTTGTAGACAAAGCGAAATAATCCGGAAAACCAGTGTTTGTATTTGAATAAAGACAGGGGATATTTAGAAAACAAAAACTAGACTTTTCGAACATAGTTTTAGACAAAACCATGCATGATGATGATGATGCTCAAATGCAATGTGGCATGATGACATGAGCATGCGGTCATGATGATGCAATGCACAAAAACACAGCGATTTTCTAGTAGTGGTTTTAGCGGGGCGCGACAATTCGACACCACTAACAAGGGATCTCGCCCTCGAGATCCGCCTCATGGTACCGGGAAGAAGGTCGGCGATCTGAATCTTCTCGCTTCGTGTAGATCGTCGCGACACCACTAACAAGAGGTCGTTGTCCGTGATCGTCGAGAGAACACTCCGGGAACAATGGGCAAAGGTAGAGGTATCAACAAATAAAGCCACCTCTAGTTTCCGTGGACGGTGTAAAATTGCTGGATCCACCGATTCAATACACAAAAGCGAATGATAAGAGTAGTGGTATGGTCATGACTCAATCCGGCACTCAAAACATTACTCTGTACATGAATAGTTGAATTATGCAATCAACTCTCGAAATCAGACTGAAGATCTCAACAAGCGAGCTTCGGAAACAAAGGAGTGATGTAGGGCTTCATCGGATTTGGCGTAGCTGATGATGACGTCGTCTTGGAAGCTCCAGAAGGCACAAAGAAGGAACAACGAGAAGGCCAACAAATGGAGGATTCCTCAGATAGCACGAAGACCGGATGTAGAAACACTATTGCAAGATGAAGGGATCAAAACCCTAAAGGTACGACGGAGACCCAACCACGAGAATTCCTGGACTCAAAGAAGGTAAGAGAGCAGATTCAAAACACATGAAGGTAAGAGGAGAATAGCATAGGGGTAAGGAGTAAAAACAGACCTAATCAGACCTATCCAACTCGATTTTGCAAAATAGTTTTGACAGTCTACATCGGCCGTTAGCTAGGTTATCCTACAGGCTGGACTTGTGGGGTATTGCAACTGCTGAGCTCTGATACCACTCTGTAACACCCTCAAATCGGCCCTATGCAAGTTTTAGCCCTTTCCGCCAAACCCGCATAGAAACGATTCAAGGACGCCCACCAGGCACTTTCGTGCGGGTGGAAAACGAAGTAATACCATTACACAACAGTCCTCGATGGGACGCACAGAACAGATATATATACAACAGCGACTCCATGAGTCAAGAATACAGATATAATATACAAAGATCCAAATCACCTCGAAACGATAGAGCGTCCGCCTACGGACAAGATGCAAATGGGGCTAAGAGCCCTGAAGAATAACCAATGGCGTCCAAAACCCTGCCCAGGCCAAGCCGGAAGGGTAACCCTGCTAACAACGTCGATCTCAAACCTGCTAAAACAAAAGGGGTGCCGACAAAGGGCCAAGGCAAAAGAGGAGCGTCAATACTGAGGCCAGTACATGGTGAGGCTAGAATTCGGCGGCTCTCGCCTACATGGGTATGGTGGACTGTAGCGGTACGCATCATGCACTAAACAACCTATAGAGACTCGATACATCTGTCGGCTATTAGAGAGGGGTAAGAAAGACCTATTCGAATCCAACCTGAGACTAACACCAATCATACCCATCCTGGTATTTCCCCCTCAAGTCCAAACGAGGAAGTCGGACCAAGGAACTCACACAGTTGGCAGTTTTACTCATTCCATTTTAGTTGCCGCATTTACTAGTCAAACATATAGCATGAGTCATCCTGATAGCATAAGTAGTGGGCAGTTTTAGTTAACATTCCGTTTTAGTTGGAACATTTACTAGTCAGGTATAATTCTCCTGAGGAATCCCAAAACCCAGCAGTTGTTGGCACTTTTATCACATTCCTTTGGAGTTGCAGTACTTACTAGGCAGGTATAGCATGTCACAAAACAACCCAGATCCACCAGCTGTTGGCATTTTTAATATCCATTCCGTTATAGTTGAATCTAATTACTAGTCACATATTAAGTCAAATTTATAGTATTACTTTATTTATGCTTGTCTATGATCGAGATGCTGTGCTCCAAGTCGTCCATAACCGCAGACACGGCTTTCAGAAAGTTTTACCCTGCAGGGGTGCACAAATAGCAACACACACACGATCAACCTCGGAAAAACCAACTCAAAACCCAACGAGGCATTCACGACAAAGCAATCACAGGATTCATAAATTATTTCAAGGGGCCACCCCATTAGGCTACCCGCAACGAAGTTGGCCGGCTCCGAGATGGACCCAAGGTTTGCGCCAATGGCTGTAAACCACTGGGAACCCGAAAGTGTGACTAGGCTTGTCGATACCGCGAAAACACTCCGCAATCCTAAACAGTACAGGTGCTCCACGCACAATCGTAAATAAAGCAGTAAAGCATGGCATAAGTACAGGATAGTAATAAAACCCCAAACTAGTTTGTGGCCCCAAGAAATAAGAAATGAATCAAGCTCTGGCTAAGGGGGATTCATAGACTCTCCCGTATGTGGATAGTGCGAATAGTCAAGGAACATGTATCAAGTACTCGGGGTCCTACGGGACACAAGTGAGCGTGGAACAACCAAATAACATCTATTGCCCACCGATTCCTCTGCATTAGTTATATCTAGCATTTTAGTAGTTGTATTTAAAGTCATGATCATCTCCACTATTAAGCATCTCCACCATTTATCATGTGTCAACTTTCCGTCAACGGTGAAACGACAACGACGCGAAGCAACACATAAGCAAGCAACTACGACTCGCAAGGCTAACTATCTATCAAACAACATGCAATAGGATGTGTCCATGCCAATATAGAGGCTGCAAGGAGTATAAATGGTGCACGGAAACTAAAGCATCGCAACACGGATAGCAATAGATCAACAGGAGGAAATAAAGACTATAAAAGCAAAATAGGTAGAAAGGGGGAGATGCTCGCCTGGAAAATACTACCGAAGGTTCATATCCGGAGAACTTGTCGATACTCGCATCAACTCATCGGCCTAATCCGCGAAGAAGCAAACACTAGAAGAAACACCGGATGCAATATTTAATACTACGGCAGAAGATCCGGCATGATTATGATATGATGCATGGCATGGCACAGATGCGATGCAATTAGGCAATATTAAGCGGATCCGGGGCCCCGATGATTAATTAAACGGTTCAAGTTATGTAGAAACCCCGCAAATTAAATGTTGTATTAACAAGAGAAAACATGGCATCGGTTTGCTACACCAATTTAAATGGAGTCCGAAATAAGACAAAGATATCCCGCATATGTACTCCATATTTAATTATGAGGTGAATCGGCATAATGCCCCCAAACCACATGATATGCATGCGAGATGAACAATTAATATGCAACAAGTTTTATATATAGCATTTATAAAATAGGGGCTCAGGAAAAGGTTCACACATCTGGGTTCGGAAGATCTTGGGTTCCGGGGGTCCGGGGTTCGATCTCAGGGTCTTAGGGTTCGACGGGATAGGTCATCGGAGGTTGTCGAAAGACTTGGTTTGGCGTCGAAGGATCATCGGGTTTGCCCTGGTCGGTGTCGATCTTGTCGGGTCTGCGCCATCGAGTCGGTCTTGGCGTGCGGGGTGAAGAACTTGGCGTTCTGCGTCGGCAACCTTGGCATCTGGGTTCTCGGGCATCGCAGCCGGGAAGGAGAGCTTGTCGCATCCGTGGAGATCTTGGTTCGGCCTCGGTCAAAGCCTTAGGAAGCGGATCTTGGTGTTCTGGGCATCTTCCGGTCAGCGTTTCGGCGTCCATGAAGATCTTGTCGATCTGGCATCGGTTTCCGTGGTGAAAACTCATCATCGGTGGCAATCGTCTTCGAGTACCATCGTTCTCGGCAGCGGCCATCCTTAGGTTCCGAATTGTCGCTCTTGTCGCATGCTGTCTTGGATAGCCGCAGCAGTAACCACATCCACACAACAGAAGTACCACACACAACTACATAAGCCACACCTACTGCACCAACACCTCACCGCACGCACGATCTCGGCCAGGAAACAAACAGAAGAAGGGCATCAGGTGGGCGCGGGAGAAAGGCGCCACCTGGCACGGCCAAAGGTCAGCACGGAGACGGGGGTGCTCGGGGAGGAGACGGTGGCAGGCGAGTCTGCAGCGGAGAGGAGGACTAGCGGTGGCGAGGCTGCCGCTGGAGGCGGGGGAAGGCGCGCAGAGGGCGGAGCCTGTCAATGCTGAAGAAGGGGCTCGCTGGGGACAAAGCCCAGCGGTGTGACGACACGAGGGTTGGAGGAGCTCGTGCGCGGGAGAGGTGAGAGGCCGCGGAGACGACAGCACACAGAGGCGGCTAGCGAGCTTGGGGACGCACGCGGGGCAGAACGGGGGAGCCGAGCATGGAGAGAGAAGAGGCGCTGCGGCAGGGAGGAGCTCGTCCGGGAGCGGCTACTGTGAGGCCAGGGACGGCGAGAGCGGCGCCTGGCGAGGCCAGCGGCAGCGGATCAGGGATGAGGAGTAGAGGCGAAGGATGATGATGGGGGTTGGTTCGGGCGAGCGGGGGGCTGCGCGACCTTGCCGAAAACGGGGAGGCGTCGGAGAGGTGGTCGTGGGACGGCGTTGCCGATGGCATCGGGGCGTACCGCTGCGTGGGAAGGAGAGGAGCATCAGGGGTTGGTAGGGAATAGAGGAGAAGGAAGGTGGGGTGGAACCGAGGTGGGCCAGGGGAAGGGGTGGGGCGGGCGCGTGGTTGACTGCGGGCGGTGGAGCGCGTCTCCCGCGCGGGAAAGGAGAGCGGCTTGTCGGGAGAATTGACTAGGTGGGGACCAGTTGGCGTGTGAAGCGGCCAGGCAGGGCTGGTGGTGCATGCGCGTTTGGTGGGATCAAGAGGTGGGGCCGGGCTCGCATGTGGCGTGCAGGGGCAGGGCGCGCGACGCGAGATGGGGAGTGGGGTCAGGGCGATGGGCAGGTGGGCGATCGATGGGGTGGTTGGCACGGGAGTGCGGCAAGAGCGGGCGGGATTGGCGCAGGGGATGGGGTGAGAGAGAGGGTGTGGCGGCTGGCTCGGGTTGGGGAGATAAGGTGGAGGGGGTTCGGTCGGTGGAGGGTTTGGGGCCAGGGTAGGCAGGTGGTGGCCTTGGGGGTAGGTGGCTCTGCTGGCAGGTGGCCAGGGTGGTGGGGAGGGATGTGGCGGCTGGGAGTTGGAGAGAGGAGGGGGTTGGTTAGGGTAGCTAGGACTAGGGTTTGGGGTTAGGACTAGATTTTATTTGGAGGTGGCCGGCTAGGCTTTCGGGCCTGGCTGGCTGCCTCCTGCAAAAATAATTCAACATTTTATTTTATTAAAACAAGGCTTTTGCAAACCGTTTGTAGACAAAGCGAAATAATCCAAAAGACCGGTGTTTGTATTTGGATAAAGACGAGGGATACTTAGAAAACAAAAACTAGAATTTTCGAAAATAGTTTTAGACAAAACCATGCATGATGATGACGATGCTCAAATGCAATGTGGCATGATGACATGAGCATGCGGTCATGATGATGCAATGCACAAAAACACAGCGATTTTCTAGTAGTGGTTTTAGCGGGGTGCCACAAATTAGAGGCGTCTAGTTTAGATCGTTGCTGGGCTAGTGTCATGATATGGTAATGTTGTGAGTAGATGTATGATAGATACTCTTACAACACACCTAACATGTAAGTTCCATAGACCTTGGCCTTACACACAAAGGAATGATAGAGATCATACCATGATGCATATGATAGAGATCAAATGCATGGACCATATCATCCCACTTTACACATTAGATGTTTGCATCTTATATTGCTTATTTGGCATTTTAGTAGCATTATAAGATGATCCCTCATTTAAATATCAAGATAAAATCTGTTCTTCCTTAAGTATGCACCGTTCTATGGATCGTGTTTCGAGACATCACGTGATGATCGGGTGTACTCGACTCTACGCTTTCATATAACGGGTGTAAGACAGTTTTACACACGCGATTACTAAGGTTCTTACTTGGCGAGCCTAGCATGTACAGACATGGCCTCGGAACATGGGCCAAAAGGTTAAGCATGAGTCATATAGTTGATATGATGCCCATATTGATGCTTGCCTTTGAAGCTACACCGACTCACGTGATGATCGGACTTGGTGTAGTGGATTTGGTACATGTAATCCCCAAAAAGGCACGAGGGATGTCGTTTTTGAGTGGGAGTTCATTTCTAATTTGGATTAGTCGAACTCAGTTTGTCATAAACTAAATCTAAGTGAATTTGTATAATTTGTTGTAGTCATTGGCGTCTGTTCACTACCTTATGCTTAGTTTTAATTGAGATAATATAACTATAGAATTCTAGATATTTACTTTACGAACTGGTATCGTATTGTTTTGAATGTCTATTTAAAGTTTATAACTCCTATTGCAAACTTTCAGCAAACTCAATTTACTCCATGAAGTTTAGTAAGTAGTATTAAATCAAGAGTAAGAATTCCAATGTTAGTATCTAAAGTATCATGTTTGCCTCCATGATTCTTGATATTCAAAAGTTGTTTTAATATCGAGGTTATCTAGGAGCTGAAAAAATTGTTTCAGAAACCATCATGTGTGAAAGATATTGTGATATCTGAAACAAAGTTTTTGGTAGCATTATGATAGATTGTAATTTAGCAAAATACATGTTCTCATATTGTATGAGAATTTGTGAAGGATGGAGATGCTAGGCATCCGAATCTCCCAAAAGGTTTCGGGAACTAAAATTATACTCGTCATTCTTCCTTATAGGCTATAGTAGCTTGATCATGTAAGTTGTCATGATAAGGATGAATAGAATATGTAAGTAAAATGTTTACTACACTAAAAGATTACTAAAGAATGGATTTTTGAAAGAACACCAAACATTTGATGATGGTGATTCACTTCAAAGTGCAAGTCCAAAGGTATTAGTATTTGACTATATACACTTTGTACTATGTGTCATGTGAATGACACCACAACTAATGTTGATAGATTCTTTTAAAAGGAAAAGGAATTGCTGAAAGAGAATCTATAAAATATTTGGCAGAAAAGAAAAAGTTGGAAATGTCCAGCTTAGGTATATAGAAGATATACATGTTATGGTTGTATTCCTTGCTTGTTAAACAATGTGGTTCTTAGGTATTGTATATCGGTATTGGATACCGAATTGGTTGGTATGAAATGTCATACAGGACAACGCAATTCATGAACTGCAATGACCTAAGTAACTGCCAAGAGAATAAGTGATGATGTTCATCGAAAACAAATAAAGTGTTATTGTGTTTTTCGTTGTCGTCAAACCTAGCCTTCAAGATTTGTTTTAATAATTGTTATTTTGTTCCGGTATTATGAGAACAATGGTTGTTCAAATAATTACCGCATTCCATAAAGGATGGATGAACTTTTACAAGTTTAGTGGGAGAAATCACATCCATAAACACTATTGCTAAAATGTCGCAAGGCAAATGATTGAAAGATCACTTATGAAGTGACATCGCTGTTTAAATTATATTGGAAAGAGAACATGAAGAAACTCCATGTTGATGGATTTTTGGAGTCTTTGATTTTGATCAGTTGCGCTTGTGAAACTTTCCTCGAGATAATTGAAACTCCGTCCATAGGCCAAAGAGGAACAGATGACTAACTTATTGGATATTATACATATTGATGTATATAGTCGATTATATGTAGCCATATGCGATGGATCTTTTTGCTTCATATACTTTCTCCAGAAATTTAAGTGAATATATCTATATATTTACTTAATAAGGAAGAAGTATGAAACATTTGAAAATTGTTCAAAGACTTTCAAGATGAAGTGAAAAATCATTGTAACAAGAAAATAAAAGAGTTTATGATTTGATCATAAAGGACGATATTTGAGTTACATGTTTAGGAAAACACCTAAGATTTGAGGAATTGTTCCATGATTTGTGTTTTCCAGTAAACCATAGGAGTATGGCATATTCGAGAGATGAAATAAAACCATGTTTTACATGGTAAGATCAATGGTGTCATTTATAAAACTGCATTATGTTTTAAGGATTAAAGCTTTAGAGACTACCGCTTTTACACTGAAAAGAGCACCATCGTGATCCGTTGAAATGACACCATATAAGTTATGGTTTGGGATAAAACCCGAATTGTCTTTTCTTAAATTTTGGTATGCTATACATAAGTAAAATGTTTACAACCAAAGTCGGATAAGCACGTCTTTGTAGGTTATCCCAAAGAATTTGTTGGGAATTTCTCCATAACACCGAGGACAAAAGAGTTTGTTACTTGGAACGTCAAGTTTCTTGAGAAGGAATTTTTCGCGAAAAGTTAAGTGGGAGGACAATAGAACTTGGATAAGGTTGTTGAACCTTAGCTATATGTGCTAAGTAGCGCAACGCCAGAAAGTGTCTTGGTGGCAGCCACAATGCTCATGGCTCCCGTGATTACAAAGGTTGTGATCTCGGATATTAGAGTTCCTATTGAACCGTGTGGGTTGGTAAGAATCAAATAGTGTGATTTGATAAGCAAGTCGTTATTGTTTTGACAATGATGAACCGACTACATGCAAAGAAGCGATGATGGGCCTTGACTCCATAAAATGACTAGAAGTCATAGAATCCGTGATAGTATTCATACACGAGAAATCAAGTTTCTAAACTTGGAAGACCCTCCGGAAAGGCGTGAAGCCTATCGGTCGTGTTTGGATCTATAAAGAAATAGACATGGATGTTTAACATCTATGAAATGGTCGACATGTCGGAAAGAAGTTTACGACAATGTTCAAGGAGTTTACTATGACACGATTTGATCTTTCATAGCGATATTTAGTCTTGATGGATTAATGTAGCAACCACTACATATAATTTGATGTATGGTAGTTGAACAAACAAAACAATGTTCTTCTAATAGAATGGTTACCTAGGACGTGTACAAGACACGGTCCGAAGGGTTTTGTTAATTCAAAGGGTGCTAAAAGGGCATGCAAACTTCAATAGTTGTAGTAAGCATAGCAGAGTTGGAATCTTCACCATGATGAAACTGTTAAAAGAGTTTAAATTCATCAGAGATGATGAAGATGCTTGCATTTGCAAGACATTAAGTGGGAGCGCTGAGACATATTTCTAATACATTATGTAGAGGACATATTGTTGATTGGAAATGATGTATCTTGTATTTACACAAGTTAAGAATTTCATTAAAATAAGATTTCGATGAAAGACTTGGGCAAAACTGGAATATTTGGCATCAATATCAATATGGATAGATTGAGGCGCTAATATGGTTGTGCTAGACATACATATATGAGATATTGAAAGGGTTCAATATGGAAACAACAAGAAAGGTTCTTGCTGCATGGAAAGGATTGTATCAAGATTCAAGTGTTTCAACACTTGGTGAGTAAAATCACATGAAGATTTTGATCGATTATACCGTGATATGTATATATCCAGAATGTCCTATGCTCTAAATGTTATGAGCACATACCAGAATGATTCATAAGATGGTCATTGGACAATAGTAAAGATATTCTTATGAGCTTTGGAAGAACTAAGAATATATCATGTATAAGTGACAAATAGTTAAAGGTAGTTCATTGTAAAGTGTTACATTGATACTAGTTTTTTCACAAGATACAAATTAAATTTATCTCAATTTAGACTATGGGTGGCACAATGTAATGGAAAGGATGTTCCATGATGGATTTGGATAAGTTCCAAAGTTGAAACATTGTGGCGGCTACTAAAACAAAAGGCTAAATATATGACTGCTATAGTAGCAGCAAAGGAGGACATTTGTGTTAAGAAGTTTGTTATCAAACTAGGTGTGGTTCAAAGTGGGCTAATACTATGAAGATATATTGTATGACAATAATATCAACATATTTTAACCCAAATGAACTAAAAGTTCTCACCAAAGGACCAAATTTATACAATCCCATCTCATTTGAGAATGAGTGATGCGTAGACACGCAAAGACATGCAAATACACACAGAC
The DNA here is from genome assembly GCA_910589775.1 of Avena eriantha. Lineage (NCBI taxonomy): Eukaryota > Viridiplantae > Streptophyta > Magnoliopsida > Poales > Poaceae > Avena > Avena eriantha. Next base: position 140,301,979 of record OU342746.1, read on the forward strand.
CTGAAACTATCAGATCCGGAGATTATGTTAACCACTAGTAATCGCGTATATGCAACACCAGAAAGCCATAGGTGTTCAATACGCAAAGTTTTTCAAACTAGATTATTGACTCTAGTGCAAGTGGGAGACTGAATGGAATATGCCCGAGAGACAATAATAAAGTGGTTATTATGTTATTCCATGTTTGTGATAAATTTTTATTTTGCATGCTATAATTGTATTAATTGGAAACGTTAATACATGTGTGTTTAATAAACAAAATACAAAGTTCCTAGTAATGCCTCTCATATAAACTAGCTTGTTGATTAACAAGATGATCAAGGTTTCTTGATCATGGATATTGGATGTTGTTAATAATGAGGTCACAACATTGGTGGAATGATGTGACGAAAATTCATCCGAAGTATAGCATTATGATCAAAGTCATAATGTTTATATTGCTATAAGATCATACGAAGTAATCTTAGTCCTTAGACCATGAGATCATGTTAATTACTAACACCGGAAGAGTATCTTGATAACATCAAATGTCACACCATAACAGGGTGACTATAAAGGTGGGTTCAGTGATACAAAGGTGTTATGTTGAGGCTCATGTATCAAGAGTGGGATTTGTCCATCCCGATGACGAATAGATATACTATGGGCCCTCTCAGTGATATCACATTAAGATAGCTTGCAAGCAAGTGATGTGATCACTAGAATGTTATATCACGGGAACGAGAAAAGAGTGCATGTCGGTAACGATATCAAACTAGGTATTTGGATACCGATGATCGAATCTCGGACATGTATTATATCATGAGACAAAGGGATTTAGTTACTAGCATTAAAGGTTCTCACGATCACAGAAGTCATCGTTGAATGTGTAGGAGTTAGTATGGATCTCTAGGTGCCACTTCTAATTATTGATCTGAGAGGGGTCTCGATCATGTCTGCATTATTCGCGAACCATAGGGTGACACACTTAAGGGATACCTACACCATTTGGAGCAAATATGTTTTAGATAAAGATTTAAGAAAGCGCTAGAATTATTTCAATAGACACCAAAACTGTTCCGGGTGAAATTGCTGAAATTGGTTCTGCATGTAATATTGAAATGTTCCAGGGGGTTTTATGTGAATGTTTGTTAATTAAAGTAATTAACAAAATTCTGAATAAAATTAATAAATGATTTTTATTAAATGAGAGAGCATTAAATTTGGAGAAATTTAATGCATTTAAAGTGGGGACTTTAAAAGAGAATGTGAAGGGGCAAATTTATGTGGAGGGAGTTACCACCACATGAATGAGGAGGTGAGGGGTCACCCCTTGGGTGCCGACCATGGGGAGGGGCACCCCCTCCTCCTATAAAAGGCCCCCCTCACACCCCTTCTTCCTCACACCTCCTCGTGAAGGATCTCTCTCCCCCTCTAGTATTATTCCCCCATGGTCTCGGATTAGCGAGATACATGTTCCCGGTGGCTTTATCTAGAAAGGAGTTGCTGCTTCTACTGCTTTGCTGGTGCGAGGGACGGAGGTTGTCGGGGTACCGGACGTGTGTGCGATCACGGATGCACCACTGCTTTGTGGTGCTGGACTTGGTGGTGCTGGACTTGCTGGAGCTGGATCTGAAGGACGTGCTGGAGCCGGACCTGCTGCACTTCATCACGATCTTGAGATCGGCAAGTGTACGACTACATCATCCACGAGTTCCATCTCGTTAACAAAGCTTTGTTGTCTTTGAGGGTAAGTTCTCCATGGATGTATATCCACCTGTTGCTTGTATCTAGTAGATAGATCTTGGCGTATAGTTCCCATCGTAGGAATTTTTTGTTTTCTATGCTGCGAACCCCAACAGGATTTTGGCTAGATTCTCCGACTTATTCTGGTAGACCAGAATTTCCGGGGTGAATAGTCCGGAGTCTCCGGTGTGCTCAGGTCCGGAGTTCCTACCAAATCTCCGGAGGGATCATCAAGACCAGGCATAAGACATTCTGTATGGTGATCCGGAGATGGATCGGAGACAAACCGGAATCTCCAGTGCGGGCCGGAGTCTCCAGTCTATAGACCGGAGTTTCCGGTGTGGAAATTCCCCAACAACCAGAAAACGGTCAGAAATCTGTGGGGCTATAATAGGGAACTTCATCCCCTACCTCAAGCTGCTCGTTTTTTGAAAAGGAAGAACACCATTAGAGAGCCACCAAATCTCAAAGATCTTCCTCTACAACCACTCAAAGTCCCTGATATTTAGGGAATCGAAGGAGGATGCCTTGATCTACAACTTCACCAAGAGAGATTTTCATTTCCCTCTCATCACCTTCATTGAAAACCCTGGGCCTTGATTTGGTTCTTACTAGCTTGTGTTTGATTGTTGTGACAGCTAGCTTGGATTCGGGAGCCTCCAATTTAGTTGTGGATGTGTGCCTCGAACTTGTTGTAAAGGTGTCGGTTTCCACCTCGAGGGTTATCGATATAGTGGAAGAGTGAATCGATCCCTTTGGGGTGAGGTTCATCGGAGAACAAGGGAGGCCTTTTGTGGCGTTGGTGGTTTGAAACCACCCCCTCTCCAAATGAAGGCGTACTTCCCCTCAAAAGAAAGGAACTGCAGGAAATCATCCTTGTGTCTCCGCGTGCTCCATTTTGGTTACATCTATCCTTACCACACTTTAATTATTGTTTGCTCTTGTCTAGTTAATTGTGCTAGTGCGACATATAGGTAAATTCACCTTAGTTTCATATCTAGAGAATTTACCTTTTTGTGTCAAACCCTAAATTGAAAAAGAGTAAAATTTGAAGTAGCACCTATTCACCCCCTCTAGGTGCCCATACAATTCTTTCAATTGGTATCAGAGCCTCGGCTCCTTATTCAGGCTTAACCGCCTAGGAGTGTATGGGTAACCCGGAGGAAGATGGAGGGGTGAGGCTAGTACCTTAGTGACCATGGTGGATCTCAAGAATTTGGAAACAAGCTTGAGATCCTCTTTGGGCAACCAAATCCAATAGTTGTGTCAACTAGTTGAACAACTTGTTAAGGAAAACATAGCCTCACCACCTCCCTCTCAAGAGGAACCTCCTCTGATTCTGAAGGTGAACGCTTCGGCTAACCAACGGTTGTAGAACTAGGGCATGAACATAATACCACTAACTCCTCAACCAAAAGGAGCGATGGGAAGGATGAGCACCATACGGTTTCCGGGTGGTACTCTCCCGACCCTCCGATCCCTCATCCTCATATAAATAATAGAGGTGACCCACCTATGCTAGCTGCGCATTCTTTTACTCAATGGCAAGTTTTGATGAAATCTCATGTGTGCAGCTCTTGCATTGATTTGTGGACTATTATTGAAGAAGGACTCAAAATTGAGAATCCAACCAACTTGACAAGAAGAGAAGTGGTCAATAGTCAACTCAATGCCACCGCTTTGCACATGATTCAACTTGGTGTGGGGCTAAAAGACTTCCCTCACATTGAGCACCTCAACACAACCAAGGAAGCTTGGGATGCTCTCATTGACTTGTTTGTTGGAAATGAGAGCACGAGAAGAAATAGATATGATGCTTTGAGCAATGAAGTTGAAGGCTTCTATATGAAGGATGGTGAGGACCATGAAGACATGTATCGAAGACTCAAATCCACTACCATCACCTTCAGGAATATTGGTGCCTCACATGTGGATGATGCGTGGATAAAAAGGAAATATGTGAGTGCACTCATGCCCTTCGAGCCCACTAACTTGAAGAGCCTCCAAGGAAGACACAACTACCATCTTATGACCTCCAATGAAGTTATGCAAGAGATGGCTATCTTCAAGGTTGCTGCCAAGAATGCCAAAGATGCCCGTGCTCGTGCCCTTGGAATGAGCAATGGTGTTAATCTTGCCTTGAAGGCCAAGGTTGTGGAATATGAGGAAGATGAAGGAAATGATGATGTCCTTGCTATGAGCCACCACGAAGATGTCAAGGTTGCTCATGGTGAATACATGGCCTTCTATGCAAGGAATTTTTGGAAAGATCCCGCCAAGGCCAAGATGGAGATGCAACAAAGAAGTAACCCAAATGGTAGAAAAAAAATGGTTCAATATTGAGAACTTGCTTAAACTGTGGAGAGCTCTATCATTTTGTTGTTGAATGTCCTTATGAGAAGAGAGAGATCATGGTGGTGTACTTATATTGAAGAAAAAGTAAAAGGCCCCTTTCAAGAAGACTTTCGTCAAGAAGAATACCACCAACAAGAAGTCAGCTGACATTGCATTGATAGCACATGAAGAGTTCTCATCCGATGATGAAGATGAGTAAAAAGAAGAAGAAACATCAAATGGTGTGGCAGCCATCGCCACCACCTCTACACCCACCTTCTCACTCTTCGACTCGCCAAATGAGAATATCTCCAACAAGAACGCCACTTGCCTTATGGCAAGAGCATCGAAGGTATTGTCATGTCCTCTCTCCACCTCTATGATCAATGATGAATTGAATGATGATATAACTCTTGAGGTGAAGGAGGAATTAGTTGCTTTCTATGTTTATATGACTAACTTGAAAGGGGAAGACAAGAAGCATTTTGTGAATTGATGACCCACAAGTATAGGGGGTGTATCGTAGTATTTTTGAGGGAAGTGAAACCCAATTTATTGATTCGACACAAGGGGAGCCAAAGAATATTTATAAGCCTTAACAACTGAGTTGTCAATTCAGCTGCACCTAGAAACAATCTTGTTCACAACAGTTTATCAGTAGCAATAGTTTTGTAGTAGGAATAGCAAAGTAGTAGCAGCAGTAAAGTAAAGACAGTAGTAAAAATAGCAGTAAACAGTAGGATTCGAGTGCGGTAGGCATAGGGATGGACGGACGGGCGTTGCATGGACAATACAATTCACATAGCAATCAGAACATGTTCAGATCTGAAATCATGGCACTCGGGCCCTAGTGACAAGCATTAAGCATAACAAGTCGCAACAAAGTCATAAAGCACTAATAAAAGATAGTACCTCCGTCCCAAGGCTGAAGGCGTATAATTTTTTGAAAAAGTCAAACTATGTAAAGTTTGACCAAGTTTTTAGAAAAAAATATTAATATTTACAATATGAAATATATATCCTTGGGTACATCATGAAAGATATTTTCACGTGATATCAATATAATATCATAGTTCTTGATAGTTTTTTCAAAAAGTTTGGTCAAACTTTCCGTAGCTTGACTTTTCAAAAAAAATGCCTTAAGCCTTGGGACGGAGGGAGTACTAGGCACCATGCCCTCACAATCTGATGCCATTACATGAACGATCTCATCCAATCCCTACCATCCCCGTAGCCTACAGCGGGGGATTACTCACTCATATATGGGGGAAACATGGATGGTTAATGGAGAAGAGATGGCGATGATGATGGCGATGATCTCCTCCAATTCCCCGTCCTGGCAGGGTGCCAGAACGGAGTTTCTGGTACTGTTTCGTGGAGTCTGGTGGTGGCGGCGGAGCGGAACTCCTTCTAGAAAAACGTCGAACCCCCTGAGTTTTTAGGTCAGAAAGCAACTTATAGGTGAAGACGGAGACCGAGGGGCAGCCTGGGGCAGCCAGACCACCCCCTGGCACGGCCTGGGCTTGCCCGCGCGGCTAGGTGGTGTGGCCTGGGCCTAGCCCCCCTCCGTTTCGTATTCTGGCACCGGGAGTCTTCTGGTGAAATAGGATTTTTGGGAGATTTTCCAGGATTTTTCTTGAAAGTTGATTTTCTGCACAAAAAGTAAGCACCAAGGAAATTCTGCTAACAACAACGTCAGTCCGTGTTAGTTGCATCCAAATCACACAAGTTTAGAGGAGAAACAATAGCAAAAGTGTTCAGGAAAGTATATACGTTTTGGACGTATCAACTCCCCCCAAGCTTAGCTTATTGCTTGTCCTCAAGCAATTCAGTTGTAAACTGAGTGCGATAAAAGAACTTTCACGAACACATTTGCTTCATATGATGTATATATTCTCAGCATGTGATCAACTACTTAGGCAATTCATAATACAGAGTGTGCTACTGAGTCTACTTAATAGTCATTGCAATGCCAAGGCACCTCTGAAGTCATAATAAAGAGATTCCAACTCAAAAATAATAAGTAGCATGAAGCATAAACATAAGCAACATTACAATGCTCATAACAAGGTATGATAGAGTGGTATCTCTCTTGCCTTTGATTATGAATGCCAAGGCACCTCTAAAGTCCAAGTGAAGACTAGAAGTAAAGATGTCAAAGATACAAGCATCAAAGTCATAACACAAATAATCAAGTAATGAGACAAGCACAAAGAATGACAACTATACTCTCAAGAAGGTGCTCAAAGAATATATGGAGACTCAACAAGTAAAAGAAAAGGGTTTTGAATAGTTTGAAAAGCTTCCAAATGTTGAAAGTATGGTACTCATTAGCTTTGAGATCTCATTGCCCCTATCATAAGCATCTTTTAATGTGATTAAGGTGAAAGTGAGGTCCAATCTGAGTTATATGCTTGACAGACTATAAACTTCAAATCCCATGTCCCTTGAGTACGAGGGCCGCTCCTCATGCTACTCAACTTTAGTTACCGGTAAGTTCTTGTCATCGTAAATATGTGAGTATCATAGAGAACCGCCAACGGGGTACCCCTTGCCCGATGATACAGAAGAATCCCCATATCAAAATGACAAAGGCAAGCAGACAATGAGTATCTCAACAATCTTCTTATTTACCATGGGAAAATGGTGCTTTTTTCTCTCTTTCCTCTTTTCATAAATCTCCTTTTTTTCTTTTTCTCAATAGCTATCTCTCTTTTTTTTATAAGAAGAATGCTTCATAGATATCATTATGGTTACGCCGCAGGTTTCCACCATGTCAGCATGGATTAGACCAACGGCCCAGGCTTTTCTCTAATACACATACATAACTCCATGGACTTACAAGCTCCCCTTTTATTTCACACCGATGACATCCGCAAAAAAAGAGCATGGTAGCAACTAGGTATATATTTACAAGTGTTGAAAGCGTTCCCCATGACAGCACGGTTCTGCTAATCCCCAGCCTATAATTTGCAAGCATATAACTTTCATGGACAGTCACAATGGTTCAGGTTTATTAAGTGCAGAAAATAAAGTGTGCCATCAAGTTCGTGAGTGCTTTACTAACTAACTTTCTCATAACAAGAAACATTTTATTCGGAAGAAAACAAGGCATAATGAATATGCACGGGAGTAGCAAATGATGCTAATAGGTAGGTATGGTGGACACTTTGGCAATATTTGGTTTAAAGGAGTTGGAAACATGAGTAAAATACTCAGTGGAAGTGAAGGCTAGCAATAGTAAGGGAGCGACAAAAGAGAGAGCAATAGCTGTCATAATCATGTTTGCAACAAAACAGGACTAATCATGGCATGAAAGTGATTCAAGATCCTCAAGGAAAAATAATTCATCGAGGCTTAGCTGATTATTACAGTCATATGCATGCATGAGCATGTGCCAAGTCAATTCAAATGAAACATTCGGAGGAGGATACCACGGTGTCATACCAAGTTATGAATAGAATAATGCAAGCAAACATTCATAAGACATGCTACAAACTATTAGCAAGCTGGAACTAATCATACGAAAGCAAGAACTACTAAGCATCCAAAGATAACATACACCTTACACGAACAGACTAAGCACACCCATAGTGATGAGTATATGTACAAAAATGAAAACAAATAGAGTTCGTTACCAGCCTCTTACCACGCCTTAAGTTGTCATTAATCCTCATTATTGCTCTTCACCTGTGTGGCTTGAATAATAATATGAAACCAATATCCACTGAGGACTGTTGAACCCTGTAGCAAACTCACAAAACCAAATAAGAACGACAAATATTTTTGTTGTTTTTGATTTTTTAAAACAAGAAACAAAAGGAAAAACAAGCAAAGCAAAATATTTTTGGGTTTTTCGAATAGTTCAAACAAAGCAAAAAGGGAAAAACAAACCAAGGCAAAAAGAAGAAGAAGCAAACCAAAGAGAAACAACAGAAATATTTTTGGTCTTTTTGTGTTTTAGAAAGCAAAAGCAAAGAAAGAACAAAAACTAAAAAGAGAACGAAACATGAATGTACAAAGTACCGACGCAACATGATAAGGAGATGAGTGCGGTGTCGGTGTACCTCCCCCCAATCTTAGGCTTTTGGCCTAAGTGGGTATAAATCCCAAGCCGGCCAAGATGATGTGTCACCGTAGTATGACGAGGAGGTCCCCTCGTCCTGGTGCAAGCTCGAGTACGTCCCTCCGTAGTGAGCGGAGTGATCGTAGGAGGGTACATCCTCCTAGTGCTGCTCGTGGAAACCCAGCAAGCGAAGCTGCTCGTCCACCTCCTCCTTGGAGCGCGACCACGGTCTCATGTGAACACTAAACAAAGAAGGCTGTGGCAAAGGGATCTCCCTTTCATCCCCGTCAGTGAAAAGCATCCTATATACTAGACTGTTCAAATCAGAAGTAGCAGTGAAAAAGTGATGAGTTTTCATAGCAACAAGGTCAAGCCTCTGTGGAGCCAGTACAGTATAATTGGAGTCCACTAAAAGGCCTAATGCATTGACTATACGCGAGGCAATGATGCCCCCATAGATAGGCCCCCTAGCAGCTAGGCAGCGAGCAATAAGCGAACCAAGGTTATACCGAGTATCATTGTTAAGCGCAGCAGCAAGGAAGGCTAAATGATAGTTGGAGATATTACGTGTGTTCTCCCTTCCTAGTATGCTAGTAGCAAGATAATATGCAAAGTATCTAAGAGCAGGGAGTTGGATATTTCTTATCTTTCCGCACAGCGCCACGGGATCATCATCATTGGTCACTCCTCGGTAAAGCTCCAACAAATCAGCGGGTCGCCCTTGAATTTTCTTCACGATCTCTGTCATGCTTACACCTACAATACTGCAAAATCTCTCCAAAGGCATGGTGAAGGGCATATTATAAATTTTGAAAGAGACAGTCGACTGATAGGATGTGTTAGTAAACGTGAAGCTCTCAACAAAGGTTTTGGTGAGCATAGCGTATTTCTCACTCTCATCTTGCATATATGATGTCAAACCAACCCTCTCAATCAGTAGCAAGAAATCATCAAGAATCCCTGCAGCTTGTAAGAAAGTAAAACAAGGAAAAGTAGATGGGTGAGCATCCCCATCATCCCTTTCATTACCAATACGAGTTGCAATGAGATCTTCGTTGTATGATGGCCTAAACTGAGAGGCTAATCTTGAGGGCCTCGACCTCCTAGGTGCATCACTCTCAAATATCTCTCCAAAGGTATGGTTGTTCATGCTTGGTATTCTGAAATTTAAACACCTATTAAACAAGTGATTGCAAAGTAAATATAATGAAGGATTCTACTCATAGGGACTTGTAAGAGGCCTAAACATGCATCAAAACTATGTCTCTAAGCATCAAGAAAGCATACAAGCTCTCATAACTTGTCACCTACAGCAGCAAAATACTCAAGATATAATCCACTAAACACAAATCTACTTGGACAAGGGGAGGAGTCACATACCAGAGAACAAGTGCTCCAAATTTCAGCAACAAAGATGGGCAGAGCAAGGAGATCGAAAAAATCGAGAGCAAGCACAGCAAGAACGCGATTTTGAGCAATGAACTGGAGCTTACTCGGGAGAGAGAAGAAAGTGGCAGGTGAGAGAGTTAGTGGAGGGCCAGGGGTGGCCCACACCATGGCATGGCGCCACCTAGGGCAGGCCACGCCACCAGGTGGTGAGCCTTCCTGGTGGGTCCCCCTAGCACCTCCCAGGCACTCCTCTGCCCTTTTTTCACGTAAAAATTTAATATGAATTTTCTGGAATTTTTCGAGACACTTTATTTTTGGGCATTTTTCAGGAATAAAAGAATAATTTTCTGATAGACTGATTTTTTTGAAATGATCCAATGACAAAACAAGGCTAGAACTACAGAAGTTCTAAGACACTCTAACATGCAAGCAACTAATAGCAAAGAAAACTAAACAAAAACAAAAACTAAAATGGATAGCAATAGTAGTAAACGAAGATAATCATAGTGAAAACATTGTTTTGTTCAATGAAATCCTTTTGTTAACAAGGTTGATCAGGTCTTGTTACCAAACCAATTCCATATGAGACAAAACTTGGTATCCCACTAATGATTATGTTACCTCAACCTTGATAGCAATGGTCCCAATCATAATAGTTTCAAATTTTTCTCTTGGTATGGGACAATATATTTCTGCAACTTGAATGCTCTCAACATGTTCAATTGAATTCAAACCATAAGTCCTTTCAATCTTCTTGGGGAAATAGACAGTATGTTCCTTGTCATTAACATTGAAAGTCACCTTTCCTTGATTACAATTGATAACAGCTCCTGCAGTATTAAGAAAAGGTCTCCCAAGAATAATAGACATATTATCATCTTTAGGCATTTCAAGCACAACAAAATCAGTTAATATCAAGAAATTATGAGCCACTTGAACAGGTACATCCTCACATATACCAAGAGGAATAGTGGTAGATTTATCAACCATTTGCAAAGATATATCAGTTGGTATCAGTTTTTCTAGTTGAAGCCTCTTATAGAGAGAGAAAGGCATAACACTAACTCCAGCTCCCAAATCACACAAAGCAGTTCTAACATAACTATTCTTAATAGAGCAAGGGATAGTTGGAATCCCTGGGTCTCCAAGTTTCTTAGGAACCTTACCATTAAAGGAATAATTAGCAAGCAAAGTAGAAATTTCTTCATTAGGGATCTTCCTTTTATTCGAGACAATATCCTTCATATACTTTGAGTAAGGAGGCAATTTAATAGCATCAGTCAAAGGAATTTGCAGGAATAAAGGTTTCATCCACTCACAAAACTTATTATAGTGTTCATCTTCCTTTCACTTGTGTTTCTTATCAGGGAAAGGCATAGGTTTTTGGATCCAAGGTTCTCTTTCACTACCATGTTTCTTAGCAATAGAATCTTCTTTAGTGTATTTAGTATTATTAGTGTGGTTTTCAGGTTCTTCTTCAACGTGTTCTTCATTACCACTTTCAGTTTCGGCATCAGAGATAGATATACTATTAGGATCTATAGCATGTTCGGAGGGTTCTACAACAGTTTTATGTTTCTTTTTCCTTTTCTTACGGGTATAGCCACTATTTTCAGCTTGTTGAGAATCCTGCTCAATTCTTTTGGGATGCCCCTTTGGATAGAGGATCCTGGGTAGCAGCACCACTTCTAGTTCTAATTTCATAAGCATGTTTTTCTTTAGCAGCATTAACCAGCAAGTCTATCTGCACTTTAACGAGTTGATCTATTTGAGTCTGAACCATTTGAAAGTGTTTAACAATCATTTTAACATCATTAGAGGTTCTTTCCACAATATCCTTCAACTCAACAATAGCTCTAGTGTTTTCCATTAGATGATTTTGCACCCTTTTATTAAAATTGTCTTGCTTAACAATAAAGATATCGGATTCTTATAAGCATTGATTAGGAGGTTTAGAGTAAGGGATATCACCTTCATCAAAGTGTTGGAGAGAGTGTACCTTAATAGTGGATGAGTAGGGAATTGGCTTACATAATTCTTCTATAGGAGGTAAATTCTTGACATCTGCAGCTTTAATTCCCTTCTCCTTAAGACATTTCTTAGCTTCCTTCATCAATTCATCATTTAATTCAATAACTCCCCTCTTCTTTGATGTTCGAATAGGCACCCGAATAGTAGGTTCAGGTACAGTTACCTCAGGTATAGCTTGTTCAGGAGGAGTCCAATATTCATAGTTCTTACTTATTTTAGCCATTAATTCCCCAGCTTCCTTAGGAGTCCTATTCCTGAAAACACAATCAGCACAACTATCTAGGTATGTCCTAGATTCTTCGGTTAGTCCATTATAAAATATATCAAGGAGCTCATTCTTAGGTAATGGACTTACAACCCGTGCATGAATCAAAGAATAAAACCTTGCCCAAGATTCAGGCAATACCTCTTTTTCTCCTTGTTTAAAATCAAAAAGTTCCTGCAAAATAGCATGTCTAGCACTGGGAGGAAAATATTTCTATAGGAAAGTACTAATCAAGCAATCAGGGCTATCAATAGATCCAGGAGGTAAATTACTAAACCAAGTTTTAGTTTCTCCTTTCAGTGAAAAGGGGAAAATCTTAGCAACAAAGTAAGTACGCATCTTAATATCATCAGAAAACAAGCCACTCATGGTAGAAAGTTCATTCATATGTGCTACCGCACTTTCATTCTTAGTCCCACAAAAAGGTTCTTTCTCAACAATAGCTATGTAAGATAGATCGAGAGAGAAATCATAATATTTATCTATAATGTTTATGGGAGAGGCAACAAACTTAGCAATAGGAGACAATTTGGGTCTAATAGTATGCCTCTCAAGGAGACTCTTAGCAGCACTCCTATCATGGGTGTTTTTACATTCTTTAATAAATTCGTCGGTCATCTCAATATAACCATCTTCAATATCATAACTTTCACTAGACTCAGGTGAACTAACAGGTGTAGTAGTGTCTTCATTAGGAGTTTCAGTATTTCTAGCTATAGTTCTAGCAATCGTAGCATCTAGGAAAGGACCTAATGAACCACTCTTATCAAGCACAGTAGAAGCAGCATCATAAGCATCAGAAGTTTCAGATTCAGCAGTAGTAGCAGTGTGTGTAGCATGTGTATGTGGTGGTGTAACGAGCTTACTCATAACAGATGGTGACTCAAGAGCAATTGAGGTGTTCAGAACCCTACCTCTTCTTGTACTGGATGGTAAAATAGGAACCTTTCCATCACGAGACTTACCCATGATGGATGGATAGCAGCGAACAATAGAGAATCCAAGTGAACTTGATAAATAAAGCTATGCTCCCCGACAGCGGCGCTAGAAAATAGTCTTGATGACCCACAAGTATAGGGGGTGTATCGCAGTATTTTCGAGGGAAGTGAAACCCAATTTATTGATTCGACACAAGGGGAGCCAAAGAATATTTATAAGCCTTAACAACTGAGTTGTTAATTCAGCTACACCTGGAAACAACCTTGCTCACATCAGTTTATCAGTAGCAACAGTTTTGTAGTAGGAATAGCAAAGTAGCAGCAGCAGTAAAGTAAAGACAGTAGTAACAATAGCAGTAAACAGTAGGATTCGAGTGCGGTAGGCATAGGGATGGATGGACGGGCGTTGCATGGACAAGACAATTCACATCGCAATCATAACATAGGGCAATTGTAGATAAATAAGATAAAGCATCCAAGTACTAGATAATCCTAGGCATGTGTTCCATTTATAGTCATACGTGCTCGCAATGAGAACTTGCACAACATATTTTGTCCTGCCAGCCCGTTTGCAGCGGGGCCTCAAGGGAACTACTAGCAATTAAGGTGCTCCTTTTAATAGAGCACCGGAGCAAAGCATTAACACTCCGTGAAAACATGTGATCCTCACATCAAAGCCATTCTCTCCGGTTATCCCGATTTCTGTCACTTCGGGGCCATTGGTTCCGGACAACAACGTGTGTACACAACTTGCAGGTAAGACCATAAAAAATACTATCATAATGAATCAATAACATGTTCAGATCTGAAATCATGGCACTCGGGCCCTAGTGACAAGCATTAAGCATAACAAGTCGCAACAAAGTCATAAAGAACTAATAAAAGATACTAGGCACCATGCCCTAACAATCTGATGCCATTACATGAACGATCTCATCCAATCCCTACCATCCCCGTAGCCTACAGCGGGGGATTACTCACTCATAGATGGGGGAAACATGGATGGTCGATGGAGAAGCGATGGTGATGATGATGGCGATGATCTCCTCCAATTCCCCGTCCCGGCGGGGTGCCAGAACGGAGTTTCTGGTACTGTTTCGTGGAATCTGGTGGTGGCGGCGGAGCAGAACTCCTTGTAGAAAAAACTTCGAACCCCCTGAGTTTTTAGGTCAGAAGGCAACTTATAGGCGAAGAGGGAGACCGAGGGGCAGCCTGGGGCAGCCAGACCACCCCCCGGCGCGGCCTGGGCTTGCCCGCGCGGCCAGGTGGTGTGTCCTGGGCCCAGCCTCCGTTTCGTATTCTGGCTCCGGGAGTCTTCTGGTGAAATAGGATTTTTGGCATTTCCGGGATTTTTCTTGAAAATTGATTTTCTGCACAAAAAGTAGACACCAAGGCAATTCTGCTGAAAGCAGCGTCAGTCCGCGTTAGTTGCATCCAAATCACACAAGTTTAGAGGAGAAACAATAGCAAAAGTGTTCGGGAAAGTAGATACGTTTTGGACGTATCATGAATCTCTTGAATCAACTTTCTCACACACAAGAGCTTCTTGGTGAGAGATGCAAACTTGGGAGAGAGCACATTCTTCAGATGGATGCTTTAACTAATGCACTAGAAGAAGAACAAGAGACTAGGGAGTCTCTTGAAGAAAACTTGAAGGCCTCGATGAGGCAAATGATCAAATTATTGCTAAACTCATTAAGGAACGTGATCATGCCATTGCTAAGTATAAAAAGGCTAAAAGGACAAGATTGATCTTGGTGTTGTTCATGAAAAACTTGGCAAGGATTTTGAGAAGCTTAACAAGGCTGACAATGCCTTGGAAAGTGAACTCTTGACTCTGTTGCGTTTGCAGCATAGAAAACAAAAAAATCTACGATGGAAACTATTATACGCAAAGATCTATCTACTAGATACAAGAAACGGGTGGATATACATCCATAGAGACACATACCCTTGAAGACCGACAAAGTGTAACGAGGTTGAACTCGTGGATAATGTAGTCAAACGCTTGTCGATCTCAGGATCAAGAAAAAGTCTAGCGCTGCAACTCAGCAGCGCATCCATGATCGCACACATGTTCAGGTCACCGAACAACCTCCACCTCCTCTCTCCAGCGATGCAGCGGAAGCAACAACTCCTTCCAGACGAAATGCCACCGGGAACATGTATCTCGCCAATCCAATGCCATGGGGGAATAATTCTAGAGGGGGAGAGAGATCCTTCACGAGGAGGTGTGTGTGAGAAGGAGGGAGAGGTGGGCCTTTTATAGGAGAGGGGGAAACCCCCTCCCCATGGCCGGTGCCCATGGGAGGTGCCCCCACCTCTTCCTCACTCATGTGGTGGAAGCTCCACTCACATAAATTTGGCCCTTCATTTTCTCCACAAAAAATCCAACTCAAAATGCATTAAATTTCTACCAAATTTAATACAACTCTCATTTCATAAAACTCTTTTATTTATTTTATTCAGAATTTTGTTAATTACTTTAATTAACAAACATTCACATAAAACCCCCTGCAACATTTCAATATCACATGCAGAACCAATTTGAGCAATTTCACCCGAAACAATTTCAGTGTCTATTGAAATAATTCCAGCGCATTGCAATTCTTTCATTCCCGTGATATAACATTCTAGTGACATGCACTCTTTTTGTGTTCCCGTGATATAACATTCTAGTGATCACATCACTTGCTTACAAGCTATCTCAATGTGATATCACCGAGAGGGCCCAAAGTATATCTATCTGTCATCGGGATGGACAAATCCTACTCTTGATCCATGAGCCTCTACAGAACACCTTCGTAGCATTGAACCCACCTTTATAGTCATCCTTTCACGGTGTGACATTTGATGTTATCAAGATACTCTTCCAGTGTTAGTGATTTACATGATCTCATGGTCTAAGGATTAGGATTACTTCATATGATGTTATAGCAATATAAACATAATGAATTTGATCGTAATGTTATACTTCGGATGAATGTTCGTCACATCATTCCACTAATGTTGTGACCTCGTTATTAACAACATCTAATGTCCATGATCAAGAAACCTTGATCATCTTGTTAATCAATGAGCTAGTTTGTGAGAGAGGCATAACTTGGAACTTTATATTTGTTTATTAAACATACATGTATTAACGTTTCTATATTAATACAATTATAACATGCAAAATAAAAATTTAGCATATACTTGGAACAAATATAATAACAACTTTATAATTGCCTCTCGGGCATATTCCCTTCAGACTCTCACAAAGTCTCATGAACAACTTCAAACTCAATTGACTAATATTGCTTCACCTAGTATTTTCATTCCCTCTAGTAGTACGAACATCCTTGAAGAAAATGCTAGGTTGAAAGGGGAGCTTACAAAGGCCACCTTCCCCAAAGGAAACAAGTCTCTTGATGACCTTTTGAGTAAGCAAAGGTCAAATAATGAGAAAAGAGGTATTGTCTATGTGTCCAAGGCCAAGAAGAAGAACAACAATAAAAAGAATTCCAAGCCCATACAAGAAAAAGACAAGACCATTCTGGGTAGTAATACCATGAGTGGCAAAACTATGTCGCAAGATGACTTTGCTGGAAGTGCTAACCCTCACATGTCTTAATGTGTATTCTTATGGTGATGTTTATGCACAATATGTTGGCCCATTTGATGGTTATATTGCTTGGTCTATTTTGGTTCCCAAGACCCTTATTGGCGTACCTAGACATTTTGAGTACGTTCTCACTAACGGAGTTGTTCTCTTCCATCATGCAACTAAAGGTCTTTTCAAAAGCATTATAATTTTCTACGGCAGCATGGGTATCAAAAATCATTTTCAATTCACCCATGGTATCAAAGGCATTGCCATTTTTGAAACGTTTTCGAAGTTTTGGCTCTAGCCCATACAGTATGCCGCAATGAACTAAGTTGTGGTCCTCCTAACAAGTCAAATAGACATTCTTTTCCTCGTTAGGGGCATCAGGAGCTGGTGGGGGGCCTAGCGGCGCTTCTAGCACATATTGCTTTTGTGCAACAATGAGGAGAATCCTCAAATTCATGGCATAGTTGGTAAAGTTGCTACCTGCCGCATGTTTTCTTTCTCCATGAACACATTGGAATTAAAAGCAGGTGGTGCCATCTACAACAGAATTTGTAAAGTTTAGACTAAGTTTATGATAGATTGAGTTCAACTAATCCTAATTATGAATGAACTCCCACTCAAAAACAACATCCCTCGTGTCTTTTTGGTGATTACATGAACCAATCCTCTACACCAAGTCCAATCATCACGTGAGTCGATGTAGTCTCAAAGGCAAGCATCAATATGGGCATCATATCAACTATATGACTCATGCTTAACCTTTTGGTCCGTGTTTTGAGGCCATGTATGTACATGCTAGGCTCGCCAAGTAAGAACCTTAGTACTCACGTGTGTATAACTGTCTTACACCTGTTGTATGAACACGTAGAGTCGAGTACACCCGATCATCACGTGATGTCTCGAAACACGATCCATAGAACGGTGCATACTTAAGGAAGAACGCATTTTTATCTTGATATTTAAATGAGGGATCATCTTATAATGCTACTAAAATGCCAAACAAGTAATATAAGATGCAAACATCATATGTGTAAAGTGAAATGACATGGTTCTTGCACTTGATCTCTATCATGTGCATCGTGGTATGATCTTTATCATTCCTTTGTGTGTAAGGCCAAGGTCTATGGAACTTACACGTTAGGTGTGTTGTAAGAGTATCAATTATAGATCAACTTACAACATTACCATATCATGACACCAGCCCAGCAACAATCTAAACTAGACGCTTCTAATTTATCCATTGCAAGTTTCACGTGGCTTAGGGCTTTCGAAGATAGCACCGGTCTTACCTACGAAAATGGAACCACAACGATGATAACCAAATTATTAGCAACTCGTTGTAAATCAGATATGGACTATAGTAGGAGAGACAGACACCCGCTAGCCACTTATGCAAAACTAGTTGCATGTCAAGTGTCGAACAGGTCTCATGTGTGAGGACATGTAAAGTTAGTCCGGCAACTTCATCCCACTATGCCACCAATATCCAAAATACATATAAGATGCAATAACATGATCATCATCGCGCACATACTCATATCTGTATTATCTGTGCAAAGAATCTACGCATAGATCAGGATCTGATACCATTGTTGGGTTCGCATCATAGAAAACAAAAAAAATCTACGATGGGAACTATTATACGCCAAGATCTATCTACTAGATACAAGAAATTGGTGGATATACATCCATAGAGACACATACCCTTGAAGACCGACAAAGTGTAACGAGGTTGAACTCGTGGATGATGTAGTCGAACGCTTGCCGATCTTAGGATCAAGAAAAAGTCCAGCGCCGCAACTCAGTAGCGCATCCGTGATCGCACACATGTTCAGATCACCGAACAACCTCCACCTCCTCTCTCCAGCGATGAAGCGGAAGCAGCAACTCCTTCCAGACGAAATGTCACCGGGAACATGTATCTCGCTTATCCGATGCCATGGGGGAATAATTCTAGAGAGGGAGAGAGATCCTTCACGAGAAGGTGTGAGTGAGAAGGAGGGAGAGGTGGGCCTTTTATAGGAGAGGGGGCAGCCCCCTCCCCATGGCCGGCGCCCATGGGGGGTTCCCCGACCTCTTCCTCATTCATGTGGTGGAAGCTCCACTCACATAAATTTGGCCCTCCATTTTCTCCACTCAAAATCCAACTCAAAATGCATTAAATTTCCACCAAATTTAATACAACTCTCATTTAATAAAACTCTTTTATTTATTTTATTCAGAATTTTTTTAATTACTTTAATTAACAAACATTCACATAAAACCCCCTACAACATTTCAATATCACATACAGAACCAATTTGAGCAATTTCACCCGAAACAATTTTGGTGTCTATTGAAATAATTCTAGCGCTTTGCAATCCTTTCGTCTAGAACATATTTACTCCAAATGGTGTTGGTATCCCTTAAGTGTGTCACCCTACGGTTCGCGAATAATGCTGACATGATTGAGACCCCTCTCAGATCAATAATCAAAAGCGGGACCTAGAGATTCATACTGACTCCCACACATTCAACGATGACTTCTATGATCGTGAGAACCTTTAACAATAGTAACTAAATCCTTTTGTATCGCGATATATTACATGTCCGAGATTTGATCATCGGTATCTCTATACCTAGTTTGATCTTGTTGCTGACATGCACTCTTTTTGCGTTCCTGTGATATAACATTCTAGTGATCACATCACTTGCTTGCAAGCTATCTCAATGTGATATCACCGAGAGGGCCCAGAGTATATCTATCTGTCATCGAGATGGACAAATCCCACTCTTTATCCATGAGCATCTACATAACACCTTCATAGCACTGAACCCACCTTTATAGTCACCCTTTCACGGTGTGACATTTGATGTTATCAAGATACTCTTCTAGTGTTAGTGATTTACATGATCTCATGGTCTAAGGATTAGGATTACTTCATATGATGTTATAGCAATATAAACATAATGAATTTGATCGTAATGCTATACTTCGGACGAATGTTCATCACATCATTCCACTAATGTTGTGACCTCATTATTAACAACATCTAATGTCCATGATCAAGAAACCTTGATCATCTTGTTAATCAATGAGATAGTTTGTGAGAGAGGCATAACTTGGAACTTTATATTTGTTTATTAAACATACATGTATTAACGTTTCCATATTAATACAATTATAGCATGCAAAATAAACATCTATCATATACTTGGAACAAATATAATAACAACTTTATTATTGCCTCTCGGGCATATTCCCTTCAGACTCTCACAAAGTCTCATGAACAACTTCAAACTCAATTGACTAATATTGCTTCACCTAGTATTTTCATTCCCTCTAGTAGTACGAACATCCTTGAAGAAAATGCTAGGTTGAAAGGGGATCTTACAAAGGCCACCTTCCCCGAAGGAAACAAGTCTCTTGATGACCTTTTGAGTAAGCAAAGGTCAAATAATGAGAAAAGAGGTATTGGCTATGTGTCCAAGGCCAATAAGAAGAACAACAATAAGAAGAATGCCAAGCCCACACAAGAAAAAGACAAGACCATTATGGGTAGTAATACCATGAGTGGCAAAACTATGTCACAAGATGACTTTGCTGGAAGTGCTAACCCTCACTATGTCTTAATGCGTATTCTTATGGTGATGTTTGTGCACAATATGTTGGCCCATTGATGGTTATATTTCTTGGTCTATTTGGTTTCCCAAGACCCTTATCACTAACAAAAGAGGACCCATTGAAAAATGGGTACCTAAAAAATAGTTTGATCTCTTATAGAACTATGCTCCTGGCGGGTCAAGGTAGGTGCTTGATAGTGGATGCACAAGTCATATGACCAGAAGGAAGGCAATAATGACCAAGATAAGGGCAAATCATGATCAAATAACCGTCACTTATGCCGATAAATCAAGGTCTCAGGTAATGAGTCTTGGCAAGGTTGTGGTTACACACGATACTACTCGCGTGGATGTCATGCTTGTTGAGACCCTTGACTATAATTTACTTTCAGTTCATGCTCTTGGAAAGATGGGCTTTGCCGTATTTATTGATAATGATATTGTGGTTCTCTTGTGGAGCAAGACTCTAAAGGTCGTTTTCATTGGGTACGTCGAGAATGACTTGTATGTGGTGGACTTTTCGGGGAAAACCACTACAAGTGTGATGTGCCTATTTGGAAAGGCCGATGTGGGTTGGCTATGGCGTTGCCATCTAGCCCATGTCAATATGAGAACTTTACAAAGTCTCCAAAAGGGTGGCCATATTGTTGGACTAAAAGAAAATGTTTGTTTTGCCAAGATCGTGTATGCACGGCTTGTGTTGAAGGAAAAAATCCGTGATTCTCCCCACAAACCCAGTAATCTTGTAAAGTCCAAGAGGATCTTGGAGCTTCTTCATGTGGATCTTTTTGGTCCTCCATCTCATGCAAGTCTTGGTGGGAATAAATATTGTTTGGTGATTGTTGATGACTACTCAAGATATACATGGGTTTATTTCTTCAAACTGAAGAGTGAAACCCAACAATATTTCATCGACTTCGTCAATATGCTTCAACATCAATACAATGTTCCTGTGTTGGTAATAAGAAGCGATAATGACACTGAGTTCAAGAACTACACCTTGAATGGGTTTCTTAGTGATGACGGGATAAAACATCAATATTCCACTACATATACCCCTCAACAAAATGGTGTAGATGAGAGTAAGAACCGAACACTAATGGATATGGCAAGGGCCATGTTAGCAGAGTTTAAGTCTCCATACAACTTTTGGGCTAAGGCAATCTCACCGCATGCCATGCATCAAACCGGCTCTACCTCCGCAAAAATTTGATCAAGACTCCATATGTGATACTTACCGGTAAACATCCCAACGTTTCATACTTCCGGGTGTTTCGTTGTAAGTGCTTCTATCTCATAAAAGGTGTTCGTTTGTCCAAATTTGATTCCAAAGATTTAGAGGGTATTTTTTGTTGGCAATGGTCTCTATTCCCACACTTATAGAATCTATGATAAACTCTCCGAAATTGTCATAGAATCTTGTAGTGTGGTTTTCAAAGAATATGATGGCCCCCAAGCAGGGCATGTTGATGTTTGTGATGTAGATTATGAAATGCCTCAAGATGTCATAAGAAGAATGGGTGCGGGATTCATCCGCCCCATTGAGGAACCCCTTGTGGCAGATCAAGAAGAAGAACTATGCCCTACTCAAGTGGAGCCCTCATCTTCACATAATCAATAAGCTCCTATTGATGAAGCCAATGATGATGCAAGCCAAAGACAAGCTGAGAACCCTCTCCATGTTGATCAGGATGGAAGCTCTAGGCCAGACTATCTGGCCTCTCCATTGAGCACATTGACCATTCATGTGCAATAAATTGCACAAGGCAGATTCATTCAGTCATATATAAGATCATCTCAATGCCTAACAAGAAGTATGCTTGATCAAGACCAAGATCAACATGTGCCTCATGTTGATGAAAATGAACCCACTGTTGATCAAGGTCAAGCTAGAGGTCAAGATGAGGACCAAAATGGTGAAGAGATCCCCACAAGAAACAATAAGGAGATTGAAACTCGTCGCAAATCTGGAGTGGATAGAATGTTGGTATGAAGAGACCACACTCTTGAGAATGTTCTTGGTGATCTAAGGAGTGGAATGTCCACTCGAGCTCAATTGAAGAATTTTGGTGAGCATTGAGCTCATATATCCATGGTGGAGCCTAAGAAAGTATATGAAGCTCTTGAGGATTCAGATTGGTTAGAAGCAATGCATAATGAGCTCAACAACTTTGAGAGAAACAAAGTTTGGAAATTAGTAGAAAATCCCAAGGAGTGACGCAATGTTATGGGCACTAAATGGATATTCAAGAACAAGCAACATGAACATGGAATTGTTGTGAGGAACAGGGTAAGATTGGTAGCTCAAGGGTTATCTCGAGTTGAAGGCATTGATTATGGAGAGACCTATGCTCCCGTGGCCCGCCTTGAGTCCATATGTATCCTTCTTGCATATGCTGCACATCATAACTTTAAATTGCAACGATTGGATGTGGAAAGTTCTTTTCTAAATGGTCCATTGCAATAATTGGTTTATGTTAAGCAACCCCTGGGGTTCGAGGATCCCAACTTTCGAAACCACATCTACAAGCTTGATAAGGCACTCTATGGGCTTAAACAAGCTCCGCGCATGTGGTATGAGAACCTTAGAGAGTTATTGTTAGACCATGGGTTTGAAGTTGGGAAAATTGATCCCACTATTTTTACTAAGAAAGTTAACGGGGAGCTTTTCGTTTGCCAAATATTTGTTGATAATATTATCTTTGGGTCGTCTAACAAAGCATTTAATGATGAATTCTCAAAGCTTATGATTGACATGTTAAGGATGTCCATGATGGGAGAGTTAAGGTTATTCCTTGGCTTTGAAATCAAGCAAGTAAGAGGTGGAACCTTCTTCAATCAAGCCAAGTATACTCAAGGGATGCTCAAGAGGTTCAATATGAAAGAACTAAATGGATCTCCTACTCCCATGGCAACCAAGACTCATCGTGAATTTAACCCAAATGGTAAAGATGTGGATCAAAAGGTATACTAGTCCATGGTTGGTTCTTTCCTTTACCTTTGTGCATCTAGACCTGACATAGTATTAGGTGTAGGAGTGTGTGCAAGACATCAAGTAGCTCCTAAAGAAATCCACTTGATGGCGGTCAAAAGAATATTTTGATATTTGGTTCATACCCCAAACTATGGTGTGTGGTAACCTTGGGGCTCAACATTCTTGTCGTGGTGGTGTCACGGCAGATGCCATGGATAGGCTAAAGGTGGGGACAATATGCACTAGAGGAATCCAGGGAGGGATAGTGTGGTGATTCCACACACAGATGTTTTGTATTCAATAGGTCTCTAAGGTTTACAAGTGCTCCTTGAGGTGTATTGGGGAGCGGAGAAAGAAGGAACTCTCTTACTCTCTCCACTAGCTAGCCCTCAGGAACCTACTAGAGATCAACCAAGTAAAACTCAACCCTCTCTACAGATGCCCTAGCCCTCCTTATATAGGGGTGGCTAGGTCTCCAATTAGGGCATACGTGGAGGCATATTCCAGGGAATATGCCTCTTCCCAAAATAGCAAACCGACCGGGTCACTTTTCCCCATCGTAAGCCATGCAGAGGCTACCTGAGCCTCTGCGGCGCTAGCGTCATCTGACACAGGCAGCGTCACCCTTGTTGGCCACGCCTCGGTGGTCCTAGCCTCTGTCCGCTTCGCTCACGCTACAGCGTATAGTGACCTCATTTTGACCAGCGAGATACCTTCCTTCTTTTGCAAGCCTGATATAACCCGGATCATGCCTGGTTAATCCGGCCACACTGGTACCTGCATACAAGTTAGATAAATCCTGCCGGCATACGACATACGTCGGCCGAGACTCAGTTAGGCGGACATCCTTCAGTCCGGGTTACTCCGTGATTCGGCCTGCCTTGAGGTGACTCGGCCAGGACTTGCTTTGACCTTGCCGTACCTCGGCTAACTCGGCCATTATACCCCGGCGTGACCCTACCCGGGGGTATCCCCCCAACATTAGTCCCCGAAGCTGGTGCGGTCTTAGCAGCCTTAGCCGCTAAGGCCACAACAGGTTCAATTTTACCGAGCCTTTTGCTCCCTTTTCCGAGTTACCTCATATCCCGGATTTCATTGGCTAACTTTTCCCTTGGCACATTCCGAGTTTTCACTCGCTGGCCGGGTCACCATAGAGTTATCCGGGTTATTCTTCCTTCTCTCGTACGCTTCCCCATGTGGAGGGTAATCATTATCTTGCCTCATTTTAAGGGCCTACGCCAGTTACTGCTGCAGTTAATGTCAGGTGTTACTATTGCACACGTCACATCGTGTCTGTCTCCTCGTTAACTATATCACCACGTCGCGTCGTGGGATCCCCTGCACCCTGTGGTCCTTCCTGTGGCTCGCCTCTGATTGGTTGACCCGGCAAATACACGGCCACACGGTGTGGCCTCACTGCGCCGCACGATCCCACTAACCCAGCTGGGGCATGGTTAAATAGGGGAGGGGCGCGCCCCTTGGTATTTTCCCCCATTCTCGCGCCCCTCTGCCTCTTCTCCTTCTTCTTCTTCCTAGCAACAACGCCGCCGCCGCACCTGCTTAGCAGCGTCGCCGCCGCCCCACGCCTTTCCACACCAGCATCGCCGCCACTCCCGCGCAGCTCCACCGCCACAGGTCCGTGCCAATCCAAGGCACTGCCCCTACCTCTGATAGGGCCGATGAGGACAGCGACCTAGATATGACAGAGGAAGCGCTCGCCGCCGCGGAGGTGGAGAACATCGAATGCGGCGCCTGGGCTGGCTCCTGGGTGTGCCAGGATGACCTCGACTGGCTCTACCGCACGCGCCGCATCCTAGAGGGCGTCGTTGCCCGGCTCGCCTCCGAGGAGCTCGCACCCTCACCCAATCCCGGTGAGTTCGTGGTGTTCCTCTCCCATTTCCAGCGCGGGTTTGGCCTCCCTGTTAGCGATTTCTTCCACGATTGGCTCAACATCTATGAGCTTCAACCGCACCACCTTCCGGTGAACGCCATCACTTCCCTTTCTTCCTTTGCCTCCACCATAGAGGGTATGTCGGATTGTGGCCCACTAAAGAGCTCTGGATCCGTTTTTCGGTCTATGCCGGAACGTGATTCTGAATAAGGAGCATGACCCGGAGGACAAACAAATTATGTAGTTCGTTGCAGCTTCCATTTCTCCCTAGAAACAGTCCATCTTTCCCCAGGCACGGGGCTTGATTCGTGCAAGGGCTGGGCCCAAACCTTCTTTTATGTCAGAATGGCACGAATGAAGATCTGATCCGGCTGCACCCCTACGCTCCGGGTCCTCCTAATCCGGATCTATGGGACCGGATCTCGAAGAAACCCACTGTCCTGGCGAACCAAGTCAACAAACGGTTTCAGGAGCTGAAAGATGCTAGGCTGCGCAACGAGGATGTGATGATCACTTTCGTCCGCAACCGTATCTCCCCTCTCTAGAAACACACACACAAGCTATGCCATATGAGCTGGCAACTTGACCCTAACCAGACTTCCTCATTTGAGCTGAGCAACACCGAGATATTCCGCCGGGTCAAGGCCCTCTTCACAACTGACAAAAACTTCTCCGCTGATTGGGAGTGGGGGATAGAGCATTTCTGCCGGGACAGGCCTCCTCCTACGATAATTCTCGTGTTCCAATTTCTTTCCGAGTTATATTCTATGTCAGAGTATGTTGTTTATCTGATCCTTTTGTATCTTCTTCTTAGTTGTTTCTTCAGCAAACCCTCGAGGATGGCACCGAGCCTTCTCTCAAATGGGCGAATGATCGAGATGCTCCGGACAAGGAGGAGACGGATCAGGAGATGTTCCTGCCGTTCCCTGATGCCACCAAGCGACCCACTGATAACTTCTCTTCCTTAAGAGATTGGCCTGATGATGAAGATGATTCCGACGTTGAGGTGATGGAAGCATTTGACGTTGTCCCCCTTTCTTACGCCTTTCTGACATCATCTAACCCAGGTGGGCAGATCCACGAAGATCCTCCCCTTGCCACGGGTGAGCCGGTCCCTGCCGCGTCAAAGAAAAGAGCAGCCGCTTCTGCTTCTTCTTCCAGACCTTCCAAACCAACGAAGAGATGAAAGAAGTCTGCAGATAAAGCCGCCACCAAGCCTATGACTAAGGCCACAGGTCGAAGAGCTCGGAAGCCCAAGGAGCCATTGACTTCTGACAAGTAAGTCACCTTTCTCTCTGTCTAATCCTCTGCTTTGTGGCTTGCTATTCACATGCCCTTCCTTTGTTATAACTTATCATTCATCATTTGATTCGGCAGGGCTGCGGTGAAGGTTCCTTAGAGCGGATCCAGCATCGCTTCGTTGCTCCGACATAGCCCTTCTCCCTCTCGTGGCGATGATACACGCCCGTTGAGCCCCATTCCGGAGGGTTCAGCGACTGCTCCAGGTTCTAGCCCACCTCGTCCAGAGGAGGGCAACCTCGGAGCAGGGGGAAGTGGCTATGCCGAGGCAGCGGTTGCTCCCAGCTCCTCTTCGGCTCATCCACAACATGCCACCACCGAGGTACCTACAACACTCCTGCCAAGACCAACACCAGTACCAGCATCGACGCTAGCACCAACAGCAGCATCACAAGTATCAGCAGCAGCACCAACTCCCTCTGCCTCGTCTGAGTCTTCCAAGACTCGGTGAGAAGACACAACTAGCACCAAGGCTAGCACCAAGGAAGCTCCTAAGACGAAATCCGCAGCTCAAACCTCAACTTCTCAGTAGCAGCCTAAGGCCAAGAAAACTTCTGACGCCGCTAGGGCATCATCTATCGAGGCTGGACAACGTACACTTGCGTCCATGCTTCCGAAGAAGACCCCACCGAAGAAAGACACCTCTGCCAGGTCAGCTGATGCGCAACTTGTTCTACACACCAGCCCCGCTGCTGCACAAGTTGAGAGGAGGGAGGCCCATGCCAAGGGTTTGATCGCGCCCCACATGCTTAGCAGAGAACGCTATCCTCCGGCCCTGATCGAGTTTGTCAATAATTGGAACAAGGAGGAGTTCGTCCATAATGACGATCTCCTAGAGAAATTTGGGCCTGCCAAGTTTGCTGCACAGATGAACACAGCTACCAAGGCTATCAATCTTGCCGGCCGGATGATGGAGGTACGCTACCTTGTTTTTTATTTAACATGCACTAGTGCTTAGTGATATAACCATTAGTCACTGAGCCTCCGGGGGAGTAACTTGTTACTCGGCCGGATGCTCCTTAGAGAACTAGCATAGCTCCTTAGTAACTTCGGATATGCACACACCTAGAACCGGGTTAAGTTCCACTTGGCCCGGATCTTGCACACTTCGAATATGCACACACCTAGAGCCGGGTTAAGTTCCACTTGGCCCGGATTTTGTACACTTCGAATATGCACACACCTAGAGTCGGGTTAAGTTCCACTTGGCCCGGATTTTGTACACTTTGAATATGTGCACACCTAGAGCCGGGTTAAGTTCCACTTGGCCCGGATTTTGTACACTTCTAATATGCACACACCTAGAGCCGGGTTAAGTTCCACTTGGCCCGGATTTTGTACACTTCGAATATGCACACACCTAGAGCCGGGTTAAGTTGCACTTGGCCTAGATTTTGTACACTTCGAATATGCACACACCTAGAGCCGGGTTAAGTTCCACTTGGGTCGGATTTTGTACACTTCGAATATGCACACACCTAGAGCCGGGTTAAGTTCCACTTGGCCCGGATTTTGTACACTTTGAATATGCACCTGACTAATCTATCCTTGCTCTTTTTAAGGTGACTACCAATCGCCGGAGCGCTGAGTTTCAGCACCTCTTGGACACACATAAGGCGTTGCGTTCGAAACATTCTACGCTTCTCGCTGAGTTTGAGAAACGGGGTAAGTTTTATCCTTGGCTTTTTCCCATCTTTCTTTGTCTTTTCCTGCCGAACTAATCTGTTATTCGGATTGGGCAGCCGGAGTGGAGGCCGAGAACACCCTCATGAGGAAGAACTTGGACCAGATAAAAGGTAAGTCACTTCAGTTACTTAACTTCTGTGCTCTCTTTTCCTTCTCCTGAGCTCGGCAGATATTCATGCCTTGGCTTTGCCGGGTCAACAAACTATTTCAGCATCTCTTGAAGATAGTGTGCCCGTGCCTGATATGATGCTGCATTTTCTCGAACAAGCAGGGCAGCATCAGGCCGAACTTAAGAAGAAGGATGATGAGCTCGCCCTCCTCCGGACCAAGGATGATGAAATTGCCAAGCTCAAGGCAGAAATGAAAAATCTCAAGGTGCTCCACAAATCTGAGATGGATAAAGCTGGCCAAGATTTTACTGAAGAGCGAGAACGTCTCAACCTCCAAATTTCCAAAGATCAAGAACTGCTGAAGGAGGCCAATGCTAATCTTGAGTCGGCGAAAGCTGAACTTGTGCAACTCCAGAAGAGGCGTGACAACTGCACCAAGGAGCTGACCCGGATCCA
Source organism: Avena eriantha (assembly GCA_910589775.1). NCBI lineage: Eukaryota > Viridiplantae > Streptophyta > Magnoliopsida > Poales > Poaceae > Avena > Avena eriantha. The sequence goes on from OU342746.1 coordinate 140,330,338, forward strand.
CAGCCATATTTCTCGTAAGTTCTTTTCCTTCAGCCAGCATGAATCTCTCCGGGTCAACCTCCTTCACCTATTTCACTTGTCTTGTTTTCAGACAAATTTCCGGAGGGTGATGCCATTGCAACTATTGTCGTTGCCAAGTTCCGCCAGAAGAGGGGTACCCCAACTGGTCCTGGCGCTGAAAACATTCCCTATGACATGGAGGACCTGCTAGTCAGCTTATCTTCTCGCGTCGAGATTGTGAAGAACTATGGTAAGGATATCCTAGATGTGGCAGTCCGGATCTTCAATGCCTTTTGGTCTGATGAAGATACTCCAGAGGGGTCCACTGCTCTAATTAACAAGTTAATGGAGTGCGAGACCCAGCTTGACCTCTAGAGGGAATCCACCGGACGCGCCGGAGCTGAAACCATCCTCCATTACGTGCTCACATGGTATGAAAAAATAAACCTGAATCTTCTCGAACGCATGCGCACCGGATCAAGGTGGTCCAATGATCCGGATTGGGTAGCTCGGCGCAAGGCTTGCGCCCATAGCCTCATTCAGTATTCCCCCATCCATCAAGACCAAGCTTCCTTGGCGCTGTTGACGACGAATATGTCGAAGAATATTCGGGTGTGGAGGAAGAGGACGAAGCCTCGGACGTCGAGGAGAACAAAGATGATGCTGAAGTTGAGGCCGAAGTTCCACCTGATGGTGCCGAGTTACCTCCTGCTGCTGCCCCTTGATCACCATCAAACACTTTGAAGTTTATCAGATCCCCCAGGTGCAAATGTATTAAGCACACTGATTATATTTTTCTACTAAGTTGCTCGTGCTGGATTAACTTGGGCGTATTCCCCGAGTTTCATTTTCTTGTGTCTCCAATTTCCTGGCTCGGCTCGTGTCTACCTTGATTCGGTTTTATGACTTACGAGTCCGAGTTTCAAAAATTGACTTAACAATACTTGGAAACTTTAGGACTAGCTCAAAATAATTCAGCATAGTAAACGTAAAATAAACATAAGGTTAGTCCAAACAACAAATGTCGGCTCGATTAAGTTCCTTTCCTTAGTCGTTTTTCGTGTGCTACGCAATTCCAAACTTGTTCTCTTGCTTGCCATGAAGCCAATTCTTGTTGGACAGCAGCAAGTCGAAGAGTTGAGTTTTTGGTGCTCACACACTACTAATCTGGCTTAGGTGGAAGCAACTTACGCCAGCCGACATACAAATAACAAATACAAAAGATAACAAATATCACTAAGGCAGTCCCCGAGTTACTGCTCGAGGTGCCAAGATTTCATTGATAAATTCATTGACAGCATACATACTGACGTATGAGAGACTCGGATACACACACTTCTTTGTTAAGTGTAGAACGGATGAAGTAGAGCTACATTCCATGGATGCTTAAATTCCTCGCCAGACCTGTCCGCCTTGTTCTTCTCCTGTGGTTTTGCATCGATGAGATAATAAGAGTCATTGTGCAATGCTTTGCTCACAATGAATGGCCCTTCCCATGGGGGGATAGCTTATGCATGCCAGCAGTACGTTGTACCAACCGGAGTACTAGATCACCTTCTCGGAAGACTCGGGGGTTTAACTTCCGTCTATGATAGCGTCGGAGGTTTTGCTGATATATGGCGGATCTGGACAATGCCAATTCTCTCGCTTCTTCCAGCAGATCAACATCATTTTGCCGGGCTTCTCGCACTTCGGCTTCTGTGTATTGGGTGACCCTAGGCGAGTCGTGCTCTATGTCGGCTGGTAATACAGCTTCTGTCCCATATACCAGAAAGAATGGCGTATAGCCTATTGATCGATTTGGAGTTGTTCTTAAACTCCACAGTACCGCTGGTAGTTCTTCTATCTAGCACTCCGCTGATCTTTGCAGCGGCTCAATGAGCCGGGGTTTTATCCCGAATAATACTAATCTGTTGGATCTCTCCACTTGTCTGTTCAATGCGGGGTGGGCTACTGAGGCAACGTCCAGTCAGATCTTCTTATCTCGGCAGAATCGCGCAAATGCTCCTTCAGCAAAATTTGTGCCATTGTCTATTATGATACTATGAGGATAGTCGTATCTCAAGATGATATCTTTGAGGAATGTCACGGCGGTAGCTCCATCACATTTTCTTATTGGCTTCACTTCAATCCATTTGGTAAACTTGTCAACCATGACTAAGATATCGGTCATGTTCCCTCTTGCTGGTTTAAACGGGCCACCCATATCCAAACACCATACAACAAATGGCCAGGTAATTGGTATGGTCTTGAGCTCTGACATTGGCATATGTGTCTTGGTTGCATACCTCTGACAACCATTGCATTTTCTTACCAGATCTTCTGCTTGTTCTAAGGGACTTGGCCAGTAGAATCCATGCCGGAAAGCTTTTGCCACCAACGCCCTGGATGAGGCGTGATGCCCACATTCCCCTTGATGTATATCCCGGAGGATGTCAAGCCCTTCTTCCGGTTCAACACATCGATGGAGGACGTTTGTGACACTTCTCTTGTATAGTTCGGCATTGATAATTGTGTGTGCCTTTGCGTGCCTCTGAATTTTCCTGGAAAGCACCTCTTCACTGGGCAAAGACCCATCTTTAGGAATTGAAATATGGGTAGTGCCCAAGTTGGTATAGCTCGCACTGGAAACACATCCTCATCTATTTCCATTTGCTCCACCGGCATAACCTCGGCCGGATCGCGCTGCGCAGTCCCCGGGTTCTGCGAAACAGTCCCCAGGTTTCCTGAACCACTTCCCACGTCAATGTCGATGGGTACAGCTCTGGACTCCGGGTCTGCCGGGATGTAGATTGAGTCGGTTTCTAGGGATGGCCTGATAGATGGTTTTCTAAGGTGTTCTAGTGCTACACCCGGTGGAATCGCTTGTCGGGTTGATCCGAGCTTCGACAATACGTCAGCAGCCTCGTTTTCCAGCCGGGGTACATGGTGAAACTCGCATCCCTCAAAGTACCCAGATATCTTTTGCACATGGAATATGTACAATGCCATGTTTGGATCAAGAGCGTCCCATTGCCCTAAGACTTGCTGGACTACCAAATACGAGTCGCCAAAGCATTGGATCCGACATATTCCAATTTCTTTTGCCACTTTGAGCCCATGCACAAGTGCTTCATATTCGGCGACATTGTTTGATGCTGCGAAATGGATCTGCAGTACATACTTCAGCTGGTCGTTCTTTGGCGAGGTAAGTACAACTCCGACACCTAACCCGGTTTTTGTTTTTGATCTATCAAAGTGCATTCTCCAGTAGTTCGGATCTGGTAATGGTGGTTCGTATTGCATCTCGGTCCAATCCACGAAAAAGTCGGCCACAGCCCGAGACTTGATCGCATCTCTCCTATTGTATTGCGGAGCATAAGGGGCTAGCTCAATTGCCCATTTTGCGATTCAGCCGCTTGCATCCTTGTTACTCATTATCTCAGATATGGGGGCTTCACATATCACTTTGATTGGGTGTTCTTCAAAGTAGTTTTTTAGCTTCTTTGCTGACATGTACACACCGTATGCCATTTTCTAATAGTGAGGATAGTTTTGCTTTGATGCGGATAATACCTCACTCAGGTAATAGACTAGCCTTTGCACTGACTTACCCTCTTCATTGCGCTCTACCACCACCACTCCACTACAACTCGGTTGGTTGTGGATATATAGAGCAACATTGGCTCTTTTGATAGTGGAGAGGCTAACACTGGTGCAGTGGCTAACATCTTCTTTAATTGGATAAAGGCTTCGTTGGCCTGCGGCATCCATATGAACTTGTCCGCTTTTTTCATTAGTTAATAGAGAGGCAATGCCTTTTCTCCCATCCGACATACAAACCGACTTAAAGATGCCAGGCAACCAATGAACTTCTGGACATTGTTAAGACACTTCGGCAGCTCCATTCGCTCTATGGCTCGGATTTTAGTTGGGTTAACTTCGATACCTCGGCTGGATACAAGAAATCCGAGTAATTTTCCAGCCGGGACACCGAAGGTACATTTTTCTAGGTTAAGGTTTATTCGGAATCTTCTTAGGTTCGCGAACGTTTGCCTGATATCATCAAGGAGCATTTTGCTTTCCTTGGTTTTTTTAACCACATCATCCACATACACTTGCACATTTCGGCCGATTTGGTCATGTAAACATTTTTGCATACATCATTGGGATGTTGCCCCTGCATTACGTAAACCAAAAGGCATGGTGCGATAGCAATAAGCCCCATACGGGGTGATAAACGCAGTCTTTATTTGATCATTCGGATTTAGAGGTATTTGATGGAAACCAGAATATGCATCTATGAATGACAACAGTTCACACCCAGCAGTCAAATCTATGACTTGATCTATTCTTGGCAGTGGGAATGGATCTTTTGGGCACGCCTTATTTAGGTTCTTGTAATCGATGCACGCACGCCAAACCACTGCCACATTCGGATCATCTTTCTTCTTTTCCATCAGCACCGGATTAGATAGCCAATCCGGGTAAAGCACTTCTATGATAAACCCAGCTGCTAGGAGCCGAGATATCTCATCTCCAATGACTTTTCTCCTATCTTCGGCGAAGCGGCGGAGAGGTTGCTTCACCGGCTTTGCTCCAGGTCTCACATTCAAAGAGTGCTCGGCCAACTCCCTCGGAACACCTTGCAAGTCTTGTGTGGACCAAGCAAAAATATCCCGATTCTCACGGAGGAAGTTGATGAGCTCGCTTTCCTATTTGTCATTTAACCCGGCACCAATTGTTACGGTGCGCTTTTGGAACAGATCATCAACGAGCACTTCCTTTGTATTTTTTGTTGCTTGAAATGAAACACTTCCATGTGGGTTACTCAGCGCCGGCATATACTGCTGAGCAGATTGAGCCAATGCTGCCACTTCCTGGATCTTTCTCTTTTCTTATGCGATCACAAGTGACTCGGCCAGGTTAGACCCGGCTGACGCACACTCAATGGAATGTCGGAAATCACCTGCTATGGTAATTACTCCATTTGGCCCGGGAAACTTCATCTTCAGGTAACTGATGTGACAACTTGCCATGAATTTGTTTAGGGCAGGCCTGCCGAGTAACGCGTGATACGCACTTTCTAGGTTCACCACCTCAAACTCCAAATTTTCAGTTCGGCAGTTATCTCTTGTGCCGAATAGCACGTCTACTGGACCTTGCCAATTGGCTCACATGAAACGCCTGATACAATGCCATGTAAATTTGTTCTGGTAGCTTGGAGCATGTTCTCCGAGATACCCAACTTGCCCATTGTATCCACATACATAATATTAATGCTACTGCCATTGTCAATCAACGCCTTGGAAAATCTCACATTGATATTTGGCCCGATGAACGTCGGGTCCAGTACTAACGCATATGAACCAGGGCTAGGCATGAGCTTGGGATGGTCCTTGATTTTCCACGTGATTTCCTGATCCGACCAAGGCATATATCTCGTCACTACCGGCATTACCGCATTCACCTCCATATGTCGGCGCTGCAAACTCTTTCTATCGGTTTCCTCTATGGTAAACACACAGTAACTCTGGTGATGCTCTCTATATTCATTTCTCCCCTCATTTCAGGGGTACCATTGATCTGGCTGATGCTGATTTTCCACCTGATGCACTGCATCCCTTCTCTCATGGTTTTCACACCTCGGTGGAGGTGGAGGCAACATTAACTGTTGCGTATTCGCTCTGGAGAGTAATTGCTGCCGGGGTAAGTCCTGCCGAGGTTGATCATTCCGAGGTGCCTGAGCATTCCCCAAACCACTTTGTTCTATCTTCCTCATCCACTCACATTGCCGAGTCGTGTGACCCGCCGGGTTACTCGGATTTGGCGTGTGAAATTTACACGACTGATCCAGCATTGCCTCATACGTATACCTCGGCCTGTCCTTCTTTTCTTGCCACTGTTTCTTCTGTTCTGGCGTCCAAGTTTTCTTGCCATCATTTCTTGGGGTCCATTGCTGCCCTCCAGTTTTCTAACGTTGATTACTCCCTGCTCCAGGTTGATCTTGGTTTACAGCTGCAACTTGTTGCGAACTGTATTTGTAATCCGGCCTATCATCTCTTCTCTTACCCCGGTAATCATTCCGCCGGGATGACCCGGCTCCATCTCGTTGGTAGTACTCCTCATTTGACTCGTTTGACACAAGCCTGGGTTGATTCGGATCTCCCAAGGCATATGAATCAGCAATCCGGATCGTCTCTGCCAGCATAGTTGGCATATCCCTTTGTAACCTTTGTCAAGCATGCTTGCATATCTACACCCTTGTGCAAACCAAGCTATGGCCTATGACTCAATCACACCCTCACATGAGTTTCACACTATGCACCACCGGGTTAAGAACTCCTGGTCTGTCTCATTCGGTCTTTGCTTGCACATTGCTGGGGTCTGTGGCCTATTCAGCCTCTGATAGGTGCTCGAGAAGTTACTGACAAACATTTCCTAAAAATCAATCCAACAGTTGATACTTCCAGGTGGTAAATTGTTTAGCCATACCCTCGTTGGCCCTTCCAGCATCTGAGGTACATATCTCACAGTCCATCTCAAGTTGCCTGTAGCAATTTTCACCGCTGTCGCGTAGTTGATCAACCAATCCTCCGGCTTTGTGCTACCGTCATATGTTTTTGTGCCTCTAGGTAGCTAGAACTTAGGTACGGGAGGCTCCTTCAAGATCTGGGGCCCAAAACACGCTGGACCCGGAGGACCTTGACACTCAATTTTCTCCGACCTATAAAGCCGATCCAGTTTTAACCTGGCGTCGTCAGGCATCAAGTTTCTACTTCCCAACCTTGACCCTATCACGTGATAGTTCGGCCTAGGATATCCTACGTTCACCATTTCCGAATCACCATCATTGTATCTATCTTGCTCTCATTGAGCCGCTCTCTGTTGCATACCTTGGCCGGCACTTCGCTCTTGCCGTGGTATATTCCGCTGCTGCGGTTGCCCTGCGCCCGCCAAGTTGCAATGTCCGGCATTGCCGTTCATAGCGTTTCCCTGACCGACATTGCCTTGGTCGCGGTTACCTTGGCCAGCTTCACCTCCGTTGACACTTCGTCGGTCCTCATTTCCCTGCACTTCTTTTCCTTTCCCTGCCCTTGCCGGGTCATATGGGACTATCTGTTTGTTTCTCCTTGCTGAGGTTACTACTTCCTCTCTCCTTGGGCCACCGTGAGGGGACGATGCAGCTCTAGCAGATTTCTCCGGGTTACCTACTGCTGAGTGAACGACTTTGGAGGCCCCAACTCTTGCCGGATTAGCCCTGAGCAACTCTCCATTTTGTCTGTTCGTGATCTGAACTAACTCATTTACCCTATCCTGCTGTCTTTGCCGGGCTTCCCCCGTCAAACCCTCTAACTCAGATGCAGCTGCATCTGCTTCTCTAAGGTTCTATGCCGGGGTACTGTACTTCGGCAGCCCCATGGAGAGAACGTTCTCTGATTGCTCAACTCTAGTATCACCCTCTTTGTTCATTTCACTAATGAGGTTTCTCCCCTTCACTTTTATAGCATCTACTTTGTTTGCCTTTGCGTACTCACGCAGTGTCATGTTCAACGACTGTTGAGCCGCTGCTATCTTTTTCGCACCCTCTAGTATTTTCTGCCTAGTCTCCTCTAACTTGCCATGTGCCTGAGCCGGATCTATCACAGGTGCTATGGGAGTTGCCAAGCTATCTATCGCCTGTTGCAGCACGTTTTCTGGCCTCTCTAGTGGAGGACCTCTACTTTTCCTCGGAGCCTTTGGTGTTACCTCCGGATCTGGTGCCGGATCCTTGCTCGCGCCAGCGTCAGGCGCAGTCATCATCACCTCGGCGCGGTCAGGGGAGCGAGTGATACACGCCCCGCGAGCCGCGCTAAAGGGTGGCTCGCCTCCCTCTACGACGTGCCGCGGGTGAATGCACGACTCATCGACATCGATGTAGATCTTGTGCGCGCCAAGCTTGACGAAGAGGCCGTTGCACGGAAGGGGTCGTTTGCTGAAGCAGCCAGCATTGTCGCTGACAAACTCTAGTGCTCCAAAGCGCTGAACAAGCCCGGAGACGATGCGTTCGCCGGTGCCGATGAGGTTTCCCGTCCGGATCTTCACTCCTGCTAGCGCCGCTAGCCCCACGGTGGGCGCCAACTGTCATGGTGGTGTCACGGCAGATGCCATGGATAGGCTAAAGGTGGGGACAATATGCACTAGAGGAATCCAGGGAGGGGTAGTGTGGTGATTCCACACACAGATGTTTTGTATTCAATAGGTCTCCAAGGTTTACAAGTGCTCCTTGAGCTGTATTGGGGAGAGGAGAAAGAAGGAACTCTCTTACTCTCTCCACTAGCTAGCCCTCAGGAACCTACTAGAGATCAACCAAGTAAAACTCAACCCTCTCTACAGATGCCCTAGCCCTCCTTAGGGCTAGTTTGGTTGTCAGGGGACAAAAAACCAGGGAAACAACTCCCGACAGGGAATTTTTAAGTGCGCACGGGATCCCCTCCCATCCAGGGGAAAACGTGGCCATTCACTGTTGCCATTTGGTAGATAGGAGAGGGCTTGAGGAGGGAAAGAAGACTAGGCACAAAATTATCAAGGAAAATAGAGGAATCCTTTTAAATTTCTCACATATAATCAATTGCTTTTGACAAATTTACATCAAATATCTATTTCACACAACTACAACTAGTCGAAAAGCTAGAAAGTCCAATAAGATACCACAATATTACGGAACATCCTGTACCTTTTCTTATAAAATAAACACATCTTCCAGCAAAAAATTATGCATGCCAATTATCTAGATTTCACCAAAGATAGCACAAATCAAACTATATTTTAGAAGTCTCACATGCTTAGGCATAAGACAGATGCCAACAGTCATGACTTGGTCCATTACTCCCATTCAAAACATAAATAGTTTATTAACATGAAATCCAAGAAAACGTTGCATCAGCGTGATGATCTGTGCACGTTCACCCTTGTCGCCGCTAGAAATTGTACCATCATCTTGTTGGGAAAATCTTCATGAGCTTCTTTCCATGGTTATCTTATACTCCTCCCCTGACTTCAGAATAAAGAAATATTCAGTATATGCCTCTGCAACATAAATATGAAGCTATGGATAAATTATAGATTTACAGTAAAGTGACAACCACATCAAACTTTGATGTTCTAGTCTATAGTAAAGTGACAGCTACAACTACAATAGAAGTGATAGTTGTATCAAGGAAGAATGTAAGATTACAACAACTGAGCACTTTGATGTTCTAGTCAGTATTACATGCATGTCTACATCATTGTAGAAACATCAATTATGTACACACACATTCAGTTACTACCGCAAAAAAGCCCACATTCAAGATGCTACAATATGAGCAATTTTAACTACCTCACCCCTACACAAGTAGAATTCGGCATTAACGACCGCTTCCACCGTTTACAATATTGCACCATTGCCAAGTCTCAACCTTGTACAACCATTCATACAACGAAACTGAATAATTAACTGCAAGAAAAATTATAACCAGATAGTTCCTAGTTCTTGCACATAAAGAAGTCTGTTTGACATTGCTTACACAACCTGACTTAGCAAAGTTCAGCCATAGAAAGTTGAGCAGCGGACAGTGATGCTCTTATACATTTGCCAATTACTTTGCTAGCAGGTTTTAAGCATGATTATTATCACTTCTTGAACAACTACACGACTACTACAACTCATGGTATTTAAAGAAGTGTGTGCATTATACAAGCAATTATAGAAGCATAGTTCTACATTACGCACCTTATGTTCTACAGGTCAAGTAGTTCGAGAATGAGAGACTAAATGTATCTACTGCAGCCTGCAGGTCGAGTAGTATGTGAATAGAATTGCAACACCATCACTTAAACATGACATGTGCAGAATATCAAGTATAGAAAAATATTCAGATCAATCTTTCGCACAATCTCATGAAGTTAACCGATTGATCAAATCTATCTCTACTAACTAGGTAGGGTACTAACATCAGCACAAAACTTGTTACTCGGAAAGTTGTGGAATGCAGCTATTTTAATAGCAACATGAACATCAGCAAGAGTAAGCTCTGACTCCAAGGTTGCAACCTAGACTAACATGTACTAGATACAAGTTGCTGACTAACATGTACTAGCAGCAGTAGCTAGTTCATACTCATTTTCTGAAAGAAATCAATTGCTACCTATATCAAAGTAAGTTATTTACTTTCTGAAAGAAATGTTATTTAATAATTCAAAATCTGGAGATGCTGGGAGACTGAATAGCCTGCATCTCCTCGACAAACATTTACTTTCTAACATGCCATTTCTTCAACTTCCTATTGTGTAGCTAGATGGATCAAGACATCGTATGAAGCTACAAGAACCTATCAATTTGTTCTAGAAGGCTCCTTTGATCACTGTCAAGCAAAATAGTGTATATACTACCTATTCTGCCACCACCTTAAATTCTGACACAAAACTATGTGAAACCTGCCGTTTATACTTATCAAGTATGCCATGTTACTACTTATGAGTAGCAATCAGTATGACAACATGTATAGAACCAAGAAACTAACATGAGCTAAGGAGAGAGCGGTGAGAGGCGGACCTTGCGGAAGATCGGCTGCAGAGGAGTGGTCGGAGTCGAGGAAGACGAGGAGGGCGTCAGCCGGCAGGGACGGGGCCGGCTCAGAAGTTCTTGGCGCCATCGACCTTGCCAGAGCGGGCGAGAGCGGGCAGAGGCGGGCGAGCGTTGGTGAGAGCTGGCGGGGACGGAGGGATCCGGCTGGATATTGATGGAGGACGACGGGGGACGGAGGAGGCGGGGTCGCCGGTGGGAGTGGCGGCTGTGGGCTACTACTAGTTGGCGGCGCGGGCGAGTCACCTCGCAGTCATGCGAGACAGAGAGCGAACGAGGGTTTCCTTCCCCGTTTCGATACTAGTGGGGAGATATCCCGGGGCAAGGGCGTGGGAAGGGCCCAATTTTCCTCCGTCGTGGACAACCAAATGGCACGGTGGGCTGCCCCGGGTCATTTCGGCCCGCGTTTTGTTTGCCCAGGGAAAAGTTCGGGATCCCCTCAGGTTCCCTGGCGTCCAAATGAGCCCTTATAGGGGTGGCTAGGTCTCCAATTAGGGCATACGTGGAGGCATATTCCAGGGAATATGCCTCTTCCCAAAATAGCAAACCGACGGGGTCACTTTTCCCCATCGTAAGCCATGTGGAGGCTACGTGAGCCTCTGCGGCACCAGCGTCATCCGACACAGGCAGTGTCACCCTTGTCAGCCACGCCTCGGTGGTCCTAGCCTCTGTCCGCTTCGCTCACGCTCCAGCGTACAGTGACCTCCTTTTGACCAGCGAGATACCTTCCTTCTCTTGCAAGCCTGATATAACCCGGATCATGCCTGGTTAATCCGGCCACACTGGTACCTGCATACAAGTTAGATAAATCCTGCCGGCATACGACATACGTCGGCCGGGACTCAGTTAGGCATACATCCTCTGGTCCGGGTTACTCCGTGATTTGGCCTACCTTGAGGTGACTCGGCCAGCACTTGCTTTGACCTTGCCGTACCTTGGCTAACTCGGCCATTATACCCCGGCATGACCCTACCCGGGGGTATCCCCCCAACAATTCTCTCTTTGCGGGTACACGAATTCGGATTGGGCTGGTGACAAGGATGATAGGAAATCAACATCCAGGGCTTGCCAATTTCTTGGTAGGTCCTTGGTGTGTTGGTCCTCCAAGAAGCAAAATTGTATATCTCTTTCCACCGTCGAAGCTGAATATGTGGCAGCTTCTAGTGCATGCACTCAATTGCTATGGATGAGGCAAACTTTAAAGGGATAAGGTGTCCATTGTGACAAAGTGCCTCTTTTATGTGACAATGAAAGTGCTATAAAGATTGCCTACAACTCGGTGGATCATAAAAGAATAAAGCATATTGAGATTCGTCATCATTTCATTAGAGATCATGTTTCCCGAGGAGATATTGAGCTATCTTATGTGTCAACCAAAGACCAACTTGCCGATATATTCACGAAGTCACTTGATGAAGCAAGGTTCTGCTATTTGAGGAATGAGCTAAATATCATAGATTCAAGGAGTTTGACTTGATTATCGTGCACACTCACCTATGACTTGATCATTGTGTGGTTTAGGTTCAGGCATGGAGATAGGTTGGAGTGCGGTCCTAATATATTGGGCTATCCCTCCCCCCATAATGCCAAAATTAAGAAAATCAATTATCTTAATATCATTTTGTGATATGTGAGATTCATTGATGAGTAGTGGCTATGAACCCAAGGATAATTCTTTGTGGTGTCATGCCTCGCACTCTTACATGGTGGCCTCGACCACCGCCCTCTTTGTTCTGAAGAGTTGGTTCTTGTTCTGATTGAATTTGAGCTTTATTGGATATTTATTTTGGGTTTCACTGATTCTTGATTCTTCGCAGTTTGGCATCTTAATCAAGCCTTTTTCCCTTGCTACAAAACTTGCTCTCCATCATATATGTCCCCATACACTTGAAATTGGCAGATTTGGTCGAAGAGGGCCAGAGATTTCAGTGTGCTTACACCAGAGTCTCAGGTTCATTGGACTAGAGTCTCTAGTCTGGGATGGTTTTGGGCACTGACTAGAGGAGGCCAGGGTGAAAGAGGCACACATAACTCTTTCTTCCACCCCCAACCTCCACACTCACACCCATTGCCTCCTCCTCCAAAACCACCACCTCGGGGCCCTGAAGCCGCTGGGATCCGTTGTCCCTCCAACCACCTCCACCCTCTCCACCCTTGGTTCATTCCCCAATAGTGGAATCTTTCCAATAGACAGATCTGGTACCCTCTCTCTCACCATGGACCTAGAGTTCATCCCCTTCATTTATTTTGAGCAATGTAATGATGTTTCATTGGAAACTCATGTATGCATGCACTACTATCACAATAGCTATGATTCTGTAACACCCTCGAATCGGCCCTATGCAAGTTTTAGCCCTTTCCGCCAAACCCGCATAGAAACGATGCAAGGACGCCCACCAGGCACTTTCGTGCGGGTGGAAAATGAAGTAATACCATTACACAACAGTCCTCGATGGGACCCACAGAACAAATATATATATACAACAACGACTCAACGAGTCAAGAATACAGATATACAATACAAAGATCCAAATCACCTTGAAAACGATACAGCGTCCGGGTACGAACAAGATGCAAATGGGGCTAAGAGCCCTGAAGAATAACCAATGGCGTCCATAACCCTGCCTAGGCCAAGCTGGAAGGGTAACCCTGCTAACGATGTCGATCTCAAACCTGCTAAACAAAAGGGGTGCCGACAAAGCGCAAAGGGAAAAGAGGAGCGTCAGTACTGAGACCAGTACACGACGAGGCTAGAATTTGGCGGCTCTCGCCTACATAGGTATGGTGGACTGAAGTGGCAACGCAGCATGCACTAAACAACCTATAGAGACTCGATACATCTGTCGGCTATTAGAGAGGGGTAAGAAAGACTTATTCGGATCCAACCTGATACTATCACCAAACATACCTGTCCTGGTATTTCCCCCTCGAGACCAAACGAGGAAGTCGGACCAAGGAACTCACACAGTTGGCAGTTTTACTCATTCCATTGTAGTTGCAGCATTTACTAGTCAGACATATAGCATGAGTCATCCTGATAGCATAAGTAGTGGGCAGTTTTGGTTAACCATTTCGTTGTAGTTGGAACATTTACTAGTCAGATATAATTGTCCTGAGGAATCCCAAAACCCAGCAGTTGTTGGCACTTTTATCACATTCCATTGGAGTTTCAATACTTACTAGGCAGGTATAGTATGACACAGATCACACAGATCCACCAGCTGTTGGCACTTTTATTATCCATTCCGTTGTATTTGAATCTGATTACTAGTCACATATTAAGTCAAATTTATAGCACTACTTTAGTTATGCTTGTCTATGATCGAGATACTGTGCTCCAAGTCGTCCATAACCACGGACACGGCTTTCAGAAAGTTTTACCCTGCAGGGGTGCACAAATAGCAACAAACACTCGATCAACCTCGGAAAAACCAACTCAAAACCCAACGAGGCCTTCACGACAAAGCAATCATAGGATTCATAAAATATTTTAGGGGGCCACCCCACTAAGCTACCCGCAACGAAGTTGGCCGGCTCCAGAACGGACCCGAGGTTTTCGAGAACGGTTGTAAATGACTGGGAACCCGAAAGTGTGACTGGGCTTGTCGATACCGCGAAATCGTGCCGCGATCCAAAACAGTACAGGTGCTCCACGCACAATCTGAAATAAAGCAGTAAAGCATTGCATAAATACAGGATAGTACTAAAACCCCAAACTAGTTGTGGCCCCAAGAAATAGAAATGAATCAAGCTCTGGCCCAGGGGGATTCATAGAGTCTCTCGTATGTGGATAGTGTGAATAGTCAAGGAACAGGTATCAAGTACTCGGGGCCTACGGGACACAAGTGAGCGTGGAAGAACCAAATAACATCTATTGCCCACCGATGCCTCTGCATTAGTTATATCTAGCAATTTAAATAGTTGTGTTTAAAGTCATGATCATCTCCACCATTAAGCATCTCCACCGTTTATCATGTGCCAACTTTCCGTCAACGGTGGAACGACAACGACGCGAAGCAACACAGAAGCAAGCAACTACGACTCGCAGGGCCGATTATCTATCAAACATCAGGCAATAGGATGTGTCCATGGCAATATAGAGGCTGCAAGGAGTATAAATGGTGCACGGAAACTAAAGCATCGCGACACAGATAGCAATAGATCAACAGGAGAAAATAAAGACTATAAACGCAAAATTGGTAGAAAGGGGGAGAGATGCTCGCCTGGGAAACACTGCCAGAGATTCATAGCCGGAGAACTTGTCGATACTCGCATCCACTCATCGGCCTAATCCACGAAGAAGCAAACACTAGTCGAAACACCGGATACAATATTTAATACTACGGAAAAAGATCCGGCATGATTATGATATGATGCATGGCATGGCACAAATGCGGTGCAATTAGGCAATATTAAGAGGAACCAGGGTCCTGATAATTAATTACACGGTTCAAGTTATTTAGAAACCCCGCAAATTAAATGTTGTCTTAACAATGCAAAACATGGCATCGGTTCGCTACACTAATTTAAAAGGAGCCCGGAATAAGACAAAGATATCCCGCATAAACACTCCATATTTAATTATGAGGTGAATCGGCATATTGCCCCCAACCCAAAGACAGATATGCATGAATGAACAATTTATATGTAACAGTTTTATATATAGCATTTATAAAATAGGGGCTCGGAAAAAGGTTCACACATCTGGATTCGGGAGATCTTGGTTCACCGGGGGTTCGGTTCGGTCTCGACGTCCATGAGGAAGATCGTCTCGTGCCAAGGGGTTTGGCAACACCGGATCCATGGATCAGGGTCTTCGGGTCCGGATCTTCGGTTTCGTCCCTCGGGTCCGTGTAGACGGTCATGGCGGACTTGAATGGATCGATGGTCTCCGGATGGTCTTGTCGACGGCACCCGATGACCTGGTCCAGCTTCTCGTTACCGCTCACCGACAGGTTGCGGCCGAGGTCGCGGTACCCATCAACATCAGCATTTGCACCACATCACATCCAGAGGCTAACACTTTGTACAAACGGGAACAACAACCCCATGGCATCAATACCAAAAGGGCCACACAAGCACAAAGCCAAACACCTCGAGGATCTCGGCGTTGAACACCTGCAGGGTATGCTCGGGCTTGGTCCTGGAGAAGCTCGTGGCGCTGGTATGGCGCGCGGGGCAGTGGACTCGGCGGGCTCGACTCGAGTTGGGTCAAGGCCAGCGCAGGGATGATTGACCAAGGCGGGAGGAAGAGGGGCTTGTGCGGGTGGAAAAAGTCCACCAGCGGCATACGGAGGGCGGGGCGAAGGCGGCCGGTGGAGGACGTCGAGGAGGAGGCCTGCGGGCGGGCTTGGAGCCAAGGAAGAAGACGAGCACAGGAGGAGACCTGGGGGTACCGGCGGCGGCCAACGAAACGGGCGGGGCGAGCTTGCGGCGCGGGCGGCGGACGAGGTCGGCGGTCGGTCGGTGGAGCTCGACGGCAGACGTAGAGGGGCGTTGGCGGGCTCTGGGCCTGGGCCTGCTATGGCGGCGGGGCGAGAAGACGGAGGGCGGCGTGAGGCACCGAGGCGGGGACGGGCAAGCTCAAGGTAGGCCTCGGCTGCTGCGGCGACAAGGGGAGCTTCGGTAGGTGGACATCGGTGCAGGGAGAGGCGCGATGCGAGGAGGAGAAAGGTTGCGCTCACGGGGGCGCTGGGGTCACCTGTGAGACCAGGCACATGGCTTAATAGGATTGATAGAATACTCATATCAACAAGTTGCAACTTCTTTTCTGGAAGCTCATTCGAAAAGAACTCTAAGGTTAAGCGTGCTTGGCCTAGTGATATTCTAGGATGGGTGACTGACCGGGAAGTGGGTAAACGGGTGCACACGAGTGAGGACAAAGTGCGCAGAAAATACTAGTGTTGGTCTGTGGGGTCAGTCTAGATATCCTATTAAGCTGCCAGGAGTGACACCCCCTGGGCCTAGGAGTGGACGGGGTGTTACAAGTGGTATCAGAGCCGACCCTTGTGATTACACGGGTGTGTGCGGGTTAGTGGCGGGACATGTGGAGCATGGCGCGTGTGGCTCGGAGTGGACACGACATGGCACATGTGCCGGCACTAGACGCACAGACGCGTGCCAAGAGGGAACGTTCCTGGGGTGTGCTTGATCGATGAGGGCATCGATCTTCTAAAGGGTGGGTGTATGTGAGACCAGGCACATGGCTTAATAGGATTGATAGAATACTCATATCAACAAGTTGCAACTTCTTTTCCGAAAGCTCATTCGAAAAGAACTCTAAGGTTAAGCGTGCTTGGCCTAGAGAAATTCTAGGATGGGTGACCGACCGGGAAGTGGGTAACCGGGTGCACATGAGTGAGGACAAAGTGCGTAGAAAAGACTAGTGTTGGTCTGTGGGGCCAGTCTAGGTATCCTATTAAGCTGCCAGGAGTGACACCCCCCGGGCCCAGGAGTGGACGGGGTGTTACATCACCGCACGCGATGCGAGGCTGGTGGGGCCAGCAGGTGGCGACGGTGCTGTGAGGGAGTGGGGGTAGGTGGGATGCCTGGGATGGTTAGGTTAGGGTTGGCTTTTGGGGGTGGCCGGCTGGGCCGGGTTGGGCCTGGTTCGGCTGCCCCATAAAATAATTTAAATTTTTACACATTATATTCAAGCCTTTTAGAATCCGTCTTTAGACAAAACAAATTAATCCGGTGGACCGGGTTTTAATTTGAAATTAAAGACGGGGTATTTGAAAACAAAAGTAGGCTTTTCGATAATAGTTTTAGGCAAACCATGCATGATGTCATGTCGATGCTCAAATGCAATGTGGCATGATGACATGAGCATGCGGTCATGATGATGCAATGCACAAAAACACAGCGATTTTCTAGTAGTGGTTTTAGCGGGATGCCACAGATTCCTTGCCTGATCTACTAGAAGTAATGCCTCCCACAGCCTCCATGTGCAACCCAATATCTCTAGACCAGAGTTTCCGGTTCCTCGGACTGGAGATTCCTGTCAGAGCTGGAGATTCTGGTCCCTCGGACCGGAGACTCTAGTGGGGTTTACTTCTAGCACATCCTGCAAGAGCTTGAGGGTCTTGTTTTGTCTCCGGGACATATATGATCACCTCCATGCTATCCCCCTTCCTCTATATTCACAAGTGGCTCTGGTTCTTGTCGTGGTCGCACCAAAGCCAAGTCCAAAAGAGGAGACCCACAATTTGATGAAGAAGTTGGACAGTATGCTATTCCGCCGTCTAACCAGAAGCAGCTGGCTAGAGATGCTGCATATATGAGAAGGGACCAAGAGCGCATTGAGGAACAAAACCGTGCTAAAAGGGCTAAGTATGACAATTTATAGTCTCTTGCCCATATGTCAAAGAAAGAATACCGTGAGCTGCGCAAGGCAAGGTTCTATGACTTGCCAAGAACCAGTGATGACCCATGTTATTGGAGGAAGGAGCAAAAGGTGTTCATGATGGATATCTATCGCAAGCTCACCAAGTCCCCAGTTTGTCCACAACGGTATATGGACTTCCCCTATATGCATGCCAATGACTACTTCATAGATGCTCTTTGGGTCACTGAGAAGCTTGGGCTGCACAATCTTATGGAGCTCCATGAGGACTACAACATTCCCCTGGTTCAACAATTATATGCCACACTTGTATTTGATCATGATGAGGCTAGGACCATGATATGGATGACCAGTAACTTATGCTGCTCTGCAAAATTTTATGATTTTGCCAGAGTCATTCACTAGACGGTTAGTGGCGTGTCTGTTCCTATTGGCCATCACATGCATGATGATGCTCTTGGAGAAAGAAAAACAAGATAACACCTCTCTATGGGAAAGATGGCACTATTGGGGAGTCCAAGGGACTCAAGCCTCTCTACAATCTGCTGTTGAGGATCTTTCGTCACACCATTTCCCCTAGTGCTGGAAACGATGATGCTATTCGATGTGGCCTTGTCAACTTACTCCATCATGCTCACAAGGTGGTTTGTGTTGGGTCTACGGCTGATGGATTCACTATTGACATCATGGACTTCATTTTTGAGCAGATGCATCATGCCATTCTCTTCAAAAAATATCCTCCATATGCAGCTCTTATGATGAGGCTCGTCAATACTCAAGCTCATGGTTCACCTCTCGCCCTCCCACCTAACCTTGAAGCACATGTCTTGGTGGCTCTCCAAAAGAAAGGGATCATGGGTCCAGCTTCTAGGCAGCCGTATGCTAGTGAGGATGATGAGATTTCTGAGGCTGAGCGGGATCCCACTCCTCCACGGGGCTCTAGAAGGAAGAATGCCTCCAATGCAGCTATCACCCATGAGTATGTCCAGGAGAAGGTCAAGAAGACATAATTTTGGGAGAAGACGCTGTGTTGTATGAATGTGGACATTCACAAGGAATAACATGCCTCCTACAAGAGTAACCGCATGATTGATAAGCGCCTTAAGGAGATTAAGGCTCAAGGTGAAGAGGAAGAAGAGGTACGTTCAAATGGAAGCACTAGGCATTCCCTTTCCTTCTGAACTGGGAACCGACATAATACTAAAGTCACTCCCACCTAGCTTTGTTGGGTTTGTCATGAACTTCAGCATGCATGGGATAAAAAAACATTGGCTGAACTGTTTGCGATGTTAAAGGTGGCTAAAAAGACATACAGAAGAACACCAATCATGTGATGATGGTGAAGAAAACCACTCGCTTCAACCAGAAGTCAGGGGGCGACAAGAAGAAGGCAGATGTGCGCCACACCACTAACAAAGGCAAAGCACCTAAGCCCGGTGTAGCCCCGAACACTGAGTGTTACTTCTGCAAGGAGAAGGGTCAGTGGAAGAGGAACTACCCAAAGTACTTAGCGGAGAAAAAGAAGACTAGATTGTCCAGCTCAAGTATATCTAATATACATGTTATTGATGTCTACTTGCAAGGTCCTAAGATTAACTCTTGGGTATTTGATATCGGGTCGGTTGCTAATATTTGCAATTCGATACAGGGGCCATGGAATCCTAGGAAGCTTGGCAAGAACAAAGTGACGACGCGCGTCGGGAATGGAGAAAGTGTTGCGGTGATTGCCGTCGGCACAAGACCTCTACATCTACCGTCAGGATTAATATTAGAACTTCGTAATTGTTACTTTGTGCCTGCATTATGTAAGAATATAATATCAGGATATTGTATCTTACAAGATGGTTATTTGTTTAAATTAGATAATAATGGTTGTTCGATTTATATGAATAATGTCTTGTATGCACACGCTCACGTGAAGAATGGGTTGTTTACGATTGATCTTGACTGTGATACACACATCCATAACACTAAGGCTAAACATCGAAAGACAAATGAATTGAATACCACATATCTGTGGCACTGTAGATTGGGTCACATTGGACATAAACGCATGAAGAAGCTCCATAGTGATGGACTTTTGAGTTCACTAGATTTTGAATCTTTTGATACATGTGAAGCATGTTTGATGGGAAAGATGGCCAAATCACCATTTAACGGATATGTTGAACAGGCAAGTGACTTACTGGAAATAATACATACTGTTGTATGCAGTCCAATGAGTATACCTACACGCGGTGGATTCCTCTACAACCTTTACCGACGACTTGAGTTGCTATGGTTATATTTAACTTATGAAGCATAAGTCTAAAACTTTTGAGAAGTTCAAAGAATTTCTGAATGAAGTAGACAATCAACATGGCAAGAAAATAAAGTTTCTGCGGTTGGATCGTGGAGGCGAATATTTGAGTCATGAGTTTAGCGAGCATCTTAGAGCTCGTGCAATCATTTCACAACTTACGCCTCCAGGAACACCCCCAACGTAATGGATTGTCTGAACAGCATAATTGAACTATGTTGGACATGGCGAGATCTATGATGTCTTCAACTGTTCTCGCTTTGTCATTTTGGGGCTATGCTTTAGAGATTGTGGCTTTTACACTTAATAGAGCACCATCAAAGTCCGTTGAAATGACACCATACGAGTTGTGGTTTTGCAAGAAACCCAATTTATTGTCTTAAAATTTGGGGTTGCGAAGCTTATGTAAAACGTTTGCAGGCAAATAAGCTTGATCCCAAGTCAGAAAAATGCATATTTGTAGGTTACCCTAAAGAAAATGTTGGGTATTCTTTCCACCACAAAACTAAAGGCAATATTTTTGTCACGTGAGGAGGAACATTTCTTGCGAAGGAATTTCTCGCTAAAAGTTTAACTGGGAGGACAATAGAGCTTTATGAGGTTATTAAACCTGAGCAATATGGGAACAGTGGCGCAGAACCATAAGCTGTTCTGGAAACGCCTATGGCGCCATCAGATGATGTCGCGCCTATAAGTGTTGTAGTCATGGAAATTAATGCTCATATTGAACCACGTAGATCTGGTAGAGTTTGCCCTCCAGTCGTAAGATTTGAAGATGAAGTATTGTTGTTAGACAATGATGAACCATCTACATGCAAAGAAGTTGTGATGGGCCCTGACTCCGTCAAATGGCAAGAAGTCATGAAATCTGAGATAGAATCCATGTATGAGAATCAAGTTTAGAACTTGATTGACCCTCCTAAAGGCGTAAAGCCTATAGAATGTAAATGGATCTATAAGAAGAAAACATACACGGACGGTAATATTACTGTTCATAAAGCATGACTTGTCGCAAAGGGGTCTCGAGAAATTCAAGGAGTTGACTACGATGAGACTTTCTCCCACATAGTGATGCTTAAGTCTATTTGTATTCTTCTAGCAATAGCTGCATATTACAATTACGAAATATGGTAGATGGATGTCAAAACAGCGTTCCTGAATGGGAAGCTAACCGAGGATGTGTACATGGTACAACCTGAGGGTTTTGTCGATCCTAAATATGATGGAAAGGTGTGCAAACTTTAGAGATCCATCTATGAACTAAAGGAAGCATCACGGAGTTGGAATCTTCGTGTTGATGAAGTAGTAAAGAGTTTCGGCTTCATCAAGAATGGACAATAGTCTTGTGTATACAAGAAGGAAAGTGGGATCTCAATAGCGTTTCTAATACTGTATGTGGATGACATATTGTTGATTGGAAATGATAAAACATTTCTTAACATTATAAAGGAATCGTTGAATAAAAAATTTCAATGAAAGATTTGGGTGAAATATCTTACATATTGGGCATAAGGATCTATAGAGATAGATCGTGGCGCCTAATAGGGCTTAATCAATATACATATCTAGACAAGGTATTGAAGAGGTTCAAATGGATGAATCCAAGAAGGTGTAGGGTTCCGCGTATGAAAACAATAATTTTTACCGTACGCCCCTGAACCCCTGATGTTGCCAGGACCTATCTATTAGTAATACAGTAACGGGAGGGGCTTTTCGCAAACTTACCCTTGAAGACCGAAAAGCGTTGTCAACGCTCAGGAGAGCGTGGTTGATGTAGACGAGCTGAAGCCGACCTCAAGGTCGTGATGAAGTCCTTGCGATCCTGTGGCTCAACGACTTGAGTACCTCAAGTGTGACACCTCACGGGGAGTTACAC
The DNA here is from genome assembly GCA_910589775.1 of Avena eriantha. Lineage (NCBI taxonomy): Eukaryota > Viridiplantae > Streptophyta > Magnoliopsida > Poales > Poaceae > Avena > Avena eriantha. Next base: position 140,352,443 of record OU342746.1, read on the forward strand.
ACGTCCAGTGCCTGATGATGACTCCCGCTTCCCTGATCCAGCAGCAGTTGTGGAAGTAGAGATCCTGGATCCGAATCTCGCAGTGTGACGGCGCTCCGCGGTGAAGATGTCTCTCGTTCGCACAGTCCGAACTTGGGACCACGGTCACGAGAGAGAGAGAGAGAGAGAGAGAGAGAGAGAGAGAGAGAGAGAATATCAATTGGAGGTCTTCCCAAAAGTGAGAAGACCTTTATTGAATATTGTGTGTCTTTATCTGGCCAAATACCCCCACTATATATAGGGGAGGGGAGGTACTACCTCCCTCAAAGTCTCGGGGTGGGACTAAAGGAGAGGAGAGGGGAGGGGTGGCACCGCTGGCCATCCCATGGGCCCCGCGCGGGGGGGAGGGCTGGCCCACTAGGGCGCTGGCATCCCCTCTTAGCCCTTCTCCCTCTTGCCTTTTCCCTAATGGGCCCTCTTCCCTCCGGAATTGGCCCATTAAGACTTTGACCATTTAAATTGATTCTCTTTATTAAATAATTATGAATAAATGATTAAATCAATATTTAACATTTATTCACATATTATTCAACCTCCGTGGCTATGGAACACCTTCCACCTCCACTCCGGACATCTTCCGGACTTATCGAAACCCTTCTGGTTTTCTCTCTACTATTATTTGGCAATTCTTCCGATCCTATAAACACTCTCTAAGCATCATCAAACCCTTAAGCGTGATACCCTATGGTTTGGGAACACTCCAGACATGGTCGGGACACTCCCGGACCAATGATCAACGGAGGGACCTGGATGGCCATGTGACCCCTGTGCGTTCCACAAAGATCTTTCGTTGTTTGAATCGGGACAGTCGTGTCGTATTCCCTTTGTCTCTTGATACTTGCATTGCCCGAGATCTGATCAATGACATCACCATGTCGTGTTCAATCTCGTTACCTAACAATGCTACTTGACTCGTTCCGACAAGTGATATCCCTGTGATCAAATCACACGTTGCGCAGCTATTGGATATAACTTCTCCGAGTGGGCCCTTAAGTATCTTTCCGTCACATGGACGGACAAATCCCGCTCTTGACATATATTGCCTCTACGGTTTCCTCCGAGTACCTGAACACACCTTTATAACCACCGTATTACAAGATGGCGCTTGATGCTATCTAAGCACTCTCGGGAGACAGTGATTGATATAGCCTCACGGTCTAAGGAATCATCGTAACTTGAACTTCGTGACATGATCGGGTCACGATGTTTAGGTTGGGTATTGGTTCATCATCTCATTCACAGAATGAGATGACTCCATTTCCAACTGGCATAAATGCCACATGATCAGGAAACTTGATCATTTGTTGACCAAAGAACCAGTGACTAAAGTTTCACTTGGAACCCCTGGTTTTTTATATATCACACGTGTATTGATGTTTCCACTCAACACAGTTATAGCATGATATAAAACTTAATCATAAACTTTATGAAATATGATAATAGTCCTCATAACTATTTGTCTCTAGGGCATATTTCCAATAGTCTCCCACTTGCACTAGAGTACAAATAAACTAGCTGCATTTGTTCTTAATCATTGGCACCATATATCTGGTACCCTGAACATGCTTGCTCATGGAAGAGGTGGAGGCTTGGGTCTGCACTTTACAGTCCCAAATCCTTTGCAACTTACTAATGTCACCTTGATTGACATTAATACTTTATCATCACATGATAACATCTATGTGTATGCATCGTCGCTATGGCAGCAGAATAAGGCCTGATTCCAGGAGCCTATAGTGACTTTAGATCAACCTCGAGGGCTTTCTCATGGGCACTGTGCCCTGGGACACATCATTCTACGTTAAAACCGAACTAGCCCCACGATAACATTATACAACACTTTAGATGGTACCCTTATCTATTATTATAAATGTAATCATCGAAACACTAATGCACTCTGTGCAACTTTCGATGTTTTGTTCACCTCACTTCCTACTAGAATTTAATCGGTATTTACAGGAGTTTCCAACATATTCCCTTACAACATAACCCTTTATGTTTAATATATGTCATCCTTTATGGATTTGGAAAAATATGTCTACAGTTCTCTATTAGACACTGCGGACAAACTTAGCACAACGTTCCGTGATTCAAACTTAATCACTTTTTAAACGTTCCTTATTGGATCATATATTATGTTAAGTTATCATCATGGTTTTCTAAGATAGAACCTATGTCTCAACATAGTGGATGATGATCATCCTTTTCTTTCTTTCAACCATTTATGTTAAACTTAATACTGTTCCTAACTTGAGTAATTAAGGACCAGTTCCTGAATTAACTCCTATTCTGAAACCCTTTTCAGAATCCCTTAAGGAATACTACATAATACCATAATACACTTATTATCAACTTCTACCCCTATAAATCATTATTTATCGGTACTTGTGCTTTTATTCTTAACACACTTAAGAATCACTCCTATAAGCTCCCACTCAAAATATCTTCCTAACATATTTGGGTATGAGTCACTACTATTACTCAAACTATGTTCCTACATATTTGAATTTGAGACTTATATTGCTCCCACTCAAAAATATGTCATTCACATATTGTTTTAGGAAGACTTTCATATCTCCCACTCAATTTTATGCAAATTGCATATCCACTCACTATTTTGAATGACTTCAAAATCCTTTGATCAATATCAAACTTGGAGATTTACTATGAGATACTAGTACTTTTACTAGTTTTAAATCCACTAGACATTTAGCACACTTCAATCAAATTCATTTGAATTCGTCCAATACTTGAAAATTGTGCTTTTGTCATTCACCCCCTTTTTCCACTATGGCTTTGCAGTCATTTGGGAAAATTCAAGTAACCCCTTTTACTTTTGAGATTCAACAACGAATTGCTTTCTAATCTCAAGTGAATTTTGCTTCTAGGATTTCTCATAATTCTAGTTTACCATTATTTTCTTAGTAGTTCGTAGGTATGTCAAATTCCAAGAATCATGAAAAATGATTCCCAAATGTCTCCGTACAAGATATGTGATACATTTTGAATCCTACTTCATGTAGTGAAAACACTAGTGGGGAAAACACAGTGATCATTATCAATGATTCTTTCCTTTGTGAAGAGAATCGTTCAAGAACGTTGTCCGTTGCGCTTCTCAACACTCTGATGCAGGGTTTTGAATCCACACCGTGTTTTTCACTATCTTCCTGTTGCTTCATAATTGAGAAATATCACTGAATGCGAACTTTCTAAAAAATGTACCAAAATCCAAGCAATACTAGTTTTGCTTCCTTTTTGGTTTTAGCTATGGATTTCGTATTCAAAGTTTTCAATGAATACTCTACAAGGACTAATTCGCTATTGTTTTGGTTATATCTAATAACCCCAAAACTTTTACGACAATCCATACTTGATATGGAGCCGCTTTCATGAATTCAAATGGTTCACTATATATTCTAATTGAGTGCTAACTATTTCTAACTAATGGTCTCTACATCTACACTACAACGATTTATGTGGCGCCATATATTCACCCATTTTGATATCCAATATCACATTGTGATGCTTTGAATTTTGACGTTTCAAAACGCTTTGCATTCCACAATTTTCTTCATGCCATTCTTATAAAGTTGAATTTCATTACTATTGATCAAATCATAGCAATTAGATTCTCTTTTATATTCATACCCTTTGTTGGATGAAACAATTTGATCATATTAAATAATTTCATACTCATGTTTCCTTTGGTAAACTACTTTACACATTTAAACAATCATATAATGATAATTACCATTTTGTTAAAACGCAATACATCAAATATGTATTTACTTTCAACAATTCATTAAAACACTTTGTATTCGAGTAATACCCGGTGTTCAAGTTATTTTGCCGAACTTAGGCATGATTTATATGTGATAAGAAATCGAATGACTTTCACATATTATCACATAACTTTGAATTTAAACAATGGTTTCATTCATTAATGAATATATCATTTAAGCTGGGTATTTTTCAAGGCATTTCAATATTTTACAAATGTTCATGCATTATCAATTAGTCTCAAATAACAATGATAATTCACATATAATCAAACAAGATATGAACACAAATAGAAATCATTCAAAAAAGTACAACAACTATTTGTTACAAACTGATATCAATAACCGTCTCACAGTGTGAGACACACTAAAGAAGTTCACAAACTATGAGACACACTAAAGAAGTTCACAATATTTTGATTACAATAATCATCCTAAACATAAACTAAATGATAAATGTTGAGGGAGAGTGTCGTTGGCCATCATCATCATGCTCGCCATCAACACGCAACATCACCTCCTCTCCAGCAAGCACCTCTCATGCAGAAGGACCTATTTTCAGTAAAAGAGAACAAGTATCAAATATACTTAACACTGCAAATGTGTTTGCAAGATTATAACATTTATAAAATTGTACATCAAATATATACGTTTGTCATTGATGACCTCAGTGACAATGGGTTCAACCATCACATTCCTGAAATGCGATATGAACTCACGGAAATCCTGTGTTTTCGTGTCGCCTCTCATAATGCAAGTCCTGACTTATGCTTGGTAGCTTGGTGGCAGTGACCGCAGCAGAATGCCATTTGCAAAAGAGCCCGTCAACCAGCTATCCAGAAAGTATGTAGGCCTCATGTACGCATCATGCATGGACTCCAAGTGGTCATCAAGTGATGAGTTCTCCTCCATCTTAATGGAGATGAAGTCTCCCATCAGCTCATGCTCCCATATGCGTGCTTGTTCCACGAAATGTGTCCTAAGTTGTACCATAGTCGCACGAGGGTCAAGATTACCCACGACTAGCCACATCTCATCCACTATCCTGTAGGACATTGTAACTGATATGAAGGTGGACATCTCACGATGATAATCGCGATCTTCCCGTTGTTCTGGGGTCTCATAGTAACAGGGCTGCTCCAAATCCAGCTCGTCGAGTATGTAGTCAACCATGTCATTCTCGCTAAGGAGAATGTGGAGATGCGCAACCCATATAGAGAAGTTTGATCCATCTAGCCTGAGCTTCTCTCCTTCTAACCAATTGTCAAGAGGAAAGGTAGGGGAGAACCATTTTCTACATTTATAATTGCAAAAGGAATTTAGACTAAGTTTATAATTAAATGAGTTAATAATAACTCCACTCAGAAACTCCTATCCCATGAAGGGTTCCTAGTGATAACACGACCCCATTCAGCCACATCTTCCTCGATCGTCATGGCCATCAATGTGGGTTCAAGGGTGGACGCTAAACATAGGTCACATCATTCATGCGACTCGTGCTCGATATTTCGAGCATCCGCGTTCCGAGGCCATGTTTGCACATGCTAGGCTCGTCAACTCAACCTTAATGTATTCCCGTTGTGCAACATGGCTTACACCCACTGTATGCGAACGTAGATATTTCTGACACCCACGCCTGTACCATGGATCGCCTCATACCGAAGAACTTTCTTGGTGGTGCACAATAAGGGGGAACATAATCATTGGTAATTTTAACAGGGATCATCTTATTAGTTCACCGTCGAGTATCTAATATTAGCACACAATAAGATATACAAACAATAACATTGAATGTAAATGCGATGTGATATGGTCCTTCACGTCATGATCTCCATTTGTCGTCACCAGATTCCGGCGCCAGAGTTCTGGCGCCGTAGATACCAGGGTACCAGTGTCATTCCGGCGTGGTAGTTCATCACCTCCGTGACTATCTACTACTACGTAACATAAGGTAATCACTTTAGCTTTTCCACAACCATATCACAAAGCAACGCCCCCTGCAAAACAAAGTTAGATGCCTCTATTTTATCTTTGCATGTTTTACGTGGCTGAATGGGCTTTCGCACAAGAACCGTTCTTACCTAGGAACTTTCAGCACAACGCTGATCAGGTAGTTGTCTATACTACACCCCTTTTGGGGCCCACCGTTGTAAATGGCGTACCAACTAATGCGAGAGAGATTGACACCCCCAAAGCCACTTTATACGGTACAAGCCGTATGTCAAGTGTGGACCAGTCTCGCGAATGAACGCGTAAAGTCGGTTGGGGGCCGCTTCATCAAGCATTGTTGCGGTATATACAAGTACACGTAGGAGGGTAACAACTATAAGATCAACGCCCACACGCTACATCTCGTGTGTTCTACCCATACTAGCATTACTACGCATAGATCTAGCTCTGATACCATTGTAGGGGTTCCGCGTATGAAAACAATAATTTTTACCCTACGCCCCTAAACCCCTGATATTGCCAAGACCTATCTATTAGTAATACATTAACGGAAGGGGCTTTTCGTGAACTTACCCTTGAAGACCGAAAAGCATTGTCAACGCTTAGGAGAGTGTGGTTGATGTAGACGAGCCGAACCCGACCTCAAGGTCGTGATGAAGTCCTTGTGCTCCTGTGGCTCAACGACTTGAGTGCCTCAAGTCTGACACCTGGCAGGGAGTTACACACGTCTGGTGCCTGACGATGAATCCCGCTTCCCCGATCCAGCAGTAGTTGCGGAAGTAGATCTCCTGGATCCGAATCCGGCAGTGCGACGGCGCTCAGCGGTGAAGATGTCTCTCGTTCGCGCAGTCCGAACTTGGGACCACGGTCACGAGAGATAGAGAGAGAATATCAATTGGAGGTCTTTCCAAAAGTGAGAAGGCCTTTATTGAATATCGTGTGTCTTTATTTGGCCAAATACCCCCGCTATATATAGGGGGAGGGGAGGTACTACCTCCCTCAAAGTCCCGGGGTGGGACTAAAGGAGAGGAGAGGGGGAGGGGTGGCGCTGTCGGCCACCCCATGAGCCCCGCACGGGGGGGCTGGCCCACTAGGGCTTCGCCCTCCCCTCTTGGCCCTTCTCCCTCTTGCCTTTTCCCTAATGGGCCCTCTTCCCTCCGGAATTGGCCTATTAAGCCTTTGACCATTTAAATTGATTTTCTCTTTATTGAATATTTATGAATAAATGATTAAATCAATATTTAACATTTATTCACATATTATTCAACCTCCGTGGCTATGGAACACCTTCCACCTCCACTCCGGACATCTTCCAGACTGACCGAAACCCTTCTGGTTTTCTCTCTACTATTCTTCGGCGATTCTTCTGATCCTATAAACACTCTCTAAGCATCATCAAACCCTTAAGTGTGATACCCTACGGTTCGGGAACACTCCAGACATGGTCGGGACACTCCCAGACCAATGATCAATAGGGGGACCTGGATGGCCATGTGACCCCTATGCGTTCCACGAAGATGTTTTGTCGTTTGAACCGGGACAGTCGTGTCTTATTTCCTTTGTCTCTCGATACCTGCATTGCCCGAGATCTGATCAATGACATAACCATGTCGTGTTCAATCTCATTACCGAACAATGCTACTTGACTCGTTCTGACAAGTGATATCCCTGTGATCAAATCACACGGTGCGTAGCTATTGGTGATAACTTCTCTGAGTGGGCCCTTAAGTATCTTTCCGTCACATGGACGGACAAATCCCGCTCTTGACATATATTGCCTCTACGGTTTCCTCCGAGTACCTGAACACACCTTTATAACCACCGTATTACCAAATGGTGCTTGATGCTATCTAAGCACTCTTGGGAGATAGTGATTGATATAGCCTCACGGTCTAAGGAATAGTCTACGAGGATCCATTTCTAATCATTGTAACTTGAACTTCGTGACATGATCGGGTCATGATGTTTAGGTTGGGTATTGGTTCATCATCTCATTCTCAAAATGAGATGACTCCATTTCCAACTGGCATAAATGCCACATGATCAGGAAACTTGATCATCTGTTGACCAATGAACCAGTGATCACTGGGAACCCCTGGTTGTTTATATATCACACGTGTATTGATGTTTCCACTCAACACAGTTATAGCATGATATAAAGCTTAATCATAAACTTTATGAAATATGATAATAGTCCTTATAACTATTTGTCTCTAGGGCATATTTCCAATAGAAGGGATCACTTTCAATGGTAGATGCCAAACCACTAAGCAAGAAGCAATGTCCTATGACAGATGCTGAGTGAAATGACATGAGTGAAGTTCCATATGTGTCAGCAATCGGTTCAATCATGTATGCCATGATATGTACAAGACCAAATGTATCATATGCTCTAAGTGTTATGAGTAGATACCAAAGTGAGCCAAGTGTAAATCACTGGATAGTAGTAAAGAATATACTTAGATACTTGAGAAGGACTAAGGATATGTTTCTCTTATGTGGAGGTGACAAAGAGCTCATTGCAAGGGTTACACCGATGCAAGCTTTGTCACTAATCCTGATGATTTTAGATCTCAGTCCAGTTATGTGTTCACTTTGAACGGGGGAGCGGTGAGCTAGAAAAGTTCTAAGAAAGATACAGTTGCGGATTCTACAATTCAGGCAGAGTACATAGCAGCATCCGATGCTACAAAGGAGTGTGTCTGGATGAAGAACTTCATCTGAGATCTTGGTGTGGTTCCAAGTGTGCTAGAGCCAATGGAGATTCATTCTGACAGCAATGGTGCCATTGCTCAAGCAAAGGAACCAAGGTCCCACCAGAAGAATAAACATGTACAACACCGATTTCATCTCATACGCCAGTTCATGCATGATGGTGACATCAAGGTGTGCAAAATTCATACAGATATGAATGCGCCAGATCAATTGACAAAGTTACTCATACTTGCAAAGCATGAACAACACCGGGATGCCATAGGTGTTAGAATGCTAATTGTAAACTAGATTATTGACTCTAGTACAAGTGGGAGACCGATGGAAATATGCCCTAGAGGCAATCATAAATGTGTTACTATTCATATTTATGTTTCATAATTAAGTTTACCGTTTCGTGCTATAATTGTGTTAGTTTCGAATAAATGAAAACCCTAATACATGTGTGGGATCATAAACACCATATAAAGATATCCCTAGTCATGCCTCTATGACTAGTACGTATGTCAATGATAGTTTCTATTTACTAACTACGGGCAAAGTGACAATATGATTGTGGTGTTGTCAATGACATATGTGATCAGAGTTGTTGGAGAACAACGATGATGGATAGACCCAAACATGAGATACCATGAAACACATCGTCAATATAGTTATCGGTTTAATCTCATATGACTTTGTATTGCCTTTACTAGAAATCGTTTGACCATGAGACACATGTGAACTTGGGATCAAGATGGACATGGCAAGATTCTCCAAATGTTGCTTTTAATGGAGTGATTATAAAGTTGATCATTGTTCGTACTGGATGGTTCGCCAATCATTCACATGGCGTGTTTGTGGTAATTGATACTCCCGACGATGGAGAGATACACTCTAGGACCGCTCATGTACTATGATGTTCATCATCGTCTGGCCGGACATGTGATTAATTTGTTGAACACATGAACATTGATAATACGGTATGAGTAAACAGTACATGCCAGGTAACAAGAACAACCTAGTGTTTCATCTCAGGCAATGTAAAGTATCAACGAATCAATACGATATGTATTGGGTACAATACTATGGTTCACACGATAAAGAACTTCGTTGTATTTGCGGGGTTGCTACTTGTATCAAGACACTAATAGTAATCATTGTCAGTGGAATGAGTTCCAGACATGTCCGCAAATATCCGAACTTACCGGTTCACACACTTAAGATGTTTACGACATTTAGAATGTGAGTGCGAATGAGATAGTTGGATGAAGTAATTTTGAAAGGATGTTTCGAAGCATCTCGGAATATTCCAGAGGAGTCCAGGATATCACCGAGAGTGGACGAAATGGTTCCAGACATTAAAAGAGGACGCTGAAAATATTTTAGGAAGGTTTCAAGTTAATCCGGGGGTGTTCGGAAGTTAATTCGGAAAGCTTCGAAATAAATATTTATATTATTAATAAATAATAAATTATTATTTATTAATATCGCCGCATGGGCCCACTAGGCCGTACGCACGGGGTGGGGTGGGGGTGGGGGAGGAAACCCTCGCCGAATCGGCTAGGGCCCTCCACTAGGCCGGTGGGTGGAGGAGGTGGGTCAGGGTGAGGCCGAGTGGGGGAAGGAGTCCTCTTCGGTCTCAAACTTCCCCCAAGTTAGTTTTTGGGGAGGACTACGTATTTGATAGGGACTCCATATTGGATACAGACTTCCTCTCTCTCATATTGGTGGAAGAAAAGGAAAAGGAGGAGTCCTTGAGGATACGAATCATAGTCCTACTCTTCTCTATGGAGGAGGGAATCCTCCTATATATTGATGGGAGAGGGCTATTGGGCCAGGCAGAGATAAACAGAACTTTTCCCCTATGCGGTGCTTCCAAGATCTAGCCTAGGTGATAGGCCATGAGATTTACCACTGGACATGCAGGTGCAGATTATTGATGAAGCGTGTCAATTGAATCCGTGCCGAACGATCCCACGTATAGCACGTCCAGATCCCCACGAACTCCTTCGTCTCTAGCATCGCACGTGCAACGCCTCTACCGACATCCACACGTACAGGGAGGAGCTCCAGGCAGAGGATTGTTAGATCCTGTCTAATCTGAAATAGGGGTGGAGAAAGTGATGGCTAGGTTAGGGACTATCTCTTGTCACTCCACTTATATACACTCCTAGCTGGGATCAATGCCTGAGGCCCATCTAGGCCATATCCCAATCACTACATGGATCAAATCCACATGGGCTCCTTTCCCTTAAGTGTGTGACCCTGTAGTTTCACGTACACCTAGACACGACACGAGTCACCACTCCAAGTCGATAGCTGGTAGCGGCCTCTAGAAGGATGTGCCAACTCCCAAGCTTCGTAAAAGTCAGAAAAAATATTTCTCAATGTGACTTTCGTCCAAGTCTCTTTTCCTCACGACATACCTTGTCAAGTTATAGGCAAATAATCGTCATCCTTCATATAACTTAACTCTCTTCTTGATCCGAGATAAGTGATTTATCCGACTAACTCTTAGTCGACCGCCTCGGTCAACACTTAACTAAGTCATGCATGGCCATGCTTTCCGAATCATATCTTCCGAGAGGTTCCATAGAATATCTCTCTATTCGGAGGGGGAAAATCCCATCTTGGTTATCCACATCACGCAACTTGATTCTCAGTCGACCCGGAATCTGCCTTTATAACTGCCCTGTGACGGAACAGCGTTTGACATAACCTAAGTCGGTGATCCACCACTTGGATTGTGCAACAACCTCAGGTCTAAGTATTACATTGATTGAGATATACAAATGACGACATGTTTGTTGTATCTCAATATGGGTCAGTACGACTCGCTAAACTCTTTAGCCGAATCCATGTAAGTCGGAATAGCATCACCATGCCCATGAGTGGAACCGAGTCATCAACCTACTTTCACATTAGTCTAAGCTGTGTGTCCAGCACAGCCTCAATGACCAAAGACATTCAGTACGAACAACATGAATAATAGTCCCACAACCAAATCACATATTCCATGATACATATCAGAAGTTCATACAAGGACAATATAATAACTTTATGAATACATTGGGAAAATATCATACATGATTGCCTCTAGGGTATATTCCTAGCAATCTCCCACTTGCACTAGAGTCAATCATCCGACATCACATGTCTAGGCATCTAATGCCCATAGCTCTCTGATGTCTGCAAGTGCACATATCGTTTGTAGCTAGTTTCGAAGTATAGATATCGATCCCATAGGGATCCCAAAGGTAAGTGTTTATGGGTCAAGTCTCTGTCACACTCAAAGTTGTCACAGGTCTTTGAGTGAATTGACTGCAAGTGTGGAAATAAGAATGAAACTGGGATTAAACTGGATGTATTTAAATAAAACTAAAATGTAAACTTCCGTAATAAAAACCATAAAAGTATAGAACGATTCAGTTGTTTGTTGTTTTCTGCAGATGACTAATGATACGTCCAAAATGTATCTACATTCCCGAACACTTTTGCTATTGTTTCTTCTCTAATTTGTGTCATTTGGATACAACTAATGCGGACTAACGCTGTTTTCAGCAGAATTGCTTTGGTGTCTCGTTTTTGTGCAGGAAATCAACTTTCAGGAAAAATCCTGGAAACTATCGCAAAACTCCTATTTTACCAGAAGACTCACGGAGCCAAAAGATGAGACGGAGAGGGGCCATGAGGGCACCACACCACCTGGTGGCATGGGCCAGGTCAGGCCGTGCCAGGGGGTGGTGTGGCCGCCTCGGTCTCCGCCTCAACCTCTCCCTTCGCCTACATAAGCCCTCTGACCTAAAAACAAAGGGGGGGTTCAACGTTTTCTAGATAGAGTTCCGCTATGTCGCCACCACTAGAAACTGTGATTCAGAACCAGAAACTCCGTTCTGGCACCCTGCCGGGACAAGGAATTGGAGGAGATCATCACCACCATCATCACCAACGCTTCTCCATCAACCATCCATGATTCCCCCATCCATGAGTGAGTAATCCCCTATAGTAGGCTATGGGGATGGTACGGGTTGGATGAGATCGTTCATGTAATTGCATCAGATTGTTAGGGCATGGTGCCTAGTATCTATTGTTAGTGCTTTTTAACATTGTTGCAACTTGTTATGCTTACTGCTTGTCAATAGGGCCCGAGTGCCATGATTTCAGATCTGAACATGTTATTGATTCATGATGATATTTTTTTATGATATTACCTACAAGTTGTATACACATATTATTGTCCAGAACTCGAGGTCCCGAAGTGACAGAAATCGGGATAACTGGAGGGGATGGCTATGATGTGGGGATCACGTGTGTTCACATAGTGTTAATGCTTTGCTTTGGTGCTCTATTAAAAGGAGCACCTTAATTGCCAGTAGATTCCCTTGAGGCCCCGCTGCAACGGGCTGGCAGGACAAAAGATGTTGTGCAAGTTCTCATTATGAGCACGTATGACTATTTATGGAACACATGCCTATGATTATTTAGTACTTGGATACTTTATCTTATTTATCTGCAAATGCCCTCTGTCTTGATTATTACATGAATTGTATTGTCCATGCAACGCCCGTCCATCCATCCTTATGCCTACCGCACTTTAATCCTACTATTTACTGCAATTGTTACTACTGTCTTTATTTTACTAATGTTATTACTGTGCTATTGCTACTACAAAACTGTTGCTACTAATAAACTACTGCAAGCAAGATTGTTTCCAGGTGCAGCTGAATTGACAACTTAGTTGTTAAGGCTTATAAATATTCTTTGGCTCCCCTTGTGTCAAATCAATAAATTGGGTTTTACTTCCCTCGAAGACTATTGCGATCTGCTATACTTGAGAGTCATCAATACTATTTTCTGGCGCCGTTGCCAGGGAGCATAGCTCTATTTATAAAGTTCACCTGGAATCACTATTGTTCGCTACTATCCATTCATCATGGGTAAAACTCGTGATGGAAAAGTTCCTATATTACCATCCACTACAAGGAGAGGTATAGTTCTTGTTGGGGGGATACCCCCGGATAGGGTCACGCCGGGGTGTAAAGGCCAAGTTAGCCGAGGTACGGCAAGGCCAAAGCGAATGCTGGCCGAGTCGCCTCAAGGCAGGCCGAATCTCGGGGTAACCCGGACCAGGGGATGTCCACCTAACTGGGTCTCAACCGACTTAAGCCGTAAGTCAGATGGATGAATCTAGCTTGTATGCAGGAACAAGTGTGGCCGGATCAACTACGATCCGGGTCATGTCAAGCTTCTAGGAGAAGGAAGGTATCTCGCTGGTCAAAAGTAGCCCCGGTACGCATGGCATGAGCGAAGCAAACAGAGGCAGGACCACCGAGGCGTGGCAGACAGAGGTGACGACGCCAATGTCGGCTGACGCAGGCGCCGCAGAGGCTCACGTAGCCTCTGCATGGGTGACACGGGGAAAAGCGACCCGGTCGGCTTACTATTTTGGGAGGAGGCATATTCCCTGGAATATGCCTCCACGTATGCCCTAAGTAGAGACCTAGCCACCCCTATATAAGGAGGGCTAGGGCCTCTGTAGAAGGGGTTGGTCTCGAACGGGTTGAGTCTTACTAGGTTGATATCTATTGGCTAGTTTTTACTTGGTTCCTGAGGGCTATCTAGCGGTGAGAGTAAGAGAGTTCTTTCTTCCTCCTCTCTCCAATACTGCTCTAGGAGCACTTGTAAACCTTGGAAGTGAATCAAATATAAACCTTCTGTGTGTGGAATCACCTCACTGTCCCTCCCTGGATCCCCCTAGTGCATTTAGTCCCCACCATTAGCATATCCATGGCATCTGCCGTGACACCACCACGACAGTTGGCGCCCACCGTGGGGCAAGCGGCGCTAGCAGGGGTCAAGATCCAGACGGGAAACCTCATCGGCACCGGCGAACGCATCGTCTCCGGGCTCGTTCAGCGCTTTGGACCGCTGGACTTTGTCAGCGACAACGCTGGCTGCTTCGGCACGCACCCACTTCCCAGCGCAATGGCCTCTTCGTCAAGCTCAGCGTGCACAAGGTCTACGTTGTTGTCGATGTGTCATGCGTTCATCCGCGGCACGTCGTCGAGGCAAGGGAGCCACCCCTTAGCGTCGTTCACGGGGCGCGTATCACTCGCTCCCCGGACCGTGCTGAGGTGATGATGACGGCGCCTGGTGCAGGCGCAAGCAAGGATCCGGCACCAGATCCAGAGGTAACGCCTAAGGCACCGAGGAAAGGTAGAGGTCCTCCACTAGAGAGGCATGAGAATGTGATGCGGGAAGCGATGGATATCTTGGCAAACCCTGTAGTAGCAGCAGTAGATCCGGCTCAGGCGCAGGCCGAGCTAGAGGAAACTAGGCAAAAAATACTAGAGGGTGCGAAAAAGATAGCCGCGGATCAGCAGTCGTTGAACATGACGCTGCGTGAGTACGCAAAGGCAAATAAAGTCGATGCTGTAAAAGTGAAGGGGAGAAACCTCATAAGCGAAATGAACAAAGAGGGAGACACTAGGATTGAGGAGTCAGAGAACTATTTGTCTGTGGGGCTGCCGAGGTATAGTACCCCGACTAAGAACCTCAGAGCAGCGGATGCAGCTGCGTCTGAGTTAGAGGGTCTAACGGGTGAAGCCCGTCAGAGACAACAAGATAGGGTCAATGAGTTGGTTCGGATCGCGAATAGGCAGAATGAGGAATTGCTCAGGGCTAACCCGGAGAGAGCTGGGGCCTCAAGATCGTTATTCGGCGGTGGGTAACCCAGAGAAATCCGTTGGAGCCGCATCGTCTCCTCATGGTGGTCCTAGGAGAGAAGAGGTAGTAACCTCGGCCAGAAGGAACAAACAGATTGTCCCATACGACCCGACAAGGGCAGGAAAAGGAAAAGAAGTACAGAGAAATGACGATCGACGAAGTGTGAGCCAAGGTGAAGCTGGCCGAGGTAACCATGACCAAGGCAATGCCAGTCAAAGAAATGCTGTAAACGGCAATGCCGGACAGCGAAACTCGGCAGGAGCAGGACAACCGCAGCAGCGGAATATACCAAGGCAAGAGCAAAGTGCCGGTCGAGGTATACAACAGAGAGGTGCTCCACGAGAGCAGGACCGGTATAATGATGGAGATTCGGAAATGGTGAACGCAGGATACCCAAGGCCGGACTATCATGTGATAGGGTCAAGATTGGGAAGCAGGGATTTGATGCCTGATGATGCCAGGTTAAAACTGGATCGACTGTATAGGTCGGAACAGATTGAATGTCAGGGTCCACCGGGTCCTGCGTGTTTTGGGCCCCGGATCATGAAGGAGCCACCGGTACCTAACTTCCAGTTACCTAGAGGCACGAAGACGTATGACGGCAGTACTAAGCCGGAGGATTGGTTGATAAACTATGCTACAGCTGTGAAAATTGCTACAGGCAACTTGAGATGGGTTGTGAGATACGTACCCCAGATGTTGGAGGGGCCAGCAAGGGCATGGCTAAAAAATTTGTCGCCCGGAAGTATTAACTGCTGGATCGATTTTGAGGAAATGTTTATCAGCAATTTCTCAAGTATGTATCAGAGGCCAAATAGGCCACAGACCCTAGCAATGTGTAAGCAGAGACCAAACGAGACGGACCGGGAGTTTTTAACCCGGTGGTGTACCGTGAGAAACTCGTGTGAGGGTGTGATAGAGTCACAGGCCATAGCATGGTTTGCACAGGGATGCAGATATGCAAGCGAGCTGTGGCAGAAGTTGCAAAGGAAAATGCCAACTACATTGGTAGAGGTGATCCGGATTGCTGATTCGTATGCTTTGGGTGATCCAACTCAACCCAGGCTCGTGTCAAACGAGTCAAATGAGGAGTACTACCAGAGAGATGGATCCGGATCATCCCGGAGGAATGATTACAGAGGTAAAAGAAGAGATGACAAACCGTATCAGCGGTATAGTTCGCAACAAGTTGCAGCTGTGAATCAAGATCAGCCCGGAGCAGGAGGCAATCAACGTCAGAAAACTGGAGGGGGACAATGGACACCAAGAAATGATGGCAAGAAAACTTGGACGCTAGAGCAAAAGAAACAGTGGCAAGAAAGGAATGATCGTCCGAGGTATACTTATGAGTCAATGTTGGATCAGCCGTGTAAATTTCACACGCCAAATCCGAGTAACCCAGCGGGTCATACGACGAGGCAATGTAAGTGGATGCGTAAAATAGAACAAGGTGGTTCGGGGAATGCTCAGGCACCCCGGAATGATCAACCTCGGCAGGAGTTACCCCGGCAGCAATTGCTCTCCGGAGTGAACATGCAACAGCTAATGTTGTCTCCCCCTCCGCCGATGTATGAGAACCATGAGAGAAGGGATGCAGTGCATCAAGTAGAAAACCAGCATCAGTCGGATCAGAGGTACCCCGGAAATGAGGGGAGGAATGAGTTTAGAGAGCATCATCAGAGTTACTGTGTGTTTACCACTGAGGAAACAGATAGAAAGAGCTTGCAGCGCCGACATATGGAGGTGAATGCGGTAATGCCAGTAGTGAGGAGGTATATGCCTTGGTCGGACCAAGAAATCACCTGGAGCATTAAAGATCATCCCAAGCTTATGCCAAGTCCTGGTTCGTATGCGTTAGTGCTGGATCCGACATTCATTGGGCCTAACATCAATGTAAGGTTCTCCAAGGTACTGATTGACAATGGCAGTAGCATTAACATCATGTATGCGGATACAATGCGCAAGTTGGGTATCTCGGAGAACATGCTCCAGGCTACAAGGACAACTTTCCATGGTATTGTGCCCGGCATCTCTTGTGAGCCAATAGGCAAAGTCCGGGTTGACGTATTATTCGGCACGAGAGATAACTGCCGAACTGAGAATTTGGAGTTTGAAGTGGTGAACTTGGAAAGTGCGTATCACGCGTTACTCGGAAGACCAGCACTGAACAAGTTCATGGCAAGCTGCCACATCAGTTATCTGAAGATGAAGTTGCCCGGGCCAAATGGAGTGATGACCATTGCTGGAGACTTCCGATGTTCCATTGAGTGTGCGTCAGCCGGGTCTAACCTAGCCGAGTCACTCGTGATTGTGCAAGAGAAAAGAAAAATCCAAGAGGTGGCGGCATTGGCTCAGTCCGCGCAGCAGTATATGCCGGCGCTGAGTAACCCGCATGGAAGTGTCTCATTCCAAGCCACGAAATATACCAAGAAGGTGCCTGTTGATGATATGTTCCCAGAGCGCACCGTAACAATTGGTGTCGGGTTAAATGACAAATAGGAAAGCGAGCTCATCAACTTCCTCCGTGAGAGTCGGGACATTTTTGCTTGGTCCACACAGGACTTGCAAGGTGTTCTGAGGGAGTTGGCCGAGCACTCTTTGAATGTGAGACCCGGAGCAAAGCCGGTGAAGCAACCTCTCCACTGCTTCGCCGAAGATAGGAGGAAAGTCATCGGAGATGAGATAGCTCGGTTGTTGGCTGCAGGATTTATCATGGAAGTTCTTTACCCGGATTGGCTATCTAATCCGGTGTTGGTGGAGAAGAAGAAGGATGATCCGAATGTAGCAGTGGTTTGGCGTATGTGTATCGATTACACGAACCTGAACAAGGCGTGTCCAAAAGATCCATTTCCACTGCCAAGGATAGATCAGGTCATAGACTCGACTGCTGGATGTGAACTGTTGTCATTCATTGATGCATATTCTGGTTTCCACCAGATACCTCTGAATCCGGATGATCAAATAAAGACTGCATTTATCACCCCATATGGGGCTTATTGCTATCGCACCATGCCGTTTGGTTTACGTAATGCAGGAGCAATGTACCAAAGATGTATGCAGAAATGTTTGCACGACCAAATAGGTCAAAATGTACAAGTGTATGTGGATGATGTGGTTATCAAGACCAAGGAAAGCAAGACGCTCCTTGATGATATCAGGCAGACGTTCGCGAACTTAAGAAGGTTCTGGATGAAGCTTAACCCAGAGAAATGTACCTTCGGTGTCCCGGCTGGAAAGTTACTCGGTTTCCTTGTCTCCAGCCGAGGTATCGAAGTCAATCCAACTAAAATCCGGGCCATTGAGCGAATGGAACTGCTGAAGTGTCTTAACGATGTCTAGAAGTTCACTGGTTGCCTGGCATCGTTAAGTCGGTTTGTGTGTCGGTTGGGAGAAAAGGAATTGCCTCTCTATCAACCATGAAAAAGTCGGATAAGTTCATTTGGACGCCGCAGGCCAATGAAGCCTTTGCTCACTTAAAGAAGATGTTAGCCACTACACCAGTGTTAGCCTGTCCACTATCAAAGGAGCTAATGTTGCCCTATATAGCCGCAACCAACCGAGTTGTAAGTGCGGTGATTGTGGTAGAGCGCGACGAAGAGGGTAAGTCAGTGCAAAGGCCAGTGTATTATCTGAACGAGGTGTTGTCTGCCTCAAAGCAGAACTACCCACACTATCAGAAAGTGGCATATGGTGTGTATATGGCAGCTAAGAAGTTGAAGCATTACTTCGAGGAGCATCCCATCAGGGTAATATGTGAGGCTCCCATATCCGAGATAATGAGTAACAAGGATGCGAGTGGTAGGATTGCAAAATGGGCAATTGAACTAGCTCCCTATGCACCACAATATGACAGAAAAGAAGCAATCAAGTCTTAGGCTGTGGCTGACTTTTTTGTGGACTGGGCCGAAGTACAATACGAACCACCGCTACCAGATCCGAATTACTGGAGGATGCACTTTGACGGGTCAAAAACAAAAACCGGTCTAGGCGCCGGAATTGTACTTACCTCGCCAAAGAAGGACCAGCTGAAATATGTGCTACAGATCCATTTCACGGCATCAAACAATGTTGCTGAGTATGAAGCACTTGTACATGGGCTCAAAGTGGCAAAAGAAATTGGGATACGTCGGATCCTATGCTTTGGCGACTCAGATATGGTAGTACAGCAAGTGTCGGGACTGTGGGACGCCCTTGATCCAAACATGGTGCTGTATAGATTTCATGTGCAGAAGATATCTGGTTACTTTGAGGGATGTGAATTTCACCATGTACCCCGGATGGAAAATGAGGCTACCGACATACTGTCAAAGCTCGGATCAACCCGACAAGCAATTCCACAAGGGTAGCATTGGAACACCTCAGAAAACCGTCTATCAGGCCGTCCCCAGAAACTGACTCAATTTACGTCCCGGAGGATATAGAATCCGGAGCCGTTCCCATGGACATTGACACGGGAGGTGGTGCGCGAATCCCGGGGACTGCCTCGGCAAACCTGGGGACTGCTTCGCAAGATCCGGGGACTGCTCAGCGTGATCCGGTTGAAGTTATGCCGGTGGACCAGATGGAAATTGATGAGGATGTGTTCCCTGTGCGAGCCATACCAGCTTGGGCACTGCCTATATTTCGATTCCTGAAAGATGGAATGTTACCCACTGAGGAGGTGTTATACAGGCAAACTCAGAGGAGAGCAAAGGCATACACGATCATCAATTCCGAGCTATAGAAAAGGAGTGTGACCAATGTCCTCCAGCGATGCGTTGACCCAGAAGAAGGGCTTGACATCCTCCGAGATATACATCAAGGGGAGTGCGGGCATCATGCCTCTTCCCGAGCCTTGGTGGCAAAAGCTTTCCGGCATGGATTCTACTGGCCAAGTGCCTTAGAACAAGCAGAAGATCTGGTGAGAAAGTGCAATGGTTGTCAGAGGTATGCTACCAAGACACATATGCTAATGTCGGAGCTCAAGACCATACCAATCACCTGGCCATTTGTCGTGTGGTGTTTGGACATGGTTGGCCCGTTTAAACCAGCAAGGGGAAATACGACTCACATTTTGGTCATGGTGGACAAATTTACAAAATGGATCGAGGTGAAGCCAATAAGAAAATGTGATGGAGCTACGGCCGTGACGTTTCTCAAAGACATCATCTTGAGATACAGTTATCCTCACAGTATCATAACTGATAATGGCACAAACTTTGCAGAAGGAGCATTTGCACATTTCTACCGGGATAAGAAGATCCGGTTGGACGTTGCCTCGGTAGCCCACCCCGCTTCGAACGGACAAGTGGAAAGATCCAACGGATTGGTATTATCCGGGATAAAACCCCGGCTCATTGAGCCGCTGCAAAGATCAGCGGGGTGCTAGATAGAAGAACTACCAGCGGTACTGTGGAGTTTAAGAACAACTCCGAATCGATCAACAGGCTATACGCCATTTTTTCTGGTATATGGGGCAGAAGTTGTATTACCGGCTGACATAGAGCATGATTCGCCTAGGGTCACCCAATACACATAAGCCGAAGTGCAAGAAGCCCGGCAAAATGATGTTGATCTGTTGGAAGAAGCGAGAGAATTGCACTGTCCAGATCCGCCATATATTAGCAAAATCTCCGACGCTATCATAGCCGGAAAGTAAGCCCCTGAGTTTTCTGGGAAACCGATCTGGTGCTCCGGTTGGTACAACATACTGCTGGCATGCATAAATTATCTCCTCCATGGGAAGGGCCATTCATTGTGAGCAAAGCATTGCACAATGATTCTTATTATCTTATAGATGCAAAGCCACAGGAAAAGAACAAGGCGGATAGGTCCGGCGAGGAATCTAAGCGTCCGTGGAATGTAGCTCTACTTCGTCCTTTCTACACTTAGCAGAGAAGTGTATGTATCCAAGTCTTCTCGTATGTCAGTATGTATGCCGGCAATGAGCTTATCAATGAAATGTTGGCACCTCGAGCAGTAACTCGGGGACTGCCTTAATAATATTTGTTGTCTTTTGTTATTTGTACGTCAGCTGGAGTAAGTTGTTCTACTTAACTCGGATTAGTAGTGTGTGAGCACCAAAAACCCAACTCTTCGACTTGCTGCTGTCCAACAAGAATTGGCTTCATGGCAAGCAAGAGAACAAGTTTGGAATTGCGTAGCACATGAAAAACGACTAAGGAAAAGAACTTAATCGAGCCGACGTTTGTTTTTCGAACTAACCTTGTGTATTTTTAGTTTATTATGCTGATTTATTTTGAGCTAAGCCTAAAAGTTTCCAAGTATTGTTAAGACAATTTTTGAAGCTTGGATTCGTAAGTCGTAAAACCGAATCAAGGTAGACACGAGCCGAGCCAAAAGATTGGACGAACAAGAAAATGAAACTCGGGGACTACGCCCAAGTTAATCCGGCATAAAAACTTAGTAGCAAAATATCACATGTGTACTGGATACAATTCCACCCGGCATACCGGGGATCTGATAAACTTTAAAGTTTTTTTACTTAAGGAGCAGCAGGAGGAGGAAGTTCGGTGTCATCTTCGCTGTCTTCAATGTCCGAGGCATCGCCCTCTTCGTCCTCATCCGAGCCATCTTCAACGTTTTCAGCGTTTTCGTCACCGGCGGCTTCCAGGAAGCTCGGTCCCTCAGTCCATTCATGAATGGGAGCGTATTCGATAAGGCTATGGGCACAAGCCTTGCGCCGAGGTACCCACTCCAGGTCACTGGTCCATTTGGATCCGGTGCGCATGCACGCTAAGAGGTTGAGGTCGATCTTCTCGTACCACGTAAGTACGTAGTGGAGAACGGTCTCAGCTGCGGCGCGTCCAGCGGATTCCCTCCAAAGGTCGAGTTGGGTCTCGCATTCCATCAACTTTTCAACAAGAAGTGCGGTTCCCTTCAGAGTGTCTTCTGCAGGCCAAAACGTGTTGAAGATTCGGACTACAACGTCAAGGATATCCTTGCCATAGTTCTTGATGATCTCCACGCGAGATGACAGGCTGACCAACAGGTCCTCCATGTCATAGGGAATCTCTTCAGCGTCAGGACCAACGGGAGTACCCCTCTCTCGGCGGAAATCAGCAACAGCGGCGCTCGCGATGGTAGTGCCCTCTGGAAATTTGCCTGAAAACGAGATAAGAGAAGCAGGTAAAGAAAAGACATGTGAAGTAACCCGGAGAAATATGCTAGATAAGGGAAAGGAACTTACGTGAAATATGGCTGAGGATCCGAGTCAACTCCCTGGTACAGTCATCACGTCGTTTGCGAAGCTGCACAAGTTCAGCATTCGCCGACTCAAGCTTGACGTCGGCCTCCTGGAGAAGTTCTCAGTCCTTGGCAATTTGGAGGTCGAGGCGCTCGCGCTCCTCAGTGAAGTCTTGGCCAGCCTTTTGGAGCTCGGATTGATGTTGTGCCTTCAATTTCTTCATCTCGGCCTTAAGCTTGGCGATCTCATCATCCTTGGTCTGGAGGAGGGCAAGCTCATCATCTTTCTTTTTGAGCTCGGCCTGATGCTACCCTGCTTGTTCGAGAAAATGCAGCATCATATCAGGCACGGGCACACTATCTTCCAGCGATACTGAAATATTTTTTCAACCCGGCAAAGCTGAGGTATGAATGTTTGCCAAGCCAAGGAGGAAAGGAGATGAAAAGCATAACAAGGTTGAGCAGATATAACTTACCCTTGATCTGATCCAGATTCCTCCCCATAAGCATGTTCTCAGCCTCCACCCCAGCTGCCAAAACCGAATGATGGATTAGTTCGGCAGAAGAAGATGAAGGAAAATGGAAAAATGCTGGAGAAGAAACTTACCCCTCTTATCATGATCAGCGAGAAGTGTGTTATGCTTAGAGCGCAGCATCTTGTGAGTGTCCAGGAGACGCTGAAACTCAGCGCTCCAACGGTTGGTGGTCACCTGAAAAGAGTACAAAAAAACAACTTAGCCTTGTACATATTCGAAGTGTACCAAATCTGGGCTCAGTGGAACTTAACCCGGCTCTAGGTGTGTGCATATTCGAAGTGTACAAAATCTGGGCCAAGTGGAACTTAACCCGGCTCTAGGTGTGTGCATATTCGAAGTGTACAAAATCCTGGCCAAGTGGAACTTAACCCGGCTCTAGGTGTGTGCATATATGAATTGTACAAAATCCGGGCCAAGTGGAACTTAACCCGGCTCTAGGTGTGTGCATATTCGAAGTGTACAAAATCCGGGCCAAGTGAAACTTAACCAGGCTCTAGGTGTGTGCATATTCGAAGTGTACAAAATTCGGACCAAGTGGAACTTACCCCGGCTCTAGGTGTGTGCATATTCGAAGTGTACAAAATCTGGGCCAAGTGGACCTTAACCCGGCTCTAGGTGTGTGCATATTCGAAGTGTACAAAATCCGGGCCAAGTGGAACTTAACCCGGCTCTAGGTGTGTGCATATTCGAAGTGTACAAAATCCGGGCCAAGGGGAACTTAAACTGGCTCTAGGTGTGTGCATATTCAAAGTGTACAAAATCCGGGCCAAGTGGAACTTAACCCGGCTCTAGGTGTGTGCATATTCGAAGTGTACAAAATCCGGGCCAAGTGGAACTTAACCCGGCTCTAGGTGTGTGCATATTCGAAATTATCAAGGAGCTACGTTAGTTTCCTAAGGAGCATCCGGCCGAGTAACAAGTTACTCCCCCGGAGGCTCGGGGACTAATGGTTATATCATTAATATCTACAACATGCTAAGGAAAAGGGGAAGTAACGTACATCCATCATCCGACCCACGAGGTTGATTTCCTTAGCGGTTGTGTTCATTTGAGCAGAAAATTCAGCAGGGCCGAACTTCTCCGGAAGATCGTCGTTGTGGACGAACTCCGCCTTGTTCCAATTCATGACGAATTCAATCAGGGTCGGAGGGTATCGCTCGCCGCTGGGCATATGGGGTGCCACCAAGCCCTTCGCATGCGCCTCCCTCCTCTCAACCAGGGCAAGAGCCGGGCTGGTGTGCAAAACCATCTGTTGCGCATCAGCTGGCTCGGTAGGGGCGTCCTTCGGTGCCGGAGGTTTCTTGGAAAGCATGGACGCGAGAGTATGTTGTCCAGCCTCGACGGACGCTTCCCTAGTGGCGTCAGGGGCCTTTTTGCCCTTGGGCTGCTGAGAGGAGGAAGTGGTTGCAGCATATTTACCCTTGGGAGCTGCCTGGGTACTTTCTCGCCGAGACTGGGAAGTCTCGGACGAGGCGGAGGAGCTTGGCGCTGCTGTTGTTGCTCTTGGTGCTGGTAATGGTGCTGGAGTTGGTGCTGGTGCTGCTGCTGGTTTCTTCTTCGGTGGAGGTTCTGAGGTAGCCTCAGTTGTAGCTGGTTGCGGCAAAGCCGAAGTGGTGGATGCCGCTGCCTCGGCTAGTCCTGTCTCCCCCGCTCCAAGGTTGCCCCCCTCTTGACGAGGTGGTGTGGAACCCAGAGCAGCCGCTGAACCCTCCGGAATAGGGCTCAGCGGGCGTGAATCGTTGCCACGAGGGGGAGAAAGGCTGAGCCGGAGCGGAGAAGTAATGCTAGATCCGCTCTGGGGACCTCCACCACAGCCCTGCCGAATCAAACAGTGTCGGATGAGAAACTATAACAATGCAAGAACAAGTAAGTGGCAGAGGGAAAAGAGGCTTACGCATCCGAGGTCAGGGGATCCTTGGGCTTCCGAGCCCTTCGTGTTGGGGCCTTGGTTGCAGGCTTGGAGGCAGTTTTGTCCCCGGACTTCTTTCGCCTTTTGGCAGGCTGAGAAGGTCCGGAGGAAGAAGTTGATGTAGCTCCCTGCTTCTTCTTCGGTGCAACCGGAACAGGGTCACCCACGGCAAGGGGAGGGTCCTCGTGGATCTGCCCACCGGGGTTAGCTGATGCTGGAAAAGCATAAGAAAGGGGGACAGCGTCAAATGCTTCCATCACCTCGACATCCGAGTCATCTTCATCATCGGGCCAATCTCTAATGGAAGAGAGTTTACCGGTGGGTCGCTTCGTCGCATCGGTCATTGGAAGGAACATCTCCTAATCCGGCTCTTCCTCGTCCGAGATCTCTCGGTCAGGCGCCCATTTGAGGGTGGGATCGGGGCCATCCTTGATAGTTTGCTGAAGGAATTGCTAAGGGAGAGAAAAGACGACAGAGTTAAATATACAACAGCAACCGACATAAGATTTAATTCGGAGAAAGTTTGCAGCACGAAGCTTACCACGGGAGGAAGCCTATCTCGGCAATAGTGCTCAATTCCCCACGTCCACTCAGAGGAGAAGTCCTTGTGGGTGGTGAAGAGGGCCTTGAACCGGCGGTAAATCTTTGTGTTGCTCAGCTCAAAAGACGAGGTACGGTTGGGGTCGCGGCCCCAGCTCTTGTGACACACCTTGTGAGTGCGCTTCTGGAGGGGGGAGATCCGGTTGCGGACGAATGTGATCATGGCGTCCTCGTTGCGCAACCCGAGCTCCTTCAGCTCTGCGAACCTTTTGTTGACCTGGTTGGCCAAGACCGTGGGCTTCTTGGGGATAACGTCCCACAACTCCGGGTTAGGAGGACCCGGAGCATAGGGGCACAGCCGGATCAGGTCTTCGGTGCCGTCGTTCTGAACATAAAAGAAAGTCCGGGCCCATCCCTTGCAGGATTCCAGCCCGGTAACCCGGGGAAAGACGGATAGCCTCCGGGGAGAGATTGACGCAGCCCCGAACTGCCTAAGCTGCTTGTCCTCCGGATCAAGCTGGGTGTTCGGAATCACGTTACGACGAAGGCCGAAGAACCGGATCCATAGCTCCTTTGTGGGCCATAATCCAGCATAGCCTTCGATCGTAGAGGCGAAAGCAGAGAGAGAGGTGATAGCATTGGCAGGAAGATGGTGTGGCTGGAGTTCGTAGGTGTTCAACCAATCGTGGAAAAAATCGCTAACTGGCAAACCGAATCCCCGCTGGAAATGTGACAGAAACACCACAAACTCACCCGGATTGGGTGAGGGGGCAAGTTCGGCGGAGGCGAGGCGTGCGGTGACGCCTGCAGGGATGCGCCTGGTACAGTAGAGCCAGTCCAGGTCGTCCTGACAGACCCAGGATCCGGCCCACGCACCGCGGTCCACTGTCGCAGCGTCTTCCTCCATCTCCTGATCGGCGACGGCGAGCTCCTCTTTGGTCATCTCGAGTTCGCTTCCCTCACTGGTGCTAGCAGCGGTGGGGGGCAGCGACCTAGACTGGCAGCGACCCGTGGCGGAGGAGGTGCGCAACGGCGGTGGCGACGCAGATGCGTGTGGAAGCAGTGCGGCGGCGGCGCTACTACTCAATCGCGGTGGCGGCGGCGCTGTTGCGGGAGAAAACGAGGAAGTAGAAAGGGTAGAGGGGCGCGGAAATGGGGAAAGGACCCAACGGGCGCACCCCTCCCCTATTTAACCGCTCCCTCTGCGAGGAAGTGGGATCGCGTTTGCGGGCGGGCCACATCATGTGGCCGCGTACACACCGGATTGACCAATCAACATCAGGCCACATGGAAGGTCACAAGGCGCAGCGGATCCCATGACGCGACGCATTGATGCAGTTAACGAGGAGGCAGGCGTGACGTGACGCGCGCACAGTAGCTCCTAACAATTACTGTGGCGGTTACTGTGGCTGGCCCTTAAAATGAGGCGATGTGATGATTAGCCTCCACGTGGGGAACCGTACGAGAGAAGGTAGAACAACCCGGATGAGAGTGTGGTAACCCGGTCAGCAAGTGAAAACTTCGAATGTGCCAAGGGAAAGTAAATCCATAGAATCCGAGATAAGGAGGTAACTCGGAAATAAAACCTAGAGCTCAGTGAAGTTAAACCTGCTGTGGCCTTAGCGGCCAAGGCAGCTAAGACCGCACCAGCTTCGGGGACTAATGTTGGGGGGATACCCCCGGATAGGGTCACGCCGGGGTATAAAGGACGAGGTAGCCGAGGTACGACAAGGCCAAAGCGAATGCTGGCCGAGTCGCCTCAAGGCAGGCCGAATCTCGGGGTAACCCAGACCAGGGGATGTCCACCTAACTAGGTCTCAACCGACTTAAGCCGTAAGTCGGATGGATGAATCTAGCTTGTATGCAGGAACAGGTGTGGCCGGATCAACTATGATCCGGGTCATGTCAAGCTTCTAGGAGAAGGAAGGTATCTCGCTGGTCAAAAGTAGCCCCGGTACGCATGGCATGAGCGAAGCAAACAGAGGCAGGACCACCGAGGCGTGGCAGACAGAGGTGACGACGCCAATGTCGGCTGACGCAGGCGCCGCAGAGGCTCACGTAGCCTCTGCATGGGTGACACGGGGAAAAGCGACCCGGTCGGCTTACTATTTTGGGAGGAGGCATATTCCCTGGAATATGCCTCCACGTATGCCCTAAGTAGAGACCTAGCCACCCCTATATAAGGAGGGCTAGGGCCTCTGTAGAAGGGGTTGGTCTCGAACGGGTTGAGTCTTACTAGGTTGATATCTATTGGCTAGTTTTTACTTGGTTCCTGAGGGCTATCTAGCGGTGAGAGTAAGAGAGTTCTTTCTTCCTCCTCTCTCCAATACTGCTCTAGGAGCACTTGTAAACCTTGGAAGTGAATCAAATATAAACCTTCTGTGTGTGGAATCACCTCACTGTCCCTCCCTGGATCCCCCTAGTGCATTTAGTCCCCACCATTAGCATATCCATGGCATCTGCCGTGACACCACCACGACAGTTGGCGCCCACCGTGGGGCAAGCGGCGCTAGCAGGGGTCAAGATCCAGACGGGAAACCTCATCGGCACCGGCGAACGCATCGTCTCCGGGCTCGTTCAGCGCTTTGGACCGCTGGACTTTGTCAGCGACAACGCTGGCTGCTTCGGCACGCACCCACTTCCCAGCGCAATGGCCTCTTCGTCAAGCTCAGCGTGCACAAGGTCTACGTTGTTGTCGATGTGTCATGCGTTCATCCGCGGCACGTCGTCGAGGCAAGGGAGCCACCCCTTAGCGTCGTTCACGGGGCGCGTATCACTCGCTCCCCGGACCGTGCTGAGGTGATGATGACGGCGCCTGGTGCAGGCGCAAGCAAGGATCCGGCACCAGATCCAGAGGTAACGCCTAAGGCACCGAGGAAAGGTAGAGGTCCTCCACTAGAGAGGCATGAGAATGTGATGCGGGAAGCGATGGATATCTTGGCAAACCCTGTAGTAGCAGCAGTAGATCCGGCTCAGGCGCAGGCCGAGCTAGAGGAAACTAGGCAAAAAATACTAGAGGGTGCGAAAAAGATAGCCGCGGATCAGCAGTCGTTGAACATGACGCTGCGTGAGTACGCAAAGGCAAATAAAGTCGATGCTGTAAAAGTGAAGGGGAGAAACCTCATAAGCGAAATGAACAAAGAGGGAGACACTAGGATTGAGGAGTCAGAGAACTATTTGTCTGTGGGGCTGCCGAGGTATAGTACCCCGACTAAGAACCTCAGAGCAGCGGATGCAGCTGCGTCTGAGTTAGAGGGTCTAACGGGTGAAGCCCGTCAGAGACAACAAGATAGGGTCAATGAGTTGGTTCGGATCGCGAATAGGCAGAATGAGGAATTGCTCAGGGCTAACCCGGAGAGAGCTGGGGCCTCAAGATCGTTATTCGGCGGTGGGTAACCCAGAGAAATCCGTTGGAGCCGCATCGTCTCCTCATGGTGGTCCTAGGAGAGAAGAGGTAGTAACCTCGGCCAGAAGGAACAAACAGATTGTCCCATACGACCCGACAAGGGCAGGAAAAGGAAAAGAAGTACAGAGAAATGACGATCGACGAAGTGTGAGCCAAGGTGAAGCTGGCCGAGGTAACCATGACCAAGGCAATGCCAGTCAAAGAAATGCTGTAAACGGCAATGCCGGACAGCGAAACTCGGCAGGAGCAGGACAACCGCAGCAGCGGAATATACCAAGGCAAGAGCAAAGTGCCGGTCGAGGTATACAACAGAGAGGTGCTCCACGAGAGCAGGACCGGTATAATGATGGAGATTCGGAAATGGTGAACGCAGGATACCCAAGGCCGGACTATCATGTGATAGGGTCAAGATTGGGAAGCAGGGATTTGATGCCTGATGATGCCAGGTTAAAACTGGATCGACTGTATAGGTCGGAACAGATTGAATGTCAGGGTCCACCGGGTCCTGCGTGTTTTGGGCCCCGGATCATGAAGGAGCCACCGGTACCTAACTTCCAGTTACCTAGAGGCACGAAGACGTATGACGGCAGTACTAAGCCGGAGGATTGGTTGATAAACTATGCTACAGCTGTGAAAATTGCTACAGGCAACTTGAGATGGGTTGTGAGATACGTACCCCAGATGTTGGAGGGGCCAGCAAGGGCATGGCTAAACAATTTGTCGCCCGGAAGTATTAACTGCTGGATCGATTTTGAGGAAATGTTTATCAGCAATTTCTCAAGTACGTATCAGAGGCCAAATAGGCCACAGACCCTAGCAATGTGTAAGCAGAGACCAAACGAGACGGACCGGGAGTTTTTAACCCGGTGGTGTACCGTGAGAAACTCGTGTGAGGGTGTGATAGAGTCACAGGCCATAGCATGGTTTGCACAGGGATGCAGATATGCAAGCGAGCTGTGGCAGAAGTTGCAAAGGAAAATGCCAACTACATTGGCAGAGGTGATCCGGATTGCTGATTCGTATGCTTTGGGTGATCCAACTCAACCCAGGCTCGTGTCAAACGAGTCAAATGAGGAGTACTACCAGAGAGATGGATCCGGATCATCCCGGAGGAATGATTACAGAGGTAAAAGAAGAGATGACAAACCGTATCAGCGGTATAGTTCGCAACAAGTTGCAGCTGTGAATCAAGATCAGCCCAGAGCAGGAGGCAATCAACGTTAGAAAACTGGAGGGGGACAATGGACACCAAGAAATGATGGCAAGAAAACTTGGACGCTAGAGCAAAAGAAACAGTGGCAAGAAAGGAATGATCGTCCGAGGTATACTTATGAGTCAATGTTGGATCAGCCGTGTAAATTTCACACGCCAAATCCGAGTAACCCAGCGGGTCATACGACGAGGCAATGTAAGTGGATGCGTAAAATAGAACAAGGTGGTTCGGGGAATGCTCAGGCACCCCGGAATGATCAACCTCGGCAGGAGTTACCCCGGCAGCAATTGCTCTCCGGAGTGAACATGCAACAGCTAATGTTGTCTCCCCCTCCGCCGATGTATGAGAACCATGAGAGAAGGGATGCAGTGCATCAAGTAGAAAACCAGCATCAGTCGGATCAGAGGTACCCCGGAAATGAGGGGAGGAATGAGTTTAGAGAGCATCATCAGAGTTACTGTGTGTTTACCACTGAGGAAACAGATAGAAAGAGCTTGCAGCGCCGACATATGGAGGTGAATGCGGTAATGCCAGTAGTGAGGAGGTATATGCCTTGGTCGGACCAAGAAATCACCTGGAGCATTAAAGATCATCCCAAGCTTATGCCAAGTCCTGGTTCGTATGCGTTAGTGCTGGATCCGACATTCATTGGGCCTAACATCAATGTAAGGTTCTCCAAGGTACTGATTGACAATGGCAGTAGCATTAACATCATGTATGCGGATACAATGCGCAAGTTGGGTATCTCGGAGAACATGCTCCAGGCTACAAGGACAACTTTCCATGGTATTGTGCCCGGCATCTCTTGTGAGCCAATAGGCAAAGTCCGGGTTGACGTATTATTCGGCACGAGAGATAACTGCCGAACTGAGAATTTGGAGTTTGAAGTGGTGAACTTGGAAAGTGCGTATCACGCGTTACTCGGAAGACCAGCACTGAACAAGTTCATGGCAAGCTGCCACATCAGTTATCTGAAGATGAAGTTGCCCGGGCCAAATGGAGTGATGACCATTGCTGGAGACTTCCGATGTTCCATTGAGTGTGCGTCAGCCGGGTCTAACCTAGCCGAGTCACTCGTGATTGTGCAAGAGAAAAGAAAAATCCAAGAGGTGGCGGCATTGGCTCAGTCCGCGCAGCAGTATATGCCGGCGCTGAGTAACCCGCATGGAAGTGTCTCATTCCAAGCCACCAAATATACCAAGAAGGTGCTTGTTGATGATATGTTCCCAGAGCGCACCGTAACAATTGGTGTCGAGTTAAATGACAAATAGGAAAGCGAGCTCATCAACTTCCTCCGTGAGAGTCGGGACATTTTTGCTTGGTCCACACAGGACTTGCAAGGTGTTCTGAGGGAGTTGGCCGAGCACTCTTTGAATGTGAGACCCGGAGCAAAGCCGGTGAAGCAACCTCTCCGCCGCTTCGCCGAAGATAGGAGGAAAGTCATCGGAGATGAGATAGCTCGGTTGTTGGCTGCAGGATTTATCATGGAAGTTCTTTACCCGGATTGGCTATCTAATCCGGTGTTGGTGGAGAAGAAGAAGGATGATCCGAATGTAGCAGTGGTTTGGCGTATGTGTATCGATTACACGAACCTGAACAAGGCGTGTCCAAAAGATCCATTTCCACTGCCAAGGATAGATCAGGTCATAGACTCGACTGCTGGATGTGAACTGTTGTCATTCATTGATGCATATTCTGGTTTCCACCAGATACCTCTGAATCCGGATGATCAAATAAAGACTGCATTTATCACCCCGTATGGGGATTATTGCTATCGCACCATGCCGTTTGGTTTACGTAATGCAGGAGCAACGTACCAAAGATGTATGCAGAAATGTTTGCACGACCAAATAGGTCAAAATGTACAAGTGTATGTGGATGATGTGGTTATCAAGACCAAGGAAAGCAAGACGCTCCTTGATGATATCAGGCAGACGTTCGCGAACTTAAGAAGGTTCTGGATGAAGCTTAACCCAGAGAAATGTACCTTCGGTGTCCCGGCTGGAAAGTTACTCGGTTTCCTTGTCTCCAGCCGAGGTATCGAAGTCAATCCAACTAAAATCCGGGCCATTGAGCGAATGGAACTGCTGAAGTGTCTTAACGATGTCTAGAAGTTCATTGGTTGCCTGGCATCATTAAGTCGGTTTGTGTGTCGGTTGGGAGAAAAGGAATTGCCTCTCTATCAACCATGAAAAAGTCGGATAAGTTCATTTGGACGCCGCAGGCCAATGAAGCCTTTGCTCACTTAAAGAAGATGTTAGCCACTACACCAGTGTTAGCCTGTCCACTATCAAAGGAGCTAATGTTGCCCTATATAGCCGCAACCAACCGAGTTGTAAGTGCGGTGATTGTGGTAGAGCGCGACGAAGAGGGTAAGTCAGTGCAAAGGCCAGTGTATTATCTGAACGAGGTGTTGTCTGCCTCAAAGCAGAACTACCCACACTATCAGAAAGTGGCATATGGTGTGTATATGGCAGCTAAGAAGTTGAAGCATTACTTCGAGGAGCATCCCATCAGGGTAATATGTGAGGCTCCCATATCCGAGATAATGAGTAACAAGGATGCGAGTGGTAGGATTGCAAAATGGGCAATTGAACTAGCTCCCTATGCACCACAATATGACAGAAAAGAAGCAATCAAGTCTTAGGCTGTGGCTGACTTTTTTGTGGACTGGGCCGAAGTACAATACGAACCACCGCTACCAGATCCGAATTACTGGAGGATGCACTTTGACGGGTCAAAAACAAAAACCGGTCTAGGCGCCGGAATTGTACTTACCTCGCCAAAGAAGGACCAGCTGAAATATGTGCTACAGATCCATTTCACGGCATCAAACAATGTTGCTGAGTATGAAGCACTTGTACATGGGCTCAAAGTGGCAAAAGAAATTGGGATACGTCGGATCCTATGCTTTGGCGACTCAGATATGGTAGTACAGCAAGTGTCGGGACTGTGGGACGCCCTTGATCCAAACATGGTGCTGTATAGATTTCATGTGCAGAAGATATCTGGTTACTTTGAGGGATGTGAATTTCACCATGTACCCCGGATGGAAAATGAGGCTACCGACATACTGTCAAAGCTCGGATCAACCCGACAAGCAATTCCACAAGGGTAGCATTGGAACACCTCAGAAAACCGTCTATCAGGCCGTCCCCAGAAACTGACTCAATTTACGTCCCGGAGGATATAGAATCCGGAGCCGTTCCCATGGACATTGACACGGGAGGTGGTGCGCGAATCCCGGGGACTGCCTCGGCAAACCTGGGGACTGCTTCGCAAGATCCGGGGACTGCTCAGCGTGATCCGGTTGAAGTTATGCCGGTGGACCAGATGGAAATTGATGAGGATGTGTTCCCTGTGCGAGCCATACCAGCTTGGGCACTGCCTATATTTCGATTCCTGAAAGATGGAATGTTACCCACTGAGGAGGTGTTATACAGGCAAACTCAGAGGAGAGCAAAGGCATACACGATCATCAATTCCGAGCTATAGAAAAGGAGTGTGACCAATGTCCTCCAGCGATGCGTTGACCCAGAAGAAGGGCTTGACATCCTCCGAGATATACATCAAGGGGAGTGCGGGCATCATGCCTCTTCCCGAGCCTTGGTGGCAAAAGCTTTCCGGCATGGATTCTACTGGCCAAGTGCCTTAGAACAAGCAGAAGATCTGGTGAGAAAGTGCAATGGTTGTCAGAGGTATGCTACCAAGACACATATGCTAATGTCGGAGCTCAAGACCATACCAATCACCTGGCCATTTGTCGTGTGGTGTTTGGACATGGTTGGCCCGTTTAAACCAGCAAGGGGAAATACGACTCACATTTTGGTCATGGTGGACAAATTTACAAAATGGATCGAGGTGAAGCCAATAAGAAAATGTGATGGAGCTACGGCCGTGACGTTTCTCAAAGACATCATCTTGAGATACGGTTATCCTCACAGTATCATAACTGATAATGGCACAAACTTTGCAGAAGGAGCATTTGCACATTTCTACCGGGATAAGAAGATCCGGTTGGACGTTGCCTCGGTAGCCCACCCCGCTTCGAACGGACAAGTGGAAAGATCCAACGGATTGGTATTATCCGGGATAAAACCCCGGCTCATTGAGCCGCTGCAAAGATCAGCGGGGTGCTAGATAGAAGAACTACCAGCGGTACTGTGGAGTTTAAGAACAACTCCGAATCGATCAACAGGCTATACGCCATTTTTTCTGGTATATGGGGCAGAAGTTGTATTACCGGCTGACATAGAGCATGATTCGCCTAGGGTCACCCAATACACATAAGCCGAAGTGCAAGAAGCCCGGCAAAATGATGTTGATCTGTTGGAAGAAGCGAGAGAATTGCACTGTCCAGATCCGCCATATATTAGCAAAATCTCCGACGCTATCATAGCCGGAAAGTAAGCCCCTGAGTTTTCTGGGAAACCGATCTGGTGCTCCGGTTGGTACAACATACTGCTGGCATGCATAAATTATCTCCTCCATGGGAAGGGCCATTCATTGTGAGCAAAGCATTGCACAATGATTCTTATTATCTTATAGATGCAAAGCCACAGGAAAAGAACAAGGCGGATAGGTCCGGCGAGGAATCTAAGCGTCCGTGGAATGTAGCTCTACTTCGTCCTTTCTACACTTAGCAGAGAAGTGTATGTATCCAAGTCTTCTCGTATGTCAGTATGTATGCCGGCAATGAGCTTATCAATGAAATGTTGGCACCTCGAGCAGTAACTCGGGGACTGCCTTAATAATATTTGTTGTCTTTTGTTATTTGTACGTCAGCTGGAGTAAGTTGTTCTACTTAACTCGGATTAGTAGTGTGTGAGCACCAAAAACCCAACTCTTCGACTTGCTGCTGTCCAACAAGAATTGGCTTCATGGCAAGCAAGAGAACAAGTTTGGAATTGCGTAGCACATGAAAAACGACTAAGGAAAAGAACTTAATCGAGCCGACGTTTGTTTTTCGAACTAACCTTGTGTATTTTTAGTTTATTATGCTGATTTATTTTGAGCTAAGCCTAAAAGTTTCCAAGTATTGTTAAGACAATTTTTGAAGCTTGGATTCGTAAGTCGTAAAACCGAATCAAGGTAGACACGAGCCGAGCCAAAAGATTGGACGAACAAGAAAATGAAACTCGGGGACTACGCCCAAGTTAATCCGGCATAAAAACTTAGTAGCAAAATATCACATGTGTACTGGATACAATTCCACCCGGCATACCGGGGATCTGATAAACTTTAAAGTTTTTTTACTTAAGGAGCAGCAGGAGGAGGAAGTTCGGTGTCATCTTCGCTGTCTTCAATGTCCGAGGCATCGCCCTCTTCGTCCTCATCCGAGCCATCTTCAACGTTTTCAGCGTTTTCGTCACCGGCGGCTTCCAGGAAGCTCGGTCCCTCAGTCCATTCATGAATGGGAGCGTATTCGATGAGGCTATGGGCACAAGCCTTGCGCCGAGGTACCCACTCCAGGTCACTGGTCCATTTGGATCCGGTGCGCATGCACGCTAAGAGGTTGAGGTCGATCTTCTCGTACCACGTAAGTACGTAGTGGAGAACGGTCTCAGCTGCGGCGCGTCCAGCGGATTCCCTCCAAAGGTCGAGTTGGGTCTCGCATTCCATCAACTTTTCAACAAGAAGTGCGGTTCCCTTCAGAGTGTCTTCTGCAGGCCAAAACGTGTTGAAGATTCGGACTACAACGTCAAGGATATCCTTGCCATAGTTCTTGATGATCTCCACGCGAGATGACAGGCTGACCAACAGGTCCTCCATGTCATAGGGAATCTCTTCAGCGTCAGGACCAACGGGAGTACCCCTCTCTCGGCGGAAATCAGCAACAGCGGCGCTCGCGATGGTAGTGCCCTCTGGAAATTTGCCTGAAAACGAGATAAGAGAAGCAGGTAAAGAAAAGACATGTGAAGTAACCCGGAGAAATATGCTAGATAAGGGAAAGGAACTTACGTGAAATATGGCTGAGGATCCGAGTCAACTCCCTGGTACAGTCATCACGTCGTTTGCGAAGCTGCACAAGTTCAGCATTCGCCGACTCAAGCTTGACGTCGGCCTCCTGGAGAAGTTCTCAGTCCTTGGCAATTTGGAGGTCGAGGCGCTCGCGCTCCTCAGTGAAGTCTTGGCCAGCCTTTTGGAGCTCGGATTGATGTTGTGCCTTCAATTTCTTCATCTCGGCCTTAAGCTTGGCGATCTCATCATCCTTGGTCTGGAGGAGGGCAAGCTCATCATCTTTCTTTTTGAGCTCGGCCTGATGCTACCCTGCTTGTTCGAGAAAATGCAGCATCATATCAGGCACGGGCACACTATCTTCCAGCGATACTGAAATATTTTTTCAACCCGGCAAAGCTGAGGTATGAATGTTTGCCAAGCCAAGGAGGAAAGGAGATGAAAAGCATAACAAGGTTGAGCAGATATAACTTACCCTTGATCTGATCCAGATTCCTCCCCATAAGCATGTTCTCAGCCTCCACCCCAGCTGCCAAAACCGAATGATGGATTAGTTCGGCAGAAGAAGATGAAGGAAAATGGAAAAATGCTGGAGAAGAAACTTACCCCTCTTATCATGATCAGCGAGAAGTGTGTTATGCTTAGAGCGCAGCATCTTGTGAGTGTCCAGGAGACGCTGAAACTCAGCGCTCCAACGGTTGGTGGTCACCTGAAAAGAGTACAAAAAAACAACTTAGCCTTGTACATATTCGAAGTGTACCAAATCTGGGCTCAGTGGAACTTAACCCGGCTCTAGGTGTGTGCATATTCGAAGTGTACAAAATCTGGGCCAAGTGGAACTTAACCCGGCTCTAGGTGTGTGCATATTCGAAGTGTACAAAATCCTGGCCAAGTGGAACTTAACCCGGCTCTAGGTGTGTGCATATATGAATTGTACAAAATCCGGGCCAAGTGGAACTTAACCCGGCTCTAGGTGTGTGCATATTCGAAGTGTACAAAATCCGGGCCAAGTGAAACTTAACCAGGCTCTAGGTGTGTGCATATTCGAAGTGTACAAAATTCGGACCAAGTGGAACTTACCCCGGCTCTAGGTGTGTGCATATTCGAAGTGTACAAAATCTGGGCCAAGTGGACCTTAACCCGGCTCTAGGTGTGTGCATATTCGAAGTGTACAAAATCCGGGCCAAGTGGAACTTAACCCGGCTCTAGGTGTGTGCATATTCGAAGTGTACAAAATCCGGGCCAAGGGGAACTTAAACTGGCTCTAGGTGTGTGCATATTCAAAGTGTACAAAATCCGGGCCAAGTGGAACTTAACCCGGCTCTAGGTGTGTGCATATTCGAAGTGTACAAAATCCGGGCCAAGTGGAACTTAACCCGGCTCTAGGTGTGTGCATATTCGAAATTATCAAGGAGCTACGTTAGTTTTCTAAGGAGCATCCGGCCGAGTAACAAGTTACTCCCCCGGAGGCTCGGGGACTAATGGTTATATCATTAATATCTACAACATGCTAAGGAAAAGGGGAAGTAACGTACATCCATCATCCGACCCACGAGGTTGATTTCCTTAGCGGTTGTGTTCATTTGAGCAGAAAATTCAGCAGGGCCGAACTTCTCCGGAAGATCGTCGTTGTGGACGAACTCCGCCTTGTTCCAATTCATGACGAATTCAATCAGGGTCGGAGGGTATCGCTCGCCGCTGGGCATATGGGGTGCCACCAAGCCCTTCGCATGCGCCTCCCTCCTCTCAACCAGGGCAAGAGCCGGGCTGGTGTGCAAAACCATCTGTTGCGCATCAGCTGGCTCGGTAGGGGCGTCCTTCGGTGCCGGAGGTTTCTTGGAAAGCATGGACGCGAGAGTATGTTGTCCAGCCTCGACGGACGCTTCCCTAGTGGCGTCAGGGGCCTTTTTGCCCTTGGGCTGCTGAGAGGAGGAAGTGGTTGCAGCATATTTACCCTTGGGAGCTGCCTGGGTACTTTCTCGCCGAGACTGGGAAGTCTCGGACGAGGCGGAGGAGCTTGGCGCTGCTGTTGTTGCTCTTGGTGCTGGTAATGGTGCTGGAGTTGGTGCTGGTGCTGCTGCTGGTTTCTTCTTCGGTGGAGGTTCTGAGGTAGCCTCAGTTGTAGCTGGTTGCGGCAAAGCCGAAGTGGTGGATGCCGCTGCCTCGGCTAGTCCTGTCTCCCCCGCTCCAAGGTTGCCCCCCTCTTGACGAGGTGGTGTGGAACCCAGAGCAGCCGCTGAACCCTCCGGAATAGGGCTCAGCGGGCGTGAATCGTTGCCACGAGGGGGAGAAAGGCTGAGCCGGAGCGGAGAAGTAATGCTAGATCCGCTCTGGGGACCTCCACCACAGCCCTGCCGAATCAAACAGTGTCGGATGAGAAACTATAACAATGCAAGAACAAGTAAGTGGCAGAGGGAAAAGAGGCTTACGCATCCGAGGTCAGGGGATCCTTGGGCTTCCGAGCCCTTCGTGTTGGGGCCTTGGTTGCAGGCTTGGAGGCAGTTTTGTCCCCGGACTTCTTTCGCCTTTTGGCAGGCTGAGAAGGTCCGGAGGAAGAAGTTGATGTAGCTCCCTGCTTCTTCTTCGGTGCAACCGGAACAGGGTCACCCACGGCAAGGGGAGGGTCCTCGTGGATCTGCCCACCGGGGTTAGCTGATGCTGGAAAAGCATAAGAAAGGGGGACAGCGTCAAATGCTTCCATCACCTCGACATCCGAGTCATCTTCATCATCGGGCCAATCTCTAATGGAAGAGAGTTTACCGGTGGGTCGCTTCGTCGCATCGGTCATTGGAAGGAACATCTCCTAATCCGGCTCTTCCTCGTCCGAGATCTCTCGGTCAGGCGCCCATTTGAGGGTGGGATCGGGGCCATCCTTGATAGTTTGCTGAAGGAATTGCTAAGGGAGAGAAAAGACGACAGAGTTAAATATACAACAGCAACCGACATAAGATTTAATTCGGAGAAAGTTTGCAGCACGAAGCTTACCACGGGAGGAAGCCTATCTCGGCAATAGTGCTCAATTCCCCACGTCCACTCAGAGGAGAAGTCCTTGTGGGTGGTGAAGAGGGCCTTGAACCGGCGGTAAATCTTTGTGTTGCTCAGCTCAAAAGACGAGGTACGGTTGGGGTCGCGGCCCCAGCTCTTGTGACACACCTTGTGAGTGCGCTTCTGGAGGGGGGAGATCCGGTTGCGGACGAATGTGATCATGGCGTCCTCGTTGCGCAACCCGAGCTCCTTCAGCTCTGCGAACCTTTTGTTGACCTGGTTGGCCAAGACCGTGGGCTTCTTGGGGATAACGTCCCACAACTCCGGGTTAGGAGGACCCGGAGCATAGGGGCACAGCCGGATCAGGTCTTCGGTGCCGTCGTTCTGAACATAAAAGAAAGTCCGGGCCCATCCCTTGCAGGATTCCAGCCCGGTAACCCGGGGAAAGACGGATAGCCTCCGGGGAGAGATTGACGCAGCCCCGAACTGCCTAAGCTGCTTGTCCTCCGGATCAAGCTGGGTGTTCGGAATCACGTTACGACGAAGGCCGAAGAACCGGATCCATAGCTCCTTTGTGGGCCATAATCCAGCATAGCCTTCGATCGTAGAGGCGAAAGCAGAGAGAGAGGTGATAGCATTGGCAGGAAGATGGTGTGGCTGGAGTTCGTAGGTGTTCAACCAATCGTGGAAAAAATCGCTAACTGGCAAACCGAATCCCCGCTGGAAATGTGACAGAAACACCACAAACTCACCCGGATTGGGTGAGGGGGCAAGTTCGGCGGAGGCGAGGCGTGCGGTGACGCCTGCAGGGATGCGCCTGGTACAGTAGAGCCAGTCCAGGTCGTCCTGACAGACCCAGGATCCGGCCCACGCACCGCGGTCCACTGTCGCAGCGTCTTCCTCCATCTCCTGATCGGCGACGGCGAGCTCCTCTTTGGTCATCTCGAGTTCGCTTCCCTCACTGGTGCTAGCAGCGGTGGGGGGCAGCGACCTAGACTGGCAGCGACCCGTGGCGGAGGAGGTGCGCAACGGCGGTGGCGACGCAGATGCGTGTGGAAGCAGTGCGGCGGCGGCGCTACTACTCAATCGCGGTGGCGGCGGCGCTGTTGCGGGAGAAAACGAGGAAGTAGAAAGGGTAGAGGGGCGCGGAAATGGGGAAAGGACCCAACGGGCGCACCCCTCCCCTATTTAACCGCTCCCTCTGCGAGGAAGTGGGATCGCGTTTGCGGGCGGGCCACATCATGTGGCCGCGTACACACCGGATTGACCAATCAACATCAGGCCACATGGAAGGTCACAAGGCGCAGCGGATCCCATGACGCGACGCATTGATGCAGTTAACGAGGAGGCAGGCGTGACGTGACGCGCGCACAGTAGCTCCTAACAATTACTGTGGCGGTTACTGTGGCTGGCCCTTAAAATGAGGCGATGTGATGATTAGCCTCCACGTGGGGAACCGTACGAGAGAAGGTAGAACAACCCGGATGAGAGTGTGGTAACCCGGTCAGCAAGTGAAAACTTCGAATGTGCCAAGGGAAAGTAAATCCATAGAATCCGAGATAAGGAGGTAACTCGGAAATAAAACCTAGAGCTCAGTGAAGTTAAACCTGCTGTGGCCTTAGCGGCCAAGGCAGCTAAGACCGCACCAGCTTCGGGGACTAATGTTGGGGGGATACCCCCGGATAGGGTCACGCCGGGGTATAAAGGACGAGGTAGCCGAGGTACGACAAGGCCAAAGCGAATGCTGGCCGAGTCGCCTCAAGGCAGGCCGAATCTCGGGGTAACCCAGACCAGGGGATGTCCACCTAACTAGGTCTCAACCGACTTAAGCCGTAAGTCGGATGGATGAATCTAGCTTGTATGCAGGAACAGGTGTGGCCGGATCAACTATGATCCGGGTCATGTCAAGCTTCTAGGAGAAGGAAGGTATCTCGCTGGTCAAAAGTAGCCCCGGTACGCATGGCATGAGCGAAGCAAACAGAGGCAGGACCACCGAGGCGTGGCAGACAGAGGTGACGACGCCAATGTCGGCTGACGCAGGCGCCGCAGAGGCTCACGTAGCCTCTGCATGGGTGACACGGGGAAAAGCGACCCGGTCGGCTTACTATTTTGGGAGGAGGCATATTCCCTGGAATATGCCTCCACGTATGCCCTAAGTAGAGACCTAGCCACCCCTATATAAGGAGGGCTAGGGCCTCTGTAGAAGGGGTTGGTCTCGAACGGGTTGAGTCTTACTAGGTTGATATCTATTGGCTAGTTTTTACTTGGTTCCTGAGGGCTATCTAGCGGTGAGAGTAAGAGAGTTCTTTCTTCCTCCTCTCTCCAATACTGCTCTAGGAGCACTTGTAAACCTTGGAAGTGAATCAAATATAAACCTTCTGTGTGTGGAATCACCTCACTGTCCCTCCCTGGATCCCCCTAGTGCATTTAGTCCCCACCATTAGCATATCCATGGCATCTGCCGTGACACCACCACGACAGTTGGCGCCCACCGTGGGGCAAGCGGCGCTAGCAGGGGTCAAGATCCAGACGGGAAACCTCATCGGCACCGGCGAACGCATCGTCTCCGGGCTCG
The DNA here is from genome assembly GCA_910589775.1 of Avena eriantha. NCBI lineage: Eukaryota > Viridiplantae > Streptophyta > Magnoliopsida > Poales > Poaceae > Avena > Avena eriantha. The sequence continues at coordinate 140,393,938 of OU342746.1, forward strand.
TTCAGCGCTTTGGACCGCTGGACTTTGTCAGCGACAACGCTGGCTGCTTCGGCACGCACCCACTTCCCAGCGCAATGGCCTCTTCGTCAAGCTCAGCGTGCACAAGGTCTACGTTGTTGTCGATGTGTCATGCGTTCATCCGCGGCACGTCGTCGAGGCAAGGGAGCCACCCCTTAGCGTCGTTCACGGGGCGCGTATCACTCGCTCCCCGGACCGTGCTGAGGTGATGATGACGGCGCCTGGTGCAGGCGCAAGCAAGGATCCGGCACCAGATCCAGAGGTAACGCCTAAGGCACCGAGGAAAGGTAGAGGTCCTCCACTAGAGAGGCATGAGAATGTGATGCGGGAAGCGATGGATATCTTGGCAAACCCTGTAGTAGCAGCAGTAGATCCGGCTCAGGCGCAGGCCGAGCTAGAGGAAACTAGGCAAAAAATACTAGAGGGTGCGAAAAAGATAGCCGCGGATCAGCAGTCGTTGAACATGACGCTGCGTGAGTACGCAAAGGCAAATAAAGTCGATGCTGTAAAAGTGAAGGGGAGAAACCTCATAAGCGAAATGAACAAAGAGGGAGACACTAGGATTGAGGAGTCAGAGAACTATTTGTCTGTGGGGCTGCCGAGGTATAGTACCCCGACTAAGAACCTCAGAGCAGCGGATGCAGCTGCGTCTGAGTTAGAGGGTCTAACGGGTGAAGCCCGTCAAAGACAACAAGATAGGGTCAATGAGTTGGTTCGGATCGCGAATAGGCAGAATGAGGAATTGCTCAGGGCTAACCCGGAGAGAGCTGGGGCCTCAAGATCGTTATTCGGCGGTGGGTAACCCAGAGAAATCCGTTGGAGCCGCATCGTCTCCTCATGGTGGTCCTAGGAGAGAAGAGGTAGTAACCTCGGCCAGAAGGAACAAACAGATTGTCCCATACGACCCGACAAGGACAGGAAAAGGAAAAGAAGTACAGAGAAATGACGATCGACGAAGTGTGAGCCAAGGTGAAGCTGGCCGAGGTAACCATGACCAAGGCAATGCCAGTCAAAGAAATGCTGTAAACGGCAATGCCGGACAGCGAAACTCGGCAGGAGCAGGACAACCGCAGCAGCGGAATATACCAAGGCAAGAGCAAAGTGCCGGTCGAGGTATACAACAGAGAGGTGCTCCACGAGAGCAGGACCGGTATAATGATGGAGATTCGGAAATGGTGAACGCAGGATACCCAAGGCCGGACTATCATGTGATAGGGTCAAGATTGGGAAGCAGGGATTTGATGCCTGATGATGCCAGGTTAAAACTGGATCGACTGTATAGGTCGGAACAGATTGAATGTCAGGGTCCACCGGGTCCTGCGTGTTTTGGGCCCCGGATCATGAAGGAGCCACCGGTACCTAACTTCCAGTTACCTAGAGGCACGAAGACGTATGACGGCAGTACTAAGCCGGAGGATTGGTTGATAAACTATGCTACAGCTGTGAAAATTGCTACAGGCAACTTGAGATGGGTTGTGAGATACGTACCCCAGATGTTGGAGGGGCCAGCAAGGGCATGGCTAAACAATTTGTCGCCCAGAAGTATTAACTGCTGGATCGATTTTGAGGAAATGTTTATCAGCAATTTCTCAAGTACGTATCAGAGGCCAAATAGGCCACAGACCCTAGCAATGTGTAAGCAGAGACCAAACGAGACGGACCGGGAGTTTTTAACCCGGTGGTGTACCGTGAGAAACTCGTGTGAGGGTGTGATAGAGTCACAGGCCATAGCATGGTTTGCACAGGGATGCAGATATGCAAGCGAGCTGTGCCAGAAGTTGCAAAGGAAAATGCCAACTACATTGGCAGAGGTGATCCGGATTGCTGATTCGTATGCTTTGGGTGATCCAACTCAACCCAGGCTCGTGTCAAACGAGTCAAATGAGGAGTACTACCAGAGAGATGGATCCGGATCATCCCGGAGGAATGATTACAGAGGTAAAAGAAGAGATGACAAACCGTATCACCGGTACAGTTCGCAACAAGTTGCAGCTGTGAATCAAGATCAGCCCGGAGCAGGAGGCAATCAACGTCAGAAAACTGGAGGGGGACAATGGACACCAAGAAATGATGGCAAGAAAACTTGGACGCTAGAGCAAAAGAAACAGTGGCAAGAAAGGAATGATCGTCCGAGGTATACTTATGAGTCAATGTTGGATCAGCCGTGTAAATTTCACACGCCAAATCCGAGTAACCCAGCGGGTCATACGACGAGGCAATGTAAGTGGATGCGTAAAATAGAACAAGGTGGTTCGGGGAATGCTCAGGCACCCCGGAATGATCAACCTCGGCAGGAGTTACCCCGGCAGCAATTGCTCTCCGGAGTGAACATGCAACAGCTAATGTTGCCTCCCCCTCCGCCGATGTATGATAACCATGAGAGAAGGGATGCAGTGCATCAAGTAGAAAACCAGCATCAGTCGGATCAGAGGTACCCCGGAAATGAGGGGAGGAATGAGTTTAGAGAGCATCATCAGAGTTACTGTGTGTTTACCACTGAGGAAACAGATAGAAAGAGCTTGCAGCGCCGACATATGGAGGTGAATGCGGTAATGCCAGTAGTGAGGAGGTATATGCCTTGGTCGGACCAAGAAATCACCTGGAGCATTAAAGATCATCCCAAGCTTATGCCAAGTCCTGGTTCGTATGCGTTAGTGTTGGATCCGACATTCATTGGGCCTAACATCAATGTAAGGTTCTCCAAGGTACTGATTGACAATGGCAGTAGCATTAACATCATGTATGCGGATACAATGCGCAAGTTGGGTATCTCGGAGAACATGCTCCAGGCTACAAGGACAACTTTCCATGGTATTGTGCCCGGCATCTCTTGTGAGCCAATAGGCAAAGTCCGGGTTGACGTATTATTCGGCACGAGAGATAACTGCCGAACTGAGAATTTGGAGTTTGAAGTGGTGAACTTGGAAAGTGCGTATCACGCGTTACTCGGAAGACCAGCACTGAACAAGTTCATGGCAAGCTGCCACATCAGTTATCTGAAGATGAAGTTGCCCGGGCCAAATGGAGTGATGACCATTGCTGGAGACTTCCGATGTTCCATTGAGTGTGTGTCAGCCGGGTCTAACCTAGCCGAGTCACTCGTGATTGTGCAAGAGAAAAGAAAAATCCAAGAGGTGGCGGCATTGGCTCAGTCCGCGCAGCAGTATATGCCGGCGCTGAGTAACCCACATGGAAGTGTCTCATTCCAAGCCACGAAAGATACCAAGAAGGTGCCTGTTGATGATATGTTCCCAGAGCGCACCGTAACAATTGGTGTCGGGTTAAATGACAAATAGGAAAGCGAGCTCATCAACTTCCTCCGTGAGAGTCGGGACATTTTTGCTTGGTCCACACAGGACTTGCAAGGTGTTCTGAGGGAGTTGGCCGAGCACTCTTTGAATGTGAGACCCGGAGCAAAGCCGGTGAAGCAACCTCTCCGCCGCTTCGCCGAAGATAGGAGGAAAGTCATCGGAGATGAGATAGCTCGGTTGTTGGCTGCAGGATTTATCATGGAAGTTCTTTACCCGGATTGGCTATCTAATCCGGTGTTGGTGGAGAAGAAGAAGGATGATCCGAATGTAGCAGTGGTTTGGCGTATGTGTATCGATTACACGAACCTGAACAAGGCGTGTCCAAAAGATCCATTTCCACTGCCAAGGATAGATCAGGTCATAGACTCGACTGCTGGATGTGAACTGTTGTCATTCATTGATGCATATTCTGGTTTCCACCAGATACCTCTGAATCCGGATGATCAAATAAAGACTGCATTTATCACGCCGTATGGGGCTTATTGCTATCGCACCATGCCGTTTGGTTTACGTAATGCAGGAGCAACGTACCAAAGATGTATGCAGAAATGTTTGCACGACCAAATAGGTCAAAATGTACAAGTGTATGTGGATGATGTGGTTATCAAGACCAAGGAAAGCAAGACGCTCCTTGATGATATCAGGCAGACGTTCGCGAACTTAAGAAGGTTCTGGATGAAGCTTAACCCAGAGAAATGTACCTTCGGTGTCCCGGCTGGAAAGTTACTCGGTTTCCTTGTCTCCAGCCGAGGTATCGAAGTCAATCCAACTAAAATCCGGGCCATTGAGCGAATGGAACTGCTGAAGTGTCTTAACGATGTCTAGAAGTTCACTGGTTGCCTGGCATCGTTAAGTCGGTTTGTGTGTCCTAATAGAAGGGTATTAAATTTGAAGATGTGAAGAATTTACCTCCTATAGAAGAATTATGTAACCTAATCTCCCACTCATACACTATTGAGGTACACTCTCTCCAACATTTTGATGAAGGTGATATTCCTTATTCTAAAACTCATGATCAATGCTTAGAAGAATTTGATATATATGTTGTTAAGCAACATAATTTTAATAAGAGAGTGCATAATCATTTAATGGAAAACTCTAGAGCTAAAGATATTGTGGAAAGAACCTCCAATGATGTTAAAATGCTTGTTAAACATTTTCAAATGGTTCAAACTCAAATTGATCAGCTTACTAAGTACAAAAAGATTGGCTAGTTAATGCTTCTAAAGAAAAACATGCTTATGAAATTAGAACTAGGAGTGGTGCTTTCACTCAGGATCCTTTATATCCCGAGGGAAATCCTAAAAGAATTGAGCAGGATTCTCAACAAATTGAAAATAGTGGTACTTCCTCTAAGAGAAAGAAAAAGAAACATAAAACAGTTGTAGAATCTTCTGAACCTGCTAAAGATCCTAATAGTATATCTTTCTCTGATGCTGAAACTGAAAGTGGTAATGATAAAAATGATGCTCCTGATAAAGAAGAAATTGAAGAAGAACCTGAAATACACACTAAGAATACTAAGTACACTAAGGAAGATTTTGTTGCTAACAAACATGCTAGTGAAAGAGAGCCTTGGGTTCAAAAACCAATGCCTTTTCCTGATAAGAAAGTCAAAGGAAGAAGAACACTATAAAAAGTTTTGTGAGTGGATGAAACCTTTATTTTGCAAATTCCTTTGACTGATGCTATTAAATTGCCTCCTTATTCAAAGTATATGAAGGATATTGTCTCTAATAAAAGGAAGATTCCTAATGAGGAAATTTCTACTTTACTTGCTAGTTATTCCTTCAATGGTCAGGTTCCAAAGAAACTTGGAGACCCAGGGATTCCAAATATTCCTTGTTCTATTAAAAATAATTATGTTAGAACTGCTTTCTGTGATTTGGAGCAGGAGTTACTGTTATGCCTTTTTCTCTCTACAAGAGACTTCAATTAGAAAAATTATTCCCAACTGATTTATCTTTGAAAATGGCTGATAAATCTACTATTATTCCTGTCGGTATATGTGAGGATGTTCCTGTTCAAGTGGCTCATAATTGTTTGATATTAGCTGACTTTGTTGTGCTTGAAATGCCTGAACAGAATAATATGTCTATTATTCTTCAGAAACCTTTTCTTAATACTACAGGAGCTGTCATTAATTGTAATCAAGGAAAGGTAACTTTTAATGTTAATGACAAGGAACATACTGGCTATTTCCCCAAGAAGATTGATAAGACTTATGGCCTAAATTCAATTGAAAATATTAAAGGCATCAACGTTGGATAAATATATTGTCCCATACTACAAGAAAATTATCAAATTATTATGATTAGGACTATTGCTATCAGGGTTGAGGTAACATAATCATTTAGTGGAATGCAAAGTTTTGTTTCATATAAAATTGTTTTGGTAATAAGACCTGATCAACCTTGTTAACAAATAGATTTTAATGAACAAAACAATGTTTTCACCATGATTATCCTTGCTCACTTTATTTTATCCATTTTAATTTTTGCTTTCACCTCATTTACTTTTCTATTTGCTAGTTGCTTGCATATTAGAGTGTCTTAGAACTTCTGAAATTTTAGTTTTGTGTTGTTTTTGCATCATTCCAAAATCATCTTTTTGCCAGAAAATCATTCATCAATACCTGAAAATGCTCAAAAATAAAGTTTCTCGAAAAATTCTAGAAATTTCATATTAAATTTTTACGCCGAAAATGGGGCAGAGAGGTACCTGGAGTGACCCAGGGGGGCCCACCAGGCAGGCACACCACCTGGTGGCGCGGCCATACCACGGGCACGCTTGGTCATGGTGTGGGCCACCCTAGCCCTCCACATATTCTCCCACCTGCCACTCCTTTCTCTCTCCCGATAAAACACCCTTTCATTGCTCAAACCCGTGTTCTTGCTGTTCTTGCTCGTGATTTTCGATCTCCTTGCTCAGCCCACCTTTGCTGCTGAGATTTGGAGCATTTGTTCTCCGGTATGTGACTCCTCCGCTTGTCCAAGTAGATTTGTGATTAGTGGACTATATCTTGAGGTTTACTTTTGTAGGTGGCAGGTTATGTGAGCTTGCATGCTTGTTCTATGCTTAGAGAAATTGTTTTGATGCATGTTTAGCCCTCTTGCAAGTCCCTATAAGTAGTTCCTTTCATTATGTAATCACTATGCAATCATTTTTTTGTGATGGTTGTCTAAATTTTTTAGAAAAGGAGATGAAAGAACACCAACTCAACCAACATGAATAAAGGGTGCCTGAGGTCATGAAAGTCCACCGTGAGGAAGAAGTTTTCCTTTCTATTTTTCCATGCCCCGAATTCATGAGGGCCGCATGGATTTCTCAAGATTTCCATACTCTAATTTCTAATGCAGGATTGGAGCATTTTGTGGGAGATGAACCTTACCAATATGTGAAACTAACTATGTCTATGGTGCAGGATTTTTGATTTAGTTGGTCCTTGCCTAACCCCATCGTTCATTAAAAAATTTACAATGTAGTTGTGGACCTCCCTTTTGATGATTTTTGTGCAGCTATTAAAGTACCACAGTAGGGTTCGTGTGAAAGGATTAGAGAGCGGCCTACACCACTCGTGGACTTGTATGCAGATATTTGCCAAGGGAGTAGCTTCTCAAAGGAGAGTGGTAAAATTCGTAATATTCATCTCGCATCTATTCGATATTTTGCCTTCTTTATTGCCAAGTGCGTTCTTGCTAGGAAAACTGCTAGTAAATTATCTTCATATGATCTAGCCTTTATCTCAGCTGCCTTGAAACAAGATAGGACTTATAACTTGGCTGCTTTGGTAGCTTTCCGTCTTGCTGCTAACCGCGAGAAAGGTGGAATTTGTGGAGGCCTCATCGCCTCTCGTTTATTAGCTTTGCATGGTGTAGCGCCTCATCATTTAGAGTTAAAGTTTCCCATAGGGAGACTTGATCTTAATTCCATGGTACAACATAAATTTGTTTCTTTTTGGGATAATTTGAGTGATTTATCTTATGAAATAACCTTTCTCAAGAGTGGATGGAGAGGAGGTAAGTCTGAGCGAGTGGTTCTTTTGCCTATGCCTCCTTTGTTTAACCTTGATACTAGGGTAGGATGGTCACTCACGGAGGAAGAGCTCGACACATATTTGGAGGAGCTCTCCTAGCAAGAGCAAAATGTTGGAAGGGAGGCCGAGGACAATCTGGTCCAGCCCTCCAACGAGGGTGAGTCTTCATACCAGCAGCCTGCCTATGATTGGGAAGCTTCTTCTTCTTTTTCACAAGGGCCTGATTATGATCACTCTTATGATGAACCGCTGGCTTGGAGTTCCTACCCGCGTTGGGGTTGATCTCCACTTAGGCCAAAATCCTAAGCTTGGGGGAGGTATACTGACATCACACTCATCTACATATCTTGTTTTGTCGGTACTTTGTATATCTCGCTTTATTTCTGCTTTCCAAAACACGAAAAGACCAAAAATATTTTCGTTGTTTCTCTTTGTTTGCTTATTTATCTTTTAGCTTGGTTTGCTTCATCCTTTTTAGCTTTTATTTGATTATTCGAAAAACTCAAAAAGATTTTGCTTTGTTTGCTCTTTCCTTCGGTTCTTGTTTTTAAAAATCAAAAACTCAAAAATATTTGTTGGTTTTCTCTGGTTTTGTAAAGTTCGTTGCAGGGTTCAGCGGTCCTCAGTGACTCCTTGGAGTTGATTTTATCTTGTTATTCAAGTCACACAAGTGAAAGACAATGATGATTTATGACAACTCGAGGTTGTTTGGGCCACGCAGAGATAAACAAAACATTTTCCCTAACACGGTACTCTCAAGATCCAGCCCAAGTGATAGGCCACGAGATTTACCACTAGACGCGCAGGTGCGGATTATTGATGAAGTGCGCCAGTTGATGCCGTGCCGAACGATCCCTCGTACAGCACGTCCAAAACCCGCAGACAGCTTCTCCGGATCCCACGAACTCCTTCACCAGATCCCCACAAGCTTCCCGTCTCCAGCGCCGCACGTGCAACGCCTCTACTGGTATCCACACATATACAGGAAGGAGCTTCAGACAGATGACTGCTAGATCCTGTTTAGCCCAAAATGGGAGTGGACAAAGTGACGGCTAGGTCAGGGACAATCCCTTGTCACTCCACTTATATACACTCCTAGTTGGGCTCAATGCTTGAGGCCCATCTAGGCCGTACCCCAATCTCCACATGGATCTAATCCACATGGGCTCCTTACCCTTAAGTCTGTGACCCTTTAGGTTCACGTACACTTGGACACGACACAAGTCACCACTCCGAGACGATAGCTGGTAGCGGTCTCTAGCAAGATGTGCCAACTCCCAAGCACCATAAAGTCAGAAGACAAACCTTTCTCAATGTGACTTTCGTCCAAGTCCCTTTGCCTCATGATATATCTTGTTAATATATAGGCAAGTTGTTGCCATCCCTTTAATAGCTCAACTCTCTCTTCTTGTTCCATGATATACGATTCACTGGACTAACACTTAGTCCGACTCCTTGGTTAACACTTAACCAAGTCGCGCATGGCCATGCTTCCAAATCATATCACACGAGAGGGCCCAGAGAATATCTCTCAATTACGGAGGGGCAAATCCCATCTCGGTAATCCACATCGCGCAACTTGCTTCACAACCAACCCGAACCCTACCATTATAACTGCCCATTTACAGAACAGAGTTTGATAGGACCTAAGCTGGTGATCCACAACTCGGATCATGCGATCACCTCAGGTCAAAGGATTCCATTGCTTGATACTACAAATGACAACATGCTCATTGCATCTCAACTGTGGGTTAGTCCGACTCGCTAAACTCTTTAGCCGAATCAGTGTAAGTTGGAATAGCATCTCCATGCCCATGACAAGTGGAACCGAGTCATCAGCCGACTTTCACATTAGTCTAAGTTGTTTGTCCGACACAACCTCAATGACCAAGGACAACTAGTATGAACAACATGAATATAGTTCCACAATCAAAGCACATATTAAATGATACATATTAGTAGTTCATACAAGGACAATAACTTTATGAATACATTGGGAATAGCATCATACATGATTACCTCTAGGGCATATTCCCAACTGTCTCCCACTTGCACTAGAGTCAATCATCTGACATCATATGTCTAGGCATCTAATGCCCATAGCTCTCAGGTGTGCCTCATGCTTCGGCTGTGGTAGCGGCTTTGTCAATGGATCCGCAATATTTGCATCTTGTGTACCTTGTATAACTTGATATCACCTTGATCCACAAACTGGCGAATCAGGTGGTACGGCATGAGTATATGTTTGTTCTTCTGGTGTTGTCTAGGTTTCTTGGCTTGTGCAACAGCACCATTATTGTCACAATATACGTCTAACGGAATTGGACGAGCCCTGAACCACACCAAGACCCATGAGGAAATTCCTCATCCAAACGGCTTCCTTTGCTGCCTCTGAGGTAGCAATATACTTAGCCTCTATCATAGACGCAGACACCATCTCTTGCTTGGAACTCTTCTAGCTCACAGCTCCTCCGTTTATAACAAACACATATCCAGATTGCCAACGAGAATCATCCGAGTTAGTGAGATAACTTGCATCTATGTAACCCCTTACACTAAGTTCATCCTCACCTCCATAAACCAGGAACATATCCTTAGTCCTTCTCAAGTACTTGAGGATATTTTTAGCCGCTGCCCAGTGGATCTCTCTAGGGTCAGCCTGGTATTTGTTCAGAACACTTAGAGCATAGGAAACATCTAGCCTAGTACAAATCATAGCGTACATGATGGACCTGACTGCAGAAGCATACGGAGTCGCACTCATCCGACTTCGCTCATCAGTTGTCGAAGGACACTGAGTCTTGCTAAGTTTTACGCCATGGGACATTGGTAAGAACCTCTTCTTAGATGATTCCATGTTGAACTTCTTCAACACTTTGTCCAAATGTGTACTCTGACACAATCCAATGAGCCGCCTCGATCTATCTCTATAGATCCGGATTCCTGGTATGTAAGTCGCCTCACCCAAGTCTTTCATCGAAAAACTTTTTTCCAATGATTCCTTGGTTTCTTGCAACATCTAGACATCATTTCCAATCAGTAATATATCATCCACATATAAGATCAGAAAGTTTACTTTGCTCCCACTAAACTTCTTGTATAAACAAGAATCATGATCACTCTTGATGAAGCCAAACAATTTGACTACCTCATCAAAGCGAATATTTCAACTCCGAGATGCTTACTTCAACCCATAAATGGATTTCCGAAGCTTGCATACCTTGTCAGCATTAGCCGGATCGACAAAACCCTCGAGTCGTATCATATACATGTCCTCGATTAAATTTCCATTAAGGAAAGCTGTCTTGACATCCATCTGCCATATCTCATAGTCGAAATAGGCTGCTATAGCTAACATGATCCGAACTGACTTAAGCATCACTATGGATGAGAAAGTCTCATTGTAGTCAACTCCTTGAACCTGTCGGAACCCCTTCGTGACAAGCCGTGCTTTATAGACAAAAATATTCCCATCCATATTAGTTTTCTTCCTAAAGACCCATTTGCACTCGACGGGTCTTGCACCGTCTAGCAGATCAACCAAGTTCCAAACTTGATTTTCATCCATGGACTTTGACTCGGATCTCATGGCTCCAAGCCATGACTCAGAATCAGAACCCACCATCACTTCCGAATAAGTTACCGGCTGATCACTGTCCAACAGTAATACATCATGAACACTTCGCAATCTTTCTGATCTTCGCAGTGTAGGTGCAGCTGCTGGCTCAGCTACCACGACTGGCTCAACCTCCAAGGCTTTCACCAAATCACTACTGACCGGTTCCTCTCGAACTTCTTCAAGCCGCATCGTACTCCCACTGACTTCCTGACTGAGAAACTCTTTCTCAAGGAAGACATTGTTCCGAGCGACAAACACTTTGCCCTTTTCTCGGTTGTAGAAGTAGTTACCCAAGGTTTCCCTTGGATACCCAACAAAAATGCACTTATTCGACTTGGCTGTAAGCTTGTCCGACTGAAGTTGCTTGACAAATGCTTCACAACCCCAAATCTTAAGAAAAGACAAATTCGGCTTCTTGTCAGTCCACATCTCATGTGGTGTCTTCTCTACCGACTTTGATGGTACTCTGTTTAGTGTTAATGCTGCAGTTTCTAGAAAATAACCCCAAAATGATAAAGGCAAATTTGTCCGACTCATCATTGATCGTACCATGTCTAACAAGGTCCGATTCCACCTTTCCAACACACCGTTTCTCTACGGCGTTCCTGGCGGAGTGAGCTAGGGAACTATTCCACAACTCTTTAGATGGTCATCAAACTCAGCTCATGTACTCGCCTCCTCAGTCCGACCGAAGAAACTTTATTTTCTTGCCGAGCTGATTATGTACCTCATTCTAGAATTCCTTGGACTTTTCAAAGGTTTCCGACTTATGTTTCATCAAGTAGATATATCCATACCTACTCAAATCATCAGTGAAGGTAATGAAGTACTCATAACCACCTCTGGCTATCGTGCTCATCGGGCCACATACATCACTATGTACTAGTCCAAATAAGTCGGACGCCCTTTCACAACTCTTTGCAAAAGGTGTCTTGGTCATCTTGCCAAGTAGGCAGGATTCACATGTCTCGAATGACTCCAAGTCGAACGAAGTTAGGAGTCCATCGTCATGGAGCTTCTTCATGCGTTTCCAACTTATATGACCAAGCCAACAATGCCAAAAGTAAGTCATATTCAGATCATTTGGTTTCAACCTTTTCACATTTATATTATAGACAGATTCACCACCAAGATTCAAAAAAATAACCCGTCCTGGACGGGTGCAAAGCCGTGAAACATATCATTCAAATACAAAGAACAACAATTCTTCTTAATATTCGACTCATAGACTTGTCTCATCAAACATGAGGCAGAATTAATGTTTCGACTAAGCACTGGAACATAATAACAATTATTTAGCTCCATTAGGAATCTAGAAGGTAAATGAAGTTGCATTGTACCGACATCCAACATAGTGACTCTCTCTTTGTTGTCAACTCGAATGTCAACCTCGCCTCTTGCCATGCTCCTAGTTCTTACCAGTCCCTACAACGAGTTACATATGTGAATAACTGATCCAGTATCATATACCCAAGAACTACCAGGTGCATCGGCAAGATAAATGTCTATAACATTGCAAACAAGCATACCTAAGCCGGAAGTCATACCTCCACTCTTGGCTTTATCAGCCAGATACTTGCTGCAATTCCTCTTCTAGTGGCCATCCGCCTTGCAATAGAAGCAAGTGGATCCGGCTGCACGAGATGGCTTAGTCCCTGAGGAAGCGCTTTGGACCGGGTCCTCAGCCTTACCTCCTGACTTTGCCTTCTTCTTCTTAGTCCAAGAACTCTTCTTGAACTTAGCCTTGTTTTGCACCATCAACACTTGACTGGCGCCTTTCTTGAGATACGCCTCATCCTGCTTGAGCATCCCATGTAATTCAGTGAGCTTCTTATCCGTACCATGCATGTGGTAGTTTGATATGAACTGACCATACACACTAGGAAGAGAGTTCAGAATTATGTCCATGGTGAACTCTTCACTAATGGGGTAGCCAAGCCTATCCAGAGACTGCATGTAACCAACCATCTTGATCACATGCGGACTTAGTGGATCGCCATCCTTAAGCTTGCAACTCAACAAAGCCTAAGAGACTTGATACCTCTTAGTCTTTGCCTGAGCCTGGAACATACTTTTGAGGCTTTCGATCATATCGTAGGCCTCAACATTCTCGAACTGCTGCTACAAGTCCGATTCCATGTGAGCAAGCATAAGAAAACTAATCTCCATGGACTCATCACATGTCCTACGGTAGGCATTGGTGGCTGCGACAATCGCATTCTCATTCGGCTCATCTGTAAGTGGGTTGTCCAGGACATGGTCCCTCTTTTCCTGCTTGAGAACAATTCTCAGATTACGATACTAGTTGGTGAAGTTAGTTCCATTTAGCTTATATTTCTCTAAGATGGTTCTCAATGCAAAACTGGAAATCTGAGGAAGACTGCTAGGTGATGACCCACAAGTATAGGGGGTGTATCGCAGTATTTTCGAGGGAAGTGAAACCCAATTTATTGATTCAACACAAGGGGAGCCAAAGAATATTTATAAGCCTTAACAACTGAGTTGTCAATTCAGCTGCACCTGGAAACAATCTTGCTCACAGCAGTTTATCAGTAGCAATAGTTTTGTAGTAGGAATAGCAAAGTAATAGCAGTAGTAAACTAAAGACAGAAGTGACAACAGCAGTAAACAGTGGGATTCGAGTGCGATAGGCATAGGGATGGATGGACGGGCGTTGCATGGACAAGACAATTCACATAGCAATAAGAACATAGGGCAATTGCAGATAAATAAGATAAAGCATCCAAGTACTAGATAATCCTAGGCATGTGTTCCATATATAGTCATACGTGCTCGACATGAGAACTTGCACAACATCTTTTGTCCTGCAAGCCCGTTTGCAGCGGGGCCTCAAGGGAACTACTGGCAATTAAGGTGCTCCTTTTAATAGAGCACCGGAGCAAAGCATTAACACGCTGTGAACACATGTGATCCTCACATCAAAGCCATTCCCTCCGGTTATCCCGATTTCTATCACTTCGGGGCCATTGGTTCCGGACAACAACGTGTGTATACAACTTGCAGATAAGACAAAAAACAATACTATCATAATGAATCAATAACATGTTCAGATCTGAAATCATGGCACTCGGGCCCTACTGACAAGCATTAAGCACAACAAGTCGCAACAAAGTCATAAAGCACTAATAAAAGATACTAGGCACCATGCCCTAACAATCTGATGCCATTACATGAACGATCTCATCCAATCCCTACCATCCCCATAGCCTACAGCGGGGGATTACTCAGTCATACATGGGGGAAACATGGATGGTCGATGGAGAAACGATGGTGATGATGATGGCGATGATCTCCTCCAATTCCCCGTCCCGACAGGGTGCCAGAACGGAGTTTCTGGTGCTGTTTCGTGGAATCTGGTGGTGGCGGCGGAGCGGAACTCCTTCTGGAAAAACATCGACCCCCCCGGAGTTTTTAGGTCAGAGGCTTCTTATAGGCGAAGAGGGAGACCGAGGGGGTGCCTGGGGGGCCCACACCATGCCCTGGCGTGGCTAGGCCCAGCCCGCGCCTAGGGGTGGTGTGGCTAGCCCCTAGCCCTCCTCTGTCTCGTATTCTGGCTCCGTGAGTCTTCTGGAAAAATAGGCACTTTGGCTTTTGTCTCGTCCAATTCCAAGAATATTCATTTTATGACTTTCCTGGAACCAAAAACAGCAGAAAACAGGCAGCTGGCACTATGGCTCTTGTTAATAGGTTAGTCCAAGAAATCATATGAAAATTACTCCAAAGTGTGGACAAAACACAAGAAAGGAGATAAAACCAAGCATGGAACATAAAAAATTATAGATACATTTGCAATGTATCAACATCCCCAAGCTTAACTCCTGCTCGTCCTCAAGTAGGTAAGTGATAAAAAGAAAGAATAATTTTTTAGGTGACATGCACCATCAAAGATCAAAGTATTTGTAAAACATTCAAAGCTGGGATCATAGTACTTCAATCATAACATGAAAGACAAAGTTCTAGCAATAAGACAAAGAAACTAAGACGCAACATGAAAAGGCACAAACAAAAGATTCATGAATAACAATGCTTTGCAAGACGTTTGTTTGTTTCACATAAAGAAAACATAGCATAGTGGCATTCAGCTTGTCCCTCATAGAGTAGCAAACGTAAATGCTTAGGACACCTTCAAAGTTTACAAGAGTGACTAGATACAAATAGTTTAAAACAAGCAATATCAAGGTATGCATCAATCAACAAGTCTTGGGACAATGCACATAGAACTAAGAATGGCCACTATGCTCTCAAGAAGGTGCTCATAGAATGTGTGGAGACTCAACAAGGAAATGAACAGGTTTTGAAAAGTTTGAAAGGCTTCCAAATGCTGAAAGTATGGTACTCATTAGCTTTGAGCTCTCATTGCCCCTATCATAAGCATCTTTAAATGGTTAAGGTTAAAGTGACACAACTAAGAGGATATGCTTGACAAGTTATAAATCGAAGCCTCATGCCCCTTACTTACGAATACCGATCCTCATGCTACTCAACTTCAGTCACAAGTAAGCTCTTGTCATTGTAAATATATACGTATCATAGAGAACCGCCAACAGGGTACCGCTTGCACATGACACATGAGTTATCCCATCATGAAAATGACAAGGCAAGCAGACAATGAGCATCTCAGCGGTCTTTTTATTTACTATGTGCATAGATTTTTATTGAGGATGCTTCATAGAATGCTAATTATGATTATGCTGCAAGTTTCCACCATGATTAGGCATGGCTTAGGCTAGCGGCCCAGGCATTTCTCTAACATACATACAAACTCCATGATCTTACAAGTTCCACTTTTATTTCACACCGCTGGGATCCATAAGCAAAAGAACATGATATTAACGAGGTACTAAGTACCAATGAAATGTTGAAAACGTTCCCCATGAAACATGGTTCTGCTAACTTCAACTTATAAAGCGCAAGCATATACGCAACAAAGAAGGACACAATGGTTCAGGTTTAATAAATGCAAGAAAATAAAGTGTGCCATCAAGTTCGTGAGAGCTTTACTAACTAACTTTCTCATAACAAGCAAACATTTTATTCGGAAGAAAACAAGGCATATTGAATATGCACGGAAGTAGCAAATGATGCTAATGGGTAGGTATGGTGGACACTTTGGCAATATTTGGTTTTAGGGAGCTGGAAACATGAGTAAAACATACTTAGTGAAAGTGAAGGCTAGCAATAGTAAGGGAGTGACAAACGAGAGAGCAATAATGGCCATAATCATGCAGAGCGACAAAACATCATTGATCAAATCATAAAGTGATACTACAATTTGAAAACTAAAGAATCATTAAGGCTTATGGTGACTTGGGATAGTCATAACATGGTGTGATCATGTGCCAAGTCAACCCAAATAAAGCATCAAAGAAGAATACCACAATACTATGCTTTAATATGCTAAAACAATGCATGATTTTTCCAAGGCACATTAAGCAATCTCAATTGTTTATTACAAGTCATGTTACATCAAAGAATACTAAGCATAAAGCCTAAACAATATCAAGCATGGCATGACAAAGCATAGGCCACAGTCAAAAACAAGCTCTCTTTACCACTTAAGCACGAGCTTTCCTACTCTTTTCCAAACCAAACCAAACTATTTGAACACCAAAGTATGAAAGAGGGAGTCCAACCAATTTATTCAGCAAACTAAGCAAACCAAGCAAATGAAAAACCAAAACGAAAATGAAAAAGAAGACGCTCCAAGGACAACACAATTGTGCATGAAACAATAAAAATGAAGCGTTTGGAAGAAACCTGGGATTTTTATTGATGAAGAAGGGGATGCCTTGGGCATCCCCAAGCTTTGCTGCTTGTACTTCTTGGATATTTCTTGGGGTGACACGCGTGGCATCCCCAAGCTTGAGCTTTAGCCCATCCTTCATCTCATTACTCATTCCTTCCATACACCTGAAATTTTTCCTTCATACAAAACTTCACACAATCTTTATTAGCAACATTAGTGCACTCAAGATAAATAAGTCTTAAGTTTCAGTTCTAACACCAAATAAACTTCCATTAGAATACTAGCTACTATAGCACTTCCCTCAGAAATCTCAATTCTCCAAAAGAACTCAAAAAGGAACCAACAAGAAGCAAATGCAGAAAATGGCAGAAATCTGTCAAAATAGACCAGCCGGTAAAGACAAATTTTTTTGAATACCTTCTGTTGCTCAAATCAAAAAGTGTTGAGCTAACGAAAGTTAGATAACAACCCGGGGCAGAACACAAAAATTCACGCCTCAAAAAGACTTACAGAGGTTTTACACGAATTTTTACGGTGAAGCACAGAAATCTGTTTCGGGACAACAACTTTCCCAATCATTACTTATCTCTCATTAGAGGTTACTCTTGGCACAAAAAGCAAATAAAAAGGATAAGGAGCGGTTATTACAGAGGTAATAACTTCCAAGACTCATCTAAAAATTTGGGTTATCTCCCAATAAGTACTTTTCTCTAACGCCTTTAAGTTAGACATAAGCAAAAACTAAAATGGATAGAATAGAAGTAAGCGGAAATAATCATGGTGAAAACATTGTTTTGTTCAATGAAATCCTTTTCTTAACAAGGTTGATCAGGTCTTGTTACCAAAACAATTTCATATGAGACAAAACTTTGTATACCACTAATGATTATGTTACCTCAACCTTGATAGCAATGGTCCCAATCATAATAGTTTTAAATTTTTCTCTTGGTATGGGACTATATATTTCTCCAACTTAAATGCCCTCAACATGTTCAATTGAATTCAAACCATAAGTCCTTTCAATCTTCTTGGGGAAATAGACAGTATGTTCCTTGTCATTCACATTGAAAGTCACCTTTCCTTGATTACAATTAATAACAGCTCCTGCAGTATTAAGAAAAGGTATCCCAAGAATAATAGACATATTATCATCTTCAGGCATTTCAAGCACAACAAAATCAGTTAATATCAAGAAATTATGAGCCACTTGAATAGGTACATCCTCACATATACCCACAGAAATAGTAGTAGATTTATCGGCCATTTGCAAAGATATATCAGTTGGTATTAATTTTTCAAGTTCAAGCCTCTTATAGAGAGAGAAAGTCATAACGCTAACTCCAGCTCCCAAATCACACAAAGCAGTTCTAACATAACTGTTCTTAATAGAGCAAGGGATAGTTGGAATCCCTGGGTCTCCAAGTTTCTTAGGAACCTTACCATTGAAGGAATAATTAGCAAGCAAAGTAGAGATTTCTTCATTAGGGATCTTCCTTTTATTCGAGACAATATCCTTCATATACTTTGAGTAAGGAGGAAATTTAATAGCATCGGTCAAAGGAATTTTCAGGAATAAAGGTTTCATCCACTCACAAAACTTATTATAATGTTCATCCTGTTTTGACTTGTGTTTCTTATCAGGGAAAGGCATAGGTTTTTGGACCCAAGGTTCACTTTCACTACCATGTTTCTTAGCAATAAAACCTTGGGTTAAGTATTGGTTTGCCACTATAGGCCGCCATATGCTCAGTTTTGCCACTAGCGCGGAATGGTGCTCAGTTTTGCCACTATTTCGGGCGCAGCTGCTATGGCGACACCAACCGGCCAGTTTAAATGAGCATAAAAAATTCAAAAAAATGAAAAATCTGCGCACATAGTCTTCTTATATCTTATACTAATGATTCAAGTTGACAAACAAGGTCTACATACATTCAAATGAAAAAAATCATGTATTCATGTATGTAGACCTTGTTTATCACGTATTCATAAATTTTTCGTTTGAATGTATGTAAACCTTGTTTGTCAACTTGAATCGTTAGTATAAGACATAAGAAGACTACGTGCACAAGTTTTTCATTTTTATGATTTTTTTTTAAATTTGTTATGCTCATTTAAACTGGCTAGTTGGCATCGCCATAGCAGCTGCGTCCGAAATAGTGGCAAAACTAAGCACCATTCCGCGCTAGTGGCAAAACTGATCATATGGAGGCCTATAGTGGCAAACCAATAATTAACCCTAAAATCTTCTTTAGTGTATTTGATATTCTTAGTGTGGTTTTCAGGTTCTTCCTCAACTTTCTCTTCATTAGGAGCTTCATTTTCTTCATTACCACTTTCAGTTTCAGCATCAAAGATAGATATACTATTAGGATCTAAAGCAAGCTCAGAGGGTTCTACAACAGTTTTCTGTTTCTTTTTTCCTTTTCTTACGAGTAGAACCACTATTTTCAGCTTGTTGAGAATCCTGCTCAATTCTTTTGGGATGCCCCTCAGGATAAAGAGGATCCTGGGTAGCAGCTCCACTTCTAGTTCTAATTTCATAAGCATGTTTTTCTTTAGCAGCATTAACTTGCAAGTCGTTTTGCACTTTAACGAGTTGATCTATTTGAGTTTGAACCATTTGAAAGTGTTTAACAATCATTTTAACATCATTAGAGGTTCTTTCCACAATATCCTTCAACTCAACAATAGCTCTAGTGTTTTCCATTAGATAATTTTGCACCCTTTTATTAAAATTATCTTGCTTAACAATAAAGATATCGAATTCTTCTAAGCATTGATCAGGAGGTTTAGATTAAGGGATGTCACCTTCATCAAAGTGTTGGAGAGAGTGTACCTCAATAGTGGATGAGTAGGGAATTGGCTTACATAATTCTTCTATAGGAGGTAAATTCTTGACATCTGCAGCTTTAATTCCCTTCTCCTTAAGACATTTCTTAGCTTCCTTCATCACTTCATCATTTAATTCAATAAGTCCCCTCTTCTTTGATGTTGGAATAGGCACAGGAATAGTAGGTTCAGGGACAATTACTTCAGGTATAGATGGTTCAGGAGGAGTCCAATCTTCATAGTTCTTGCTTATTTTAGCCATTAATTCCTCAGCTTCCTTAGGAGTCATATTCCTGAAAACACAATCAGCACAACTATCTAGGTATGTCCTAGATTCCTCGGTTAGTCCAAAATAAAATATATCAAGAAGCTCATTCTTAGGTAATGGACTTCTAGCTTGTGCATGAATCAAAGCACAAAACCTTGCCCATGATTCGGGCAATACCTCTTTTTCTCCCTGTTTAAAATCAAAAATTTCCTGCAAAATAGCATGTCTAGCACTAGGAGGAAAATATTTCTGCAGGAAAGTGCTAATCAAACAGTCAGGGCTATCAATAGATCCAGGAGGTAAATTACTAAACCAAGCTTTAGCTTCTCCTTTTAGTGAAAAGGGGAAAACCTTAGCAACAAAGTAAGTACGCATCTTAATATCATCAGAAAACAAGCCACTCATGGTAGAAAGTTTATTCATATGTGCTACCGCACTTTCATTCTTAGTCCCACAAAAAGGTTCTTTCTCGACAATAGCTATGTAAGATAGATCGAGAGAGAAATCATAACCTTCATCTATAATGTTTATGGGAGAAGCAGCAAACTTAGCAATAGGAGATAATTTGGGTCTAATAGTACGCCTCTCAAGGAGACTCTTAGCAGCGCTCCTATCATGGGTGTTTTTACATTCTTTAATAAATTCATCGGTCATCTCAACATAACCATCTTCAATATCATAACTTTCACTAGACTCAGGTGAACTAACAGGTGTGGTAGTGTCTTCATTAGGAGTTTCGGTATTTCCAGCTATAGTTCTAGCAATCGTAGCATCTAGGAAAGGACCTAATGAACCACTCTTATCAAGCACAGTAGAAGCAGCATCATAAGCATCAGAAGTTTCAGATTCAGCAGTAGTAGAAGTCTGTGTAGCATGTGTATGTGGTGGTGTAACGAGCTTACTTATAACGGATGGTGAATCAAGAGCAATAGCGGTGTTCAGAACCATACCTCTTCTTATAGTGGATGGTAAAATAGGAACCTTGCCATCACGAGACTTACCCATGATGGATGGATAGCAATGAACAATAGAGAATCCAAGTGAACTTGATAAATAAAGCTATGCTCTCTGGCAACGGCGCTAGAAAATAGTCTTGATGACCCACAAGTATAGGGGGTGTATCGCAGTATTTTCGAGGGAAGTGAAACCCAATTTATTGATTCGACACAAGGGGAGCCAAAGAATATTTATAAGCCTTAACAACTGAGTTGTCAATTCAGCTGCACCTGGAAACAATCTTGCTCACAGCAGTTTATCAGTAGCAATAGTTTTGTAGTAGGAATAGCAAAGTAATAGCAGTAGTAAAGTAAAGACAGAAGTGACAATAGCAGTAAATAGTGGGATTCGAGTGCGGTAGGCATAGGGATGGATGGACGGGCGTTGCAGGGACAAGACAATTCACATAGCAATAAGAACATAGGGCAATTGCAGATAAATAAGATAAAGCATCCAAGTACTAGATAATCCTAGGCATGTGTTCCATATATAGTCATACATGCTCGCAATGAGAACTTGCACAACATCTTTTGTCCTGACAGCCCGTTTGTAGTGGGGCCTCAAGGAAACTACTGGCAATTAAGGTGCTCCTTTTAATAGAGCACCGGAGCAAAGCATTAACACTCCGTGAACACATGTGATCCTCACATCAAAGCCATTCCCTCCGGTTATCCCGATTTCTATCACTTTGGGGCCATTGGTTCCAGACAACAACGTGTGTAGACAACTTGCAGATAAGACTAAAAACAATACTATCATAATGAATCAATAACATGCTCAGATCTGAAATCATGGCACTCGGGCCCTACTGACAAGCATTAAGCACAACAAGTCGCAACAAAGTCATATAGCACTAATAAAAGATACTAGGCACCATGCCCTAACAATCTGATGCCATTACATCAACGATCTCATCCAATCCCTACCATCCCCTTAGCCTACAGCGGGGGATTACTCACTCATAGATGGGGGAAACATGGATGGTCGATGGAGAAACGATGGTGATGATGATGGCGATGATCTCCTCCAATTCCCCGTCCCGACAGGTTGCCAGAACGGAGTTTCGGGTGCTGTTTAGTGGAATCTGGTGGTGGCGGCGGAGCGGAACTCCTTCTGGAAAAACGTCGAACCCCCCGGAGTTTTTAGGTCAGAAGGCTTCTTATAGGCGAAGAGGGAGACCGAGGGGGTGCCTAGGGGGCGCACACCATGCCCTGGCGCGGCCAGGCCTAGCCCGCGCTTGGGGGTGGTGTGGCCAGCCCCTGGCTCTCCTCCGTCTCGTATTCTGGCTCCGTGAGTCTTCCGGAAATATAGGCACTTTGGCTTTTGTCCCGTCCAATTCCAAGAATATTCATTTTCTGACTTTCTTGGAACCAAAAACAGCAGAAAACAGGCAGCTGGCACTGTGGCTCTTGTTAATAGGTTAGTCCAAGAAATCATATGAAAAGTACTCCAAAGTATGGACAAAACACAAGAAAGGAGATAAAACCAAGCATGGAACATCAAAAATTATAGATACATTTGCAATGTATCACTAGGTGTCGTTGATCTACAACAGAAAAATATGCAAAACACTTAAGACATGTATCCATAAAAGAGCAAGCATATTAAACATTTTAATACTTGTGCTCCCACTAGAACCAACACCCCTCTGATGGTTACTTAGTGGTTCAGGATCCTAAATAAGCAAGCCGACTAGTGAGCTTTAGCATCACCGCTAGTCGTCAAGTGATCTAGGTAGACAACTCCTTGTCAATCGCCTCTCATACGACTCATGTTGGACGAGTGGCATCACATGCCCCGGCTCCCATCCGACCTTTCCCCGAGTCCCACTACCGTTGTGATAGACCCGTCTAGATTACCGAGTGCTTTCGCTGTAAGAGTCCGACTCGAACCCACCTAGTCGGAAAGAATTGATAGCACCCCAATATTATGAGCGCACTACCAAAAATGTCTGACTTGTGATGGTGCAACACTGGCGGAGAAACCGACTAGACCTTCTTTGAGGGATTACTTTCTACCAACTATCTAATAGAGGTAAAACAGAGACATAAACATAACACAAATAATGCAATCATAATGTGAAATGGCATGGCTCTCTTCATGGCGATCTCCATCTCCACAAAGCTTGTAATTCGACTCGTGTCAACTCTTGTCACGTGCCGCCTTACACCATGTAGCCGACTTGTACATCGACTTGCATGTCATACGGGTTCTCCAAATAGCTACACTAGCTAGTAAAGTAAATTACATAGAGAATCCGACGCGCAGGTCATTATACAATAAAGTGACAGCACCTAGGCTCCAGCCTCCTAACAAAAACCGTGATACGCAAATCACATATGGATTACACACATCACATGCACATAAGTCATACCATTCACAACATCATCCTGCAAAAACAAGTTATGAATAGATACGAGATCTACCGGCGTTGTGAAACTCGCAACGACATCTAAGGCGCTACGACAGGGCGAAGCCGGCGGTCCCGAATTCGATCCGTACTCCGATTCGATTTTTACGAAACCACAGATCTCATCTGCCTTCCGAACATGGATTTCATCATCGGATAAAACAATTTTATCCAAATCAGATCCGTACTCCGATTCGACCAAACTCTTTGATCTTCGATCACCGCATCCGGATTTACGAGTCACAGTCTACCCCGATGGCGGAAGCCGACCGGTAGGGGTATGTCGTTCCATGACCTTAGCAGTTAGATCACGGAAACCAGATCATCCATTCCCTGAGTACAGTTGATCCAATTAACTTCGTACAAAACCGATCTATCTCATAGATCGACCACCAAAACTGCAATTAGATCCAATCTAACGCCAATCGCATATCACATATGCAAGATCTCGAGCCTAAAACCAGAAGCTAACGCTTTGATACCACTGTTTGGGCCATGCAGAGATAAACAAAACTTTCTCCCTAACGCGCTACTCCCAAGATCCAGCCAGGTGATAGGCCACGAGATTTACCACTAGACGCGCATGTGCGGATTATTGATGAAGCGCGTCAGTTGATGTCGTGGCGAATGATCCCTCGTACAACACATCCAAAACCCGCAGACAGCTTCTCCGGATCCCACGAACTCCTTCGCTAGATCCCCACGAGCTTCCCCGTCTCCAGCGCCGCACGTGCAACGCCTCTAGCAGTATCCACACATACAGGAAGGAGCTTCAGACAGAGGACCGCTAGATCCTATCTAGCTCGAAATGGAAGTGGAGAAAGTGATGGCTAGGTCAGGGATAATCTCTTGTCACTCCACTTATATACACTCCTAGCTGGGCTTCACACTTGAGACCCATCTAGGCTGTACCCCAATCTCCACATGGATCTAATCCACATGGGCTCCTTACCCTTAAGTGTGTGACCATGTAGGTTCACGTACACCTGGACACGACACGAGTCACTATTCCACGTCAATAGCTGGTAGCGGTCTCTAGCAAGACGATCCCAATTGTCTAACAATTGCAATGCTACTTGCCTAATCTATATATATGCTACTTCCTACATATAATTAATTGCATCATCATTATATCATGCTCATGTCATCATGCCGCATTGCATTTGAGCGTCATATAAAACCCTTTTCATATGGTTTTTCTCCTCATGTTGCATTTGCCTTATTAATTGTACTTGCTTCTTGATATCTTGTATTTGGTTCTTGATATATGTGTATAATGCCTATGTTGAGTTGGGGGCATCTCTTTCTAATTCTTTCCAACCTAGCACTTATCCATATCAACTTCTATGTGTTTATACCCTCCTTCTACCATATGTATATGTATGTGGACAATTGTATTTTTCGTTGGGTATTTAAATTCAAGCCACATATGGATCCAATCTGCTATTCATCATAACCATGGTCATATTGGTTTGATCCAAACCAAATTCAAAGTGCCATGTATTTATCCAATCCTCAAAATCTTGTTTGCTTGTATCCTTAATTCTTGCAAAACTTGGACCTCTCATGCATGTACATTTTTGTTTTCACAAAATGCCTCACATGCATGGGTGCAATATTGCATGGCACCTGCAATATAAAGACACTTTTATCTTCTCTTCACTTCCTCTTGTTTCTAGTTGACATTGTTTTGAATATTTTCTTTGGAAGTTTGTCTTTCATTCTTGGTTCAAACCCAACCCTAGTCTAAAACTAACTAGACCAACCTGGCTGAACCTAACCTGTTGCAACTGTCCAGATAAACTTAGCCTGCAGCAGCAGCGTTGCACCAGCGCACGCGCGCGCTTGCGGCCGCAGCCAGCACCAGAACCCAGCGTCGTGTATCCCTCTCAGCACCTGGGCACAGCGTCCTCGCCCCTCTTTCTGGTGCCACCCAACCAGCAAGCCCTGGTGCCCTGTTTCTCTTCCTCCGCCTCGCACGTGCTCGCTTCTGCCCTCGCGTGTTCACCTCTCGCCCCCACCTCTGCTTAAAGCGAACCCCAGCCAGCTGCCGTCCCCATCCTCTCTAACCACAAGATCGAGATCTGGGAGGCGCCCAGCTTCTCCCTCTTCCTCCTTCTACCTGACATGGCCATGGTTCCACTAAACCCTAGCCCACCCCCTCGTCTACCTCCCCTTCCGGTCGTTCAAGTGAGCCCCAGGTCCATCCAGCAGCACCGGAAGCTACCTCTGCAACCCCTTCTTCACCCTGGTCCACCGGGAGCCGCTGGAGTTCACCGAAGTCGCAGCTGCACCGCCGTGTCCGCGCTGAACCGCCGACCTGCTGTCCATGAGCCGCCCAAGATCTTCTACACCTCGTCTAGCTGGGCTAGTACGGGTGCGCTCTGGTGAGCACCAGAAACACCCCGGACATCCTCGCTTCCCCTCTTATGCCATAGAACCGCCGCTACCTTCTGTCGAGCACTCCGCGTGCGCGCCGCCACCTGCAAGCACATCTGCAGTATGCGTCGCCGCTTTTTCTACCTCTGTTTCCGACCTTCTCCAGTTCATCCCTAGCGTCTTCCTTGATTCGACGCAAGTCTCCTTCCGAGCCGGTGGTACCAGCAATAGTCTTCGACCACCAGTTCCCCAGATCGTGCACCAAACGCGGCTTGATCATCCTCTGAATCTCGCCGGTTTTTCTGCGTTAGCTGGCAGCGCGATGCAGTTCAGTTAACACCTGCACTGTCCGAATCTGATCCGATGTTCATGGAGACCGAGCCCTCGCCAAGAAGCTTATCCGACGAAGATAGGCACCACACATTGAAGAGGAATGTTCCACCTTTCTAACGAGACCGATCCTACTCAAATCGGTTCAGTATCTTGCTCGAGATCATCCTCGCAGAATCGCCTCAGCTGGTAGATCGCGGTCGCTTTTCGTCAGTTAACAACGATCGTTTTCCGTCAGTTTTCCTCAGCCCGCACCGTCCTCTAGTCCGTCAAGAAAATTAACGAGCTTCCATTTGTAATCAAACGAAGCCGAAACCAGTGGCTGCAACTGTTTGCCCAATACATTCAGGTTGTGGGTTCGATCCCCCTGGAGCCTCTCTTTTCTTTTTCAATTACCAGTTGGAGCCGACCGACCTGTAAGCCTCACTAGAGCCAGTCAGCAGAGTGTCCCACCTGGCGGTCACAGTGACTAGGTTCATCTGAGTAATAAAAGTATTTCTTGGATTTTTTTCTAGAAAATCTTATAATTATTTTATATTGCTCTATTCCATATCTTTTAAATGTGAAGTCCAATTGACACATATAATATATGTTTTGAATCAGAAAAACATGAGGAATTCAAATATGCTATTTACAATAATTTTTGAGCAATTTAAAATTTTGAAATCATTTAAATGCCAATAAATGTCTTTATCTTAATAAATCCATAACTTTAATTCCAAATTCAACAAATAATATGTCTAAATCGATTAGCGCGATGAGCCCGTTCTAACTATGCATTTCATAATATGTATTGAAACATGCATCATATAAATATTAAGTATACAGCAATGTTATAGGAGCAAAACATGACTAAAAACTTAATAAAATGCTTTGATCTTGTGCCCCACACCTCACCCATGCCATGCTATGCTGTACCATGTAAATTGTGCATCATTCCATCATGGCATACTTATTTTCTTGTTGCATATTATTTACATGATTGTGCAATGTATTTATTTCGGCCCCTCGTGTGTTTGGTTTTTATTCGGATAGACACTGAGCAATAAGAATACCAGGAGTCTCAGGAGTATTACCTGGGTCCTTCCTATTCGACAACAGAACTGCTAGGCAAGCAATTCTCCATGCTTACATACATGTAGTACATATGCTTCTATCTTACTCTTGCATCATTGAGTCGCGATTGCATTAAATTGAATCCCAAGCACTGCATAGCCTTTACTTTTAAACCCCACCGAAGCTTGTTCCTCCATCCTATGAGCCATTACTACAGGAGTTGATTGAGCCATGCGAGTCATAGAATTGCATGTGTAG
This sequence comes from Avena eriantha, assembly GCA_910589775.1. Lineage (NCBI taxonomy): Eukaryota > Viridiplantae > Streptophyta > Magnoliopsida > Poales > Poaceae > Avena > Avena eriantha. The sequence continues at coordinate 140,421,215 of OU342746.1, forward strand.
GGTTTGTGCGAGTCTTTGAAAAATGAGGTACCTAAACAACTTAATCTGAGTAGTAATGGGATAACTAATGAAAGAGGCATCGGTGAGCATTATCTGCTATTTAGTTCGTTAAGCTCACTTGTGTCCCGTAGGACCCCGAGTACTTGATTCTTGTTCCTTGAATATTCGCACTATCCACATACGGGAGACCCTATGAATCCCCCTTTGTCTGAGCTTGATTCACACTTTATTTCTTGGGGCCACAAACTAGTTTGGGGCTTTATTACTATCATGTACTTATGCCATGCTTTACTGGTTTATTTACAATTGTGCGTGGAGCACCTGTACTGTTTAGGAATTGCGGAGTGTTTTCACGGTATCGATAAGCCCAGTCACACTTTCGGGTTCCTAGTCGTTTACAACCATTGGTCCAAACCTTGGGTTCGTCTCGGAACTGGCCAACTTCATTGCAGGTAGCTTAATAGGGTGGCCCCCTGAAATAATTTATGAATCCTGTGAATGCTTTGTCGTGAGGCCTCGTTGCGTTTTATTTGGTTTTTCCCGAGGTTGATCGTGTGTGTGTTGCTATTTGTGCACCCCTGCAGGGTAAATCTTTCTAAAAGTTGTGTCCGCGGTTATGGATGACTTGGAGCACAGTTTCTCGATCATAGACAAGCATAACTAAAGTACAACCTTTAATTTGACTAAGACATGGCTAGTAAATAGAACAATACTCATGGAATGGTTAATAAAATTGCCAACAAATGGGAGGTTCTTCCACCTTCTCGTCGGTAAGGGAGAAGGAGGGCGAGCAAGGTTAATTATGTTGCTTATATAATTGTTGCTATTAGTTAACGAGCGTCCGCCTATCTCTGGTTGGGCGGATAATGTAGCGTGTCTCTATAGAATTTTTAGATATTATCTTTCGCTGCAATTGCATCACCCCAGGTTGTTCCCTTTAGATGCATTAAGACTTGCTGAGTACCCATAGGGTCTCACACGATAAATATTTGGTTTAGGTGGACAGGTATACTTTCAAGAAGGCTACTGGGTCGAAGAGACCGATGATTGTGGCAGTGACCATCAGGTGTAGAGATTCTAGGGATGGAGATCCGTGAGATCTATGGGCAGGATGTTCTTCGTTCTGTGGCATCATATGCCGATTTGCTTCTTATCCGTACTCGGATCTTGTATTCCGCTTTCGCTTGATACTCTGTTGCGTGATGTATGAGGAGATACCCTAAACTATTATATCTATCTAGGATATTTGGATCTTGCTGTATGGCGTTGAATATTTCTGTTTCTATTGTTTCTAGATGGTGTGACTCTCATGTCTATTGTAAGTCGCAGACATACATGCTCATTTTTGTATGTCGTGGTCGCGTTACCTGTTGCTTACGCCGCTCGCTCTTGTCCTGATGTTCTTGAAAGTGGATAAGGGGTAGGCCGGTACCGTGTCCTGCTCCGCTTCGATGGGGCTACACGTGGGTGGCCTTGGGCCTCCGCAGTAGAATCCCTTGTCCACTTTTGGTTCGTCTAGGCTTGAACTTAGAGCGTAATGTCCGAGGTATTACAACAAAACTTTCTCAATGTGACTTTCGTCCAAGTCCCTTTGCCTCACGATATATCTTGTCAAGATATAGGCAAGTTATTTCCATCCCTTTAATAGCTTGACTCTCTCGTCTCGTTCCGTGATATACGATTCACTGGACTAACACTTAGTCCGACTCCTTGGTTAACACTTAACCAAGTCGTGCATGGTCATGCTTCCGAATCATATCACATGAGAGGGCTCAGAGAATATCTCTCCATTACGGAGGGGCAAATCCCATCTCGGTAATCCACGTTATGCAGATTGCTTCACAACCAACCCGAACCCTACCTTTATAACTGCCCATTTACGGAACAACGTTTGATAGGACCTAAGCTGGTGATCCACAACTCGGATCATGCGATCACCTCAGGTCGAAGGATTCCATTGCTTGAGACTACAAATGACAACATGCTCGTTGCATCTCAACTATGGGTCAGTCCGGCTCGCTAAACTCTTTAGTTGAATCAGTGTAAGTCGGAATAGCATCTCCATGCCCATGACAACTGGAACCGAGTCATCAGCCGACTTTCACATTAGTCTAAGTTATGTGTCCGGCACAACCTCAATGACCAAGGACAACTAGTATGAACAACATGAATATATAGTTCCACAATCAAATCACATATTCAATGATACATATTAGTAGTTCATACAAGGACAATAACTTGATTAATACATTGGGAATAACATCATACATGATTGCCTCTAGGGCATATTCCCAACAAAGGTGTGGTAAGAGGCTGGTATGAATTCTATTTTTTTTCATTTTTATACATATACTCATCATTGTGGGCATGCTTAGTCTGTTCATGTAAGGTGTATGTTATTTAATGGATGCTTAGTAGTTCTTGCTCTCTTATGATCAGTTCCAATCTACTAGTAGTTTGTAACATGTCATACAAATGTTTACCTGCATTGTTCTATTCATAACTTGGTATGGCATTGTGGTATCCTCCTCTGGATGTTTTATTTGAATCGACTTGGCACATGCTCACGCATGCATATGACTAAACAAAAAGTCAGTTAAGCCTCAATGATCTATTTTTCCTCAGAGTTCTTATGTCACTTTAATGCCACTATTAATTTTGTTTTCTCACAAGCATGATTACGATAGTTACTGCTCTCTCGATTGTCGCTCCCTTTCTATTGCTACCTTCACTTGCGCTGAGTATAACTTTAATCATGAATCCAACTCCCCAAAACCAAAAAGAGTCCACCATATCTACCTACTAGCATCATTGCTATTCCTTGCATATTTATTATGCTTTATTTTCTTCCAAATAAAAATGTTTGCTTGTTATATGTAAATTAGTTAGTAAAGCTCTCACAAACTTGATGACACACTTTATTATCTTACACTTAATAAACCTGAACCATTGTGCCCATCTATGTTGCTTATATGCTTGCACTTTATAAGTTGTGAATTAGCAGAACCATGTTACCATGGGGAACGCTTTCAACATTGCATTTATTATTCAGTTGATATCATGTTCTTTTGTTTATGGATCCCAGCGGTGTGAAATAAAAGGGGAGCTTATAAGCTCATGGAGTTTGTATGTGTGTTAGAGAAACACCTGGGCGGCTAGCCTAAGCCATGCCTAATCATGGTGGAAACTTGCAGCATAACCATAGTGAGCATTCTGTGAAGCATCCTCAATAAAAACCTATGCAAATAGCAAATAAAAAGATCGCTGAGATGCTCATTGTTTGTTGCCTTGTCATTTTGATATGGGAAAGCTCCTGTGTCATGGGGCAAGGGGTACCCCGTTGGCGGTTCTCCATGATACACATGTACTTAAAATGACAAGAACTTACTTGTGACTAAAGTTGAGTAGCATGAGGTTCGGTACTCGTAATCAAGGGGCATGAGATTTCCAACTTATAACTTGTCAAGCATATCCTCATATTTGTCAAACCTTAATCACCTCGAGATTCTTATGATAGGGGCAATGAGAGCTCAAAGCTAACGAGTACCATACTTTCAACATTTGGAAGCCTTTCAAACTTTTCAAATCTTTTCTTTCACTTTTATGTCGAGTCACCATTTATTCTTTGATCACCTTCCTAAGAGCATAGCTGTCATTCTTAGTGTAATGTGCTTGTCCCAAAACACGGTTAATTGTGACATAACTTTGACGCTTGTATCTTTGATATTTTTACTTCTAGTCTTCAGTTAAACTTCAGAGGTGCCTTGGCATTTGTGTTTTGCTCCAAAAAGAAAGGCAAGCGAGATACCACTTTATCATATCTTCTTATGAGCATTACAATCCTGCATATGCTTATGTGTCATGTTGCTTATTTTTGGGTTGGAATCTCTTCATAGGTTGCATGACTACTGGGTAAACTTATTTGCACACTCTTTATTATGAATTGCCTAAGTATTTGATCATATGCTGGGAATATATACATCTTATGAAGAAAATGTGTTCGTGAAAGTTTCTTTTATCGCATTCAGTTTTTAACTGAATTTCTTGAGGACAAGCAATAAGCTAAGCTTGGGGGAATTGATACGTCCAAAACGTATCTACTTTCCTGAACACTTTTGCTATTATTTCTTCTCTAATTTGTGTGATTTGGATACAACTAATGCGGACTAACGCTGTTTTCAGCAGAATTGCTTTGGTGTCTCGTTTTTGTGCAAGAAATCAACTTTTAGGAAAAATCCGGGAAAATATCGCAAAACTCCTATTTTACCAGAAGACTCACGGAGCCAAAAGACGAGACGGAGATGGGCCATAAGGGGCCCACACCACCTGGTGGCGCGGGCCAGGCCAGACCACGCCAGGGGTGGTGTGGCCACCTCGGTCTCCGCCTCGACCTCTCCCTTAGCCTACATAATCCCTCTGACCTAAAAAAGGGGGGGGGGGGGGGTTCAACATTTTTCTAGATAGAGTTCTGCTGTGCCGCCACCACCAGAAACCGTGATTCGGAACAAAAAACTCTGTTCTGGCACCCTGCCGGGACGGGGAATTGGAGGAGATCATCGGCATCATCATCACGAACGCTTCTCCATCAACCATCCATGATCCCCCCATCCAGGAGTGAGTAATCCCCCGCAGTAGGCTATGGGGATGGTAGGGATTGGATGAGATTGTTCATGTAATTGCATCAGATTGTTAGGTCATGGTGCCTAGTATCTATTGTTAGTGCTTTTTTGTTGCAACTTGTTATGCTTAATGCTTGTCACTAGGTCCCGAGTGCCATGATTTCAGATCGGAACATGTTATTGATTCATGATGATATTATGGTTTATGATCTTACCTCTAAGTTGTATACACATATTATTGTCCGGAACCCGAGGCCCCGAAGTGACAGGAATCGGGATAACTGGAGGGGGTGGCCATGATGTGAGAATCACGTGTGTTCATGGAGTGTTAATGCTTTGCTACGGTGCTCTATTAAAAGGAGCACCTTAATTGCTAGTAGATTCCCTTGAGGCCCCGCTGCAACGGGCTGGCAGGACAAAAGATGTTGTGCAAGTTCTAATTATGAGCATGTATGACTATTTATGGAACACATGCCTATGATTATTGAGTACTTGGATACTTTATCTTATTTATCTCCAAATGGCCTCAGTCTTGATTATTACATGAATTGTCTTGTCCATGCAACGCCCGTCCATCCATCACTATGCCTTCCGCACTTTAATCCTACTATTTACTGCAATTGTTACTTCTGTCTTTATTGTTACTACTGCTATTACTACTACAAAACTATTGCTACTGATAAACTACTGCAAGCAAGATTGTTTCCAGGTGCAGCTGAATTGACAACTCAGTTGTTAAGGCTTATAAATATTCTTTGGCTCCCCTTGTGTCGAATCAATAAATTGGGTTTTACTTCCCTCGAAGACTGTTGCGATCCCCCTATACTTGTGGGTCATCAACTAAGAAGGCGCATGGAGATACAGTTCATGGTGATAGTGACTGTGCTAGGTGGACGAACGATAAATGTAACAATTGTAATCCTATAAGTATATGTGTAGGTGATCAACCCATAATTAGCCGGAACTCCTCTTGGTAGATTTCATCCCAACTTCAATAATACTACTGGTCAGTTACCAAAACCATGGTCAGACACTAGACGATTAAGATCCTTCAGGTTGCTTAGCAATTAAGCTCCTTGCATCGGACTAATGCAATAAGCACAGTGGTTCCATGTTATCCTCGAGTCAACTAGTTTCCCATAGATATCCCCGTGTCACTCGAGGGTCGCCGGTCTACTAGCGAACAAGGTCCTATCTATGTAGAACAAAGCATCATGTTGTCTGGGCCCTTAATTGGACAACAAGCATTAGGCATCCCAAAGATAGTCAAGCACACATAATATAGTAATTAAAATCAATCACAACTAATGGAAAATTTATGGAGGCACATCACATCTCATCAATCCCTTACATCTCCCACACCCAAGGAACTTACTCACACATGAGAGAAGAAAGCATCATTGATATAATTAAATAAAGGGAGTTCTTCTCGATATTACCGTGGAGATCCACAATAAGAATGGAAAAGTAATCCAACACAATTCAAGATAGGAAGAAATAATCTCAAACCCTAATCTTGCAAAGTGAAGATCTCTCTCTCAAGTACAAGTAATGGCTCTGGGGGTGTGATGGCTAGGAGGTCAAAGATCGTGGAGCGAGATGAAGAACGTCTCCCCCTTCTCCAGATCTCTTCTATCTCCTTTCTGGATGGGATGGCGGCTGATGTGTTATGATTTTGCGCCCGGCATCTTCATGGAAGTTGTCCCTTTTGACAAGACGGAGGCGACGACAGCTATACGGTGGGAACTATACAGCCGAAAAAATGTTCCCGTCGTATAGTTGCCCGTTAAAGCCTCTGTATGTCTCTCTCGATTGCTTCCAAAGAGAGACTTGCTTGTTTTCGCATGAATATTGTGTTTCTCTTGTTAAAACCTTATGTTGACGTTCAGAACCTGAAACAGACATTAAAAACCAAGTTTTCTTTGCTGCTGAAGTATTAGCGTTAGGTAAAGCTAGAAAACAATCAAATCCAAGAGAAAACCATTAATAAAGACCATAAAAATGTGTCGAATCTCATAGCTATCAACTCCCCTAAGCTTAGATGTTGCTCACCCTCGAGTGACAAGGAAATAAGGAAAAATAGCGGAGATTTGAGACTAAAATAAAAAAAACTTACAAGCTTAAATTGGTGTCAAATTCTTTTCTTCACAATTCCTACAATCTTAAACATGATCATACAAGTATTCACAAGATTGCACTAAGTCCACTTCCTAACCATGTATATCTTTCTAGCAAATAAATCATATGCCCGAGCAAGTGTTAGAAGTTTAGCTAGGAAAGTGAGACAAGTTCTTTTGGTGTCTCTCTTAATTGAGAGATGAAAACTTTTTGCTCTTGTTTCTTTAATCAATTAAGAGTACTCAAGTTGGCACCAAAAACATTCAATTTAAGAACAACTCATCTATTCCCATGTCAAAATTTCAAGACTCTCAAAGCACCTTTTTCCTTTCCTTGCTTTTCAAAAAGTTCAGCTCTTTCATAGAGAAATCATGCCATTGTTTTTAACATGTTAATTGGGACTGTGTTGTGCACTTGTGACCATGCCAATAAATAATTGTTGAGGAATAGTGGGTCAGAGGAGTACTACAACTTCACTTGGAACGTGAAACCATGAGGAGACTAAAAATTTACCCGTCATAGCATTGCTGCTACAGACGTTTACATAACTCAATAGCCGAAATTAAGTGGTTTCCCACATTAGATCGTTCGTTGGCCAGTGGAGTTAATAGTTCCCCATGGAGCACGACAGTGTTGTAATGACACGCGTAAAGCAATATCTTATGGTAAGTATTAGAAAAAGCAGTGGCATAATCTCTACTACTTCGAAGCATCCATTTTATCAGACAATTTCATTCAAGGGTGCCATTGAGTCTATTTACATTAAGCTCAAATGGGATGGAGTAGTTCTAAATCAAATCCTTTGGGCTAAACATGGACTCAAGTCATCTTTTAGATGCTTTTTCTTGTTGTAAAAATATAGGAAATATTTTTAACCAAGTTCATTGCTCATTATTTCAAAGCTAAAAAGGAGACACTAGCAAAGTAATATAATTTATAGGATAGCAAGCTAAGTGGGGAGTGACTCCAGTGCAAGCGAGTAAATAATTGTAGGATCAATTTAAGGTTGCAGAAAAGGTGATGAAAGGAATGTGATACCTCCTCTCGCTTGCTTCGTTCTCGTACTTCAGTTCAACCCCCTCTATATTTCCCTATTTCCAAGTCACCTAAAATTGAGCAATCTCCGAGAGAAATAAAGAAATGAATTTGCAATAAAAGTTACAACTAATTTTTTTTGTATTTTTGGTTTAGTAATGCAAACTTAAAGTAAACATGCAATTTTGAAGAAGTAAAATAAATCAAAATAAGAAATAAAAATATGAATGCAAGGTTTAGAGGTTTTCAAACCTCCCCCAAGCTTAGGCTATTGCTAGGCTTAGTTGTTGCCTTCATTCGGCGACTGGTGCAGATACTGCTGGTAGTAGTTGGGGAAGTTGGTCATGAAGTGACTAAAGGTTTGAGTTAAGGCACTCACATCTTCATTCACTCCTTGTAGAGTGTGGTCAATCTCCCCAACGCGCTGGTTGAGCTGTTGAAATCTTGATAGGGGACGTAGTTAAACCCCTGATGCGGCTGATTGGACCATGGGTCCTAGGGCCCCCTTGCTTCTGCTGCTGCTGTCTCTCCCAAGCAGGGTTGTATTGCTACTCCTGCTCCTGCTCCTTGTCATCCTCATCTTGCTCCTCTCCTTCTTCATCTTCCTCTTGATCAGGCTAGAGTTCAGCCATGATCTCTTCCACCTGATCCTTGGTGAGGATCCAGGTGTCCTTCTCCACAATTGAGAAGGCTTGAGGACAGTGCAACAGAACCTGCTCAACCTGCGCATCACCTGGATAACCAAACTGATATGCTCTAAGCCTCCTGTTAGATCGGTAAACACCGAGGAAGCCACAAGCAGTCAAATATTTGACATCCATAAGTTTGGAGCCATCGACAGGTTGCATCATAGGTAATACAATATTTAATTAATGAGCAAGGTGGGTTACCATTCCACCAATGTGAATGTCACCTTTTTTCTTGTTGCTATGGTGACGGAAGTGCTGGATGAGTAGAGCCCCAGGATTGGGACTTTGCGGTGCATTGGGGAAGAGTGCCCTGGTGATCATTTCCATGTCCGCATTAGCCATGGAACCGATTCTCCTCTTCCCAGCAGTGTGTTGGCGAGGAACAAGGCGTAGTAGCGAATTTTTGGGTTATGAATGGTGGACATCTTCTTCTGGTAGAAGTCCCTACCACCATTAACAGAAACAACCTCCCAAGTTTCTCCACTTGTGACGCTGTATAGGTTAGTAACACTGACTCCCCGACGCTAGGGAAGCCAAAAGCATCACAAAATTGTTCAAAAGTTATCTCATAGTGCTGCTGGTTCATGGTGAAGCTTACCGTGCACGCATTACCTTTCTCCCTGTGGTCATCGTCGAAGGAGGCAAGGAACTCATAGGTGAGCTTGGCGTAGGTGTTGTGGCTTGCATAGGCAAGTACCACAAGTCTTGAATTTTCACACATGAGGTCGAAGTCCGCCCTCAACCCTGCCGCCGCGAGAAATCTATCATCATCCCAATGTGTGGGCATCATCCTCCTTGATGAAACTATGCCCAACTTGGGGTTGAGCTCGGCCCAGTGACCCGAACTCTCGCCATGTTGGCACTTGCCCTTGCGAAAAATGCTACCAATTTTGTTCATCTTGATGCACTAAAAAATTTCACCATAAAACTTTAGGCATATAGTTTCTACATGATATACAAACGATTCTATGTGGAAAAATTTAATCCTAACGCAAGAAATTAAGAGGAAAAGCAAAATAAGCTTGAGTTCATCCACTAGATCAATGTGAGAGTTTCAACCATGGAAATTTGAAAATAAAGCATGGATAGGGATAGAAACATACAGATATGTTGATTCCCCCACTCAAATGAATGAAATCCACAAAGAATCAAGAGTTCTAGGTGGGTTTTGAGAGGTTTGGAGAGACAATATGAGAAAAAAGTGAGGAGAGATAAGAAACCTAGCCGCCCCAGCGCAATTATGAGGTCGCGCCGAACTATATGGCCGCAACTATATGGGCGAGATATGTTGTTCCCAACGTATAGTTGCGGCGGCGCTGCTAATTAGGGTTTCTTTATGCAGAACACAGCTATACAGACGCAACTATACGGTCGGATCATAATGATCCCGCCGTATAGTTGGTCGTCAAACTGTTTGTACCATCGAGATAAATCTTCTAAAACAAGCATCGATATCTATACGACCGGAACTATCTGGCCGGAATTTTTATTCCACCGTATAGTTGGTCGTTAAACCATCAGTACTTTTGAGAAGAAATTGTACGAAGGCATCGATATCTATATGACTGGAGCTATACGGCCGAAATTTTTATCCCTGCCGTATAGTTGGTCGTTAAATGTTCTGTGCCTACGCAAGAAAATTTGTTGATGGCAAAGATATCTATACGGCCAAACTATACATCCAGAATTTATATTCCCGCCGTATAGTTGGTCTTTAAACCTTCAGTACTCATCAAAAAAATTATGTGTCTTCGAGAATACCTTCTTATTTTAAAACTTAGCAAAACACCTTGTTTTTGACAGAAAAATGACAGTTGACATTATCGATCAAAAACAGCATGTATAGAGCAGGATTTCTAGCTCTACCTATCTTCTTCTCCTCACTTGGAGGTTCACTTTTTGATCTCGACAAAAATGATTAAGCTAATTTTTTAGATAAAACTCAAACTTTTATTTGTATACTTATTCTATACTTGTTTAATCGATATTTCTACTACTTTTTGACAGTTGCATCTTCACGGGCGCGCTTCGGTAAGAATGTCTGTGAAAAAGTTGTAGGAATACGATGAACACTTTATTCTTTAGTTTACTTTATTAATGAGATGGGTTGACTCCCATTAAGCATTTTATTAAGGATGGTTGAATAACTCAACCCCTTCTCTGTTCTCGAATTCATACCTTGGGTTTCCCCTTATCAAAGGCACTTACCACATGAACTCGTTTTGCCAGTGGAATATATCTTTCTCCTGCTTCTAGCTTCTTTGGAAAATACCGGATGATTTTAGCATCATAAACATTGAAGATTATTTTTCCTTCAGCACAATCAACTGATGCTCCTGTAGTACTAAGGAAAGGTCTTCCATGTATTATAGATAACTTTTCATCCTATGGCATTTCAAGAATAATAAAATCAGTGGGAATAATATGTTCATCTATTCTAAGTAGAACATACTCAATCATACCAATGGGTTGTTTAGTGGACTTGTCAAGCCATCTTTAAAGTGATAGTAGTAGGGGAATACTCCCCTAATCCTAACCTTTTATAGAGGGAATATGACATTGCACTAACTCCTGCACCTAGATCACACAAGGCATTGTGAATATCAGTTTTGCCAATTGAGTATGAAATAGTTGGTATTCCGGGATCTCCCGATTTAGACAATAGCTTCCATTAGCAGGATAACTAGTCACCATGGCAATGGTTTTAGTTATTTCTTTCTTTCTACTAAGAATATCACGGAGGAATTTATAATAGGTGGGGACTTTTATTACATCCGCAAATGGAATTTCTAGAAGAAGATCACCAAGTGCTTTTTTGAAAGAATCATAGGTTACCTGATCTAGTGCTTTCTTTTTTCGATCTAGATAAGGAAGCTTTTGCTCACCTTTCTAATTTTTGTCTTTTCCTTTTGTGGGGGATCAAGCTCTTTTGTTGTTTCTTGTTCCTTTTCTTCTTCTCTACTACAACAACTTCATCTTCATTACTTGTCTCTTTTTCTTCTCTTGGATCAACCGTCTCTGCATCAGAGTCATAATGGTCTTCCTGTGCATCATTTTGGTCCTCCTTAGTTTGATCTTGTGTTTCTTGAGCAGTTTCATCTTGAGGATCCACTAGCGTATCATCTTCTTGGCTTGCTTTGAGCAAGGCTTTTTCTTTTCACTCTCTCTCAGCTTCATATTCGGGTGGTCCTAATGGTCCTATAACAATTGCACCTCTTCTTGTAACAACATTAGTAGAAACATGAATATCTATATCATCTCGAAGAAAAATTTGATAACCAGATGCTATTTGTTCGCATTAAGTTTCAATTATACTAAGATACTTGTGAAATAATTTTATTTGTTGGCCAATCTCATCATAATTTTCCATGAGTTCTGCCAAAATCTTTTTATGTTTTGAAAATGTTTATGTAGGTTATTATGAGATTTTGCTTGTCGATGTTTTAATTCTTGAAAACTTTTCTAGTTTCGTCTTCCTTAGTAAAAACTTGTAACAAGTCTACTCTGTTTTCCTTAACAAGTTCAGAAGGTATACCTTTTTCTTTCATTGTTTTGCGTACTTCAGGCATAAGATCAGGATTTATACGAAGCATCCCATTTTCTAACTTAGTGTCGAAATCAGGATTGTATAAAGAATCATTCTTAGCCCTAGTAGACATCAATTCCAAACATGCTTTAATAGTTAAAGTATTTATAGATCCTCCTGCTGATAGGTCAAGCAACTATCTGCTTTGAGTATTAAGACCGTGGTAAAATGAAAATAGTTGATTCAGAATAGCCATGATTAGGAACTCTATTGATCATCCCAAAGAATCTATCCCAGGCTTGTGGGTAGTTTTCTCCCACATTCTAACTAGAGTTGCGTATGCTCTTTCTAGTTTCAGTTACCTTTTAAAAAGGATTAAACCTGTTTATAAATTTGACAATACAGTTTTCTCAACATTTAATGTAATGGCGAGGGCGAGAATATAACCAGTCTAGAGCTTTACCTTTAAAAGATCAATGGAAAAAAATTAGACGAGAGAAATCTCTTGGCAAACCTTTTGGTCCAAGTGTTGTCATAAAATTGTCAAACTCTCTAATATGTCTTCTTGAGTCTTCATATTCCCTTCCACTAAAAGCTTTTTCCTGCAAAATTTTAATAATTCCACCATCAAATCGATATTCTCTAACTCTAGGGTTAGGAAATTCTATTGGTTGTTTAAGGAAGCAGAGTTTGGAGCGTTGTATTCTCTGAGAGTTTTCTCAGGTTTCTTCGGAGTTGTCCTGTAAATAGACATGATTTCCATAATACCACTTAGGTTTTTAACTTCAACCTTGTCTATTCTTAAAAGTTTTTCAATAATTTCTTCGCGCCTTTGAATAGGCAAGCGCTCAAAATAATCTGGTAAATAGGTCCTACCAGAGCGTGTAGACCCTTTGTCTCCTAGGGAGACCATTTTGTAGTAGTAACACCTGAAATGTCAAGAGACAAACACTCAGTGCTTAGCTCCCCGGCAATGGTGCCATAAAATAGCTTGATGTCTGCAAGTGCACAGATCGTTTGTAGCTAGTTTTGAAGTATAGATATCGATCCCACAGGGAGCCCAAAGGTAAGTGTTTATGGGTGAAGTCTCTGTCACACTCAAAGTTGTCACAGATCTTCGAGTGAATTGACTGCAAGTGTGGAAATAAGATGAAATTGGGATTAAACTGGATGTATTTAAATAAAACTAAAATGTAAACTTCAGTAATAAAAAGCATAAAAGTAAAGAACGGTTCGATTGTTTGTTGTTTTATGCAGATGACTTAGAAGGCGTGGGGAGATATAGTTCATGGTGATAGTGGCTGTGCCAAGAGGATAAACGATAAATGTAAGAATTTTAATCTTATAATTATATGTGTAGGCGAGCAACCCATAATTAGCTGGAACTCCTCTTGGTAGATTTCATCCCAATTTCAATAATCCTACTAGTCTGTTACCAAAACCATGGTCAGACACTAGACGATTAAGATCCTTCAGGTTGCTTAGCAATTAAGCTCCTTGCATCGGACTAATGCAATAAGCACAGTGGTTCCATGTTATCCTCGAGTCAACTAGTTTCCCATAGATATCCCCGTGTCACTCGAGGGTCGCCGGTCTACTAGCGAACAAGATCCTATCTATGTAGAAGAAAGCATCATGTTGTTTGGGCCCTTAATTGGACAACAAGCATTAGGCATCCCAAAGATAGTCAAGCACACATAATATAGTAATTAAAATCAATCACAACTAATGGAAAATATATGGAGGCACATCACATCTCATCAATCCCTTACATTTCCCACGCCCAAGGAACTTACTCACACATGAGAGAAGAAAGCATCATCGATATAATTAAATAAAGGGAGTTCTTCTTGATATTACCGTGGAGATCCACAATAAGAATGGAAAAGTAATCCAACACAATTCAAGATAGGAAGAAACAATCTCAAACCCTAATCTTGCAAAGTGAAGATTGCTCTCTCTCAAGTACAAGTAATGGCTATGGGGGTGTGATGGCTAGGAGGTCGAAAGATCGTGGAGCTAGATGAAGAACGTCTCCCCCTTCTTCTCCGGATCTCTTCTATCTCCTTTCTGGATGGGATGGTGGCTACTGTGTTATGATTTCGCGCCTGGCCTCTTCACGAAAGTTGTCCCTTTTGACAAGACGAAGGCGGCGGCAGCTATACGGTAGGAACTATACGACCGGAAAAATGTTCCCGCCGTATAGTTGCCCGTTAAAGCCTCTGTATGCCTCCCTCGATTGCTTCCAAAGAGAGACTTGCTTGTTTTTGCCTGAATATTGTGTTTCTCTTGTTCAAACCTTATGTTGACGTTCAGAACCTGAAACACACATTAAAAACTAACTTTTCTTCACTACTGAAGTATTAGCGTTAGGTAAAGCTAGAAAACGATCAAATCCGGGAGAAAACCATCAATAAAAACCATAAAAAATGTGTCGAACCTCACAGCTATCACTCTCAAGTGCGCCTCATGCTTCGGTTGTGGTAGTAGCTTTGTCAATGGATCCACAAATTTGCATCCGTGTGTACCTTGCATAACTTGATATCACTTTGATCCATGAACTAGCGAATCAGGTGGTACCGCATGAGTATATGTTTGTCCTTCTGGTGTTGTCTAGGTTCCTTGGCTTGTGCAATAACACTATTGTTGTCACAATACACGTCTAACAGATTGGACGAGCCTTGAACCACACCAAGATCCATGAGAAAATTCCTCATCCAAACAGCTTCCTTTGCCACCTCCGAGGCGGCAATATGCTCAACCTCTGTCATAGACGCAGACACGGTCTCTTGCCTGGAACTCTTCCATCTCACATCCCCTTCGTTTACAACAAACACATATCTGGATTCCGAACGAGAATCATCCGAGTCAGTGAGATAACTCGCATTCGTGTAACCCCTTACACTGAGTTCATCCTCACCTCCATAAACTAGGAACCTATCCTTAGTCCTTCTTAAGTACTTAAGGATATTTTTAGCCGCTGCCCAATGAATTTCTCTAGGGTCAGCCTGGTATATACTCACAACACTTAGAGCATAGGAAACATCCGTCCTTGTACAAATCATAGCATACATGATGGATCCAACTGCTAAAGCATACAGAATCACACTCATCCGACTTCGCTCATCAGTTGTCGAAGGACACTGAGTCGTGCTAAGTTTTACGCCATGGGGCATCGGTAAGAACCCCTTCTTAGACGATTCCATGTTGAACTTCTTCAACACTTTGTACAAATATGTACTCTGACTCAATCCAATGAGCCGGCTTGATCTATCTCTATAGATCTAGATTCCAAGTATTTAAGTTGCCTCACCCAAGTCCTTCATCGAAAAACTCTTTTCCAATGATTCCTTGGTTTCTTGCAACATTTGGACATCATTTCTAATCAATAATATGGCATCCACATATAGATCAGAAAGTTTACTTTGCTCCCAGTAAACTTCTTGTATAAACAATAATCATGATCAATCTTGATGAAGCCAAACGATTTGACTACGTCATCAAATTAAATGTTCCAACTCTGAGATGCTTGCTTAAACCCATAAATGGATTTCCGAAGTTTGCATACCTTGTTAGCTTTAGCCGGATCAACAAAACCCTCGGGTTGTATCATATACATGTCCTTAGTTAAACTTCCATTAAGGAAATCCATCTTGACATCCATCTGCTGTAACATCCCAATTTCAGCAACCCTGATTTATTGTCCAGAATGCAAAAATCAGGGGGAACAAAAACTTTTTCTTGTGTTTTAGTGCAGTGCTGGCTTGTTTTTTGTGTGCACCTGTGCTTATGATAGTGTATCTTAGGATATTCCCTACCTCATCCTCAGTTGACAAAAGTTATTTACCAAAACTATATTGGATTTCTTTACATATTCTCAAACGTTTTGGCATTTCAAAACATGAGCCAAGATGCCTATGTAACCAAAACTATTTTGGTAGCCTCTATTAACAAAACTATGGAGAGATGTATACTACAATCTCCTTATGTTTTCAAGATAAAACACTCAACTAATCTTACCCCTAGTTTTCCCAAAACTCTTGCTCTAAGCCCTTGAATTCTACTCTTGGTAGAGATACCAAGAACCCTCCTCTTATTCAAAACTCAACCTCTTCAAAATGCCCCCAACCTTACCTCAAGCTAGGCTTGATGGTAACCCCATTAGTGGTTATCCTGTATGATGAGTTGCTTTGATCTGCTATTTGATTTGGTTGCTTAGGAAGTAGAATGAGCTACCTTAGAAGCTCATCACCAGGATCAAGATGTTTCCCAATTCATCAATCCCTAAGAAAGAAAGCAAACCTTGTTATGATCCCTAGCCAGTAGGTGATCATATAAAACCCTCAACCAGATCCATTCTGAGGATTTCCATTTTTGGATGTTTCCAAGTCCTTGAAGACCATTATCAAGCATGGATATCTTCTAATCACTCTACACTTCCATATCACCCACTTGTTAAAGCTCTGTTACTTTGCAACTCCTCCAAGAACATTCCCTCTCATACTCTAGTCACAATTCCTCAAAACTGCCAAATTTGGCCAAGTCTAGAAACAGTTTCAACATCACCTTTTTGAAAGCCTTCTTTTCTCAAACCATGTGCATTTTTGGAAATGCACTTGAACCATCTTGTTAACCATACTAAGGACTACCAAGGACCACATTTTCCTTTCGGTAAATCCTCCTCCAACCCACTCATCCTTGATGGTTTTGTAGACAAAAAAATAACATTTCCCGCAAAACTAGGCATCATGCCAACTTTGGTAGAAGCTCACACCACCATCCAGACTCTTATGGACCAACTCTCTGCATGGTTGTGTTCTACTCCTTGTTTTCTATCAGAACCTACTTCACCTGCCCCAAGTGGATCTCTGTGCTGATTAAACCCACATGGTTTATAAGGCCTCATAACCCTTTCTGCATGGCAGCCTTAATTTCAACAAAGTTTGCCATCACTTCTAGATCACCTCAAATACAATTAATTCAAAATATTTCTGCCAGGTTCATCTACATGACTTGGTCTACTCATCCCTCTATCCCTTGCATCAAGGTGAGCTCTGAGCTCCAAGATGCAAGCATGTTTTGGTGGTGTAAAAATAACACCACCTTAGATCATCAACTCATTGTTTTCCATCCTTTTCGAGTTGGAATTCCTTTCCACAAGGTTGCAACTGCTTGTTACACCTTTTCCACATCACCTACCCTGATATCCAATATTTATCAACCATTATCCATAATTATTAGGGTCCCAAAATATTTAATTACTTAAATAGTCAAAATCTCCAAAACTCCCTCCATAAAGGAAAGTTTGGTTTTTACCAAACCACTTCCCGAACTTATGGCTCTTGTGAGTTCTATATATCATACCTCAACTTCCCACCTCAAAAATAAATATTTTTGAGAAGCTTTATTATTTCTTTTTGCCCATTTTCTTAAATGGCTGAATTGGAATAATAATTGTTTTAAACACCTTTATGCCTCAATAAATCTTGGGAAAATTCCCCTAAGTGTGTATTCACCCTTGGGACCCTTCCACATCAAAATCCAACCTTGTCCAATGGAAATTTATCAAATGAACTTCTAAAAACCACCTTTAACCTTTTTGAGTAAATGGATTTAAGTGGACTTAGACTCCATATAAAAATCCCAAATAAATCCTAGGAGTCTACCTTGACCTCCTCTACTCACCAGTACCATTTTATCCTCTGGTCCAATGCAAATATTTGGAGTTCCTTCACAACCATCTATTAGATCAATATTTATTAATTAAGCAAACCATCACTCTAACCACTTCCAATTCTCATTCAATCTTGCTCAATGCTCATCCATAGCATTAGTCACATCCTTGGTCGACCATCATTGCAAGCACCACCCCAAACAAATCCCCATTTGCCCTTACCATAGTAGAAAGACGGAGAAATAACCCCAATTCTTACAAGGATCAATCTAATTAATTTACCACTAATGCCACCCCCTCTCTCTCTGGTCGAGCACGACCCAATACCCACAATACCCCTCTCCACCTCTTCCTGGACAAAGCACTGGCCAGCACTCTCTCCCCACCATGTCCAAATTGGTATTTTACCTCACCCACTCCCTCTCCTAGGTATAAAGCTAACAACACTCCCCCAGCCAGCTCCCTGCCCCCATTTGCCCCCTCTCACTCCCACTTGCCTCCCCCGAGCACCCCACATCCTCCTCTACTCTGTGCTGTCCGAAGGAAGGAGAAGAGGAGAGCTTCGGCCTCCTCACCAAATCGAGCAAGGCATCTTCCCCTCCCCTCCATTTCTTCTGCATGTCAGCCCACGAGCTCCCCTTGCTCTCCTGCATCTAATGGTGCTTTTCTTTTTGCCTACGACTAACTCCTCCGTCGTCGGCGTTGAACTCCGGCGAGGTCGCCCTCGGCCTCCGACGCTCCAGCTACCTCCCGGTGTTAGATCCCCTCGTGCCGCCCACCAATCTGCTCGCCGTCGTTGACCGTGTCGCCCTGTACCCTCCGCGCCACCTCCCGAGCCCTCTGGTGAGCCCCCACCTCCCCTCTCCGCCGCTGCTTAGGGTTTCATCGCCGGCGCTCTGTTCGTGTAGACGACGACCCAGAGCCGTCCATCGCAACTAGATCCAACGGTCACCGCCGCTCGGTACCGCTTCGGCGCTCTCGTTCGCTGACAGCGGGCCCCGCTCGTCAGGTTCGTACCGCCCCTCCCGCGCGTCACGCTGCCCAGTCGTGGGCCGAATCCCCCTCTACAGCCTAGTAGCTCCCCAGATCCGGCCCGCTTCACCCTTTTTCTTTTTCTTTTTCTTTAACAGATCCTTTTATATCCATAGAATATACCAGCAGGTTTAAATCTAATTAAATTAGTAAATCACACCCAAATGCCTAGATCTAAATTTATGGTGGTTCTCTGATGTTTTATCAAACATGCAGAGGAAACCCCATGTCCAAGATAATTTCCTTTAATTCCTGGTATTTAATTTGCTACAGAGTATACTTTTCACTAATTAAATTCCTCTGTGAGCTAGCCATTTCCATTTAAGATGAAACAAAGACCTACTGAGAGGTATTTGAAATACCTATTCTCCAGCACAGGTCTCATCCCAAGGTGAACTGTATTCTGTCTTTAAAACAATTAATAAAGCTGACAACTTTCTGTCTTAGATAAATTTCCTAGGTCTAACCAAGTGAGGTATGGACCTGATTCCACCTCCCAGTACACACCAGAACCCCTATGTATCAAATCCTAGCATCTCAGAAATTATTGAGCTCTGGATACATTTTAGTGAATTAAATACTCCTGTGAAGGGTATTTTCACTAATTAAATCATTCCAGGAGTTTGGCAACTCCAAAAAGGGTGAATCCAATTCCTACAGAAAGGTATTGGACATGCCTATCCCCTTCCCTTGGAACCAACTCAATAGCTCCTGTAGTTATAATCTGGTAAAAAGGAGAAGAACTGTACATAACTGTCTTTGGGGATTTCCTGAGGGCATTCTGGTAATTCTTTTGAACCAATTCCAACTCTAGGTGGTTCAGTACCTCAAGTACTACCTAACCAGCCAAGGAATTAATTTGTGGAGCTCCAGAAATTTTCTGGTGAATTATTTCCTCAATCTAGAGTTTAATCCACTATTAAAAGCATACCTCCGTCTAGAAAAGTGATAATCAAGTGAAACCACTTGTGATGGTTTTGTCTTGTCAAGACCTATCTGTGGATATCACTTTTGCCCTTTTGGTATCCAACTGACCACATATCCATAATCCAAGCCCCTTGTATCTATCCTAGACAACTATCTTCCAAGAGAAAACACCCTAGTGGCAATTTGGTAAATTCCACCACCAATACCCAACTCCTCCAAAACCCTCCCAAATCCAGTAGTATTTCTTATGTTTGTTTGCTGTATGGTTTGATGTTGTATGCCTTGTATTGATTGTGATATTGTATGCTTGCATGTGTACCCTATGACGACGATAGTGTGAGTGTTTGACGACAAGAAGAATGGGATTTCTTATTATTATATTTGGGTATTCTTGGTCATCTGAAGAAATCCAGGGACTTATTGCTGATCACAGGCAAGCCACCATTCCTGAACTCTGATATATGTCCTACTCTCTTTTACCTGTTTCATATCTTCTTTATAAATTGCATACTCTACTTGCATGTCTTGTTTTACAAATACTACGGTAGTAACTTGGCTCCTCCAAGTTATGATTTCGTGTCCTTCGAGGCACCACCCCGATGTACCTATCCTTTGACCCCTTTAGACCGAGCGTATGATGGTTAGCATCCTACCTCCTTGGAAACCCCGGTTTTGGGAAAACAAACTGTTTTTGGGATTTTCCCCACTACAAAGGTTTTAAAATCTATTTGTAAAACCTTGGGAAGAGGCATCCTTCCCAGTGGAAGTTTTAACAAAAGAAATGGTGATGAGGAGAAACGAGAAGATGTTGGGATGTTCTACGCCTTTACTGGAACAATTTTTACCGCGCAACCACATTACCCCAGGTTGCTGGGGCTTAACCCGTAGTTTGTCCGCATTAGCCGAGGCACTTCTACCATGCTTATAGGGAGAAATCCCTGGAAGACCGGGCAGGCATCCCAAATCACGGATCTGAATCCTGTCGCTTGCTTCGGCAAGAGTGAGCCTGACCTGGCAGGAGGCCGGTGCAACAATTGGGTCTCCCCCGGATGGTATGACTTAGGTAGTACAGAAGGAAGTGGAGTCTCCAGATTTATGGTATACGCCAAGTTGCGGCTTGGGTATGCGCATGTACGGAAGGAAGGACTATGGCTGGGAGCCACATACTCGTTGCCGGGGAGAACAAACCCAATAGGAAAAGCATGCCTTTGCTAGTGTAGACAAGCGAAAAGTTAGGTTTGATTATCCGGACCCCCATCTACTGCGGTAGTGGGCCGTGGTTGTATCCCGACGGATGTATTGATTCTTGTGGTTAAAGTGTGCAAACTCTGCAGAGTATAACCTATTCGAATAGCCGTGTCCATGGTCAAGGACAGTTGTAAAGGTGTTGGCTAGGAGTACCCAAACTGTGCTTGTTTGGGAAACAAGTACTCTGAGGACGACGGTTCTGGGGGAACCCGACTTCGAAAGCTTTGTTTTGACCCGAGGGGTCAAAGATGGTTAAAAAGGGTTTTTACTACGAAAACTGTTTTCAAAACTCTTTTTCAACAGAGACATGGAGATGTCTGGATTTATAAAACCGAAGCATGTTTTCAAAACCCTTTTTTGACAAAGATATGGACATGCCATAACTTCAAAGTTAGTTTAGGTTTTTCAAAAGCAACCCCAGATAGAGCTATCTCGCCACAGCCATAAATGCATTACCTTAGTTCACTTATCTGGGTGGTTTGCGAGTACATTCAAAATTACCCACGACTTTGTCCCTGGCTATTTACTTGGCCAGACTTTCAGGAGTTTAAGGTGACGTCCAGCAAGCTAGGCCGTCTTCCTAGTCAGATGCCTGTAGGTTGAGGCACGCTTGGGCTCTGCGCTTGGCGATGTTCCGCTGCTAATGATGATGTAGCCACAATGGCATATATGTAAGTCTTGTAATTTGTTATGTTTCGGATGTTGTAATGGTACCTGCCGGTTATGTTCCACGGATCACTGATCATGGGAACGTGGATGTAAGCATAACAAGGATTTCTCGGATGAACAATCCCAGGGGGTCCCACATCTGCCATATCTCATAGTTGAAATAGGCTGCTATAGCTAACATCATCCGAACTGACTTAAGCATCACTACAGGTGAGAAAGTCTCATCCTAGTCAACTCCTTGAACTTTTCGGAAACCCTTTGTGGCAAGCCATGCTTTATAGACATAAACATTTCCATCCATATCAGATTTCTTATTAAAGACCCATTTGCACTCGACGGGTCTTGCATCGTCTGGCAGATCAACCAAGTTCCAAATTTGATTTTCATCCATGGACTTTAACTCGGTCTTGTGGCTCCAAGCCACGACTTGGATTCAGATCCCACCATCACTTCCGAATAAGTTGTCGGCATATCACTGCCCAACACTAACACATCACAAACACTTTGCAATCTGGCTGATCTTCGCAGTGTCGATGCAGCTATCGGCTCTGCTACCACGATCGGCTCAACCTCCAAGGCTTTTGCCGACTCGCTACTGACCAGTTCCTCTCGAATTTCTTCAAGCTGCACCATTCTCCCACTGACTCTAGAATTGAGAAACTCTTTCGCAAGGAAAACACGGTTCCAAGTGACAAACACTTTTCCCTCTTATCGGTTGTAGAAGTAGTAACCCAAGGTTTCCGTCGGATACCCCACGAAAATACACTTATCCAATTTGGTTGTAAGATTCTCCGACTGAAGTCGCTTGAAAAATGCATCACAACCCCAAATCTGAAGGAAAGACAAACTTGGCTTCTTGCTAGTCCACATCTCATGTGGTGTCTTCTCTACTGACTTTGATGTACTCTGTTTAGTGTGAACGCTGCAGTTTCTAGACAATAACCCCCAAAATGATAAAGGCAGATCCATCCAACTCATCATTGATCCTACCATGTCTAACAAGGTCTGATTCCGCCTTTCCGACACACTGTTTCTCTGTGGATCTCCAGGTGGAGTGAGCTGGGGAACTATTCCACAACTCTTCAGATGGTCATCAAACTCATGGCTCATGGACTCACCTCCTCGGCCCAACCGAAGAAACTTTATTTTCTTGCTGAGTTGATTATGTACCTCATTTTGGAATTCCTTGACTTTTCAAAGGCTTCGGACTTATGTTTCATCAAGTAGATATATCCATACCTACTCAAATCATCAGTGAAGGTAATGAAGTACTCATAACCACCTCTAGTTGTCGTGCTCATCGGGCCACATACATCACTATGTACTAGTCCTAACAAGTCGGACGCCCTTTCACGACTCTTTGCAAAAGGTGTCTTGGTCATCTTGCCGAGTAGACAGGATTCGCATGTCTCGAATGACTCCAAGTCGAACAAAGTTAGGAGTCCATCATCATGGAGCTTCTTCATGCGTTTCCAACTTATAGGACCAAGCCGAGAGTGCCAAAAGTAAGTCATATTTAGATCATTTGGTTTCAACCTTTTCACATTTCTATTATAGACAAATTCACCATCAAGATTCAAAATAAATAACCTGTCCTAGACGGGTGCAAAGCCGTGAAACATAATATTCAAATAGAAAGAACAACCATTATTCTTAATATTCGACTCATAGCCTTGTCTCATCAAACATGAGGTAGAAATAATGTTTCGACTAAGAATCTAGAAGGTAAATGAAGTTGCATCGTGCCGACTTCCAACGTAGCGACTCTTTCTTTGTTACCAAGTCGAATGTCAACCTCGCCTATTGCCACGCTCCTAGTTCTTACCAATCCCTGCAACGAGTTGCAGATATGAATAATTGATCCAGTATCATATACCCAAGAACTATTAGGTGCATCAGCAAGATAAATGTCTATAACATTGCAAACAAGCGTACCTGAGCTAGAAGTCACACCTCCATTCTTGGCTTCATCGGCCAAATACATGCTACAATTCCTCTTATAGTGGCCATCCGCCTTGCAATAGAAGCAAGTGGATCCGGCTATAGGAGATGGCTTAGTATCTAAGGAATCTCTTTGGACCGGGTCCTTAGCCTTGCCTCCCGACTTTGCCTTCTTATTCTTAGTCCAAAAACTCTTCTTCAACTTAGCCTTATTCTGCACCATAAACACTTGACTGGTGCCTTTCTTGATATCTGCATCAGCCTGTTTGAGCATCCCATGTAATTTAGTGAGCTTATTATCCATACCATGCATGTGGTAGTTCAATATGAACTGACCATATGCACTAGGAAGAGAGTTTAGAATTATGTCCATAGCGAACTCTTCGCTAATGGGGTAGCCAAGCCTTTCCAGATACTGCATGCATAACCAACCATCTTGATCACATGCAGACTCATCGGATCGCCATCCTTAAGCTTACAACTCATCAAAGCTTGAGAGACTTGATACCTCTGAGTCTTTGCTTGAGCCTGGAACATACTTTTGACGCTTTTGATCATATCGTAGGCCTCAACATTCTCGAACTGCAGCAAGTCCGGTTCCATGTGAGTAAGAATAAGACAGCTGATTTCTGTAGACTCATCACAAGTCATACGGTAGGCATTGGTAGCTGCGACAGTCGCATTCTCATTCGGCTCATCTAGAAGTGGGTTCTCTAGGACATGGTCCCTCTTTTCTTGCTTGAGAACAATTCTCAGATTACGATACCAGTTGGTGAAATTAGTTCCATTTAGCTTATCTTTCTCTGAGTCCCACAACCATTGTGATAGACCCGTCTAGATTACCGAGTGCTTCCGCTGTAAGAGTCTGACTCGGACCCACCTAGTCGGAAAGAATTGATAAAACCACAATTTTATGAGCCCACTACCAAAAATGTCCGACTTGTGAGGGTGCAGCACTAGCGGGGAAACCGACTAGACCTTCTGTGAGAGATTACTTTCTACCAACTATCTAATAGAGGTAAAACAAAGACATAACAATAACACAAATAAAGCAATTATAATGTGAAATAGTATGGCTCTCTTCACGGCGATCTCCATCTCCATAAAGATTGTAATTCGACTCGTGCCAACTCTTGTCACATGCCGCCTTACTCCATGTAGTGGACTTGTACATCGACTTGCATGCCATCCAGGTTCTCCAAACAGCTACACTAGCTAGTAAAGTAAATTACATAGAGAATCCGACACACAGGTCATTATACAATAAAATGATAGCACCTAGGCTCTAGCCAACTGACATAAATTGTGATACACATATCGCGTATGGATTACACACATCACATGCACATAAGCCATACCATTCATAACATCATCCTGCAAAAATAAGTTATGCATGGATACGACATCTACCGGCATTGTGAAACTCGGAACAACATCTAAGGCGCTACGACAGGGTGAAGCCGATGGTCCCAAATTCGATCTGTACTCCGATTCGACCAAACTCTTTGATCTTCGATCACCGCATATGGATTTACGTGTAACAGTCTACCATGATGGCATATGCCGACCGATAGGGGTATATCGTTCCTCGACCTTAGCAGTATGATCACGGAAACCAGATCATCCATTTCCCTGAGTACAGTTGATCCAATCAACCTCATACAAAACTGATCTATCTCATAAGTCAACCACCAAATAGCAATTAGATCCAATCTAACGCCAACTACATATCACATATGCATGATCTTGAACTTAAAACTAGAAGCTATTTCTCTGATACCACTACTAGGCCATGCAGAGATAAACAAAACTTTTCCCCTCGGCGGTGCTCCCAAGATCTAGCCTAGGTGATAGGCCACGAGATTTACCACTAGACGTGCAGGTGCGGATTATTGATGAAGCGTGTTAGTTGATGCCATGTCGAACGATCCCATGTACAACATATCCAGATCCCCACAAACTCCTTCATCTCCAGCGCCGCACATGCAACGCCTCTACCAGTATCCACACGTACATGGAGGAGATCCAGGCAGAGGACTGCTAGATCCGTCTATCCCGAAATGGGGATGGGAAAGTGACGACTAGATCAGGGACTATCCCTTGTCACTCTACTTATATACACTCCTAGTTGGGCTCAATGCTTGAGGCCCATATATGCCATATCCCAATCTCCACATGGATCGAATCCACATGGGTTCCTTTCCCTTAAGTGTGTGACCTTATAGGTTCACATACACCTGGACACAACACGAGTCACCACTCCGAATCGATAGCTGGTAGCGGCCTCTAGCAAGACATGCCAACTCCCAAGCACCATAAAAGCAGAAGACGAATCTTTCTCAATGTGAATTTTGTCCAAGTCCCTTTGCCTCACGATATACCTTGTTAAGCTATAGGCAAATAATCGTAATCTTTCAAATAGATCAACTCTCTTCTCGATCCGAGATAAGTGATTCATCCAACTTACTCTTAGTCGACTGCCTCGGTCAACACTTAACTGAGTCATGCATGGCCATGCTTTCTGAATCATATCTTCTGATAGGGCCTAGAGAATATCTCTCCAGTCGGAGGGGCAAAATCCCATCTTGGTTATCCACATCACGCAGCTTGATTCTCAGTCGACCTGAACTCTGCCTTTATAACTGCCCTATGATGGAACAACGTTTGATAGAACCTAAGTCGGTGATCCACAACTCGGATTGTGCAACAACCTCAGGTCCAAGGATTACATTGATTGAGATAGACAAATGACGACATGTTCGTTGTATCTCAATATGGGCTAGTCTGGCTCGCTAAACTCTTTAGCCGAATCTGTGTAAGTCAGAATAGCATCTCCATGCCCATGACAAGTGGAACCGAGTCATTAGCCGACTTTCACAATAGTCTAAGCTATGTGTCCAGCATAACCTCACATTCAGTATGAACAACATGAATACATAGTTCCACAAGCTAATCACATATTTAGTGACACATATTAGAAGTTTATACAAGGAAAATATAATAACTTTATGAATACATTGTGAATAATATCATACATGATTGCCTCTTGGGCATATTCCCAACAAGGGCCAAGGGAAAGACACACTAATCCTAGCCCAAGCCACCTCCACCACCGCCGTGCCGCTGCCGCCCGCCTTCGCCTTGGCCCGGTCCTCTTCCTCTTCCTCGTGTCATCGTGTTTGCCGTGTGGAGGAGATCTCCATCAATGCCCGCATTATCTCCTTCTTCTACCCCGTCTAGGTCTAATCTTGACGGATGATGAAGTGATGCTAGATCTTCATCGACACGTTCCCGCTTCGTCCGTGAGTTCTCGATCTCGCCTCGACACGGTGTCGTCCTAGGTGTACGTGTGGATACCGGTGGAGGTGCAACACTTGGAGCACTAGTTCTTCGGAGCCATTCGTGGGATAATACATATTCCTGCGAATCACTAAGGCTTGTTGCGGGGATCGACTCACGATCAACTTTATCATCAACAAACTTCGCTAGTTCGATCTACGAGGGTATCTTCCATTACCTCACCCTTGCATTGGATCTTGGTTTTGCGCTTTGTTTTCCGTTGCGCATTCCCCAACAGGAATATCTAGTGGGACACACACACTAGCATGGCCACCATATTATTTATGCATGCCCACCATTTAAAACACCATGTTAAGAGAGGAACTTCCCATACTTCCTTTGGACTCTATTTAAATTGTGTGGGAATGTTTGAATTTAAATAGGCCACTAAAGTGCCATGTGTATCACACCCACTAGCATAATGTGTATTAAATGCATATGCATGTCCCATGCAACATACCACCTGCCACTTCCTTTCTTCTCTTTCATTTTAATTTTGGTGGTTAAATTAAAATTTGAGAGCTCACTTAAAAATCATGGTCAAATTTTACAACCTTGTAGATGCTCTAAGGGTCAATACGGTTGGCCGAGTACACATTTGTGCATTGTATTTTTCCTCCATGATACTGGATATTGCTGGTATGTTCTATATTTGTCTTTCAAAATAAGGAACGAAAAATATTTAGTATTTGCATATACACTACGAAGTATGATTAATTTTTGTGTGGTAAAATATGCAAGATGGCGAGTACCTCAGGACTAAAATAATAAAGATTACTTCACATAGAATATTGCACGTTTCCTATTTTATATTCGCAAATAATCACAACACGCGCAAGGATTTTCCATTGATGATACAACATAGATGTCCCTTAGCTTAGGCAATATCCATGAATATTTGTATCCCTCATTAGCTCTAGCGGGATTCTATTGATTTTACTCAAGATGGCAATGAGCTAGGTTTGGTTGGGCATAGCATCTTTGAAAGGATAGTGATGTTGCCTAGAGGGGCTGAATAGGCAATTTAAAAATTATTATGGCTTTGGCTTGAAAGACTGCATAATTAAACTATTAATTTTACAAGCACAAAACCTAAGTACACTAGGCTCAACTAAGTGCACCAACAACAAGTTAAGCTAAGCAATATAGCACAAGATATAAGTACTTAAAACTCGATGGCTATCACAAGGAAAGTAAACTCTGGTATAGAGATAACTGAGGCATGCAGAGACGAAGATGTATTCCCGTGTTCCCTTACAAGTAAGGTGTAACACCCTCGCCTGATAAGGCTGAGTTTCTGTGTATGGTGCTAATCCCTAGATCGCTTCAGTAGCACACACAATACAGATGAATACCAAAGAATTTAATAGTGCATCATTATTATATTGAATGATCCAAAATTTGCAATTATTACATAATGCTTAGCTTAAAGCTAGCTCAAATATTCAAGTAGTAGTCGTAAATGTAAATAAGGTATAGCTCCAATCTTCAAATTGTGCCACAGGTGAACAAATGTCGAGTGGAGGGTCGCAACCTAATCAATCACTCAAAACAATCGAAACAACCTGCAACACTAAAGGTTGCAGCCAAACAAGTCGGGTCAGTACTTTGAATGTATTGGCAAGTAGAACTAAGAGAGAATACAACAAGTCTAGCCACTACATGCGTATTTGGCTTGTGGAGTTCAAGGCATGTTTGCAGCAACAAAATAAGTTCATCCTATCATTTTTAAAGCATTTAACTTTTAGCACACAACCCAATTATGTTCAACCACAAGTTTTATCAAATTATGAAATTGGGATGAGTGAAACATATCATAGCCTCTAAATTCAGCAACTCAATTTGTCCAAGCTACGCACTTAGTTTTACACCCTGCAGGGGTTTGTACACTTTACCCATGTGACCTGGTACACTCGCTCTTACCATGACACACATTTTGAGTCACGATAGGGAGAAGTCCAAGAAAAGACAATTTGGGAAGTAGTTCCCCAAACCCATCCACGCACCGTACCAACCTACCATTCACTACATCTCTTGATATGAAGGGTTCGGTTCACCATGACCTACTAAGTCCAACCAGCCACCCATAACTCACTAGCACATGGTTGCACATGTAAGCTACCAAACAAAGACACTAAACATCCTCTAAGGCCTGGGTGCCTTTCCGCATGAAGACCATCCAAAAATATCAATCCCATCACACCTAGGAGATTCATTAATCAAGTTGTTTTAGTTTTCACAAAACAATTGCTTTCAAAAACATAGTTTATCATGGTGTAATCCCACCCTCACCTAAGTAGCACAACTAAGCACATCTATCATACGGTAGCTCATCTAACAAGGAGTACTATGGTAATAATGGGATATAGCATATCAAATATTCCTACATATGCAACTACAAAATAGAGCTACAATGCGTAGGGAAAATAAGTAGGACATTTATGTAGCACCACTTGCCTTGGTTGTAAGAGTTAAAAGCACAGTCTTAACATTCGCAGGGGTTACACTCCTCACAATCTACACAAATCAATGCAACGAGGTGAACAACAACACATAGAGATCAATACAAATACAAAATGCATGCATGAAAAATTCATGAAAGTTTCAATAGAGTATTTAGGTTCTCTGATCATTATACTTAAATATGAAATGCATGGAAAACTTATAATGCATCAAAACCATTTATTGCATTAATTAGACCCATTTAATAGGATTTTACTCTTATTCATTTAGCCTCTATTGTAAATAGTATATCAATTCTTGGTAAAATGCTCCTGGATATATATTTTGGTTTAGAGTTAGGAGCAAAAGGATTCGCGTCAAAATAGTTTACAGATTATTTTATAGAATTAAAATACCACAATATGCCTTTAATATGTCTGAAATTATGTGTGATGTAAACACGTAAATTTATCCATAATCAAATACAACTCATTTTTCTGAATCCAACGGCATATTAGTTGCATTTTTCTGGTTAGTAGATCTTTTTCTATGATTTTTACAAGTTAAAAGCATTTTCTGCAAAATTTAATCATTTTCTTTATTTGTAGATAATACTGGGCTGACGCTATGTCCACGCGGGCGCCACGCAGCTGCCACGCGGCATGCTGGTACTGGATGGTACTGGTTCAGTGTTGGGATCTAATTTGGACCGTTGAGTGTAGATCGGAGGTCGTGGAGGAAAGCATCCTAGGCTCACCTCTGATCACTTTGACACGGCGGCAGACAATGGCGTGGATCTTAGGAGGTCACGGTGACAGGACTTCTGATAATCCCCGATGTCGTAGAAGATGTCCACGAGGTTCAAGAGAATATGGGGATCCTCCTGGTGGTCCTTTCGGTGACTCTCGCGTCCTCTGGTGGTGGTGATGGGCGGCTGATGCAGCACTGCCTCGGCGAAGCTCCAATGGCATGCTGTAGTGGCTACGGTGATCTACATAGGGGGAAAGTAGCGTGAGGATTGAGGAGATGTGGTCGTCTAGGGGGGAGAAGGTTGGAGTAAAAACGAGGGGCAGGGGTGACCAAAACGGCGAGCTCGAGCTCGATATAGAAGGTCCCGAGGTGGCGATGGAGGAACTCTGGCGACGAATTTCTATAGCTTGGTGGCTCCGAAACCTAGGTTTCGAGAGGGTTTTCGAAGCGGTGGGGATGTGGCTTATAGAGGGGGATGATTTGGACGAGGGGCACTCAGATTCGTTGGGAAATCGAGCGAATACCGCAGTGGTTGTTTCGATGTCCGGGTCGAGGATCGGAACAACAGGAGGAAGAGGATGACCGGGTGGTTGTTTTGGTGTCCTGGTCAGGGATGGGAACAACAGGAGGAAGAGGATGACAGGATGGGTCTCACCTGTCAGCGGGCGGGGGTAGAGAGATAGACTGCTGCTACTTGGTTTGGGCCAGCATGTGCTCTATGGGCTGCCCACGAGCGGGCGGTAGAGGGAGGGAAGGTGGGTTGGTTGCGTGGGCGGGGTTGTGCCGATGCTGGGCTTGCTAGTACACCGCGCGATAGAAAAGGGGTGGGCCAGCTGTTCTATTTTTTCTTCTATTTCTTTTTATTCTTTTTCCTTTTTTGGATTCCTTCGTATCTTTTTCATATTACCTCCAAATGGCATGGAATTTGTTTCTGATTTTGCCTAAAACTCATTAGATCATCTTAGGATCATTTTTGTAGCTTTTTTCACTAGTTTGCAAATAGTGGCTTTATAAATCCTTATATATTCTTTATAGGAACTACTCGGCGTTTTGAAATGGAATTTTGAGCAAACAGTTTTGGAATTCAAATTTTTGCATGATGCATATGATGAAATGCCATAAATGCAATGTAATTCCCATATCTAAAAGCTGGGATATTACATATGGTACGTCATGTTGGAGAGGTGTGAGATCCCACCAAGGATGTCTCCATGCCACGAAGGGGTCTTATTCTCCGATACTATCCCTGATGAAGGAATGGCCACTTTCCTTGTGGCTAGCTTTTCCTCCACTCTGGAGATGGCAAAATCTATAACCACTTCACAATATCCTTAAAGGAAAAGCCTGGGCCTCTTCACAATCTTCAATGAAGAGGACACCACGACACCAACCACCAAGCCAACTAGGAGGTCTCCCTCCAAGGGTAACAAACCCATGGTCTCTCATTCGAACAAATCGAAATGGAGAGCTCAACACTTATGCAATAATGCAAATCAAGAACACCAAAGATGTTCAAATGCTTCACACTCAAATCCCACCAAAGCAACAAGTGATAGGTTTGAATTGGAGAAGAATAATAATGGTGGAAATCAACAAAAGACTCCAAGATCTAGATCCAATGGGTTCCCCTAACTTAGAGGAGGAATTGATTAGTGGGGAATGTAGATCTACATCTACTCTTCCAAGGACCTCAAAAAGATGCAAGAATCATAGGAGGGATGGAAGAGAAGCAAGCTCAAAGGGGATAACAATGGAGCTCAATTTCATGCTCAAGAACCCTTACACAAACCAATGGGGAAGAAACCCTTTTATAGGAAAAGCAAATTTGATAGTTGAGGACAAAAACGAGCAGCCCAGGCAAAACCCGATGACAAGTCTAGCAACGTCGGACCATGCGCCAGCCCCATCGTGCCGATTTTCCCTCTGAAACAAACAAACACCACGCCGAACAATCACTCATTATAGAAGTTCAGTAGAAACCACTGTAAACCGGCAGCCCACAGATTGGTTCGGTGGCAGAACCGACAGTGCCGGTTTGCCCGCCGGTTTTAGAAAATAGTGTTAATGAAAATGGTGATAACTTTTGTGCCCAAACTCCGATTTTAGAAAACCAAGGATTTTTGAAAAGCTGAGAACAAGTTCTATCTAAGGAGAGCAAGAGGTATGTAACCTCCCTAACTGAAGAGTTGTTAAACCCTTCAAACTCAAAAATGGAATATAAGATGCATACAAATTCAGTATTCGATGAAGTTGGGCTTGTTAAAGAGCTAGAAATAAGCTCAAGAACCTGATGTAGCCCAACACATGGCAATCACCATTGGTCCAGATCATGTAGCATCAAACATTTCTACAAAAGTTAACTCACTCCATCACTTTTCTTCTGTTGGTCATCACTGGAATGGGATCCTACCTTAGATGAGTGCCTATGCTACGGACATGCCCATGAGCATTATGTCAAGAGGAGAAGACAAGGATACACCATGAATCAAGGCGCCCAAGCAAGAAGCATGTAATATAAGGCGGAAGAAGGATTTTGGCGCCAGGCCTAGTGCTGCCGGCCCTACCGCCGAACCGTTCTGGCGCCAGGCACGACTCATCGAACCTCCCACCGAACAAACCGGTGCCCAGTAGAAAGACACATCAGTATACCGGTCTAGCGCTGCTGAACTAGTACGGCGACACGCCGACCCATACGACTCCAGGCCCGACAACATGGGGTGATCACTTCAATGCCCATACTTGATGCACTTGGGTTTTGGAGAAGAGCAGCATGCCGGAGACTTCGTCGGCTAACAAACAAGCACACGAGGACACGAGGTTTACCCAGGTTTAGCCCCCAGAGGGAAAAACCTACTCCTACTTTTATGTTCTTGATTGGTTGCTGAATTGAAGATTACAAGGGCACTTGGATGGTAATGGTGAACATATTAGATTTGGCAGGTGTATGTGCAAAAGTAGTGATTACCCTCCTCGTCGTTCCCTCCTGGACCATATATGGGGAGGCCAGATCTTGAGAGATGTCCGAGTTGGTTATAGATTGAGGGTGAAACCCTAAATCATCCTATATAGTCCTGCCATATCCGCCAACAAGTCGAGTCCTTCGTGGGATTGGCTTCACCTAAATAATCATGGGCTCCTTCATCAGCAGCAAATCATCATGTGGTCCTCTCGTTGGGCCGGACCAGATAGAGAAATAGTAGGTACCTGTAGGGCATACCTTTGTCAGTAGCCCTCGAATGTCCATTCGAATAAAAGATTCAGATGGAGACTTCAGAACAATATGGATTCGAAAGTTCATCGAGCTCGAGAAAAGAATTTGATTGGTTCATAGGAATTGTGGTACATGTGCCTAGTTCATCCGACGGATCAGGACTAGTTACCTACTCTTGGGGTTAAAAGAACATGACCTACTCAAACCCGAGTCACTGGACTCAGAAATTGCTGGAGTAATTCGACTCATGCCATGGAGGCCTTACTGAGCCAAATTCCAGTTGATAAATATGTACCCAATGCGTTCATCAGGATTTTCGTCACACCTATAGGCGTCGTATTAAACTGGTAGATCTGAATGGATGCGGTTGCCAGGCCACCAGTTTCGATCTGTAGGTCTTATCATTACGTTGTTAAAACAACATTCGTATGTTTATCACCTCCGAACTTACCTCCTACACTCCTAGGGAAAACCCTATAGGAGATAGGCTTATAGGATGCGCATCCCATCCATATATACACGGCGCATGGCTCAAGGGTGCGCCTTCTGTATTTGAATACTAGAGGCGCATTTGTGAGGGATGTGTCTCCTATATTTCATGTACGGACCAGATCTGGCTGCCCCCACTTATTCGAGGCACACCTGCTCCATATGCGTCTCAAGTAGTTCTACTTGAGGCGCATATCAAACAGGTGCACCTTGAATAAGGTGGGTGGGCCGAGTGGTGGTAGGTGCCCCAATACTGGAGGCACATATGCCCATATGCGCCTTGTCTATTTTTGAATATTGGAGGCACATCAATTGCAGATGCGCCTCGAGTAACTGAGGTGGGAATTGGGTGGCAGACGCTAGATACTGGAGGCGCATCCCCTACAAGATGCGCCTTGTATTCTTAAAGTATACAAGGCGCATCTTGTAGGGAATGCGCCTCGAGTATTCTGGCCACCTTTTTCACTTTTTGGCACATGCATGCAGCCACCTATACCCCACTCACTTTTCTCACTTGCTTCTCCTCTACACCAGAGAGATCTGGTCACCCTCTTGAGACATTGCAAATGTATCTATAATTTTTGATGTTCCATGCTTGGTTTTATCCACTTTCTTGTGTTTTGTTCCAACTTTGGAGTACTTTTCATATGATTTCTTGGACTAACCTATTAACAAAGAGACATAGTGCCAACTGCCTGTTTTCTGCTGTTTTTGGTTCCAGGAAAGTCAGAAAATGAATATTCTCGGAATTGGACGGGACAAAAGCCAAAGTGCCTATTTTCCGGAAGTCATCAAGTGCCGGAATACGAGACGGAGAGGGGCCAGGGGCCACCACACCACCTGGCCGCGCGGCCAGGCCTGGCCCGCAACAGGGGGTGGTGTGGCCACTCCTGGCACCCCCTTGGCCTCTCCATCCCTAGATCGGGAGGGATCTGAAGCTCTTCCCGGCACCCTGCCGGAGAGGGGAATTCACCCTGGAGGCCTTCTTCATCACCATGCAAGCCTCCAGTGTGATGCGTGAGTAGTTCATCCTTGGACTACGGATCCATGTAGTAGCTAGATGGCTGGTTCTCCTCCTTTGTGCTTTCATGTTTAGATTTTGTGAGCTCCGTTCATGATCAAGATCATCTATTTGTATCCATACATGTTGTGTTTGCGGGGATCCGATGGATATTGAGATGCTATTTCAGATTGATTATTGATTCTATCATGTCTTTGTTATTTATGATCTTGCATGCTTTCCGTTGTTAGTAGCTATCTTGGCCAAGTAGATGCTAGCAACTCCAAGAGTTAATATTTATGCTCGATAGTGGGTTCATGCCTCTGGTAATCTAGGGAAGTGACAGAAATCTCTAAGGTACTAGATGTGCTATTGCTACTAGGGAAAAAACAACAATCCTTTGTTCATAGTACAATCGTATTGTTTACTTTACATGCAGTTCGTAAAGCAATAATATGTTGCTTGCAACTTAATACTGGAGGGGGTTCTGATGATAACCTGAAGGTGGAATATTAGTCATAGATGCAGTTGGATGGCGGTCTATGTATTATGTTGTAATGCCCAATCAAGTCTCAAATGAGTCAAGATGATTAGTATATGCATGTAAGATCTCACCATAAGAAGGTAAGATCCCTGTGATTGCAGTGCTAGTCCCTTGATCGAAATGCTAGCACCCACAGTTTAAGATCAAGTACACATAAACAAAGGTCATTATTACATCGCATATCCAGGAATATAACGGTTCTTACAACTCACTTAGCCCAAGGCTAAGACACAAGTTCACATTACATAGCATAATAATAATAGAGTCTTTAGTCTTCATGTGCCATAGGCAAGCATGTCGAGTGTAGACCCGCAACCCTACTCATCATCACAGTATCCTGCAACATAATAAGTTACAACCACAAGGGTCAATACATTTGGAATTGTATTGGCAAGTGATACCATAGATACTTAGTATAATCCAACAACTACATGAATATATGGTTAAGTGGGGTTATGGCTGGCTTTGCAAAAAGCTAGTTAAACTTATAGTTTTTGAAGAGTAAGTTTTCTCATTCAAACTCTAAGGTACCAATGATAGACATCACTGAACCACTACCCATGTTCACCCACAAGTTTTAACTTAGAGAAATTTGGATGAGGAGATTATTAAACTACTTCACTGTCTTGAGGCTTAGGAGTTGTCCATAACCGGGGACACGGCTAAGTACTTAGTTTTACCCTCTCGAGAGGTGGTGCACTTTCCCCCCAAGACTCGACATGCATCGAGACAAGACTTTCAGAAGCAATCCCTCAGACCACCACGGACGCGTTCCATCCTACCACATCTACCACCTTCTGTCCGTTTGGCTGAGTTCTTGCAACTTAGTTGGTCAAGGCAGAGCCCATATGCCATGTGGCTGCACTGGAAGCTTCATGACAAGAATGTCTCCAATCTCTTTGTTCCTGGGTGGCCATCCACAAGTGTGATACACCAGATGACCATAGACATGGCCCCTGAGTAACCACTCAACATAATCCAAGCAAGTCCCATTCCACCCAAGTGTTTCATTAATAATAGTTGTTTTCTTAGTCAAACAAAATAATATCTTTCCATACCATCTTATGTGTATTCCACCCACGATTTCTAATAGCATGGCTAAGCACTCTAGCATACGAAGTCTTTCAACTAGGAGATACTACCAAGATATAATCTATAGGATAGCATAGCATAGTAACATATAAATAATCTTATCATGCTAAGATCTACCAAAAATAACACTAGTGCAATAGTGAAAATAATAGGACATGAGATGAAATATCACTTGCCTTGGTAGCTAGGGTAATAGGTACAATCCTCATAGCAACAAACTTCACAATCCACACAATCTACACAAGATCAATACAACAACAATAATTCAATCAATAAAACATTACAAAAATCATGAATGCATGCAAAATGCAATGATATGATCACAACTCTATAACTTACAGAGTCTACAGTACAGAGGATAAATTACCTCATCTAAATGCATAAGAAATACCCCAAAACAATTTATAGAACATTTTTTATGAGCAAAATACTCCTAAAAAGGTTCTGCCTATAATTCCAATTTTTCAGAGGCAAAAGTGTGAAACAAGGCCTCCATAATAAAGGTCTTATTTTTCTGAATCCATAGACACCAAATTTGCATTTTTCTGAATTGTGGAACAAAAGTAATGGATTTTCTAAGTTTAATACAAAATCTGTCTAATTTCTATTTAAACAGAAAATCCTGGGCGACGTGGCGCAACCTGATTGGCCCGTACCGGTTCGGTCGGATCGACCGCTGTGGGCCGTTGGATCCTAAGTGATGACAGACGGATCAGATCAGCCCGTACCGTTTCGTCTACGTTCTAATCCTAGCCACAGACGCGAGATCTAACGGTCCCTAGGGCCTGGCCGGAGATGGGCGGCGCTGACCGGCTGCGCGCGGCGGCAGAGCATTGGCCGATGATGTTCTGGCGATTCTATAAGGGCTGGGAGACCGTGGACATGTACCAGAGGTCGAGGAGGTCATGGCGGTCTCGATGGAGGTCACTGTGGCGTGGGGGGGGGGGTGCTCTGGTTCAGTCACGATCCCTCGCCGGAGTTGCGTCGACGGCGGAGCTCGCGGCTCTGTGTCGAAGATGACGGCATGGGGCTCAGACAAGCAAGCAACGAGGTTAGTGAGACGCGCCCAGGTCAACATGACCTAGCAGAGACCAAAAAGGGGCAGCGGAAACCCTAACCTCACCGGAAAACTCGACGGACGGCGGCGACAGAGGGAGTTTCGCTGGAGTAGGCCGTGTCGTCGACCTGGGGCAAAAGAAGGCACGTGGTCGGGGTTAAAAGACGCGCCAGGACATGGCAAAGGAGATAGGACAGAGAGAAGGGCGCGGCATGGCCGGAGCTCACCGGAATCTTCGCCGGAGTGGCGTCGGACAGCGGCGGTTCGAGCTTGTAATTGGGGAGCCTGGGGGCTCTCCGGGGGAAGTGGCTAAGGGGAAACTGACGTGGAGGGGGAGGGGGTTAAGTAGAGGTGGCTGTGATGGCGATTTAATCGCGGTAACGCTTGAATTCAACCGGACTTGGAAACGGCAGAGGAGGTGCATGGGCGTCAGCCGTTCGTGTAGGAGACGATGAGGTGGCATTGACGTGGCACGGGGCCCAGTGGTAAGTGAGTGGGGGTGGGTTGAGGGGGTGTGCGGAAAAACAGAGAAAGGGGAGAGGGAGGCCGGGTGGGCTGCTGGGCTAGATTGGGCCAAAGGCCAGAACTGCTGCTGCGGTTTGAAAATTTGTTCCCTCCTTTTCTTTTTCTTTTTTGAATTTCTTTTCTAGTTTTCTTTGAATTTAGCAAAAGTGCTCCAAAAAGCCTCAAAATTTCACCAAAATTTTGGAGGATGAATCTAATGCAAAGTAGTACATGCCATGATGATATGAATGCAATGATGATGATTTTCAAAGAAAATTTTGGGATGTTACAATGCATGTATTGCTTTCTCGATGTTTGTCAATTGCCCCACTTTAATTTGTTCACCCAGCATGTTATCTATCTAAGGAGAGCCACCTCTAGTGAACTATGGATCCCGGTCCTTTTCTTTACATACAATCTATAAACTGTTTACTGCTTTGTGTTTACTTTCTACAAACTTTTACTTCTTTCAATTCGATACGTTTAATCCTTTGTTTTCCGCAAAACACAATGAGATTGACAACCTCATCGCATGTTGGGGACAAAGTTCTGTGGTTGTGTTGTGTAGGTCGCCACGTTGCTACTAGCACCGGTAGTGTGCCCTGCCAAAGCTCAGCTAGTAACACCTTTGGGGTGTTTCCTTGCTCCTACTAGTTCGATTAAACCTTGGTTTCATACTGAGGGAAACTTGCTGCTGTGCTCATCACACCTTCCTCTTGGGGTTCCCAACGAGCTCTACATCAACACCGCCATCAAGCATTTTTCTGGGCGCCGTGCATTGAGCCATCACCCCTCCTCCTCCCCACCTCATTTTCTCCATTGTTTCACCATAGAAGCTTGATAAACCTCTATTGGTTGACACACATATGTAAGTGAAAGCTCTTGCACTTCTAGATCTACAAGATCTCACTTTCTTCTCCTTCGTCTCTCCTACTCCTAGTCATTCTTGGAGGAAGCGTGAAGGCATTGTTGCATGTATGCGCGTTGTCGACGGCACCGAGTAGATTGTGTTGTGTGCTTCCTTTGTTTTGTGCAAGGATTTCATTTTGGGTTGTAATGTTTTGCCGGAATGTCGATTCATTTCTATTCCAGCAAATTTATGGCACCCGGCGGATGTCCTCTTTTTAGGGGAGGTCATGTCGAATTTTTTCGACAATCTCGACATCCATGCTCTAATTATTCTCTTGCTATTTTTATACCACGCAGGCGACCATGGTATAACCATTGAGCATGCCCCTCATGGATAGATGGATGAGATGCACGACGGCCGACATGGCACAGACAAATATGATAGAGATAAGATGTCTGTATCGCGATTGCAAACTGATGTATTTGATAAAGCATGATTGCGGAATGCTGGAGTCGCACCTGCTCCGGCGTGGTTTCATGGATGGCTACACTCGGTGGATACATGATGACAAAGATGATGAGGATGTCAATAATTGTGAGGACGAAGATCAAGATGCCATCCGGGCAGGTGATCATGAAGATCAAGGTGGCGTCGGGCATGAACATGAAGATCAAGGTGGCACCAGGCATGAACATGAAGATCAAGGCGGCGCTGGGCAGGAACATGAAGATCAAGGTGTCAGGCATGATTCGAGCTGCTTGCGAGACCCTCATTACCAAAAGCTGCTTCTTAGGGAGACGAGTAACGCTAGAGCCGCCACTAGAGAGAAAGCTAAGCTAGAGCGAATGGATAAAGACATGATTACTCCATTGTTTGACGGATGCAACAACGGGGATACCCATCTGAATGTAACGCTCATGGCTCTAGAGATGAAAGCAAAACACAAAATGACCGACGAATGCTTCGACAACAACATGGAATTCTAGCACGATCGTCTTCCCAAGAGGGGGAACACATGTCTGACTAGTATCACTGAGGCCAAGAAAGTCGTGTGCCCTCTCGATCTACCGCATGTGAAATACCACGTCTGCATAAATGATTGCATCATCTACCGGGGCAAGGACACAGAGAAGACCACGTGTCCGGTGTGCAAGACCTCTCGATATAATAGAGGGTCCAAGAAAGCTCCTAGGAAAGTGGCATGGTACTTTCCTCTAACTCCTCGTTTGCAGCGGTATTTCGTGGACCCTAAGGAAGCACAGCTCATGTGTTGGAACGCGGAAAGAAAGAGGCCAGAAGACGAAGATCTAGAAAAGGAGGAAATGCTGAGGCACCCTTCGGATGCTAGCCAGTGGAAGGCGTTGGACCTCAAATATTACCAACGGTTCGGGAAAGAGTCAAGAAACCTCAGGCTAGTCGTGAGCACCGACAGACTCAATCCGTTCGGAAGCCAGAGCAGCACACATAGCACCTGGCCTATGTTTGTATGGATCTACAACCTCCCCTGGATGTGCATGAAGAAGAAGTATGTAACCATGAGTATGCTAGTTCAAGGGCCAAAAGAACCCGGTACAGACATCAATCTGTATCCCATGCTGTTGAAAGAGGAGTTGGCCATGTTATGGGAAGACGGAGCCTGTACATGGGACGCCACCGCACAAGACTTTTTCGATGTGAGAGCGGTGGTGATCACGATGGTGCAGGACTATCATGGTTACGGATACTTCCCGGGGTAGGTGGTCCAAGGATTCTTTGGGTGCATTAGGTGTAAGGATAATACAACGTATCACCAGCTACAGAAAGATCCTGAGTCCGAGAAAACCGTGTTCTAGGGGTCTCGAGGGTGGCTTCCCATGAATCACGCCTGGAGAAAGAAAGGACATCTATTCGATGGGATAGTCCAGCTCCGAGGAATCCCAGACCAGATGACTGGCACAGAAACCGATGAGCTATTGAAAAACTGGAAAGAGTGCCCTATGCCGAGAAAGAACCAAAAGAAGCCAGAGGCGCTGTTGAGGCTTTGGAAGCGATGTTTCTGGGACTTGCCATACTAGAAGCTCCTCCGCGTGCCTCATAGCCTTGATATCATGTATATCATGAAGGACGTGGGCGAGAGTCTTCTTCCCACCATCCTTAACACTGACAAGATCAAAGATGGTCCAAAGGCAAGGAATGACTTGAAGCATATGGGCATTAGGAAGGACCTTCAACCACCACCTAGTGACGATGACCGGTTGGAGGAGGAGGAGACGAAAACGCAAAATAGTCATCGCAAGGGCAAAAAGGTCAAGAAGTCCGAAGTTAAGCTCAAGGCCACGTGCTTCACTCTAAGTAAGGTGGAGGTCACACAGTTTACAAAGTGCCTCCTCAGAGTCAAATTTCTGAACGGTTATATGGGGAAGATAAGAAGATGGATAGATGAGGCAAAGCAATGCTTCAACGAGATGAAGTCTCATGATGTCGTTGTGCTGATGACGCAGGTACTTCCGGTTGCGATAGGAGGGATAATGGACAAGCACGTCCGTGAAACGTTGTTTGGCCTCTGCAACTTTTTAAATGTCATCTCTCGGAACTCGATTGGCATTAAGCAGCTCACGAGGCTATAGGAGGAGATCATGGTGATAATATGCGAGCTCGAAATCTACTTCCCTCCTGCATTCTTCGACATCATGCTTCATCTGCTGCTCCATGTCGTGGAGGATATCGTCCAACTCGGGTCTCCATTTCTGCGAAGCATGATGCCTTTTGAAAGGCTGAATGGACACATCAAGGGATACATTTGTTAAAGGTCCCATCCAAATGGAAGCATAGAAAACGGCTTCCTGGCCGAAGAGCGCATCTCTTTATGTTCAAACTTTCTACAAATCGAGACCCCATGTTGGTCTGCCATTCAACAAGCACCTTGGGAGGCTCGCTGGATGGGGTCACCACGAGGGTCCGTGTGCAAAGCATGTCGACTTCGAGGACCGAACCAAGGACTTTGAAAGAGCAAACCTGGTCATGCTACAACACCTGCAGGTGGTTGATCCATATATACATGAGCACAAAGAGTTTATCAAGAAGAAGTACACTGGTCGGGGCCAGGTGAGGACGGAGGAAGATGTAATCAAAGAGCACAACTCCAGTTTCACGCAGTGGTTCAGGGAGAAGGTTCTTACTAATCCACCATAGGGTGAGTCTTCAGAGGACGAGAAACTCATATTCGCCTTGTCATAGGGCACCGTGCACAACCTGATGACCTATCAGACATACGATATCAACGGATACACGTTCTACACTGAGGGAAAGGACAATAACTGCGATTACTAGAACTCAGAGGTAACGGTGATATTCTACACTGACGACATCCTGGAAAGTACGAAAGGATCGAGGAGATATAGGATCTCGACTACGTTATGGAGAAGGTGCCAATGTTCCATGTCAGGTGGGCCAAGAGCGTCGAAAAAGAATACATGTATTTCACCACCATGGCTATACCACCAGATTCAAAGACCACCGGCGCGAACATACCCGCGAGAAATGAGCCATGGTTTTTTGCTAGCAAAGTCGACCAATGCTTCTACATTACCGACCCACCAAAGCCTAGCCAACTTGTCGTCAGGAGAGGGAAAAGGAAGATCATCGGAATTGACGGAGTCGCTAATGAGCAAGACTTTGACCAGTATGGTGACCCGAATATTGAAGACGGATATCGTGACCTAGCACCATACACCACAATCCTACCTAAAAAAGGACTCCCATTCAAGAGAAGAAGTGAAGACGTCCTGGACCTATCTATTCAACCGCGACAAAGAAGGGCAAGAAGACCATTGTCAAGAAACGCTAGCTGACTCCGACGAAGTACGACGTGTAGCACGCGTGTGTGTGGCATATTATGTAGCGACACAATCTAAGTTTACAAATCGTATGCTAATTGGATGGAATAGCATGTATAAAAACATTCTTAATTATCACTTCTATTGTTTTGACAATATTTGGATATTTGAAATATTTCCACTATTTTTAGACATTTTTTATAGTTCATATTAATTTTAGACAATGTTTATACATTCAAATTATTTTTTTAAGTTCCAAAAAAAGGTGGCCAATAGGACTTGAACCTATGTGGCCACAGTACAGGGAACAAAGGGTCGAGTGTCTAGCCACTGGGCTACGAATGGTTTTGTGAACAAAGGGACGCTACTGGTTTTTTGAGTACAGGTCCACTATTATACGAGGCACATCCTGGCAATATGCGTCCCGCATATATGTTATACGTGGCGCATCCTAGAAATATGCGTTTCACGTAAATTGCTGGCTAAGGAGACAAATGCTACGCGCGCCTCTCTCTGCCCCTTCATTCTCAGTTTATTTTCCTCCATCCTTCCTACAACCGTCGTGCACCCTATGCCTTCGAGTCCACCGTCCGCAAGCACGCCGTCGAGTCCGCCATACACAGATGAGCTGCCCCTCCCCTCCCCCTTCCTCTTTCCCCTTTCCCCTCTCCCCCTCTCCCCTGCGTCTTGATACATTGCAAATGTATCTATAATTTTTGATGTTCCATGCTTGGTTTTATCTACTTTCTTGTGTTTTGTCCATACTTTGGAGTACTTTTCATATGATTTCTTGGACTAACCTATTAACAAGAGCCACAGTGCCAGCTGCCTGTTTTCAACTGTTTTTGGTTCTAGGAAATTCAGAAAATGAATATTCTCGGAATTGGACGGGACAAAAGCCAAAGTCATTATTTTACCGAGGGACACCAGGAGCTAGAATACGAGATGGAGAGGGGCTAGGGCCCAGCCACACCACCTGGCCATGCGAGCTGGGCCTGGTCGCGCCAGGCGGTGGTCTGGTCGCCCCAGACACCCCCTCGGTCTCCCTCTTTGCCTATAAGATGCCTTCTGACCTAAAAACTTAGGGGGGGGTCAACATTTTTCTAGAAGGTGTTCCGCTCCGCCGCCACCACCAGATTCCGTGAAACAGCACCAGAAACTCCGTTCTGGCACCCTACTGGGACGGGGAATTGGAGGAGATCATCGCCATCATCATCACCATCGCTTCTCCGTCGACCCTCCATGTTTCCCCTATCTATGAGTGAGTAATCCTCCGATGTAGGCCATGGGGATGGTAGGGATTGGATGAGATCGTTCATGTAATGGCATCAGATTATTAGGGCATGGTGCCTAGTATCTTCTATTAGTGCTTTATGACTTTGTTGCGACTTGTTATGCTTAATGCTTGTCACTAGGGCCCGAGTGCCATGATTTCAGATCTGAACATGTTATTGATTCATTATGATAGTATTTTTTATGGTCTTAACTACAAGTTGTATACACACGTTGTTGTCCGGAA
Source organism: Avena eriantha (assembly GCA_910589775.1). Lineage (NCBI taxonomy): Eukaryota > Viridiplantae > Streptophyta > Magnoliopsida > Poales > Poaceae > Avena > Avena eriantha. Next base: position 140,465,305 of record OU342746.1, read on the forward strand.
CCAATGGCCCTGAAGTGATAGAAATCGGGATAACCGGAGGGAATGGCTTTGATGTGAGGATCACATGTGTTCACGAAGTGTTAATGCTTTGCTCTGGTGCTCTATTAAAAGGAGCACCTTAATTGCCAGTAGTTCCCTTGAGGCCCCGCTGCAAATGGGCTGGCAGGACAAAAGATGTTGTGCAAGTTCTCATTGCGAGCACGTATGACTATATATGAAACACATGCCTAGGATTATCTAGTACTTGGATGCTTTATCTTATTTATCTGCAAATGCCCTATGTTCTGATTGCTATATGAATTGTCTTGTCCATGCAACGCCCGTCCATCCATCCCTATGCCTACCGCACTCGAATCCAACTGTTTACTGCTATTGTTACTGTTGTCTTTACTTTACTTTACTGCTACTGCTACTTTTCTATTCCTACTACAAAACTGTTGCTACTGATAAACTGCTGTGAGCAAGATTGTTTCCAGGTGCAGCTGAATTGACAACTCAGTTGTTAAGGCTTATAAATATTCTTTGGCTCCCCTTGTGTCGAATCAATAAATTGGGTTTCACTTCCCTCGAAAATACTGTGATACACCCCCTATACTTGTGGGTCATCAAGACTATTTTCTGGCGCCGTTGCCGGGGAGCATAGCTTTATTTATCAAGTCCACTTGGAATCACTATTGTTCAAGCTTAGTTTATTTCTGCCTTGTTTGCTTCTTTCTTTATCAAAAAGACAAAAAATATTAGTTCCTACTCTAGTTGTTATTTCCGTTGGTCTGTTATTGTCTTACTTTATCATGCTTGTTGTCAATGGTTGGTTTCTTTGAAAGTGAATCTTATTGGCAAGGTGGGTTCACGGAAGATAAAAAATATTATTATAAGGAACACCGCTTCTCACAAAAAGGGAAACACTTATGGGAACAAATTGATAAATTGTATACTATTGCTAGAAACGTGTTTTCTTAATGTTACTTATTGCTTTGATAAATCTTGTTGCTGTAAGAGGTATAAACACCTCCCTTTTCAATGTGAGTATAATGATAATGTTACCATATCTTCTTACGTTAAGGGAAATTATGACTTTTATGATGTGGAACAAATTGAGGAATTTATTGCTTGAAAGGGTGCATTTGAACTTGTTAGTTTGATTGAAAATATTGATGATTCACCTTATAAATATGAGGTTTATGATATACTTAGATTTTGCTTTGATAATTACAAGGAAGAAAATGGCTATATTCTTGAATATATTAATAGATGCTTTCCACAAATGGAAGAGACTAATGCCTTACAGGATCCTATAAAAGAAGAAATTGATGAACCTGAAAGCTCATTAGATGAAAAAGAGGAGGAGAGTGATGAACAAAAGGAGGAAGAATGGATTAGCTACCCATGCCTACCTTCTAATGAGAGTAACTCTTTATCCCTTACATTATTCGATTGTCCCCCATGCTTACCAAAGGAGGATGAATGTTATGCTCATGTTATCTGTGATAATCCTTTATTTGTGCCTAACTTAGAGATGCATGGTACTAAATAGTTTTGCTTAGAAATTGTTTATGATAAAGCTCTAGATGATGGGCCTATATTGAATGATCAATCATCGTATTATAGAATTGTTAAAAGTGGGTTTGAAGGTTTTAATCCCACTATTTTTGAGCTTGATAAAAATTATGTTTTTGAAGAACATGAAAAGCATGCTTTATGTGATAGTTATATTCTTGAGTTTATTCATGAGGCTACTGAAAATTATTATGAGAGAGGAAAATATGGTTGTAGAAGTTTTCATGGTATTGAAACACCTCTCTATGTGCTGCAAGTTTTGAAGTTACTCTTGTTTTATCTTCCTATGCCTATCACTTTGTTCTTTGCGAATTTATTTGCATACAAGATTCTTAAGGAAGTGGGTTAGACTTAAATGTGTTTTGAATTTGCTTCTTGATGCTCTCTTTTACTTTAATTCATATTTCTTATGTGAGCATCCTCTCAAACTATCATGCCTAACTTAAAGGCGTTAAAGAAAATTACTTATTGGGAGATAACCCAAAAGTTTTAGATGGAAGTTATTACTTCAGTAATAACCGCTCCTTATCCTTTTTATTTGCTTTTTGTGCCAAGAGTAACCTCTAATGAGAGAGAAGTAATGGTTGGGAAAGTTGTTGTCCCAAAACAGATTTCTGTGCTTCACCGTAAAATTTCTTGTAAAATCTCTGTACGTCCTTTTGAGGCGTGAATTTTTGTGCTTCTACCCCAGGTTGTTATATAACTTTAGTTAGTTCAACACTTTTTGATTGGAGCAACAGAAGGTCTTCGAAACAATTCGTCTTTACCTGCTGGTCTGTTTTGACAGATTTCTGCCATTATTTGCATTTGCATCTTGTTGGTTCCTTTTTGAGTTCCTTTGGGGAATTGAGCCTTTTGAGGGAAGTGCTACAGTAGCTTGTGTTTCAATGGAAGTTTTATTGGAGTTGGAACTGAACCCAAAGACTTATTATCTTGAGTGCACTAATGTTGCTAATAAAGATTGTGTGAAGTTTTGTATGAAGGAAAAATTTCAGGTGTATGGAAGGAATGAGTAATGAGATGAAGGATGGACTAAAGCTCAAGCTTGGGTATGCCACCCGTGTCACCCCAAGAAATATCCAAGAAGTACAAGCGTCAAAGCTTCGGTATGCCCAAGGCATCCCCCCTTCTTCATCAATAAAAATCCTAGGTTTCTTCCAAACACTTCATTTTTATTATTTCATGCACATTTGGGTTGTTCTTGGAGCGTCTTCTTTTTCGTTTTCGTTTTGGTTTTTCGTTTGCTTGGTTTTATTAGTTTGCTGAATAAATTGGTTGGACCCCCTCTTTCATACATTGGCTTTCAAATAGTTTGGTTTGGTTTGGAAAAGAGTAGGAAAGTTCATGCTTAAGTGGTAAAGAGAGCTTGTTTTTGACTGTGGCCTATGCTTTGTCATGCCATGCTTGATGTTTTTTTGGCTTTATGCTTAGTATTCTATGTTGTAGCATGACTTGTTATAAACAATTGATATTGCTTAATGTTCCTTTGCAGAATCTTGCGTTGTTTTAGCATATTAAAGCATAGTATTGTGGTATTCTCCTTTGATGCTTTATTTGGGTTGACTTGGCTCATGCTCACACCATGTTATGACTATTCCAAGTCACCATAGCCTTGATGATCCTTTAGTTTTCAACTTGTAGTATCACTTTATGCTTTGATCAATGATGTTTTGTCGCTCTGCATGATTATGGCCATTATTGCTCTCTTAGTTCGTCGCTCCCAGTCTTTTGCTAGCCTCCACAACCAAGTATGGGTTCCACTCATGGATCCAACTCCCTAAACCAAGTTATTCCAAAGAGTCCACCATACCTACCTACTAGCATATGCTATTCCAAGTATATTCATGTTTTTGTTTACCTTCCAAATTAAACTTGTTATGAGAAAACTAGTGATTAAAGCTCTCACGAACTTGATGGCACACTTTACTTTTCTTGCCCTTAATAAACTTGAACCATTGTGTCGTCTATGTTGTATATGCTTGCACTTATTTGTTGGGGATTAGCAGAACCATGTTGTCATGGGGAACGCTTTCAACATTGCACTGGTACTTTGTACCTAGTCGATATCATGCTCTTTTGTCTATGGATGTCGTCGGTGTGAAATGAAAGGGGAGCTTGTAAGTCCATGGAGTTATTTATATGTGTTAGAGAAACGTCCGGGCCGCTGGTCTAATCCATGCTGACATGGTGGAAACCTGCAATGTAACCATAATGAGCTGTCTATGAAGCATTCTTCTTATAAAAAAGTGTCCTATATTGAAAAAAAGAGAAAAAAGGAGATTATGAAAAGAGGAAAGAGAGAAAAAAGCACCATATTCCCGTGGTAAATAAGAAGTTTGCTGAGATGCTCGTTGTCTGCTTGCCTTGTCATTTTGATATGGGGATTCTTCTGTATCATCGGGGAAGGGGTACCCCGTCGGCGGTTCTCTATGATACATATGTACTTACAATGACAAGAACTTACCGGTGACTAAACTTGAGTAGCATGAGGAGCGGCCCTCGTATTCAAGGGACATGAGATTTCTAACTTATACTTCGTCAAGCATATACACCATAGTTTGTTCACTTTAACCTTAACCACTTCAAGATGCTTATGATAGGGGCAATGAGAGCTGAAAGCTATTAAGTACCATAATTTTTGGAAGCTCTTTATGAGACTTGAATCCCCACTTCCTTCTATGAACGCCTTTCTTCCACTATATATATTGAGTCTCCACCTTCTACCTTTATGCACTTACTTTGAGAGCATAGTGGCCATTCTTAGTTCTATGTGCATTGTCCCAAGACTTGTTGATTGATGCATACCTTGATATTGCTTGTTTTAAACTATTTGTATCTAGTCACTCTTATAAACTTCAAAGGTGTCATATGCATTTATGTTTGCTGCTCTATGAGGGACAAGTTGAATACCACTATGCTATGTTTTCTTTATGTGAAACAAACAAACGTCTTGCAAAGCATTGTTATTCATGAATCTTTTGTTTGTGCCTTTTCATGTTGCAACATAGTTGCTTTGTCTTATTGTTAGAATTTTATCTTTCATGTTATGTTGAAGTACTATGATCCCAGCTTTGAATGTTTTACAAATACTTTGATCAAGTTTATGATGGTGCATGTCACCTCAAAAATTATTCTTTCTTTTTATCACTTACCTACTCGAGGACGAGCAGGAGTTAAGCTTGGGGATGTTGATACATTGCAAATGTATCTATAATTTTTGATGTTCCATGCTTGGTTTTATCCACTTTTGTTGTGTTTTGTTCCAACTTTGGAGTACTTTTCATATGATTTCTTGGACTAACCTATTAACAAAGGGCCACAGTGCCAGCTGCCAGTTTTCTGCTGTTTTTGGTTTCAGGAAAGTCAGAAAATGAATATTCCCGGAATTGGATGGGACAAAAGCCAAAGTCATTATTTTACCAAGGGACACCAGGAGCCAGAATACGAGACGGAGAGGGGCTGGGGCCCAGCCACACCACCTGGCCGCACGGGCTGGGCCTGGCCGCGCCAAGGGGTGGTCTGGTCACCCCAGACACCCCGTCGGTCTCCCTCTTCACCTATAAGATGCCTTGAGACCTAAAAACTCAGGGGGGTCGACGTTTTTCCAGAAGGAGTTCTGCTCCGCCACCACCACCAGATTCCACGAAACAGCACCAGACACTCTGTTTTGGCACCCTGCCGGGACAGGGAATTGGAGGAGATCATCGCCATCATCATCACCATCGCTTCTCCATCGACCATACATGTTTCCCCCAACTATGAGTGAGTAATCCCCCGCTGTAGGCCATGGGGATGGTAGGGATTAGTTGAGATCGTTCATGTAATGGCATCAGATTGTTAGGGCATGGTGCCTAGTATCTTCTATTAGTGCTTTATGACTTTGTTGCGACATGTTATGCTTAATGCTTGTCATTAGGGCCCAAGTGCCATGATTTTAGATATGAACATGTTATTGATTCATTATGATAGTATTGTTTATGGTCTTACCTGCAAGTTATATACACACGTTGTTGTCCGGAACCAATGGCCCCGAAGTGACAGAAATCGGGATAACCGGAGGGAATAGCTTTGATGTGAGGATCACATGTGTTCACGGAGTGTTAATGCTTTGCTCCGGTGCTCTATTAAAAGGAGCACCTTAATTGCCAGTAGTTCCCTTGAGGCCTTGCTACAAAGGGGATGGCAGGACAAAATATGTTGTGCAAGTTCTCATTGCGAGCACATATGACTATATATGTAACACATGCCTAGGATTATCTAGTACTTGGATGCTTTATCTTATTTATCTGCAATTGCCCTATGTTCTGATTGCTCTATGAATTGTCTTGTCCATGCAACGCCCGTCAATCCATAGCTATGCCTACCGCACTCGAATCCTACTGTTTACTGCTATTGTTACTGTTGTCTTTACTTTACTGCTGCTGCTACTTTGCCATTCCTACTACAAAACTGTTGCTACTGATAAACTGTTGTGAGAAAGATAGTTTCCAGGTGCAGCTGAATTGACAACTCAGTTGTTAAGGCTTATAAATATTCTTTGTCTCCCCTTGTGTCGAATCAATAAATTAGGTTTCACTTCCCTCGAAAATACTGCGATACACCCCCTATACTTGTGGGTCATCACGCCTCTCACCTATGTTGCTCCTCCTGTGCAGTGACCTCCTGCTGCAACTGCCACGCATCGCATGCCGTCTAGTCCACTGACTGTGAGCATGCCGTCGAGTCCATCGTCCGCAGGTGAGCCCCCTCTCCCCCTTCCCCTTCCCCCTCTCCCATCTCCCTTGCGCCGCTCACCTGCGATGCTCCTCCTGTAGTGACTACCTCGTCTCCGCGAGAAGGAGGAGAAGAGCCTACCTCATGTCCGACCTGCGCCGCCTACCTCGTCTCTGACCTACCTTGTCTCTGACTTCTAGGTGAGCACCCCTCTCCTCTCCCTTCCCCCTGCGTCTGCAGCAAGTACACAACTCATGCACAAAGGATTTTCTTGCTCTGTGCTTGAATATTTGCAGCTACTCCCTCTGTGCCTGAATTTCTTTCTCATGTTAGTATGTTGTATTTCTCTTATGCAGGTTAGAAGAATTAATTTAAGTTATCTTGTGTCGCCACCATACTAGAACCAACAGTTGGTCCCCTTCCTGAATTTGTCCTATAACTCAAAAGAAATGAGTAAGGAGAACAAATGTTGTAGACTGATTCACTGTATGGATCTTTTAAAGCTTTAAGCACAGAAAATACCAGTCTAACAGGCTATATAGATCTGTCAAAACAAGTAAAATACCAGTAGGGTACCTATTTTGCTCCAGAAAACTTGTTGCCAAACAATAATATGTGTTTATATACGATATAGTGTGAATAGATGAAGTACAAACAAACATTGTAAAAAGCAAATGAAATGTTGCAGTTCTTCACCTTGTTGACTGTTTGAAGGAGAGTTTTGAAGCCAAGTACTGGGAAATCATCTAGACTAAGGCTAAAACCTTTGCCCTATGATGTATATGCCTACATTAGCAAAATAAACTATAAGATATATCTCAGTTAGTTGTCAAGTTGCCTACATTTGAATTTAGTAATAAGTTCCCTAAGATGGATTAATAGTGTTTTACTAATGCTTCTATAGTATGAGTGCATCATGTTTGATTTATAACTAAATTCTTCTCTATCATTGTTTAACAAACAGAGATTTAGTGTTAAGTTGAGTTGAATTTTTACTTGTTTACTGTATTAATTGAAGCTCTAGATCCTATGGATTTGGCTGTGCTCACAGCTATGGTTAAGAAATTGTGGTGTTCCTCTATGAAGAGGATTCCCCTATTGCTAGCCTAGCTAGTGCTAGTTCCCTTCATGTTCTTGTTTGTTCTTATCCCTCCTCTCTCTCACTCACCGATTTATGGTTAATTAAATTGTCTATGCGCTAAAGAATTATATGCTAGTGTGGGTTAATACTTTGATCTTACTAGCTATTGTAGTGCTAGCTAAGATAAATTTTGTTATGCTTGTTTGAATGAACTAAACGAACTTCTCAATTGTCATTTTAAATTAAATGGATTGGAAAGAACCTTGCAAATTTATTTTCTGTCAACCATTTGATCAACACATCACTACTTCATCAAAATCAGATTATTTATGTTCCACTGGATAGTCTTAGGGATATTTGCATTATTGGTAATTTGGTATGTAGATAATGCTTGCCAACTCTCTGTTTGGTTTCTTCAAGAAATACAAATATATATATCTCATGCTACTGCTGAAGAAATACAAATATAGCTCTCTTCTTGCCAAATCTCTGTTTGGTTTCTAACATCAGTTAAAGAAACACAAATATAGCTCATGCTGTTGCTGCCACATTAGGGCCTGTCACCTTCATTCCAGTAACACTTGGTGGGCATATACATTGTTTACACTTGGTGGCAACAAGTTGCTGGTGGAGAATCTGCTTAGATGGGATGGGCAGATGGTAGTATCTTGGAATGTTTTTCTGCTGAGTGCAGTGATTTGTCAGTTTCATTAATACTAGCTTTTCTTGTTTCTAGAGATTATAGAGAAACAACTAGGTGTGGCATAATTGAATTGTTTTCTATGGTGGTTCTTGACCATGTGTATCTTGGGATGGACGAAGTGACAACCAGGTGTGGAACTTGCTGGTGGTGAAAATATATGGGATGGGAAGATGGTAGTATATGCGTCTTGCTGGTGGTGTTTGTGCCTATGTAGGCCTTTTTGTGCATGTTTTTTTCTTTTTGAGATGTCAATGTTCGCCGGAATGTTGATTCATTTCCGTTTCGACAAATTTTGGGCACTCCTAGGTCTAGAAAATTAGCAAAGGTCATGCCCAATTGTTTTGTGAATTTTGGTGCTTATTAGTTTCATTTCTTTTTGTGTTTAGATATGTCGGGTGGTGAACAGGACGACACCGAGCCAGACACTTCTAGAAAGAATGACTATTGGGAGCATTTGGAGGAGATGGAATCACAAGAGGACCCAAAATTCGTGTCGTGGGAAGAGGAGATGGAGGATGAGGATACCTCGTCCAATGAGGAGATGGGGGACGCTGATGGTGAGGATGCCACTACCACTGATGGTGGTAGCGGTGGTGAAGCCACATACAGTAGACAACCGAAGAAGGCCCGGAAGGATACGGTCGGCCTCAAAAGGTCCATCTTCACAAGTGTGAGCGATAAAGGGGTGCCTTTGGAGTCGGAGGAATTTGTCGCATCGTACTCACTGCAGCTCTCTACAATCCTCTGGAACACCGTCACGATCAACACAGAGAACCTAAAGGCCCATGAGAACAAGCGTTACCGCCATTAGCTCTTCGGGAAGCTACACGCAAGATATGCGTACTTGGGTGATGAGGAAAACAAATACAACAATGAAAATCTCAAAGGGAATCCGGTAAACAAGTACGCCCTCAATATGATGACTAAGGCCTTGTAGAATTGGAAGACGCGGGTGAAGAAGCTAATTTACAAGGACAATCTAAGTTACGAGCAAATCATCAAGAAGGAGCCTCTGGTCAAGGAAGAAGAGTTCAAGGTGTTCAAGGCCAGATGTGACTCTGCCACGTGCAAGGCCAAGAGTCTGTACTTTAAGGAGTTGTACAATATGAACATTGTTACCCACCATCTCGGCTCTGGTGGTTATAGAGCTGCCATCCCCAAATGGGAGAAGGAGGACGTTGTAGCTCGTGAAAAGGGGGAGACACCTCCCTTTGCCAATATCGCTGAAGTGTAGGCAAAGAACTTTGTCAACGCCTGGTTTCGCAAGACGAAAGGGAGTTTTGAATATTCCTCGGTACCCTCTGGCCCCTTTGGTCCGAAGGTGAAGGAATTCATGAATATATATGTAAGTAATTTGCATGCAAGTCGATTAATTGCATTCACAATTAATCAATGAAGTCCAATTTCTCAAATGCTTCACGTTCCTTATGCGCAGGACGAGGAATGTAAGAGCTCCTCATCCTGCATGTCAGCGTTGGTTGCCAAGTAGGACACCACTTTTAACAGGGCGCTAAACTGGGTCAAGAATGTTGAGCCCTAGGTGCCACCATCGTTGACTAACCGTGTGCCCGACTTTGGCAGTATTCCATGGTCAGAATACTATGGCACCTCGCCGCGGAAGCACAAGAAGGCCGAAAGCACTGAGGTAAAACACCTAAGGTAACAAGTGGATAAGTTTCCATAGATGCTCTAAGATACAGTGAAGGAGGATGTGATGGTAGTCCAGACAAATTTCTAGTCACAAGTCCAGACACAAGTGACCGAGAAGCTCAACACCATCCTTCCCGCCTACTTCGAATAGTACGCCAAGTGGAAGAAGAGTGGTAAACGGGGGCCGCGCCCGGTTCCCAACATTGCCAGTGCCCAATCGGACAACACGGAGCCGGAGGTGTTGGTGACTCCTCCGACGGGGCCCGAAGGTATGGATCTTACCTTGTCTTGTGCGACGAAGGCATCGGCACGGACCGTGCTAGCAAGCAGCCACTCCGCCACTTGCGCGCTCGACGTCGGCAGTGGTGCCTCGACATTGGCCGAGCTCGACACCCTCAAGGTAACTAATTAAAGTGAAAGTTGGGAGGCTCAACCGATGACTTTATCTCCCTTCTCCCTGTTTTACTAACGACCTACCTACATGTCTTTCGCAGGAAGACACTCCTTGCACTGGGTGAACGATGAGTTGAAGGATGTTGCCAAGGGTTCTATCGTTCAACCAGAAAACCACAACTTCCATAGTAAACCAATGGCACCCGACGTGCTTAGGGTCAAATACAGTATGGTGCTTCTAGGCTACGAGGGCTTGGAACCTCCCTCTCAACCTCATGGATGGGATAGTGATGAGTCGTCAGTCCTTAGTACCAGCTTCGGCTATATGTTCCTATGGCCAAAGAGCCAGATCCGTTTGGGGATGGATGGCTGGGGCACCACCCCATAGGAAGAACAACCAGCACAACCAGCACATGAAGACATCGAGATGGCATGGAATCCCACCGTCAATGATGAAATTGATGAAAATTTTGGCGACCAGTTCTTGAACACAAAGTTTGGTGATAACTATGAGCAACAGGGAGACTAGCTATTCACGCAGAAAGTTGTTGAGCCCCAACCAGCACCTAGACCCTCGGCAAAACCCACTTGTCAAGTGCGTCTCTTCCCATCTAGTCAGGAGACGCCGCCAACTGCCGCCTTCACCAAGCCTCAAAGACCAGCTCCTATGATCAGCCCCAACACCCTCCATAGGGTGGCTAGTGAGGAGATAGCGGCGGCCAATGACGTCGTAAAGGGCAAGAAGGGTCACAAAACGAAGCCTAAGGGTGCAAGCTAGGATCCAAAGCCTTTCCGGGCTTAGGAAGGCCCTGCAGAAAAACCCAGGAAGCGTCTACACGAGGAAGGTACATCGATGCTCAGTGAATCAATGCTCACAGTCGTAGGCTCGCATATGCGTAGTATTCAGCATGGTTGTCTGTTGGTTGAGGAGCTCCGAATTTGAGAGGCGACCAGTCATACCTGGTTTACAAGGCTAAGGTGCCAAATGTGTCAGGCTTTGTCGTAGTAGCCCTCGGGGATATTTTCTATGTGCAGCATACTAACCTCTTCGACATGTTGCAAGGATTCTGGTTGCACGATACCCTGGTCTGTCTGTTCTTGTGCAATATGGCCATGCAAATCATTAGAGACAAGACCCTGGGCATCACGATAGTGGATCCCTACTTCATGCATGACACCGTCTTGAGAACACATGAGGGCATCCTAATGGTGACCGGCTATCTCTCATGCTTCTTGGAAACAAACTCGGGCAAGGATGTGATTCTCATTCCCTACCATCCGAGTAGGAGAGTGGTCACCAAAGCTGCGTGCTCATATCCTTGAATGTGCAACGCTCATCAGCCTTGTATCTCAACTCGGGTAGTGCTACGAGGAAAAACTACTCAATTATCAAGAGAGTTCTTGATGATGCTCTGAATGGCTACATTGTAGTGGGAGGCGCCGTACCTAGTAGGCCAGTTAAGAGGCACAACATGCACATGTTCAGCCACACAACAGAGTTCCCCTACATCAAGCAGACGCTTGGCAGCGCGAAGGATTCCTTCTATGCCCTACACCACATGAAGGCGTTCATACGGGACCAGCATAACAGCATGCTGCCATCTAACCTCTGAAGGTGGGATAAAGATATTGGAAGTATATTGTATCGCAACCTGAGGATGGATTTCGTCGAGATCTAGGAGGAGACCTCGGCAATCGTGCACCAATAAGCCATAAAATCCGGGGCCCTCTTTACGGCGGTAATTCACCACGCAACAAGGAGATAGATGAACTCTTAGTGAAGCAGGGTGACGGCAGGACGTTCATGACATTAGCGAAAGGAGCTAAACAGGGCTTCATCGATATCCCTGAGCCAATGATACATTGCAAATGTATCTATAATTTTTGATGTTCCATGCTTGGTTTTATCTACTTTCTTGTGTTTTGTTCCAACTTTGGAGTACTTTTCATATGATTTCTTGGACTAACCTATTAACAAGATGCCACAGTGCCAGTTGCCTGTTTTCTGCTGTTTTTGGTTCCAGGAAGGCAAAAAATGAATATTCTCGGAATTGGACGAGACAAAAGCCAAAGTTACTATTTTCCCGGAAGACTCACGGAGCTAGAAGGAGAGTCGGAGAGGGGCCATAGGGTGGCCACACCACCCCTAGGCGCGGGTCCACCTAGGCCACGCCAGGGCATGGTGTGGGCCCCCTGGCCACCCACCGACCTTGCCCTCTGGCCTATAAGAAGCCTCCCGAGGCATAAACCTAGATCGTCAACCAGAAATCCACGAAAAGTTCCACAGCGCCGCCACCACCGAAGGGGAGATTCGGGGGACAGAAAGTCTCTGTTCCGACACCCTGCCGGGACGGGGAAGTGCCCCCGGAGCCATCTCCATCGATCTCCACCACCATCTCCATCACCATTGCTGATTCCCATGATGAGGAGGGAGTAGTTCTCTCTCGAGGCTAAGGGTTTTACCGGTAGCTATGTGTTCATCTCTCTCTCTCTATGCATGATCTTATTGAGATCATGAGCTTGTAATCTATAGATCTACCTTGCTACTCAAGTGCTTCAATGAATCTATGCTCTCCCCATGTGTGTGAAAGTGACAGCGTGCTCACCATGGTGGCACTTAGGCTAGAGATTACAAATACTTGTTATGAGTTATATTTGGAGTTGGATGTCTTTATGAAATTGTGGTGTTTGTTGGACTCATCTAGTACTCAAGGTGACAGTGTGGGGTTTTCTAGATGGGAAAGGCTTACTTTGAGGTGTGCTGTTGTAGCCCTACCATCGATTAGAGTGTCCAACTGGAGAGTAGTTAAGAGTAGTATCATAAAGAGAAGATATTTATATGAGAGTTCTCACTAGTGAAAGTATGATCCCTAGGCCTTGTTTTTAAGCATTGAAACACCGTTTTCTACTAGATCTGTTACATGTTTGCTTGCTTCCATCTTTATTTCAGTTTTCCTTTAGTCTCTTCCACGCCATCAAGCTATTTCCTAGCACCGTTCCCACTTATAATTATCCATACCACTTGTATTTCACTATCTCTTCGCCGAACTAGTGCACCTATACACCTGACAAGTGTATTGGGTGTGTTGGGGACACAAGAGACTTCTTGTATCTTGATTGTAGGGTTGCTTGAGAGGGAATACCTTTGACCACTTCCTCCCTGAGTTCGATAAACCTTGGGTGATCCACTTAAGGGAAAACTTGTTGTTGTTCTACAAACCTCTGCACTTGGAGGCCCAACAACTGTCTACAAGAATAGAAGTGCGTAGACATCAGCCAACTCATCAGCCGAAGAAGTCTTGATGTTTTCCTAGCTAGATGTTAGTTCTAAACTTGTGTTGTAAACTTTATCCCTATGTTAACTTTCCTAGCAACCTCTCGAGTATGTTTCGTAAACCATTGAACTTGATTGTGAGCGACGCTAGTTATTTGTGTTATGAAGTATTTTAGTGATTGGTCATATGTTGCGTTTCATTCGTTATTGCCACCCTACTTCTTGATGTGCTTTCCGTCTTTCTTCGAAATGCCCCTTCTCTAGGCTGTCGATGAAGGTGGCCATAACTATTGAGGGTCAACCTCGAGGGTGGCTAGATCTTTCATGAATCCCATTCAAATCGAGGGTGGAGTGAGGGGAAGGAGAGGAGGGATGAACACGACGAACTCACGCACGAGTAACATGATGAACACACTCACACAAACCACGATACACACCAATATCTGATGCCACCGGTGACTGGTCTGGCGCAATCCCTAGGATCGATGTCAGGCGGAGGAATCTCTCTCAAACCGACACGGCGAGTAGGGAGACTCGGTGAGATCTTGACGTCTAGGCAAAGGGACTCCGATGCCTAGGCCTTGTACAACGAGGGAGGCATGGTGCAAACTCCAACGAGGTTTGTGCTATTTGGGTGCTCCTCACTCAAGGAGCATGAGGCAAGAATTAGATAGATCCACAAGGGTGTCCACTAATTCCAAATATCATGCCTAGGGTTTACAATAGAGGTGGGGGACTATATATAGGCCAGCCACTAGTTCAAGGGTAGTTTAGGTAATAAATGATAAAGTCTAGACATATTTGGGGTTACATGGGCTGGAGGACCAAAAGGCTTTCACATGCCTGGATGACTTACACCGGAGACTCCGGGGTGGAGTTCAGACTTCGAGGTGGACTCCGGGGCGGCATACAGATAGTTCCAGCAGGGGGTCCAGAGTCATGGTGTAGCATCCCAATTGTCTAAAAATTGTAATGCTACTTGGTCTAGTAATATAATGGCTACTTCCTATATATAATTGTTGCATCATAATTATATCATGCTCATGTCATCATGCCACCTTGCATTTGAGCATCATATAAAACCCTCTTTCTTTGGTTCTTCTCTCATATGCATTATTAATTGTATTTGCCTCTTGATATTGTATTTGGTTATTGATATATTGTTTAATGCCCAAGTTGAGTTGGGGGCATATCTTTTATTCCACTCCACCACCTTTCTTTGTCACCACCTTATAATTCCACCATTCCAATTACCCATGAGCTTGTATTTCTTTTTCTTTTGATATTCATTCTAGCTCATGTGGGTTGGGGTGGATCTAATTCTAATTCCTTTTGCTTGGACTTTATTCCACATTTTGGGAATGCATAAGAATAATGCCATGTTATTATTATTGTTTTCACAAGCATCAACATGGCCATTAATTATTGTGCATGGGCCATGCAAGAGCACCACCACCTTTAGCCATTTGCTTTTCTCTTGGTTTAAGTGGTTCTTTCTTTATGGGATCACCTCCATCTCTCTCCACCATCCCCATGATCTCATCAACACCATTATTTTTCTTCATGCATGATCATATGAGAAACTATCCACATTGCTTTTCTTTTCTCCTTTACACTTGCCCATGCCATGATCAGGCCACCTTAAAGGAAACCTATGCCATGTCCTCCCCATCTCCTCCTTACCCTAAACTAAAGATGAAATCCTCATCCTACCTTAACCATGCTAATCTACCACCTTAGATTACCCTAACCCTCTACTCTCTCTCTTTTCTCTCTACCTAGCCGAGCTCTTCTCTCTCTCTCTAAACCGGGGCATCACCCCTGACCTACTCCACCATGCCTACCCTACCTACTCTACCACCCCATCTACCCCAACCCCAACTAAAAACCCTAACCCGAGCCATCTCTCTAACCAACCCTAGCTCACCCGAGCCTCCCCTCTCCTCTCTCTTCTCTCTCACTGCCGGGCATGCCCCACCCGAACCTGCCCCGCCTTGCTCTCTTCCTGGCCCACCTGCCATGCCTGCCCTGCCCCAGGTCGAGCCCCAGCTCGTGCACGCGAGGAGGAGGAGGAAAAGGTGGCCGGGGACACCTTTATCTCTACCCCACTCCCGCACGTCACCCCCATACCCCGTCCCTATCTACTCCCTTGCCTCACGCGCCCTAGCCTGGCCAGATCCACCCCAGATCCCCTGCCTCTCCCCTTCTTCTCCTTCACCGACGCCAACTCCTCATGCCGGCCACCGCCAGCACCACCGTCGGGCCCTTGTTCCAGCCGGCGAGCACGACGTGGAAGTGGTCGAGGAGGCCGAGAAGGCTCCCCTGCTTCACCCTGGACGCGCCAGCGAGGAGGAAAGGCCCCACATCCGCCGCAGTACCGCGACGTCGCCGAAACCCTAATCAGGCCGGCCGCCAGCCACCTCGTCGCCCTGCTGCACCCCAAGCCGATCTGCCGCTGCCAACCACCCCGCGGTGAGTCCCTCTCCCGCCTAGACATCCTCCGCCTCACCGTGAAACCCTAGCCGCGCCAGGCATTTCGCCGAACGCCCTCGGCGCGCCGTCGGTCGCTGGCGTCTGCCGCATCTGTGCCGCGCCACGTCCCATCTAGCCGCCTACCCCTCACATTACAACAACCCCCAGCTACCGCAGTGGCTACCGCCCCCCCAGCGCACGCCCAGATCCCCGGTTCAATCCCCCGCTCCTCACCGCCACTGCCGCGCGCGGATCTGGTCGTCAGACCGAGAGGAAGATCCACAGTGCGCCTCCCCTTTTTGCACTTACCCCCTGTTTCTTTTACCGCTCAACCCGCGGTACGCCGAGCCCACCAGTCAGCCTCTGTGAGCTTTTTGCAAAAAGCACCCCGGCTTTCGCAGTCTCAACCTGCGCTCTAGCACCCCCCACCTATCAGTCTCTGCGAATTCGGCCTCTGGCACAGGGGCCCTAGTCCGCTGGCCCACCTGTCAATCGCAGCGGCTAGGCCAACCCGCGGTGTAAAAAGGTTTTCCGCGCGCTGCGTCCCAGTCAGACCGGCCCCACCCGTCAGCGTCTGGGGTTGGGTCTGTCTGAGTATAAAACGTTTTCTGTTTTTCTGTTTTAAAATAAACATTTCCAGAAATTGTTTAAATTCAAATTCAAATCAGATTTTAAATAACTTTCAAATTATAAATCCAAATAATACAAATGATATATGTTTTTGAATCAGAAAAATGTGAGTATTTCAAATATGCCATTCAAAATAATGTTTGACCACTTTAAATTTTCGAGATGATTAAAATTACAAATAAATGCCCTTTATCTTAATAAATTAATAACTTTAATTCTACAACTCCAAATTTGACAAATAATATGTCTAAATCGATCAGCGCGACGAGCCCGTTCTATCTATGTAGTCCTTGTTCTCAATTGAAGCATGCATCATGCCATATTTAAAAATCAGAACTATTTATGACAATAAAACTTGGCTAAATAATTAATAACATGCTTTATTCTTGCACCACACCTCACCCTTGACATGCTACTTTAATGCCATGTAAATTGTGCATCATTCATCATGGCATGATTGTTTGCTTGTCGCATTTTAATTCATATGCTTGTGCACTTTATTTATGTTGGCCCTTGTTTGTTTGGTTCTTCTTCGAATAGACGCCCAACAGGGGAATTACTAGGAATCACAGGAGTACTACCCAGATACATCTCTCGCTTCAACTGAGTTGCCAGGCAAGCACTACCACATGCTTGCATACATATAGTACCTATTGCCTCTATCTTATTCTTGCATCATTGAGTCGCGATTGCATTAAATTGAATCCCAAGTACTGCATAGCCTTTACTTTTAAACCCCACCAAAGCTTGTTCCTCCATCCCATGAGCCATTACCACAGGACTTGTTTGAGCCATGCGAGTCGTAGAAAAGCATGTGTAGGGTATGTGAGTGTCTGATGAACAATGAGGTACCTAAACAACTTAACCTGTGTAGTAACGGGATAACTAATGAAAGAGGCATCGGTGAGCAATATCTGCTATTTGGTTTTTCATGCTCACTTGTGTCCCGTAGGACCCCGAGTACTTGATTCCTGTTCCTTGACTATTTGCACTATCCACATCCGGGAGGCCTTATGGACCCCCTGAGCCAGAGCTTGATTCATTCTTATTTCTTGGGGCCACAATTAGTTTGGGGCTTTATTACTATCATGTACTTATGCCATGTTACTATTTTATTAAGATTGTGCGTGGAGCACCTGTACTGTTTTGGATCGTGACACGTTTTCGCTGTATCGACAAGCCCAGTCACATTTTTGGGTTCCCAGTCGTTTACCGCCGTCCACACAAACCTTGGGTCCGTCTCGGAGCTGGCCAACTTCGTTGCGGGTAGCTTAATGGGGTGGCCCTCTGAAATATTTTTGAATCCTGTGATTGCTTTGTCGTGAATGCCTCGTTGGGTTTTGTTTTGGTTTTTCCGAGGTTTATCGAGTGTGTGTTTCTGTTCGTGCACCTCTGCAGGGTAAATCTTTCGGAAAGCCGTGTCCGCGGTTATGGACGACTTGGAGCACAGTTTCTCGATCATAGACAAGTATAACTAAAGTACCGCTTTTAATTTGACTAAGTACTTGTCTAGTAAATAGTGCAATACTCATGGAATGGATAATAAAACTGCCAACGGATGGGGGTTGTTCGTCCGCTTCCTCATTGGTAGGCGAGGAGGAGGATGGATCTGTTAATTATACTGTTATAACTGTTGTTCTTAATTCACGGACATCCGTCTACCATTGGTTAGGCAGATGGTTAGCGAGTATCTATAGAATTGTTAGCTATTATCTTTTGCTGCAATTGCGTCACCCCAGGTTGTGTCCCCTTTAGTGGCATAAAGACTTGTTGAGTACCCCTAGGGTCTCACACGATAAATTGTTTGATTCAGATGAACAGGTGTACCCACAAGATGGATACTGGGTGGAGGAGACAGATGATGTTGGCAACGATCGCACGGTGTAGAGATTCCAGGAATGGGGATCCGTGAGATCTGTGGGCGGGATGTGTTTATTTATGTGGCATCTTATGCCGATTTGCTTCTTATCCGTACTCGGGTCTTGTTTTCCGCTTCCGCCTGATACTCTGATGTTTGTTGTATGAGGAGCTATCCTAAATTATTATCTCTATCTAGGATATTTGAATCTTGCCGTATGGCGTTGCAATATTTCTATTTCTTTTAGATGGAATGGCTCTGAGGACTGTTGTATGTGGCTTGCATACATACTCATTTGTGTATGTAGTTGATCCCTTCGCCTACCGATTACACCGCTCGTTCTTGTCCTGTTGTTCTGAAAGTGGTTAGGACGGCCAAAAGGTCTACCGTGAGTGTCCCTGGGCCCCACCGTACTATTTTAACCACTTTCGTTCATCCAGGCATGTAACTAAGAGTGTAATTCACCGAGGTAGTTACACATGGCCGGAGTCCTGGGGCAGAGACTCCGGGGTCGAAGGTCGGAGACTCCGGGGTAGCTGGGTCGGAGACTTCGGGGGTGGTGATGCTCTCTGGTGAAGACTCCGTGCAGGTGTACTGCACGCTGATGACCCACAAGTATAGGGGGTGTATCGCAGTATTTTCGATAAGTAAGAGTGTCGAACCCAACGAGGAGCAGAAGGTGCTGGCTAGTGGTATGGATCATGAATTCTCTGCTAATACTTAGCAAACGGATTTTTAGGTGTTTTCGATAAAGCAAGTAAACAAAGTATGAGTAAACAAAAGATAGTAAGAATAAATGCAGCAAGTGGCCCAATCCTTTATGCAGCAAAGGACAAGCCGGTTGTATTTCTATAGATGACCAAACGTTCTCGAGGACACATGGGAAGACTGTCAAGTGCTTTCGCTTCATATAGTCGATTAATCTTCTCTAGCTTGCTAAGTGTTGTGTGGGTGAACCTGTGCTAATGTACCGCCCCATCCAAGACTAAATACATACTTGTGATTAAACCCCCTTGCAAACATTCGTAAGTACAAGAAAGTAATTAAGGTAGAAACCTAACCACAACTTTAAACTCTAAGACCCTTACATCTCTTGTGCAATGGTTTCCTAACGGGGGTTCAGGTTTCTGTCACTCCGGCAACCCCTACGATTAGTAGCCAAATACACAATGCATTCCCCTAGGCCCATATAGGTGAAGTGTCATGTAGTCGACATTCACATGACACCACTAGAAGAAGTACACCACAACTTAAATAACAATCTATTGAATCTTTCTCAACGCAACTCCACTACTAACAACAAGACTTCTCCCATGTCCTCAAGAACAAAACAAACTACTCACAAGACATCTTATGGATCATGATCAAAGATGGAATAATGATGTATAACAATCTGAACATAAACAATAATTCAATGGTTCACTCAATAGCATCAACTACAAAGAGTAATCAACACCAGGAAAGTTTCCCCTATGAACTATGCAAGATTCAACGCAATTGTTACACCAATATGGAGATGGTGATGAGGGTGCTGATGGTGATGATGGTGGTGATGATGATGATGATCCGGATAAAGTCCAGCTTGATGGTGGTGTTGATGGCGACGATCTCCCCTCTCCGGGAAGGAATTCCCCCAGCAGAAATCTGTCTGCCGGAGAGATCTTTCTCTCTCGGTGTTTTCCGCCCCGCAGAGGCGGCTGAATCTTTCTCTGGTCGCTCCCCGAGTCTTAGGGTTTCGGGAGGTTGATATACGCCAGAGGGGAGAGGCCGGGGTGGGCCAGGGCGGCCACACCACTCCCTGGCGCGGCCTAGGCTTGCCCGCGCCATGGGGTGGTGTGGGCCCCCTGTGGTCCACCTCCACTCCATCTTCTGGCATCCTGAGTCTTCTGGAAAAATAGAATTTTCCGTAAATTTTCCCGGATTTTCTGATCTTCGCGAATTTTGCCTCCAAACAGCACCTTTTCCATCAGAATCCTGACTGCAGCGTCCATGCTCCAAAAGTCATCAACCATGCAAAAATAGATGAAATAACATAAGTATCGCCTCTCAATACGAAATATATCAATGAATAATAGTGAATTTAGACATAGAATAGTGATGCAAAATGGACGTATCAAACGATCCTAGTAGGGGCCTGGAGACCGGTCCGGAGTCCAGGCTGGAGACTCCGGGCTTAGAGGCTGGAGACTCTAGGCTCCAGGGCCGGAGACTCTGGGGCTTCAGCTCTAGCAGCTTCTTCTTCTCGTCCTGCTCCTTGTACTTCTTCCGTGGGGGCTTCATAGCTGATAATGCACATTGTAGTTGCATGAAGTAGTAATCCATCCAAGGATGTATCAAAGTCACACGAGGAGAGGAGCGAGTTAACCTTAGCTTGTAGTAGTTTAGCTCGGGCTCGAGTCATTGGTCCACTTGGGGGGATGATGGCTATGATATACAACACTTTTTAGCAATATAAATTGTGTCATTTGCCTATCATATCGTGCTCCATCTAACCATTGCTATGCTTAATATGCATGATTACTTGTTTTTATTAAATTCAATATGATCCTTGCACATTTAGTAGTTTAGGTAGAATTTTATCCATCTTCCTTGTCTTTTAGACGTGTGTAGGTGTTGATGGTGATTATGTACAAAACAAAGGCAAAAGGAACAATGACAGCATAGTACGGAGGAGCTGTAGGGACCAGACTTAGCCATTTGAGAGGTTGAAAAGGTGATTTTTTTCCAACTTCTCAAAATAAAGATCCAAGACAACAGGGTTGTAGCACTCGACGATACGAACTCAACGAGCCCAAGAACACCCAAAACGGAGTTCATATGAAGAAATGGCGGCCAAAATACTAAAAGCATCTACAAGTTTAACGAGTAACTATACGACCGGAGCTATATTTTTGGTCGTATAGCTCTGCCCGTATAGTTGCCAAAAAAGTTCGAAAACGACAGGATTTCGTCCCTGAAAAGCTCCAGAACCTTTCCTAAGTCATATGACGGTATTGGGGGAACCCTAGGGCACCCCCAAGGCTTACATAAAGGAGGGAGGACCCAAGAGAGAGCCACCAAGCCATAGCCCTTCAGGGGCAGAGCTCTACCGCCGCCGCCACCCATCCGATCTCCATTGCAGCGGAGCTCTACCACAACCACACCTCTGAGATCTAGATCTCCCTCAACACCATCACCATCAACGCATCCAAACAACAAGAAGGGGAGGAGAAGGAACACATCACCACCACCACGCATCGATCTCCATCTCCCTCTCTCTCTTGTGTTTAGTAATTGTAAGATTGAACACGATTGTGATATCATTATATATTTATATATGTTTTACTGTTCATACATATGGGAGTGATTGATTCAACTCTAGGTTGAGGTATGATCTAGTGCGCTAAGTTGGAATTTATTGTGATCTAAGATAAGTTTATGTGATCCTTTGGTCCGGAAGTGCCTTTTGCCTTGCGGTGACGCGTGAGAACCATGCATAGTGCACATAGTGTGACAGCCTGGTAATCAACTGGTGAACATTTATTTGTCTGAGTAAACTCTTATAGATCACTCATATATTTTCCCATCTAGTACTAGTGAGACCGAAGCCTAGAAGCCCTCTCTCATTCCATTCAATCCTACAACTACAATCTCTTTAATTCAGTTCATATTCCTGTTTACTTTCCGTCTTAGTTCATTTTGTCCTTGTTAAAATTTCTTTGTTATTAGATACTTTAAATCTCTCTCAATTATCGATGTTCTAGTAACTTATAGGATATGCTATTTCCAAACCACGGTTAGACCTAGGCAATCCTAACACAAAATCCATGCTAATGTCCGACCATGGTGCGTGAGGAATAGGCAAGGGCATATAAAGACCATAGGGGTTAGCTTGTGACTTATCTTGTAAGCATGTAGTGCATCGTTGGACGTAGCGCTCCACGTCTCGCTTCATCTTAGGTCAATAGTAATGAGTGGCAAGCATGTTCAATGTCTTGTCACGGCCAAAGTGACCCATGATGCCTCCACCATGAGATTCTTGGAGAAGCAAAAGTTGAAGAGACGACTTCGGAATGCAAAGCTTGTTTTGTTTAACTAGAAATCCCTTATGCAAATAGAAATCATCAACTCCTTTGTCAATGGAGCACTTTGCGAAAATTGGTCCAAAGAATGGGTCGGAAGAATACAAAGTTTTTATTTCATCAAGATCCAACACATTTACTTCAAGTCGAGTAAGAAGGATTGTGTGCTTGCGAGAGAACGCGTCCGCAACTACATTATCTTAGCCCTTCTTATACTTGACAATGTAAGGAAAAGACTCCATAAACTCAATCCACTTAGCGTGTCTCTTACTCAAGTTGGATTGGCCTTTGATATATTTCAACGACTCATGGTTGGAATGTATGATAAATTCCTTAGGCCAAAGGTAGTGTTGCTAAACTTGATGTTGCAACCTCGGATCGTTAAGGATCCTAAGTCCCTGTGATTAACATGCTAGTCCCTGGATCAACAGCTAGCACTTCACAGTCGATGAATATCATGTAAAACACAAGTCATTATTACACGAATAATCCAGAGTATATTTATTACAACTTGCATAGCTTATAGCTAGCTCAAATGAAACAGCGGAAAACTAATTAAAACTTGAGTCCATCAACGCCTCAGGCTAGCTGCGTGAAGACCCGCGATCCCTACGCACCTTTCAATCTTCGGATTTTGCACATAAGACGTGCAGCCAACAAGTTGGGACAATACTTTGAATGTATTGGAAAATTACACCAAGGAAAGAGTAAGACTATATCTACATGCAAGGCTAAGAGTAGGCTCTAGGGTTCAGTTGCGTAAAGCCAATTTTATCAATGTAATAAGAAAAGAGGAAGAAAGTTTTCCCTACTTTGTAAACTTTGACAAATAGTATAGGGTCGATGGAACACGTGGATATTACTCACCAAGTGCCTAATCAACCTAGCACTTGGATATTACTCACCAAGTTCCCAAAATCCCGCCCAACGGCGATATTACTCACACCTTGGGGTTTATAAAACGTTAGGTTTGTAAAAGAGAGAGGAAGATCTTCTAGAGGCTCCATCCTTCAGATGCTCAAAGTTGTTCTGTTTCCATGAACACGGCTGATCGATCAGATTGCAATACTCTCGAGAGGTTGTGCACTTTCCCCACAATCCACGATCAAGTCCTTTTACAGACAAGACCATGGCGAGGCCTTCCCTTAGTAGCCCCTCTACCAGCTGGATCCAACCGTGCCAAGAACCTCCATATGTTGGTACCCCGGTGAGGTTTCCCACTAAGTACTAAGCCAAGAAAGAGCCCATATGTATTGTGGTTGCACGGGAAGCTTCTGAATTCTGAAACATGGCAGACTTCTTTGATTCCTGGGCGGCCGTCCTCCACCAAAATCTCACTCATTGTCCCGACAACCATTCCGCCCAGAAGAAAACTTAGTTTTATTTTGAAGGGGTTTTGGAGAAGAAAAGTTCGCTC
Organism: Avena eriantha; assembly: GCA_910589775.1. Classification (NCBI taxonomy): domain Eukaryota; kingdom Viridiplantae; phylum Streptophyta; class Magnoliopsida; order Poales; family Poaceae; genus Avena; species Avena eriantha. The sequence goes on from OU342746.1 coordinate 140,489,114, forward strand.
GAGAGAGCTCCCATACTTAGAAAATTCTTGAGTCTTTCGAACCCTCCCAACGGTATTTGATATATATAAGTATATAGCATAGCAAGCAACTTAGAAAAACAGGATAACCTATTGGGATGAAAAATCCTAAGCATAGAGCTACTCATGGCATACTACAAAACCGTACTTGCAAAATAGTACTAAGAAATTCTACCAAAACCCTGCACATGCATACTACATAATTTGAAGAGTAAAACATGCATAGTCAAAACTGGGACATAAACATGAACAAGTGGTGTAACTTGCCTTGATCTGAGCAGCAATCTACACAACAGTACTCCTCAGCGCACTCCGAGCAATCTAACGAAACAGACATGGATCCAATCACAATTTGCACAAAACAAGTCACGAAGTCAATTATGCATGCATGCAACATGGTAATATGCAAAGACGGATTTTATTTGGACCAACGGTTTTAACCAGGGGTGTTTGAGTTGGGGATATCATTAGAATTAATTCCCCACAGATTTTAAGTATTTTGGGATAAATCCTAAATAACCAAGCTCAAAACTAGATCTACAACTCCAATCTACCTCGAGACATATCTGAACACCCTAAGCATGATCTGATAATTTTCTATAGAAGTTATTGTCAAAACAAAGCCAACGCAACAAGAATCAACTAAAACGGAGTTACAGATAATTTTCTAGAATTAAAATACTCTAATCTAATCTTTAAATCCTACTGCAATATTGTTGTGGCAAAACAGCAATATTATTGTATATCTGTGTTCTACTCGAAAATATGAATCCAACGGTATATTATATGCAATTTTTGGACTAATACTCGAATTTCTATGGATTTTACAAGTCTAAAGTGTTTTCTGCCTATTTAAAAGAAAACCAGAACGGCAGCCAACCACGCGATGACAAGTGGCGGCTCGGGATTGGTCCAGCGGGCACGCGGCGCTGACGCGGCGGCGACGCGGCGCTGACGCGGGCTGCCACGTGGCGTGATGGGATTGGCCGGTACCCCTTCGGTCTGGCCATCTAATTTGGACCGTTGGATTGGAAACGGACGGCTGAGGGGGGTGGCCGGCGGCTTACCGTGGCGGGCGGCGACGAGGTCGACGGCGGATGGCGGCGGTGGGTCGGTGATGGTCGGCGGTGGGCGGCGGAGCTTCCCCGGCGTGATGGAGTAGTGGACGGCGTGCGGCTCCTCCTCGCGGTTCCTTTCCCGATATCAGCGTCGGCTCCTTCCTCCTGTGGTGGCGGCGTGCGGCGGCTGGAGGCGGCGGAGTCCGGCGGAGCTCCGGCGAGCGATTGGCGGCGGCTCGGGCTTCTAAACAAGGGGAAAAACGTGCGAGAAGAAGCGGTGCTAGAGGGGGAGTGCAGAGAGGGAGAGAAAAGGGGAAGGGGTGTCGGAATTCTTGCTGTCGGCAGTGGCGGCGGTGAACTCCGGCGAGCGATTTTGTGGCGGCCCGGTGGCGGTGGTGGAGGAAAAGTTTAGGGTTTTTGGGAGGCGTGCCGAGGGCTATATAAAGGCGGATTACTTGGCGCGGGGGCTACGGAGTTTTCTCCGGTTCGGCCGGAGGTGGTTGCCGACACGGCGGCGTCCGTGTCCGACCGGGACTCGACGGGGGAAGCGGCTGACGGGCGGGGCCCGCCTGTCGGCGGCTGCAGGCGCGGGGCGGGCTGGCGGCTGGCGCGGCTGCTGGGCCGGCCTGGGCGTCGGCTGCGCTGCGCGTCGCCCACCCGCCAGGCAGGCGGTAGGTAAGCCCCGGGCTGGCTCGGCCGGCCTAGTTAGGTTAGGTTTCATTTTTTTTATTCTTTTTATTTTTTTCTGTTTTGCTATTTGTTTAATAACTTTTGCAACCGGACTCCGAATTAGACGAAATTTGTTTCTAAATTTTTTTTAAAAGAAGAGGGTTAGAGTAGGACTTTAACATAACACTTTTGCAAGGGTTTTGGTGTTCAAAAGGGTTTTACCCCTTTTTGTCTATAATTGACTATGGGGTTTAAGAAAATACCTGATGCAGTTTTTGATATGTAATGCCATGATGCAATGATATGATGCATGCTTCTAGTAACATCTGGAATTGCAAAATTTGGGATGTTACAAACCTACCCCCCTTAAGAAGAATCTCGTCCCCGAGATTCAGGTTGGTTAGCAAATAGGTGTCGGTGTTCTTTCTTCAGGTCTTCTTCACGCTCCCACGTGGCCTCTTCCTCGGAATGGTGATTCCATTGAACTTTGCAAAATCTGATAGTCTTGGTACGAGTAATTCTCTCGGCTGTTTCCAAAATCCGGGTAGGTTTTTCCTCATAGGTGAGATCGTTTTCCAATTGAACCTCGTCCAACGGAACCGTATCCTTTAGTGGTGTATCAGCCATTTCCGGGTGACACTTTTTTAGTTGCGACACATGGAAAACATCGTGAACTGTTAGCATTTCGGGCAATTCCAACTGATAGGCAACTTCCCCTCTACGTCCCAAGATTTTGTAGGGCCCTATGAATCGGGGTACTAACTTACCCTTGATACCAAATCTCTTAACTCCTCGTAGTGGTGAAACTCGGAGATACGCACGGTCTCCCACTTCATAAGTCACATCCCTGCGCTTGGAATCAGCATAACTCTTTTGTCTAGATTGGGCTATTTTTAACCTGTCTTGGATCTGTCTCACTTTTTCTTCGGCATCCTTGATCAGTTCAGGTCCAAACAAACTACGTTCTCCTACTCCACTCCATAGCTGCGGAGTCCTACACTTTCTGCCATATAGAACTTCAAATGGAGCCATCTTGATGCTAGTTTGGTAGCTGTTATTGTATGAGAATTCCGCATATGGCAAGTTATCATCCCAACTAGACCCATAGTCTAGCGCACAGGCTCTTAACATGTCCTCCAAGATCTGATTAACTCTTTTTGTTTGTCCATCGGTTTGCGGGTGGAAGGCAGTACTAAACTCCAATCATGTCCCTAGAGACTCGTGTAGCTGCCGCCAAAACTTAGAGGTGAATTGGGTACCTCTATCCGAGACAATCCCTTTTGGGTACACCATGAAGGCTTACGATCCTTGACATATAAATCTTGGCAAGTTTAGCACTCGTATAGGTGGTCTTTACGGGAATGAAGTGGGCCACCTTTGTGAAGTGGTCGACCACTACCCAGATCGAGTCCGTGGTAGTCCTGTGATAAAATCCATGCCTACCTTGTCCCACTTCCAGTCGGGCACAGGTAATGGCTCCAGCAGTCCTGCGGGTTTTTGATGTTCGGCCTTGACTCTGATTGCATAAGTCACACAAGGAGATATATTCAGCAATTTCTCTTTTCATGTTGTTCCACCAGAACCTATCTTTCACATCCATGTACATCTTTGTATTACCGGGATGAATTGAGTAAGGCGAATCGTGGGCTTCCTGAAGGATTAACTTCCTGATATCAGGGTCATCGGGAACGCACAGACGCTTCTCATACCAAAGTGTTCCCTGTTCATCCGTGTGAAACCCTTTTGCTTTGCCCTTGCTTATATTAGCTCTTATCTCCTCCAACTCTTTGTCCCCCTTCTGGGCCTCTTTTATTCGGTCTAGAAGCATTGGCACTATCTCCATAGTTGCTAAGTATCCCTCCGGAACTATTTCCAACCTGAGGTCCTTGAATTGTTCACAAAAATCGTTTGGAAGTCCTCCCACGCTATGTCCATTTACGTAGACCTTCCGGCTTAAGGCGTCAGCCACAACGTTGGCCTTTCCAGGATGGTACTGCAGGTCCAAGTCATAGTCCTTGATGAGCTCAAGCCATCTCCTTTGCCTCATATTTAATTCCTTTTGAGTGAAGATGTATTTAAGGCTCTTGTGATCTGTGAACACATCACAATGTTTGCCCATTAGGTAATGTCTCCATACCTTGAGCGCATGCACAACTGATGCTAGTTCCAAATCGTGCGTGGGGTAGTTATTCTCATGGTTCTTAAGTTGCCAAGAGGCGTAGGACACTACTTTTCCATCCTGCATCAGTACACTACCGAGTCCTTGTCGAGAAGCGTCGCAATAGACTTGGAAATCCTTTTGGATATCAGGGAGACACAAAATTGGTGCTGTTACTAGGCGCTTCTTTAATTCCTGGAAACTTGCTTCATAGGCCTCTGTCCATTGAAACTTCTTCTCTTTCTTCAGCAAGTCTGTCATAGGCTTTGCTACCTTGGAAAAGTTTTCAATGAATCTTCGGTAATATCCCGCAAGACCCAGGAAACTCCTAATATCACCCACATTCTTAGGAGACTCCAATTTTGTTACGGAGGATACCTTACTTGGGTCCACGGCAACACCTTTAGCTGATACAATATGACCAAGGAATCCCACTTCTTTCAACCAGAACTCACATTTGCTAAATTTGGCATACAACTTGTGTTCCCTTAACTTTTCCATAATCAGGCGCAGGTGCCTCTCATGTTCCTTCTCGTCCTTGGAGTATATGAGTATGTCATCAATGAATACCATAATAAACTTATCCAAGTACTCCATGAACACCTTGTTCATCATAGTCATGAAGTATGCTGGGGCATTGGTTAAGCCAAACGACATCACGGTGTATTCATACAATCCGTATCTCGTGGTGAAAGCTGTCTTGGCTACATCCTATTCTCGGATCTTTAACTGGAAATAACCTGATTGGAGATCAATCTTAGAGAACACACTAGCTCCCTTTAATTGATCGAACAGGTCGTTGATATTGGGTAGAGGGTACTTGTTCTTGATTGTCACTTCATTCAACGACCGGTAGTCCACGACTAGTCTCTTGGTTTTATCCTTCTTCTCCACGAATAAGACAGGTGCTCCCCAAGATGACGCACTTGGTTGAATGAAGCCTTTGTCCAATTGCTCTCTAAGCTGTTTCTTAAGTTCCTTCAACTCATCCACATCCATATTGTACGGTCTTTTTGCTATTGGTCTAGTACCCTAGCATCAAGTCAATAAGAAACTCGATGTCTCGGTCGGGAGGCACCCCTGGCAATTCTTCCGGGAACACATCTGGATACTCCTTCACAATTGGCACACCCTCCCAGCTAACCCCTTAAGAGAGTTCACCATACTTCCTTCGAGTGCGAAATCTGACTTAAAGCGGATCCTTTTCTTATCCGGAGTCATGAGATCGATAGTCCTTTTGGCACAATCTATGACTCCCTCGTATTCGGTCATCCAATTCATGCCCAAAATTATATCTAAGCCTTGTGATTCCAGAACAACTAGTCTGGTGGGAAAGGTGTGCGCCCCAATCCTTAGTTCTAACCCACGGCATCCAGAGTTTGCCACTATTTCTCCTCTAGGAGAACTTACCCTTAGGGGAGTACTAATAGTCTCCGTAGGTACCTTGCCTCTATCCACAAATACCCTTGATATGAATGAATGCGATGCACCAGTATCAAAAAGAACAACTGCAGGTGTGGAGTTAAGCTTGAACTTACCAATCACGGAGTCAGGTGCCTCCCGAGCCTCCTCCACGGAGACATGATTCACCGTGGCTTTGACGAACGTATTCGGCTTCTTCCCATTTCCATTACCATTACCATGGTTGTGTCCATTGCCGTTTCCATTACCATTCCCATTCTTCGTATTTTCGGGGCAAGTGGTCGCATAGTGTCCTGTCTTGTTACACTTGAAGCATGTTACTTCACTCAAATCCTTCCCATTGCCATTTCCATTGCGGTGTTTATGGCCATTGTGGTTATGTCCTCCATGACGATGACCGTTGTGGTTGTGGCCATTGTGGTTGTGGGGTGGTGGTGACGAAGTGCGTTGCTTCTGATATGGGGCAGAGTTGTGCTTGTGTGAGGTGGACTTTCTCTTTCTGTTCTCTATACTCCTTTGCTTTGCTTCAACCACCACTGCCCTGTCCAGGAGTTCCTGATAGTTATCAAACTTCAGAGCCACAAGCTGAATAGATATTTCATCATTAAGTCCCCTTTAGAACTCTTCATGTCTCTTGGCATCAGTGGATACATCATCAGGTGCATAACGTGCCAGCTTGTTGAAAAGGTCCCCATACTCGGAGACAGAGCGGTGTAGTTGTTTCAAGTCGCGGAACTCACGTCTCTTAAGTGACATGACTCCCGCGGCTACGTGATGAGTACGAAAGGCTACTTCAAACTGGTTCCAGGTGATAGCTTCAATATCAGGGTGGGTGACCTGGTAGTTATCCCACCATTCAGCAGCTGGTCCCTCAAGTTGGTGCGCGGCAAAGCGCACCCTATCAGCTCCAACAACATGGAAGGTGTCTAACTTCTTGTTGATAGTGCGGAGCCAGTCATCTGCCACAATTGTCTTAGAACTACTTGAGAAAATTGGAGGGTTCAACCTCAAGAACCGGGTCAAGCGATCCTGTTGGGGCGGTGGGGGGTGGCGGGTTGTTGTTGTTGTTTTGCATGTTTTGAGTGAGGAGTTGGATCAACTGATTTTGGGAGTTCAGAAGTTGTGCTATCTCTGGGGGCATGTTGTTATTGTTGTTTCCACGTCTCGCCATCTTGAGGGTTTGGGAGACAATTTAAGAAATAGATAGAAAGCCTAAGGAATAAACTCCTACCCTTATGTAAACAAGAGAAGAAAAACACAAGAGAAAAGCAAGGCACACAAGGCACATAAATCCACACACTCATCCCAGTTTAACTAGCCAATATAATTTTTTTGGTACTCATTACAATCGCAAATAACGTTCGACTATAGTATTAAAGGTGGTCCAACTACTCTACTCATCATCCACTTCCTCATCCTCAATGATGAAGCCTTCTTTTTCCAGCAGTGACTTGTATAACTCCATGTCCCTCGTCGTGGCTTCAAGCTTCTCCTGAAGTTCCTTCACCTCCTGTGGTTCCGGTGTTGCAGCTTCGAGCCTCCCTTGAAGTTCCTTCACCTCTTGCAGCTCCTGGGTAGCAGCTTCCAGCTTCGCTCGGAGTTCCTTCTTCTCCTTCTGTAGCTTCTTGATCAAACTTGACCCCATAGTCACAGGCGTGATCTTCTCCTCCAAGCTCCTCTTGGCTACTCGTAGGTCCTTCAACATGGTGGCAAGGTTCTTGAACTCCATCTCGTTCTTTGCGAGCACTAGACTTTTCTCCCTAATCTTCTTGTTCTTATCTTGCACCCTCTTCTCTTGATTAGCGAACCTCTTGTCTTGGGCGGTGAGCTCCCCTCCTAGGGACTTGATCTTCTCTTCTAGCTCTTCGATCTTCTCGTCTTTCTCCTTGACTAGGGCACAAAGCTCGTCATTCCTCACGATCTCAAGGCAGCTCCCCTTCTGAAGGTCATTGATGTGGAACTCCAAGTCTTGATATTGGATTCTTCGACGCTTGCATGTCTTCCTTTCCTCCGAGGTTAACTCGATTGGAACTCCCTTATCATCACGTCTTCCAAAGAGTTTGATGTAGTGGCCTTCAACCTCCTCATGGTGGCGTCCACAGAGGCGTCCAATGAGCTTCTGCAAGCTGATGCTAAGTCCTTTGTCCTTGGAGTCGCTGGTGACGTTGAGCACAATGGCCTCTGTCTTGGGTTCTATCTGACTGCGCCCTGGTTGGATGACTTCAATCGCCCAGCATCCTTCCTTGTGCATCTTCCTCAGCTTGTTTCCCTTGATTGATGGCATGGGTAACTGCAACGTCTTGATGATGTCCAGAAGGCATTCCCCGAAGCGCAGGCACTTGATGTCTTCGGCGGTGTTGTAGTAGAAGGCCGTCATCTTTAGGTTAGGAGATAGAAAATTAGGCACAGGGTGATAAGGAAGAGAAATACTAGAAGAGTACAAATAACTTAGAAGAATATAGAAAGCAAAAACACACATGGTAAAGGTGGTTTCCAATCCTAGGGGTCACGTCCTATAGGCAACTTTGTGCTCTGATACCATCTGTTGCGACCTCGGATCATTAAGGATCCTAACTCCCTATGATTAACATGCTAGTCCCTGGATCAATAGCTAGCACTTCACAGTCGATGAATATCATGTAAAACACAAGTCATTATTACATGAATAATCCAGAGTATATTTATTACAACTTGCATAGCTTATAGCTAGCTCAAATGAAATAGCGGAAAACTAATTAAAACTTGAGTCCATCAACGCCTCAGGCTAGCCGCGTGAAGACCCGCGATCCCTACGCACCTTTCAATCTTTGGATTTTGCACATAAGACGTGCAGCCAACAAGTTGGGTCAATACTTTGAATGTATTGGCAAATTACACCAAGGAAAGAGTAAGACTATATCTACATGCAAGGCTAAGAGTAGGCTCTAGGGTTCAGTTGCGTAAAGCCAATTTTATCAATGTAATAAGAAAAGAGGAAGAAAGTTTTCCCTACTTTGTAAACTTTGACAAATAGTATAGGGTCGATGGAACACGTGGATATTACTCACCAAGTGCCCAATCAACCTAGCACTTGGATATTACTCACCAAGTTCCCAAAATCCCGCCCAACGGCGATATTACTCATGCCTTGGGGTTTATAAAACGTTAGGTTTGTAAAAGAGAGAGGAAGATCTTCTAGAGGCTCCATCCTTCAGATGCTCAAAGTTGTTCTGTTTCCGTGAACACAGCTGATCGATCAGATTGCAATACTCTCGAGAGGTTGTGCACTTTCCCCACAATCCACGATCAAGTCCTTTTACAGACAAGACCATGGCGAGGCCTTCCCTTAGTAGCCCCTCTACCAGCTGGATCCAACCGTGCCAAGAACCTCCATATGTTGGTACCCCGGTGAGGTTTCCCACTAAGTACTAAGCCAAGACAGAGCCCATATGTATTGTGGTTACACGGGAAGCTTCTGAATTCTGAAACATGGCAGACTTCTTTGATTCCTGGGCGGCCGTCCTCCACCAACATCTCACTCGTTGCCCCGACAACCGTTCTGCCCAGAAGAAAACTTAGTTTTATTTTGAAGGGGTTTCGGAGAAGAAAAGTTCGCTCGAGAGAGCTCCCATACTTAGAAAATTCTTGAGTCTTTCGAACCCTTCCAACAGTATTTGATATATATAAGTATATAGCATAGCAAGCAACTTAGAAAAACAGGATAACCTATTGGGATGAAAAATCCTAAGCATAGAGCTACTCATGGCATACTACAAAACCGTACTTGCAAAATAGTACTAAGAAATTCTACCAAATCCCTGCACATGCATACTACAGAATTTGAAGAGTAAAACATGCATAGTCAAAACTGGGACATAAACATGAACAAGTGGTGTAACTTGCCTTGATCCAAGCAGCAATCTACACAACAGTACTCCTCAGCGCACTCCGAGCAATCTAACGAAACAGACATGGATCCAATCACAATTTGCACAAAACAAGTCACGAAGTAAATTATGCATGCATGCAACATGGTAATATGCAAAGACGGATTTGATTTTGACCAAGGGTTTTAACCAGGGGTGTTTGAGTTGGGGATATCATTAGAATTAATTCCCCACAGATTTTAAGTATTTTGGGACAAATCCTAAATAACCAAGCTCAAAACTAGATCTACAACTCCAATCTACCTCGAGACAGATCTGAACACCCTAAGCATGATATGATAATTTTCTACAGAGGGTATTGTCAAAACAAAGCCAACACAACAAGAATCAACTAAAACGGAGTTACAGATAATTTTCTAGAATTAAAATACTCTAATCTAATCTTTAAATCCTACTGCAATATTGCTGTGGCAAAACAGCAATAATATTGTAGATCTGTGTTCTACTCGAAAATATGAATCCAACGTTATATTATACGCAATTTTTGGACTAATACTCCAATTTCTATGGATTTTACAAGTTTAAAGTGTTTTCTGCCTATTTAAAAGAAAACCAGAACGGTGGCCAACCACGCGATGACAAGTGGCGGCTCGGGATTGGTCCAGCGGGCACGCGGAGCTGACGCGGCGGCGACGCGGCACTGACGAAGCATGCTGACGCGGGCTGCCACGTGGCGTGATGGGATTGGCCGGTACCCCTTCGGTCTGGCCATCTAATCTGGGCCGTTGGATTGGAAACGGACGGCTGAGGGGGGGGTGGCCGGCGGCTCACTGTGGCGGGCGGCGACGAGGACGACGGCGGATGGCGGCGGCGGGTCGGTGATGGTCGGTGGCAGGCGGCGGAGCTTCCCCGGCGTGACGGAGTAGTGGACGGCGTGCGGCTCCTCCTCGCGGTTCCATTCCCGAGATCAGCGTCGGCTCCTTCCTCCCGTGGTGGCGGCGTGCGGCAGCTGGAGGCAGCGGTGTCCGGCGGAGCTCTAGCGAGCGATTGGCGGTGGCTCGGGCTTCTAAACAAGGGGAAAAATGTGTGAGAAGAAGCGGTGCTAGAGGGGGAGTGCAGAGAGGGAGAGAAAAGGGGAAGGGGCATCGGAATTCTTGCCGTCGGCGGTGGCGGCGGTGAACTCCGGCGAGCGATTTTGTGGCGGCCCGGTGGCGGTGGTGGAGGAAAAGTTTAGGGTTTTTGGGAGGCATGCCGAGGGCTATATAAAGGCGGATTACTTGGGGCGGGGGGTGACGGAGTTTGCTCTGGTTCGGCCGGAGGTGGTTGCCGACACGGCGGCGTCCGTGTCCTACCAGGACTCGACGGGGGAAGCGGCTGACGGGTGGGGCCCGCCTGTCGGCGGCTGCAGGTGCGGGGCGGGCTGGCGGCAGGCGCGGCTGCTGGGCCGGCCTGGGCGTCGGCTGCGCTGCGCGTCGCCCACCCGCCAGGCGGGCGGTAGGTAAGCCCCGGGCTGGCTCGGCTGGCCCGGTTAGGTTAGGTTTCGTTTTTTTAATTCTTTTTATTTTTTTCTGTTTTGCTATTTGTTTAATAACTTTTGCAACTGGACTCCGAATTAGACGAAATTTTTTTAAAAAGAAGAGGGTTAGAGTAGGCCTTTAACATAATACTTTTGCAAGGGTTTTGGTGGTTCAAAAGGGTTTTACCCCTTTTTGTCTATAATTGACTATGGGGTTTAAGAAAATACCTGATGCAGTTTTTGATATGTGATGCCATGATGCAATGATATGATGCATGCTTCTAGTAACATCTGGAATTGCAAAATTTGGGATGTTACACTTGAAGAACACGAACTAAGGCAAAAAGCTCTTTGTCATAAATTGGATAGTTAAGGTGAGCACCATCAAGTTTCTCTCTGTGGTAGCCAATAGGACGTCCATTTTGCATTAGGACTCCTCCAATGCCAATACCACTAGCATCACACTATGTCAAAAGTTTTAGTGAAATTCGGATACGCAAGAAGAGGTGCTTTAGTGAGCCTCCTTTTAAGTTCATCAAAAGCTTTTTATTGTGCTTTGCCCCACATGAAGGTGACATTCTTTTTGGTCAATTTGTTGATAGGACAAGTAATGGTGGAAAGGTCTTTCACAAAGCGATTATAGAAACCAGCTAACCCATGAAAACTTCAGAGTTCACTCACATTTGTGGGAATGGGCCAATCTCATATGTCCGTCACTTTAGAAACATCAACTTCAATGCCATTTGAAGAAACAACAAATCCAAGAAAAATTAACTTGTCTTTAGCAAAAGTGCACTTGGGAAGATTAGCATATAGCTTTTCAAGTCAAAGGATTTGCAAAACTTCCTTGACATGTGTAACATGGTCCTCAAGCGACTTGCTATAGACAAGTATATCATCAAAATAGATAATGATACTCTTGCCAATGAGAGAACACAAAATATGATTCATAAGGCGCATGAAGGTGGATGGGCCATTAGATAAGCCATAGGGCATGACCAACCATTCATAGAGACCAAGTTTGGTCTTGAAGGTGGTTTTCCACTCATCACCTTCCGCCTTGTGTATTTGATGGTAACCACTACGGAGATCGATTTTCGAGAAAATTGTGGCTCCACACAACTCGTCAAGCATGTCATCAAGACGTGGTATAGGATGTCGATAATGCACATTGATAGCATTGATTAGACGACAGTCCATGCATAACTGCAACATATCGTCCATTTTTGGAACAATAATCATGGGTACCACACTCGGACTAGTGCTTACTTGGATTAAACCTTTGGAGACGAGTTGGTTGATTTGACGTTCCATCTCCTTCGTCTCCTCCGGGTTCATGCGGTAGGCAGCACGGTTTGGAAGAGGAGCACCGGGGATGAGGTCAATGCGATGCTCGATTCTGCGGAGAGGAGATAGTCCACGAGGAAGCTCTTCAGGAAACACATCCTTGAATTCCTGCAAAACAACCATCAAAGATGGAGGAACATTGGTTAAGTCATTAGTTCCTTGCGCTAGTCCCTTGCAAATGAGGACATAGTGCAAGATGGATGGGTTGTTCCGCACATCACTCATCTCACTTTTGGTGGCTGATGAGTGCATATTTGCATCATCTTTTACATTATTATTTTGCATCGTAGATGTAGGATCTTGGTATTTTATAGCGCTCGTGCGCACATTTTATGTCTGTTTTCACCAGGATCAGGACAGATGATGGATCCAATGGATACAATTATTGGAGCAGTTGTACTATGGAGAAAAGGAGTCAAAAACAATGTAAATCGCTTATTTGGGAAATATTAATAATACCAGAAGAAAACCAGAAGCGAACAAGGGTGGTAGAGAGCCCAACGACCAACTATACGACCGAAGCAACTTTTTCGGCTGTATCAGTTGTATAGTTGGCGCCACCTCTACCTCGTCAAATAGTTTCATCCCGTGCAATTGGTTCAAGGAGATGACATATAGAACACCCAGAAATTGCATAAACCTCACCTCCGAAAGGCATCTAGAGGGGGAACTCATCCACAAGGGATCCATCTTCGCGCTGCACAGATTTGGGAGGCTAAGGCATCGATCTTCATCATCCACCGCTGCATCACCCCCATCTCCATCCATCCCATCTACATCTTGTCTAGATCTTGTTATAATCCCTATACTCGTTCTGGATTTATACAAGTACTATTCATCTATGATTGTTTCCATTATCATTGCCATGATTTTGCTTGCCTCCATGTCTGAGTAGATCATTAGTTCTTGGGGAGATGGAGAAACCCTAGTATGAGATTGAAATAAGATAAAGACTATTATGATATTCATCGCTGTGACCATGTGTTAGATTCTATATATATTGATGTTGGGAGAAGTCGACCTCTCAATATTTGCCTCTCATGGGGACTTGATGGAGGGAACTACTTGTTGGTAGACGGAGGCGTGCTAGCACTTACAGTGACTATAAAGCTATTGGCACCCCTTACGTATCAACTTGGGAAATAGAGGAAACTCATGGAACACTATCCATGCCATGGGATACGTCCTATGGGATTACGTCCCTTAATAGAGCAGTAATTCGATTGATTCGATTGTTGACTGATGTGGTTATGAGCATGATGTGTGCAGCGGTTGTTGCCTATTCGTTCAAATACGGAGTTCCTCCCACACATACATAGTTGAGAAAGTTCATGATGATAATCTTTATCTTAAATCTTTACAATACTAGTGGTGTATTCTCTACACCCTGAGAACAAAAGCATTTTCCCTATTGTAGTTCCAATCTTTCTTATATACGCGATACTTACTTTCTGTATTAAGTTATTTTGCTTTACTTTATTATTGTTCTTATACCCAAAACCCAAAAACACCTTTTTACACAATACTCACATTTTATCTTGTTACTTAGAACTTTATCTAGCATTTCCATCGCAATAATTATTAGACTTCAGACTCCTGCTCCCTGTGGGATCGATATCTTTATTTCGAAACTAGCTACAAATGATCTATGCACTTGCAGTCATCAAGCTATTTTCTGGCGTCATTGCCGGCGAGCTAAGCGATGTAGGTCTTTTAGTTTTTGCTTATTTATTTGTGTCTTGCTAAATTTTGTTTTGAGTTACAGGTTTCCACCAACATGATGGAGTTTGAGCATATGGCTAGTGCTAAGCTACTCAACCACTTTGGGAAGCCCTGTGATATTTATAAAAGAGACAACTCCAATGAGAAGACAAGGGGGTTTGAAATAAATCCTCTACTACTTAGTATTCTACATAAGAAGCAATTTACTGGAGATGAAGAAGATCCTGATCCATATGAGCATATTGCCTGTTTTAAAGATATATGTGGCACTTTTCTATTGACGGGATATACCGCTGATGAGGTAAGGGTTAAACTTTTTTGTCAAACTTTGACAAGTACAACTCTCTCATGGTATAGATCTCTACCCTCTGAAGCCACTACTACTTGGGATAATCTAGCCTGTGAATTTCTATCAAAATATTATCCATTATCGAAATCTTTTGGAATCAGGCGTCTTATAATGACCTGGAAGAATCATTCTAATGAAGGACTAGTAAGAGCTTTATTAGATTTAAAGATTTACTACGACTATGTCCTCATCATGATTTGCCTGGATAGTATTTATTACATATCTTTTATGGCGGTTTATTTGAACCTAATAAAATTGAACTAGACTCTTTTGGCGGAAGGAGCCCTTATGAATCTTCCTATACCTAAAGCTTGGGCTTTACTTAATAGAATTCGTGATCATGGAGTTTCTTGGAATTTTGGTGTAGGAAGTGAAGGAGGCGTAGAAATAGAGTATGATTGTATTCATGACTATAATAAAAAAGGCCATGTTTAAGAATTATCTAAAGAACTTTATCTGGATTTAGATCTTGTGTTGCAAGTTGTTAAAGCTTTTACAGAACATATTAAAGCTCTGAAGGAGGGTCCAGTCAAGTATGATCCACCACCTGAACCAGAAAAGAAAAGAGAAGATAAAGCAACACTTGCCTCCGTAGAATAAATATATGATGTACCTTTCCCTAACACTGCGTAAAAGCATATTTTTGAATATGAACAGGTCAAAGTAGTACAGGAAAAGAAGGAATATGAAAGCATGCCAGGAGTCACGAAACACCTGAAAGAAAACAAAGATGAAGAGGTAACCAAGGAAGCAATTATGGCTATGTACTCACACTGTAACAAAGTTGAAGTAGATAAAGAACTTCCGTATTGGTTGAAGGTAAAATAAAGGTAAAAGATGTGGGTAAGCCTATTCTTCCCTGCATATTTAAAGAAACCTCTCATTATGGTTTTGTGATCTTGGTACCGAAGTTAATGTTATATCTTATGATTTCTACCTAGAAATAAAAGAAGAATTAAAAATACTAATATAACAATTATGTTAGCAACTAAAAACCTTAGAATTCCAATGGGAGTAGTTGACAATCCAACTGTCACAATTGACAACAAAAACTTTCCTATCAATTTTGTAGTTGTTGATATGCCAGCTGACACACTTTGCCCTATTATATTTGGAAGAAACCTTTTGGGTGATATAGGTGCCTATGTTAATTTCAAGAAGGACATTGTGTCTCTTAAGCTTGGGGGAACGGAAAACAAATTCCATTTTTCCAAATTTAAAGACAGACCTCCAGAAATACAAGAAGGAGATGAAGAGAGAACTATTGAGGAAATGGCGGCACTTTTCTTTGGTAATCTAGAAGAAAAATAAATGAAGATCCAAATTATGAAGAAATAGTTATGGAGGATAAGTCCCTAGAAGAACTAGATGATTAATTTGATTCACTTCCCATTTTGGGACCTCCAACGGATGAGGCTTTTGAAGAGCCTGAAAAGAGAGGGGACGAGGAATTACCACCCCCAAAATTGAAGACTCTACTAGATAATCTTAAATACAAGTTTTTAGATGATACCAATAAATTCCCTGTTTATTAGTGCTAAACTTTCAGGAGAAGAAGAAGAACTCATGAGGATACTTAAGGAGCATCGCCAAGCCTTTGGGTACTCAATGGATGACTTGAAGGGCATTATTCCCATGATAGCCGTCCATTGAATATTCATGGAAGAAGGTGGAAAACCAGTTGGGGAATTTAATAGAAGATTAAAGCCTGAAATGAAAGAAGTGGTAAGAAAAGAAATTGTATGCCTACTGGACACAGGTATAATTTATCCTGTTAAAGAGAGTGATTGGGTAAGTCATGTTCATTGTGTCCCTAAGAAGGGCTGTTTTACTGTTGTTCCTAATGAAAACAATGAACTAATACCTACTAGAACTATTGTTGGGCACATGATGTGCATAGACTTCAGGAAATTAAATAAAGAAACTAGGAAAGATCACTATCCATTACCGTTCATAGATCAAACTTTAGAAAGGTTAGCAAACCACACTCATTTTTGTTACTTGGATGGATATTCTGGTTTCTCTCAAATAGTTGTTCATCCGGATGACCAACTTGAAACAACTTTCATAAGTCCTTACGGTTTACATGCTTACCGACGTATGCCTTTTGGTCTATGTAATGCTCCAGCTACTTTGCAATGATGTATGACTCCTATTTTTGCGGATTTTATAGAACTTATAATGGAAGTATTTATGGATGACTTTTCCGTCTATGGAACTTCATTTACTAGTTGCTTGGATAATCTCAAAAGAGTTTTGCAACATTGTGAAGAAACTAATCTTGTTCTAAACTGGGAGAAGTGCCAATTTATGGTCAAAGAAGGTATAGTCCTCGGACACAAGGTATCAGGTAAGGGAATTGAAGTTGATAGAGCTTAGATTGAAGCAATAGAGAGAATGCCGCACCCTAGGGATATTAAAGGTATAAGAAGGTTTCTTGGTCATGTGGGTTTTTATAGAAGGTTCATTATAAATTTCTCTGGGATATCTAAACCTTTGACTAACCTCTTGCAAAAGGGAATGAGATTTAATTTTGATGATAAGTGTCTTGAAGCCTTTGATAAACTTAAAAATGCTTTAACTCGTGCTCCCATCATTAAGCCACCTATCTAGGATACAACATTTAACTTAATATGTGAAGCTAGCGATGATGTTATAGGAGTAACTCTTGGACAACATATTGGTCGTACATTTAATATTATACATCATGCTAGTAGAACTCTCAATGGTTCTCAAAAGAATTACCCTAAGAAAGAAAAGGAACTTTATGCTGTATTTTTCTCTTGCGATAAATTTCGTTCTTATATAGTTGATGCAAATGTGAGAGTTCACATGGATCGTGATGGCTTAAAAAAACTACTTGAAAGTAAAGACCATAAGCAAAGGTTGATCTGTTGGATTCTTTCACTTCAAGAATTTTAGTTGCAGATTATGCAGAGGCAAGAAATCAAAATGTTAGACGCAGTGCCCATGTTTGCCCAGGAAGACACTAATCTTATTGAGAGGAACTTTAGTCCCGGTGATTTTCGTTTATGGGAATTATTTAATGAACTAAAGTCAATTCCTCCAAAAGAGAAGGAGTCCTTGTTGTGGGAGGAACTTTTCATCCCCAATTAAGCAAATGATAAGTGCAAGGTAAGTTTTCTTACCCAGATAAGTGATTTATTTTCACAAATGTTACTCCTAAAAATTCTGCCTTTGAAATCCTTGTGTTTTTCTGAAGTTTTAGAGGGGTTTTCCCAACTATATGGGCAGAGCTATACGACCGGAGAGGGATTTCCTGCCGTATAGTTGGTCGTTAAACTCTCTATATCATTTTTGTGAAATAGTTTTCGATATCTAAGCCTATACGGTCGCAACTATACGACCGGAGCAAAAATTTCGGCCGTATAGTTGGTCGTCGAACTCTCAGATAGTTTTTTTGGTGTCTGTATCTATACGGTCGCAACTATACGACCGAAGCAAAAATTCCGGCCATATAGTTGGTCGTTAAACTCCCAAACACTTTTGATTTTCGATGTTTGTATCTATACGGTCGCAACTATACGACCGGAGCAAAAATTCCGGCCGTATAGTTGGTCGTTAAACTCTCAGACACTTTTTGTTCGATCTTTCTTTTATATTCATTGCTATAAAAACGTTATTTTCAGTTCCGGGTCGTGATTTAATCGACATGGAATCAAGATATTTCAAAATATCTGCCCGGAACCAACTATACGGCTGGACCTATATGGCCCGCGCCCGTATAGTTGGTCGTTACGCGGCATAACTCTTCCAAATCCGTGTTTCTTTCCCTGTTTCGTTTGGATTATTTTCTTGGGCGACAATTTGGTGTTTCTCGCGAGTTTTACCGACCTCTGACCCCTCTTATATACTGCCATTGTCTCTCTGTCTAATCATAATTTATATAAACCAATCTAGCAATGCGCTATCCCGCCCCAGGCCGTGGGAAACCCATGGGACTCATTGCTCCTTCTAGGAACCGCTCTAGCAGCCCGTCCATGGAGGACGATGATGAGGAGGTGGAGAGGTTTTGCCTAAGGTACAAGGAGTACGTCGAGCCAAGCTAATTCAACAATGATTCCGATGATGACGTGGTTGATGTCTACATCCGCCATTACATCTATGATCTACCGGAGATCAATTGGCTGCGATGAAGAAAGCTCAACAAGAGAGATAAGATCGCAAGCCACATGGAAAAGGGTGTGTGCAGACGGTCAAGTTCATCACCACAGATCCAAGGCCACACAAGCATAAGGAATTATCTAATATTGGTGTAGGTGCTAGCAAGGAAGGGGAGGTTCCACTCTTGAAGCTAGCCATTGGTGCTCATATGAAGGTTAAGCCTCAAGAAGAGTGGGGGTACGGTTTCCACTTCCTCGATCCATCAATTATGTACGAGGAAGAGGAAGCTGTCCCCAGGACCAAGGACCGCGTGCGGGCACTAGAGATATATCAGAAGCAGGAGCTACTCTATCGCGTCGAAGTCTGTCACCGTCTCAATGAGATGGAGAAGAAGGAAGACCCCCTTCCATTGGTGACCAAGCTCGCAAATAGAGTGGACACTCTGCAATCTGATCTGCGCAGGTGCTATAGCCACATAACTACTCTGGAGGAGACCAACAAGAAGCTATGCACCGTGGTGTTACATGCCATGGCACCACAGTGATCTACAACAATCATGGTATCAAATAATCGCAAGGGATTATTTGATCCCGCCTGGCTTGATTCCAAGCTTGGGGAGATCTTTAAGACCTTGTAATCTATCTTATAAGTTTTTATTACTATTTTTGCATTAGTTCAAACTAGAAATAAATTTTGCATCATTAGAATTCCCTTCAAGAATAGTCGATCCCTTTTATGAGATTCCAAGTTTCTTATTATATATGGAGCAATATTGAGTTCGTGGTTGCTTCATTGATATATGTATGGCTTGAGTATGATTTTACTTGCACTTGATGATAGCAATAGGAGTCTTCCACGCCATTGGTATTAATAGAACACATAAAGATAATCTGGTCAATATGTTGTAAGTCTACGGTTTGATTCACAAAGAAAAATTATCTATTCAATTAAGTTAAAAGAGAAACCTTGAACAAAGGAAAATGAAAGTGCTATCCAAATAGAGTGAGAACAAGTCGAGGTAGAATCTCCAAGTCATAAAAATGCTTCATATACAGTTGGAATTTTATAATTGAGATCGTTGAACTTTGAATTCCTACAGAAGGTGGAATATATGGCTAACTCCTTTGCACAACACTTAAAACAAAAGTGTGAGCATATATGCAAAAGAAAAGAAAAAGAGAGAATGTGCAAAGAGCAAATATGCATATACCACTTTATTGTAGTATGACAAAGAGACACTTTTGAGATTTTGAATCCCAAGTGAATACGTTGATCCTAAAACACTTGGGACTACCTTGTTAACTCATTCGGTTGAACCGGATACTTTTACATTATGATGAGATTCATCTTTTATGAACTTTTGATAACTAAGGTGTGGAAGCCTTCTAATACTATTTAGATGGTTCGAGTAAGGTACTATTCATGAACTTATTCTCCTGTACCGTACATGATAAACACATGCTACAATTGCCTCATTTATTTTATCAACTCAGCTTCATGAATATGAGGATCACATCCATTAAGCTAAAAACTTGCTTAGGACGAGCAAAAGTCTAAGCTTGGGGAAGTTGATGAGTGTGTATTTGCATCATGTTTTACATTATTATTTTGCATTGTAGATGTAGGATCTTGGTATTTTACGGTGCTCGTGTGCACATTTTATGTCTGTTTTCACCAGGATCGGGACAGATGATGGATCCAATGGATACAATTATTGGAGCAGTTGTACTGTGGAGGAAAGGAGTCAAAAACAACGTAAATCGCTTATTTGGGAAATATTAATAATACCAGAAGAAAACCAGAAGTGAACAAGGGAGGCAGAGAGCCCAAAGACCAACTATACGACCGGGGAAACTTTTCCGGCCATATAGTAGCGTAGCGAATAGGGGAAAAGCGTTCTCAGGGAGTAGCGAATACACCACTAGTATTGTAAGAATATAAGATAAAGATTATCCTCATGAACATTCTCAACTATGTATGTGTGGGAGGAACTACGTATTTGGACAATTAGGCAGCGACCGTTGCTCTCATCATCCTCAAAACCACAGCAATCAGCAATCGACATCAATCAAGTTACTCCGCTATTAAGGGACGTAATCCCGTACGACAGATCCCATGGCATGGATAGTGTTCCGTGAGTTTCCTCGGTTTCCCAAGTTGATATGTAAGGGGTGCCAACAACTTTTTAGGCACTCTAAGTGCTAGCACACCTCCTTCTACCACTAGTAGTTCCCTGCATCAAGTCCCTATCAGAGGCAAATATTGAGAGGTCGACTTCTCTCAACATCAAGATGTAGAAAATCTAACACATGGTCACAGCGATGAATATCATAATAGACTTTATCTTATTTCAATGTCATACTAGGGTTTCTCCATCTCCCCAAGAACTAGAGATCTACTCAGACATGGAGGCAATCAACATCATTGCAATGGTAATAGAAACAATCATAGATGAATAGTACTTGTATAAATCCACAACAAGTACGGGAATTACAACAAGATCTAGACAAGATGTAGATGGGATGTATGGAGATGGTGGTGATGCAGAGGTGGATGCTGAAGATCGATACCTTAGCCTCCCGGATCCGCGTAGGGCGAAGATGGATCCCTGGTGGATGAGTTCCCCTCCAGATGCCTTCCGGAGTTGAGGTTTCTGTGATTTCTGGGTGTTCTGTATGTCGTCTCCTTGAACAAGTTGCACGGGGTGAAACTATTTAAGGAGGCGGAGGTGGCGCCAACCAAAGTTGTCAGAATCGTGATTCTACCATGCGATTCTACGACTTTATGACCCAAATTGAGTGGATCGATTCTACGATTCTAGTTAGTAGAATCTAATATTTCACGATTCTAAAAGTTATGATCCTACGATGTGCCATCCTACCATAGAGTTTCCGATCCGATTCAGAATCACGATTCTGACAACTTTGGCGCCAACTATACGGCCAAAAAATTTGCTCCCGTCGTATAGTTGGTCATTGAACCTTCTACCTCTCTTGTTCGCTTCTAGTTTTCTTCTGGTATTATTAATATTTCCCCAATAAGTGATTTACGTTGTTTTTTACTCCTTTTCTCCATAGTACAACCACTCCAAAAATTATATCCATTGGATCCATCATCTGTCCTGATCCTGGTGAAAACAGACATAAAATGTGCGCGTGAGCGCCGTAAAATACCAAGATCCTATATCTACAATACAAAATGATAATGTAAAACATGATGCAAATATGTACTCATCATCATCTTCCACTCGTTGCCTTGACATTGCTTCCTTGACCCGGGAATCAAATTCATTTTCACTCAATTACTCTTCGTTGCCATTGTCATGGATAAACAATAATTTCTTGTTTCCACACTCGGCCTACTTGTATCCTTTGCCTCCACACTTGTAGCATTCGCCGTTGAATGGCCTGGCATCCTTTGTATACTTGCCACTCGGGGTGGTTTTTCTTGAGGAAGTGTGGGCTTGAAGGAAGTCTTGGATGTACTTGAGGAGCTTCCCCAAGCTTAGACTATTGCTCGTCCCGAGCAAGTTTTAGCTTAATGGATGGGATCCTCATATTCATGAAGCCGAGTCGATTAAAATAAATGAGGCAGTCGCAACATGTGTTTATCATATACGATACATAGGAATAAGCTCGGGAACAGTACCTTACTCGAACCATCTGAATAGTATTAGCAGGGTTCTACACCTTAGTGATTAACAGTTCATAAAAGATGAATCTCAACATAATGTAAAAGTATCCGGTTCAACCGAATGAGTTAACGAGGTAGTCCCAAGTGTTTTAGGATCAATGTATTCACTTGGGATTCAAAATCTCAAAAAGTGACTCTTTGCCATACTACAATACAATGGTATATGCCTATTTGCTCTTTGCACACTCGCTCTTTTTCTTTTGCATATATGTTCACACTTTTGTTTTAAGTGGTGTGCAAAGGAGCTAGCCATATATTCCACCTTATGTAGGAATTCAAAGTTCAACGATCTCAATTATCAAATTCCAACTGTGTATGAAGCATGCTTATGACTTGGAGATTCTACCTCGACTTGTTCTCACTCTGTTTTGATAGCACTTTCATTTTCATTTATTCAAGGTTTCTTTTTCAACTTAATTGTATAGATAATTTTTCTTTGTAAATCAAACCCTAGACTTATAGTATATTGACCAAATTATCTTTATGTGTTCCATTAATACCAATGGGACTCCTATTTCTATCATCAAGTGTAAGTAAAATCATACTCAAGCCATTCATATATCATTAAAGCAAACACAAACTCAATATTGCTCCATATATAATAATAAACTCAGAATTTCATTAAAGGGATCGACTATTCCTAAAGGGAATTCTAATGATGTAAACTTTATTGCTAGTTTGACTAATGCAAAAAATAATAAAAACTTATAAGATAGATTACAAGGTCTTAAAGGTCTCCCTAAGCTTGGAATCAAGCCAGGCGGGATCAAAAAATCCCTTGCAATTATTTGATATCGGGATTGGTGTAGATCACTGTAGCGCCGTGGCACGTGGTATCTTCTCCTCACAGGCCAGCCTGAGGTGGAGGGATTGATTGACAGCTTCTAATTATTTAACATGCATCTTGTAGAAAATATTGTTCCTCTCCTGCACTTTCACTTGTTCTTTAATGAACTCATTGATCTCCCCAGCAACGGTGCCAGAAAATAGCTTGATGAATGCAAGTGCACGGATCGTTTGTAGCTAGTTCAAAATAAAGATATTGATCCCATAGGGAGCAGGAGTCTGAAGTGTTTGTAGCGCCTTAAGACTCATCGAAAACCCCGCTTCGATTGTTTGCTTGATATCTTCATCAAGTTTATCAAGAAAAAGTAGCAGCAATCGAAGGTGTTTTGGTGTCCCTGGCTTCTCCTTGTCCAACTCTTCAATCTTTAGCTCTAGGGCCTTCAAATCCCTCTTCTGACACCCATGGTCGGCATCGAGGAACTCTATGGGGATGGCCTTGATCTCCTTGCCTCGCTCATTGTTGCTCCCGATCTTCGTAGGAGCTTTTCTTCTTGACTTCTAATCCCTTGGTTGAGAGCCCTCGCGTGTAAATAAGAGGTAGATTGGTTTCTAGAGATTATGATTAGAGAGAGACAATGGCAGTATATAAGGGGGTCGGAGGTCAGTAAAACTCACGAGAAACACCAAATTGACGTCCAAGAAAAGAATCTAAACAAAACAGGGAAAGAAATCACGGATTTGGAAGAGTCCTGCCACGTAACGACCAACTATACGGGCGTGGCCCATATAGGTCCGTCCGTATAGTTGGTTCCGGGCAGATATTTCCAAATATCTCGAGTCGAGGTCGATTAAATCACGAATCGAAACCGATAATAAGTTTTTTAACGATAAAGGAAAAGACAAATGAAAAGTGCCTAAGAGTTTAACGACCAACTATACGGCCAGAATTTTGGCTCCCGTCGTATAGTTGCGACCGTATAGATACAAACACCAAAAATCAAAAGTGTTCGAGAGTTTAACGACCAACTATACAGCCGGAATTTTGGCTCCGGTCAGATATAGTTGCGACCGTATAGATACAGACACCAAAAAGCAAAACTATCTGAGAATTTAACGACCAACTATACAGCCAGAATTTTTGCTTCGGTCGTATAGTTGCGACCATATAGGCTGAGGTAACGAAAATAATTTCACAAATATGATACAGAGAGTTTAACAACCAACTATATGGTGGGAGATCCCTCCCCGGTCGTATAGTTCCGCCCGTATAGTTGGTAAAAACCCTCTAAAACTTCAGAAAAACAAAAGGAATTCAAAGGCAGAATTTTTAGGAGTAAAATTTGTGAAAACAAATCACTTATTTGGGTAAGAACTCTTACCATGCACTTACCATTTGCTTATTCAGGGGTAAGAAAGTTCCTCCAACAACAAGTATTCTTCTCCCTTGAAGGAATTGACCTTAATTCGTTGAATAATTCTCATAAATGAAAATCACCAGGACTAAAGTTCCTCTCAAAAAGATTGGTGTCTTGTTGGGCAATCATGGACACTGCATCTAACATTTTTGTTTCTTGCCTCTGCATAATCTGCAACTCAAATTCTTGAAGTGATATAATCCAACGGATCAGTCTTGGCTTATGTTATTTCCTCTCAAGGAGTTCTTTTAAACCATCACGATCCGTATGAACTCTTACCTTTGCATCAACTATGTAAGAACGAAATTTATCCCAAGAGAAAAATACAGCAAACAGTTCCTTTTCTTCCTTTGGGTAATTATTCTGAGCACCATTTAGAGTTCTACTAGCATGATGTATAATATTAAATCTGCGACCAATATGTTGTCCCAGAGTTACTCCTACAACATCATCACTAGCTTCACATATTAAGTCAAAGGTTGTATCCCAGATAGGTGGTTTAATGATTGGAGCACGAGATAAAGTATTTTTGAGTTTATCAAAGGCTTCAAGACATTTATCATCAAAATTAAATCTTACTCCCTTTTGCAGGAGGTTATTCAAAGGTTTAGATATTCCAGAGAAATTTCTAATGAACCTTCTATAAAAACCCACATGACCAAGGAAACTTCGTATACCTTTAATATCCCTGGGTTGTGGCATTCTCTCTATTGCCTCAACCTTAGCTCTATCAACTTCAATTTCCTTACCTGATACCTTGTTTCCAAGGACTATACCTTCTTTAACCATAAAATCACATTTCTCCTAGTTTAGAAAAAGATTGGTTTCTTCGCAACGCAACAAAACTCTTTTTTGATTATCCAAGCAACTAGTAAATGAAGTTCCATATATAGAAAAGTCATCCATAAATACTTCCACTATAAGTTCTATGAAATCAGCAAAAATAGCAATCATGCATCTTTGAAAAGTAGCCAGAGCATTACATCAACCAAAAGGCATACGTCGGTAAGCATGTAAACCATAAGGACTAATGAAAGTTTTTTTAAGTTGGTCATCAGGATGAACATCTATTTGAGAAAAACCAGAGTATCCGTCCAAGTAACAAAAATGAGTATGGTTTGCTAACCTCTCTAAAGTTTGATCTATGAGCAAGTTTTAGCTTAATGGATGGGATCCTCATATTCACGAAGCCGAGTCGAATAAAATAAATGAGGCAGTTGTAGCATATGTTTATCATATACGATACATAGGAATAAGCTCGGGAACAGTACCTTACTCGAACCATCTGAATAGTATTAGTAGGCTTCTACACCTTAGTGATTAACAGTTCATAAAAGATGAATCTCAACATAATGTAAAAGTATTCCGTTCAACCGAATGAGTTAACAAGGTAGTCCCAAGTGTTTTAGGATCAACGTATTCACTTGGGATTCAAAATCCCAAAAAGTGTCTCTTTGTCATACTACAATACAATGGTATATGCCTATTTCCTCTTTGCACACTCGCTCTTTTTCTTCTTTCTTTTTCTTTTGCATATATGTTCACACTTTTGTTTTAAGTGCTGTGCAAAGGAGCTAGCCATATATTCCACCTTATGTAGGAATTCAAAGTTCAACGATCTCAATTACCAAATTACAGCTGTATATGAAGCATTCTTATGACTTTGAGATTCTACCTCGACTTGTTCTCACTCTATTTTGATAACACTTTCATTTTCCTTTGTTCAAGGTTTCTTTTTCAACTTAATTGTATATATAATTTTTCTTTGTAAATCAAATCGTAGACTTAC
Organism: Avena eriantha; assembly: GCA_910589775.1. NCBI lineage: Eukaryota > Viridiplantae > Streptophyta > Magnoliopsida > Poales > Poaceae > Avena > Avena eriantha. Next base: position 140,515,047 of record OU342746.1, read on the forward strand.
AGTATATTGACCAAATTATCTTTATGTGTTCCATTAATACCAATGGCGTGGAAGACTCCTATTGATATCATCAAGTGTAAGTAAAATCATACTCAAGCCATTCATATATCATTAAAGCAAACACAAACTCAATATTGCTCCATATATAATAATAATCTGAGAATTTCATTAAATGGATCGACTATTCCTAAAGGGAATTCTAATGATGCAAACTTTATTGCTAGTTTGACTAATGCAAAAATAATAAAAACTTATAAGATAGATTACAAGGTCTTAAAGATCTCCCCAAGATTGGAATCAAGCCAGGCAGGATCAAATAATCCCTTGCGATTATTTGATATCGTGATTTGTGTAGATCACGGTGGCGCCTTGACACGTGGTATCTTCTCCTCATAGGCCAGCCCGAGGCGGAGGGATTGATTGACAGCTTCTAATTATTTAACACGCATCTTGTAGAAAAGATTGTTCCTCTCCTGCACTTTCACTTGTTCTTTAATGAACTCACTGATCTCCCTAGCAACAGCGCCAGAAAATAGCTTGATGAATGCAAGTGCACGGATCGTTTGTAGCTAGTTCAAAATAAAGATATTGATCCCATAGGGAGCAGGAGTCTGAAGTGTTTGTAGCGCCTTAAGACTCATAGAAAACCCCGCTTCGATTGTCTGCTTGATATCTTCATCAAGTTTATCAAGATAAAGTCGCAGCAATCGAAGGTTGTTGGGTGTCCCTGGCTTCTCCTTGTCCAACTGTTCAATCTTCAACTCTAGGGCCTTCAAATCGCTCTTCTGACACCCATGGTCGGCATCGAGGAACTCTATGGGGATGGCCTTGATCTCCTTGCCTCGCTCATTGTTGCTCCTGATCTTCGTAGGAGCTTTTCTTCATGACTTCTAATCCTTTGGTTGAGAGCCCTCGCGTGTAAATAAGAGGTAGATTGGTTTCTGGAGATTATGATTAGAGAGAGACAATGGCAGTATATAAGGGGTCGAAGGTCAGTAAAACTCATGAGAAACACCAAATTGACGTCCAAGAAAAGAATCTAAACAAAAACAGGGAAAGAAATCACGGATTTGGAAGAGTCCTGCCACGTAACGACCAACTATACGGGCGTGGCCTGTATAGGTCCGGCCGTATAGTTGGTTCCGGGCAGATATTTCCAAATATCTCGAGTCCAGGTCAATTAAATCACATTTCGAAACCGACAATAAGATTTTTTAACGAATAAATGATAAGACTAACGAAAAGTGTCTGAGAGTTTAACGACCAACTATACGGCCAGAATTTTTCCTCCGGTCGTATAGTTGCGACCGTATAGATACAAACACCAAAAATCAAAAGTGTTCGAGAGTTTAACGACCAACTATACAGCCGGAATTTTGGCTCCGGTCGTATAGTTGCGACCGTATAGATACAGACACCAAAAAGCAAAACTATCTGAGAATTTAACGACCAACTATACAGCCAGAATTTTTGCTCCGGTCATATAGTTGCGACCGTATAGGCTGAGGTAACGAAAATAATTTCACAAATATGATACAGAGAGTTTAACAACCAACTATATGGTGGGAGATCCCTCCCCGGTCGTATAGTTCCGCCCGTATAGTTGGTAAAAACCCTCTAAAACTTCAGAAAAACAAAAGGAATTCAAAGGCAGAATTTTTAGGAGTAAAATTTGTGAAAACAAATCACTTATTTGGGTAAGAACTCTTACCATGCACTTACCATTTGCTTATTCAGGGGTAAGAAAGTTCCTCCAACAACAAGTATTCTTCTCCCTTGAAGGAATTGACCTTAATTCGTTGAATAATTCTCATAAATGAAAATCACCAGGACTAAAGTTCCTCTCAAAAAGATTGGTGTCTTGTTGGGCAATCATGGACACTGCATCTAACATTTTTGTTTCTTGCCTCTGCATAATCTGCAACTCAAATTCTTGAAGTGATATAATCCAACGGATCAGTCTTGGCTTATGTTATTTCCTCTCAAGGAGTTCTTTTAAACCATCACGATCCGTATGAACTCTTACCTTTGCATCAACTATGTAAGAACGAAATTTATCCCAAGAGAAAAATACAGCAAACAGTTCCTTTTCTTCCTTTGGGTAATTATTCTGAGCACCATTTAGAGTTCTACTAGCATGATGTATAATATTAAATCTGCGACCAATATGTTGTCCCAGAGTTACTCCTACAACATCATCACTAGCTTCACATATTAAGTCAAAGGTTGTATCCCAGATAGGTGGTTTAATGATTGGAGCACGAGATAAAGTATTTTTGAGTTTATCAAAGGCTTCAAGACATTTATCATCAAAATTAAATCTTACTCCCTTTTGCAGGAGGTTATTCAAAGGTTTAGATATTCCAGAGAAATTTCTAATGAACCTTCTATAAAAACCCACATGACCAAGGAAACTTCGTATACCTTTAATATCCCTGGGTTGTGGCATTCTCTCTATTGCCTCAACCTTAGCTCTATCAACTTCAATTTCCTTACCTGATACCTTGTTTCCAAGGACTATACCTTCTTTAACCATAAAATCACATTTCTCCTAGTTTAGAAAAAGATTGGTTTCTTCGCAACGCAACAAAACTCTTTTTTGATTATCCAAGCAACTAGTAAATGAAGTTCCATATATAGAAAAGTCATCCATAAATACTTCCACTATAAGTTCTATGAAATCAGCAAAAATAGCAATCATGCATCTTTGAAAAGTAGCCAGAGCATTACATCAACCAAAAGGCATACGTCGGCAAGCATGTAAACCATAAGGACTAATGAAAGTTTTTTTAAGTTGGTCATCAGGATGAACATCTATTTGAGAAAAACCAGAGTATCCGTCCAAGTAACAAAAATGAGTATGGTTTGCTAACCTCTCTAAAGTTTGATCTATGAACAGTAAAGGATAGTGATCTTTCCTAGTTTCTTTATTTAGTTTTCTAAAGTCTATGCACATCCTATGCCCAACAATAGTTCTAGTAGGTATCAGTTCATTATTTTCATTGGGAACAACAGTGAAACCACCCTTCTTAGGGACACAATGAACAAGACTTACCCATTCACTTTCTTTAACAAGGTAGATTATATCTGCGTCCAGTAGGTGTACAATTTATTTTCTTACCACTTCTTTCATTTCAGGCTTCAATCTTCTATTAAATTCTGCAACCGGTTTAGCACCTTCCTCCATGAATATTCGATGGACAGCTATCATGGGACTTATGCCCTTCAAGTCATCACATTGAGTACCCAAAGGTGTTACGATGCTCCTTAAGTATCTCCATAAGTTCTTCTTCTTTTACTGAAAGTTTAGCACTGATAATAACAGGAAATTTATTTGTATCATCTAGAAACCTGTATTTGAGATTATCTGGTAGAGTCTTCAACTCTGGGGGTAGAAGTTCCTCGTCCCCTCTCTTTTCTGGCTCTTCAAAAGCCTCATCAGTTGGAGGTCCCATTATGGGAAGTGAATCGAATTCATCTACTAATTCTTCCAAGGACTTGTCCTCCACAACTATTTTTTCATAATTTGGATCTTCATTTATTTCTTCTTCTTGATTACCAAAGAAAGGGGCCGTCATTTCATCAATAGTTCTCACTTCTACTTCTTCTTCTTCGTCGTCTTTTTTTTTGTGGAGGCATGTCTTTAAATTTGGAAAAATGTAATTTATTCCGTTCCCCCAAGCTTAAGAGACACAATCTCCTTCTTGAAATGAACATAGGCACCTATATCACCCAAAAACTTTCTTCCAAATATAATAGGGCAAAGAGTGTCAGTTGGCATGTCAACAACTATAAAATCAATGGGAAAGTTTGTATTGCCAATTGTGACGGTTCCATCTTCAACTACTCTCATTGGAATTCTAAGATTTTTATTGGCTAACATAATTTTGATATCAGTATTTTCAATTGCAGCCGGTTCTATTTCTTCTTTTATTTCTAAATAGAAATCATAAGATATAACACTAACTTCGGTGCTAAGATCACATAAACCGTAATGCGAGGTTTCTTTAAATATGTAAGGAAGAATAGGCTTACCCATATCTTTTACCTTTGTTTTACCTTCAACCAATATGGAAGTCTCTTCATCAAGTTCATCTATGTTATAATGTGCATACATAGCCATAATTGCTTCATTGGTTACCTCTTCATCTTTGGTTTCCTCCAGATGTTCCATGGCTTCTGGCATATTTTCTTCTTCCTTTTTATGGTGTACTGCTTTGACCTGTTGTAACACCCTCGAATCGGCCCTATGCAAGTTTTAGCGATTCCCGCCAAACCCGCATAGAAACAATTCAAAGATGCCCACCAGGCACGTGCGTGTGGGTGTAAAACGAAGTAATACCATTACATGATAGTTCATGATGGAACCTAGAGCACATATATATACAACAACGACTCATCGAGTCAAGAATACAAATATACAATACAAAGATCCAAATCATCTTTAAAATGATACAGCAGTACAGACAAGATGCAAATGGGGCTAAGAGCCCTAAAGAATAACCAATGGCGTCCATAACCCTGCCCAAGCCAAGCCGGAAGGGTAACCCTGCTAACAACGTCGATCTCAATCCTGCTAAAACAAAAGGGATGCCGACAAAGGGCAAAAGAAAAAGAGAGCAGTCAGTACTGAGGCGAGTACACGGCGAGTCTAGAATTCAGCGGCTCTCGGCTACATAGGTATGGTGGACTAAAGCCGCAGCGAAGCATGCACTAAACAACCTATAGAGACTCGATACAACTGTCGGCTATTAGAGAGGGGTAAGAAAGACCTATTCGGATCCAACCTGATACTAACACTAAACATACCCATCCTGGTATTTCCTCCTCGAGACCAAACGAGGAAGTCAAACCGAGGAACTCACACCGTTGGCAGTTTTAGTCATTCCATTATAGTTACATCACTTACTAGTTAGATATAGATAGCATGAGTCATCCGGATATCATAAGTAGTGGGCAGTTTTAGTTAACCATTCTGTCATAGTTGCAATACTTACTAGTTAGATATAATTAGCAGGAGACATCCCCAAACCAACAGTTGTTGGCACTTTTATTTACTCATTCCGTTGTAGTGAAACTGATTACTAGATATGTCAAAGTCAAATTTATAGCACTACTTTAGTTATAGTTGCCTATGATCGAGATATTGTGCTCCAAGTCGTCCATAACCGTGGACACGGCTTTCAGAAAGATTTACCCTGCAGGGGTGCACAAATAGCAACACACGCACGATCAACCTTGGAAAAACCAAATAAAAACCCAACGAGGCTTTCACGACAAAGCAATCACACGATTCATAAATTATTTTAGGGGGCCACCCAAATAAGCTACTCACAACAAAGTTGGCCAGCTCCGAGACGGACCCAGGGTTTGCGACGATGGTGGTAAATGACTGGGAACCCGAAAGTGTGACTGGGCTTGTCGATACAACATAAATGTGGCGCAGGATCCTAAACAGTACATGTGCTCCACGCACAATCATAAATAAAGCAGTAAATCATGGCATAAGTACATGATAGTAATAAAGCCCCAAACTAGTTTGTGGCCCCAACAAATAAGAAATGAATCAAGCTCTGGCTAAGGGGATTCATGGTCCCACATGTGGATAGTGTGATAGTCCAGGAATAGGTATCAAGTACTCGGGGCCTACAGGACACAAGTGAGCGGTTAAAAACCAAATATTAGCTATTGCCCACTGGTGCCTCATCATTAGTTATATCTATTCCCAGCATTTTAATTGACAAGTTATATTGAAAGCCATGATCATCTCCACCATTAAACATGTGTTAACCTTCCAACAATGGTGGAACAACAAAGACGCGAAGGAGCACCTGAGCAAACAACTACGACTCGCAAGGCCGACAGTCTATCCAACAGTGGGCAATAGGATGTGTCCAAGGCAATATAGAGGCTGCAAGGAATATAAATGGTACATGAAAACTAAAGCATGACAACACGGATAGCAATAGATCGACAAGAGGAAGTAAAGACTATAAACGCAAAATAGGTAGAAAGGGGGAATGCTCACCTACAATAACACTGTCGAAGATACATTATCCGAAGAACTTGTCAATACTCGCATCAACACAACGTCCTAATCTGTGAAGAACCAAAGCACTAAAAGAAACATCGGATGCACTATTTAATACTACGGCAGAAGATCGGGCATGATGCATGTATGATGTATGACATGGCAAAGGTGCAATGCAATTAGGCCATATTAAGCGGAATCGGGGCCCCGTTAATTAAATAGAAGGTTCATGTTGTTTAGCTACCCGCAATTTAAATGTTGTCTTAACAAGGCAAAACATGGCATCGGTTCGCTACACAAATTTAAATGGAGGCAATTTAAGGCTATAATAGCCCGCATGTAATCTCCATATTTAATTATAAGTGAATCGGCATAATGCCCCCAAACATCCACAATATGCATGCGAGTAAGAATGATTCATATGCAAAAATTATATATGTCATATTATAAAAATAGGGTCAGAAAAGAGGGTCACACATTAGGGTCGAAGATCTTGGGGGTTCGACGGGGTTCGGGTTCGGCGGGATCGGTCTTCGGGCTTCGGATCCGAGAAGGAGAGCTTGGCGGTTTGAGGGTTCAGGATTGGTCTTCGGATCTAGGATTGGGTCTTTGGGGTTTGTCTTCAGATCATCGGAACCATGAAGAGTACTTGTCGCTCCAGTCCGGTGTTGACCTCCAGGTACCGCGGGTTATCGATGTGGTTCCTGTGGTTTGTCTGAGTGGATGTCGATCTTGCTTGCCGAGGTAGTCGAAGCCAAACGAAAATACACCATCGTCGCATCCACACACAAGTATTTCACTCCAAGAACACATCCCACTCTACTATATGTATAACTAGGAGAAACTTCCACCAAACATCAAAAGAAGAGGTCGTAATCTGCAACTAGTGCTGCGACAACACGATATAGGATATGGTGGAACAACGGGTACTCCTGGCTCCAGAAGCAGCGGAGGGGTCACGGGGCAGAGGCGGCCGGCGGTGGAGACGCACGACGCGGCCAGGAGACGACATCGGCGGCTCGGGGAGAAACGCGGCAGAGCGGCAGCCACGCGCGGCCGGTCGCGCTGCAGGGTGGTGGCCAGAAGCGAGCAGATGAGGTGGGGGTGGCGAGGGGATCCACGTAGGTTGGCGTGCAAGATTGCAGCGCCCGGAGCCAGAGAAGAAGGGGCGTAGCAACGAGGGCCAGGGCGGTGCGGTCATGGCGAGCAGCGCGTTGGGGCAGAGGCGGGCGCAAACATGGAGGGAAGGGGAGCGAGCGGGCGAGGTCGAGGCTCCAAGGAAGCGTGATCATGGCGCCTGGTGATAGAGGGTGACGCAGCAAGCTTGGGCGCGGGTCACAAGAAGGGCGCCGCAGGCGAGGAAGCAAGACGACGGACCAGCGACGGACTCGACATCGAATGGCGGCGGGGAGAGGCGGAGCTTGATGGCGCTGCGGAAGGGCGACCGAGGCGAGACAGTGGAGAGGTGCGGTGGGAACCGTGGCTTGACGGCGACGAGGTTCGCGGCCAGGCAGAGACGGGGCTAGGGCGGCTCTGCTCGAGGGACGGGATCCTGCAGGGGAGACGGGGTGGGCCGGGGACTTCGTGAGCGGGATAGACACAGGGATAGCGACAAGTTTGTGTGGGTCTAGGCGGGTGCGGTGTGGTGTGCGCGCACTAGGTGTGCGAGCATGTCGCTACCGCTGCGGCGCGTGGGTGGTTAGCTAGGGTGGCTGGGTAGGTGGGTCGGGTGTGGTTTAGGCTAGGTTTGGGTATGGTCTAGGGTTAGGGTTTAGGCAGGAGTTTGTCTAGTTTGGACCAGGTAGTAGGCTGCTGGCTTACCGGGCTTTTGGCCTGGCAGGCTAGCGGCCTCCCCCAGGTTTTATAAAACTGTTTTATTATTTAATTATTTTAAACAAAACCCTTTGCAGATATTTTTTAGACAATTCAAAGGTCCGAGTGAACCGGGGTTTTATAGTTTGAAATAAAGAAGGGGATAATTAGAAAACAAAAATAGGCTTTTAGGAAATAGTAGGAAAATATGTGCATGATGACATGACGATGCTCAAATGCAATGTTGTATGATGACATGAGCATGCAGTCATGATGCTACACAAAATAAAAACAACACACGATTTTCTGGTAGTGGTTTTATCGGGGTGCTACAATTAGACACCACTAACAATGGATCTCGCCCTCGAGATCTGCCTCATGGTGCAAGGAAGAAAGCCGACGATTTGAATCTTCTCACTTCTTGTAGATCCTCACGACACCACTAACAAAGATTCTTGCTCCATCTTGAAATCAGCAACACCACCAACAAGAGGTTGTTCCTCACGTTCGTCAATAGAACACTTCGGTGGACAAAGACGAAGGTAAAGGTCTCAAAAGGTAAGGCCACCTTTAACTTTCATGGAAGGAGTATGAATCGCACTAATCCACCCATCCATCGTACATGAGCGAATGATAAGAGTAGTGGTATGGTCACGACTCCATCCTGCACTCAAAGCATTACTCTGTACATGAATAGGAAAATCATGCAACCCACTCTCGAATTCAGACTGAAGTTCTCGACAAAAGATTTTTGGAAAACGAAGGAGTGATGCAGGCTCTTCATCGGGTCTGACGTAGATGAGGTCATCGTTGGAAAACATCGAAGATTCAAAGAAAAATTTAGTGACCTTTGGGGTTACTTGAACGATACATAGAGGAAGATTCCTCAAATAGCATGAAGACCAGATGTAGCAACTCTGTTTCAAGAGGAAGGAATCGAAACCCTGATGGGACAACAGGAACCCAACCACGAGAATACCTAGATTCAAAGAAAAGATAAGAGAGCAGATTCAAACACGCAAACGTAAGAGGAGAAGAGCATAGAGGTAAGGAGTAAAAGCAAACCTAATCAGATCTATCCTACCAATTTTGCTAAATAGTTTTGACACTCTACTTCGTCCGTTAGCTAGGTTATCCTACTGGCTGGACCAGAGGGGTATCGAAACTGCTGAGCTCTGATACCACTTTGTAACACCCTCGAATTGGCCCTATGCAAGTTTTAGCAATTCCCGCCAAATCCGCATTGAAACGATTCAAAGATGCCCACCAAGCACTTGTGTGCGGGTGTAAAATGAAGTAATACCATTACACAATACTTCACGATGGAACCCACAGCACATATATATATACAACAATGACACATCGATTCAAGAGCACAAATATACAATACAAAGATCCAAATCATCTTAAAAAGGATACAACATCCGAGTACGGACAAGATGCAAATGGGGCTAAGAGCCCTGAATAATAACCAATGGCATCCATAACCCTGCCCAGGCCAAGCGGGAAGGGTAACCCTTCTAACAACATCGATCTCAATCCTACTAAAACAAAAGGGTGCCGATAAAGGGCAAAAGAAAAAGAGAGCGGTCAGTACTAAGGCCAGTACACGGCGAGACTAGAATTCGGCGGCACTCGGCTACATAGGTATGGTGGACTGAAGCGGCAGCGAAGCATGCACTAAAGAACCTATAGAGACTCGATACAACTATCGACTATTAGAGAGGGGTAAGAAAGACCTATTCAGATCCAACCTGATACTAACACCAAAACATACCCATCCTGATATTTCCCCCTCGAGACCAAACAAGGAAGTCAAACCGAGGAACTCACACCGTTGGCAGTTTTAGTCATTCCATTATAGTTGCATCACTTACTAGTCAGATATAGATAGCATGAGTCATTCGAATATAATAAGTAGTGGGGAGTTTTAGTTAACCATTCCATTGTAGTTGCAATACTTACTAGTCAGATACAATTAGCATAAGTCATCCCAAAACCAACAGTTATTGGCACTTTTATTTACTTATTCCGTTGTAGTGAAACTGATTACTAGACATGTCAAAGTCAAATTTATAGCACTACTTTAGTTATAGTTGTCTATGGTCGAGATACTGTGCTCCAAGTCATCCATAATCGTGGACACGGCTTTCAGAAAGATTTACCCTGCAGGGGTGCACAAATAGCAACACACACGATCAACCTCGGAAAAACCAAATAAAAACCCAACGAGGCTTTCACGACAAAGCAATCACAAGATTCATAAAGTATTTCAGGGGGCACCCCAATAAGCTACCCGCAACAAAGTTGGCCGGCTCCGAGATAGACCCAGGGTTTGCAACGACGGCGCTAAATGACTAGGAACCCGAAAGTGTGACTGGGCTTGTCGATACAGCATAAACGTGGCACGGGATCCTAAATAGTACAGGTGATTGATGGCTCAATGCACGGCGCCAGAAAAGTGCTGGTGCGTGGTTGATGTAGAGCTCATTGGGAACCCCAAGAGGAAGGTATGATGAGCACAACATCAAGTTTCCCTCAGTTATGAAACCAAGGTTTAATCGAACCAGTAGGAGCAAGGAAACACCCCAAAGGTGTTACTAGCTGAGCTTTGGCAGGGCACACTACCGGTGCTAGTAGCAACGTGGAGACCTGCACAACACAACCACAGAACTTTGTCCCCAACTTGCGATGAGGTTGTCAATCTCACCGTGTTTTGCGGAAAACAAAGGATTAAATGTATCGAATGGAAAGAAGTAAAAGTTTGCAGAAAGTAAACACAAAGCAGTAAAAGATTGTAGATTGTATGTAAAGAAAAGGACCGTGATCCATAGTTCACTAGAGGTGGCTCTCCTTAGATAGATAACATGCTGGGAGAACAAATTACAGCGGGGCAATTGACAAACATCGAGAAAGCAATACATGCATATACTAATCATCTTGACTCCTTTGGAACTTGATTGGGCATTACAACATTATACATAGACCGCCATTCAACTGCATCTATGACTAATAATCCACCTTCAGGTTATCATCTGACCCCCCTCCAATATTAAGTTGCAAGCAACAGATTATTTCTTTACGAACTCGTGTAAAGTAAACAATATGATTGTTCTATGAACAAAGGATTGTTGTTTGCTCCCTAGTAGCAACAGCACATCTAGTACCTTAGAGATTTCTGTCACTTCCCCAGATTACCAGAGGCATGAACCCACTATCGAGCATAAATACTAACTCTTGGAGTCACTAGCATCTACTTGGCCAAGATAGCTACTAACAACAGAAAGCATGCAAGATCACAAATAACAAAGACATGATAGAATCAATAATCAATCTAAAATAGCATCTCAATATCCATTGGATCCCCGCAAACACAACATGCAGAATTACAAATAGATGATCTTGATCATGAACGGAGCTCACAAGATCTAAACATGAAAGCACAAAGGAGGAGAACCAGCCATCTAGCTACTACATGCATCCGTAGTCCAAAGATGAACTGCTCACGCATCACACTGGAGGCTTGCATGGTGATGAAGAAGGCCTCCAGGGTGAATTCCCCTCTTCGGCAGGGTGCCGGGAAGAGCTTCAGATCCCTCTCGATCTAGGGATGGAGATGACGGCGGATACATACTCTTTCGTGGATTTTTGATCGGGCACTTAGGGTTTTCATCCCGAGGGCATCTTATAGGCGGAAGGGGAGGACGAGGGGGTGCCAGGGGCCACCACACCACCCCCTGGCGCGGGCCAAGCCTGGCCGCGTGGCCAGGTGTCCCCTCTCCGTCTCATATTCTAGCATCTGATGACTTCTGGAAAAATAGGCACTTTGGCTTTTGTCCCGTCCAATTCCGAGAATATTCATTTTCTGACTTTCCTGGAACCAAAAACAGTAGAAAACAGGCAGCTGGCACTGTGGCTCTTGTTAATAGGTTAGTCAAAGAAATCGTAAGAAAAGTACTCCAAAGTGTGGACAAAACACAATAAAGTGGATAAAACCAAGCATGGAACATCAAAAATTATAGATACATTTGCAATGTACCAACATCCCCAAGCTTAACTCCTGCTTGTCCTCGAGTAGGTAAGTGATAAAAAGAAAGAATAATTTTTGAGGTGACATGCACCATCAAAGACTTGATCAAAGTATTTGTAAAACATTCAAAGCTGGGATCATAGTACTTCAATCATAACATGAAAGACAAAGTTCTAGCAATAAGACAAAGAAACTATGACGCAACATGGAAAGGCATAAACAAAAGATTCATGAATAACAATGCTTTGCAAGACGTTTGTTTGTTTCACATATAGAAAACATAGCATAATAGTATTCAGCTTGTCCCTCATAGAGTAGCAAATATAAATGCATAGGACACCTTCAAAGTTCATAAGAGTGACTCGATACAATAGTTTAAAACAAGCAATATCAAGATATGCATCAATCAACTAGTCTTGGGACAATGCACATAGAACTAAGAATGGCCACTATGCTCTCAAAGTAGGTGCATAAAGGTAGAAAGTGGAGACTCAATATATTGGTGGAAGAAAGGCCTTCATAAAAGGAAGTAGGGATTCAAGTCTCATAAAGAGCTTCCAAAAATTATGGTACTTATAGCTTTCAGCTCTCATTGCCCCTATCATAAGCATCTTTAAGGTGATTAAGGTTAAAGTGACACAACTAAGAGGATATGCTTGACAAGTTATAAACCGAAATCTCATGCCCCTTACTTACGAAGACCGATCCTCATGCTACTCAACTTTAGTCACGAGTAAGCTCTTGTCATTGTAAGTTCATGTGTATCATTAAGAACCGCCAACGGGGTACCCCTTGCACATGATACGGGAGCTTTCCCATAATAAAAATGACAAGGCAAGCAGACAATGAGCATCTCAGCGATCTTTTTATTTGCTATTTGCATAGGTTTTTATTGAGGATGCTTCATAGAGTGCTCATTATGATGCTGCTGCAAGTTTCCACAATGATTAGGCATGGCTTAGGCTAGCGGCCTAGGCGTTTCTCTAACAAACATACAAACTCCATGATCTTATAAGTTCCACTTTTATTTCACACCGCCGGGATTCGTAAGCAAAAGAACATAATATCAACGGGGTACAAAGTACAAGTGCAATGTTGAAAGCATTCCCCATGAAACATGGTTCTGCTAATTTCAACTTATAAAGCGCAAGCACATACGCAACAAAGAAGGACCCAATGGTTCAAGTTTATTAGATGCAAAAAAAGGAAAGTGTGCCATTGACATGGGTATACCCTACAGGTACTCGAGCTTGGTATATAAGGCCTGGACACAGCGGAGGCCCACGGTGTCGCCAAGGCCCAAATGGAGGACTCGAGTAACCTACGGACTCTTGATTGCTTGAAGAACAAGAAGAAGCTAAAGATAGAAAGTTTGAAGGGGAAAACCCTAATCTGTAACCGACTCGACCTGCTACCCGAGACCTAGCCTATCTATATAAAGGCTAGGAGGGGGCGGCGAGGAGGACACACACAACCCTAGTTTCCACAACCCTCACCAGATTGCATCTGCCATTGTAATCTTCGATTCCTTTGATAATTCCACGAGCAGACAAGCAGGAGTAGGGACCTCTACGAGGCCTGAACCTGGGTAAATCTGTGTACCCTATGTGCTTGTTTGCTAGCCGATAGATGTCTCCAGCGCTCCCTCCTTATCCAAAACCCAAGCCCATAACAATGGGCATTGATGAGTTAAACCCTCGTCAATTGGCACCGTTTGTGGGAATTGGGAGTGCTGATGTTGCGGCTTCTTCGGCCCCATCAACCGCGATCTACAACTCCGGAACAGCGGAGATCCGCCAGCTCTTCGGCGCGTTCGACTTCACCGTCCACACGCCGGCCACTCGCCCGGCCTTCGAGTCCGTGGGCGACAGAGTCAGCCTGGCGATAGGAAGCTTTCGCTTCCAAGTCGGTCAGATGGGCACGCTTTGCATGCCTGATCAGCCGACGGCACCATCGATTGCCCCAGCATAATGGTTCCCTCCGTCGATCGGCACCCTCAGTGAGCTCAACGCTCCGCCAACAGTCGAGAACACGGTCAGCGATAGCAGTCACGACTCCGATCTGAGCGATCTGGCCACTGAAGATGGAACCTACGGTTCTGGATCTGAGAGTTGTGGAAGAAGCAACTTCCCCAATCACTTCATGTGCGCCGTCATCAACGCAGGCGACACCTCCGCCAACCGCGACAACGGTGGCAATCGCGGTAACAGAACCGACCCGCCTAACGGTGGCAACGGTGGCAATCGCACCCCCGTCGACAATGGAGGAGCAGTCGAACCTCCAACCATAGTAAATGAGCAAACCGGCGAACGCGTCGTGATCAGGCTCAATGGGCAAGAATGGGCTCGCTGCCGCGAGGCCCTACGAGGCGCCCCTCTACCCTTCGGATCCCCGCAAGAACTGCTGATGGGCTATCACTGGCTCTTGAAGGAAGAATTTAAGTGCCAAGTAAAAACCATCACGCAACTTGAGGTGCGCAAAAAGGCAGCAGACGAGTCGAGCCTTCGTCGTGCTGGGCTCTCCTCCCACGGAGGATCCTCCTCAAAGGGCAACGAGTACCTCACCAAGAAGAGACAATCTCGGATGGCCCATCTCACCAAGCAAGAACGCATAGAAGCTCCAAAGGTCCTCGACTTCATCTCTATGACGGTCGACACACGGGGCAATGTGGTCCCAAAGACGCCACAGGCTGCGGTGACAGCGGCCACCATGTACCTCCTTAACAACCAGCCGCCAGCTGGAGATCCCCGAGCCGCCATGCACCGATCTATGATCACGGGCTTGGGATTAATCGAGGCCGCCCTCGACAAGGAGCCAACGCCAGAGCCGAAAAAGGGCAAAGCGCTACTCCTCGCCCTCATCTAGCAATGACAGCCACGACCTGTCTCGACGTCGCCGCTCACGGCGACACGACCATGACTACGACGTGCGTGATGACATCACGTAGTGCAAGATCGACAAATCAAGGGCACGACCTGCTCGGCCGACTGAATCAGAAGAGGAAGACGTGGAGCTCTGCGGCGCCAGATGCTTCAGCAGGTCCATCAGGCAGAAGCGAATGCCAAAGGTGTTCAAACTCCCGTCAGAGAACCTGAAGTTTGACGGCCTACAGGACCCAAAAATCTGGCTGGAAGACCACATCTCCTCCGTCAGGCTCCACGAAGGCAGTCGAAGAACGGCCATGCAATGCTTGCAGCTACAGCTGCAGGGCGCCGCCCGAGCATGGCTCAACAACCTCCCACGCGGATCCATTGGTAGTTGGGATGAGCTAGTTTACAGCTTCGTGCGCAACTTTAAGGGCACATACAAACGGCCCGCATCAATCAAAGAGCTGAGATGCTATCAGCAAAGATCTGGCGAATCGCTGCGATCCTACATCCAAAGGTGGTCCATCATCAAGAACTCCATAGAGAACATCTTGGAGGATCGCGCGATTGACGCATTCAATGGTGGCGTCCGCCGCTTAGAACTCAGGGAGGAGTTGGGCCGCTCAAAGCCCAAGACCATCGACCACCTGATGGAGATCACGAATCGGTGGGCCGATGGAGAAGATTCGGTGACGAATCGCACTCACTCCGACGAGGGGGCGGAACTCGAACGTAGACGCGATCACCGGGGCAAGCGTCGCATGCGCATCTACGATGACCGCGACGACGTCAATATGGTCGCGGCCGGCTACGCCGACAGACGCGATGATAACCGCAATAATGGATACCGTAGCGGCGGATACCGCGACTCCGGGAAAACCACGCACGTGTGGCAACGCCGCAATCGCGATGAGGCACCCGCGACATCCATTGAGGACAAACTGTCCGGGCCATGTACGGTACACTTCTACATCGACAAGCATGATGGCAAGAAGAAGTCTAGCCACCTCCTCAAGGACTGCCGCGAGTTCCTCAAGCTACACGAGGGATTGGTTCGGATGAACCACAATGCAGTCGAAAGAGGCTACGGAGCCGCTCCAGGCGCCGTGGCACATAGCGCTCCGCCACCACCACCTGGGCGACCCCCGAATGCAGCTGCGCCGGACCAGCACCACGGAGGCGAACCCTACCCACGGGCCATGGGCACCATGATGATCTAAAAGGGACGCCCCTCCAATCTGGTGCAGAAGGCCATCACTCGCCAAGTCAACTTGGCCACACTCTCGCCACCATCTACCATTTACTACCTCAGTGGAAGCGAGTCATGCATCACCTTCGACAAACGCGACCATCCGCCTCAGGTACCCCGTCCAGGCCATTGCCCCTCGTACTTGAGGCGCAAATCGGAGGTTTCGACATGATCCCCGTCTTCATGGATGGTGGGAGCGGCATTCACCTTATATTCGTGAGTACCTTGCGAGCAATGAGGATCCCTCTAACTTGCCTAGAGGCCTCGGACACAACATTCCACGGCATCGTCCTAGGGAAAGGCGTATACCCCCTGGGCAAAATCAACCTCGACGTCATCTTCGGCACGCCGAAGAACTTCCGGCGCGAGCGCATCGACTTTGAGGTCGTCGACTGGCCCTCACAATACCACTGCATCCTCGGACGTGTCGCGTTCGCTAGGTTCATGGCAGTGCCACACTACGCCTACCTGCAGATGAAAATGTCCGGTCCCAATGGCGTCATCATGATCAATGGAAACTTCGAGAGATCCGACAGCTGCGACAGGGAATTCAACAGAATTTCCCAGTCCTTTGGCATGTAGGAAGAACTCGCAATACTGAAAGAGTCGACAAACAACAGTCTGCCCCCCCCCCCCTGAGCCGGCCAAGCTTGCCCGATCTATCCTTCGACTCATCGGTGCACACAAAGAAAGTGAAGGTCCACCCATCGAATCCCGCCAAAATGGTCCTCATCGCCAACAACTTGAGTCCCGCATAGGAACTCGCGCTCGTCGAATTCCTCCGTAAGCAATGGGAAATTTTCGCCTGGTGTCCTGCGGACATGCCAGGAGTTCCCAGGGAATTCGCCGAGCACGCACTCAACGTCAACCCCGACGCAAGGCTAGTCAAGCAAACAATTCGGCGATTGTCTGAGCCACGAGCGCAAGCAGTTGGAATGGAGATCAATAGACTCCTCGACACCAAATTCATACGCGAGATCAAGGAAAGCACTTGGCTTGCCAACACGGTGCTGGTACCAAAAGAGGACACGGATATCCTGTGGATGTGCGTGGACTTCACCTCTCTGAATAAGCACTGCCCAAAGGATCACTTCCCGTTGCCGCGCATCGACTAGATCATCGATTCCACCGCGGGATGCGAGCGCCTCTGCTTCCTCGACGCCTACTCAGGCTATAATCAGATTCGAATGAAGGAGGAAGATCAAGAGAAAACATCATTTACAACGCCCTTTGGTGTGTTCTGCTACAACACAATGCCCTTCAGGCTAAAGAATGCGGGAGCCACCTACCAACGGTGCATGCAGGCTTGCCTCAAGGAACAACTGGGTCGCAACATTCAAGTCTATGTCGACGACATAGTAATCAAGACCAAGGAGGAAGCCTCCCTAATCGATGATTTGCGCGAAACCTTCGCCAACCTCGATCGCTACCGGATCAAGATCAATCCAAACAAATGCGCCTTCGGCGTGCCATCTGGGCAACTACTCGGGTACCTCATCTCCGCGAGGGGAATCGAGGAAAACCCAAAGAAAATAAAAGCCATACTGGCCATGGAGAAGCCAAAAAACATAAGGGGCGTTCAATAGCTAGCTGGGCGAATCGCGGCCCTCAGTCGATTCATCAGTCGGGTTGGTGAAAAGGCGCTGCCCTTCTACCAACTCCTCCGCAAAGCTGAAAAATTCGAGTGGACCAATGAAGCACAAGAAGCATTCGAAGACCTCAAGCGCCTGCTATCCACTTCGCCAGTACTGGTGACCCCATGAGAAAGAGAACCACTGTTGCTATATATCTCCGCCACCAACCAGGTGGTCAGCACAGTACTCGTCATTGAGCGAGCCGAGGAAAACAAAGTCCATGGGGTACAACGCCCAGTATACTACCTCGGCGAGGTCCTCACGCCAACAAAACAGCGGTACCCGCACTACCAGAAGCTGGCGTACGGTGTCTTCATGACCACCCGGCGACCGCGCCATTACTTCCAGGAGCACCCAATCATGGTGGTCAACGACGCCCCGTTGGGGCATATCCTCAATAACCCCGACGCCACGGGACGAGTCGCGCTCTGGGGAATAGAATTGTCTCCACGAGACATCACATACAAAAAGCGCGACGCAATCAAGTCGCAAGTTCTCCCTAACTTCCTTGTGCACTAGATGGAGAACCAGCTCCCGGACAAACCAGATATGTCCTACCTCTGGACAATGCACTTCGATGGGTCCAAGCGGAAGGACGGAGCAGGCGCAGGTGTTATACTGACATCACCTCAAGGGGACAAGTTGAAGTATATCCTGCGAATGCAGTTCACAGCCTCCAACAACGAAGCCAAATACGAGGCCCTGTTTCACGGGATGAGGATGCCAAAAGCCTGCGGCGCCAAAAGGCTCATCATATACGGCGACTCCAAGTTGGTCGTCAACCAGACAATGCATGAGTGTGACGCACTGAATGACAATATGATCGCGTACCGTGACCTCTACGACACACTCGAGGGAGACTTCGACGGTTGCGAGCTGCGGCACGTAGGCCGCGAAAGCAATGAAGAGGCGGACGCACTCGCCAACATAGGCTCTACCTGCGCCCCCATACCACCCGGGGTATTTCTCGAGCACATCTGCGAACGCTCCATCAAGCCAAAGGCCGCAGAGAAGAAAACAAGCGTAGCAACGGACTCGGGGGCTACGCCGCCCAATGAGTCAATGGCACTCGACGACTTGGAGTTGGACACAGGACTCGAGGGACCAATGAGGGTCATGATGATTGAGCAATCCTGGATGCAGCCGTACATCACGTACCTCCTCAGCAAAAGGCTATCGGACGATCCGACGGATGCACGGCACATCGCGCGGCGATCGAAGGCATTTGTTGTTATCAATGGCGAACTGTATAAGCGCAGCATCATAGGAGTACTCCAACGATGCGTCTCCACAGCCAATGGAGGAGCTGTTCTCCTTGACATCCATGAGGGGACCTGCGGGCACCACGCTGGCAGTCGCGCCCTTGTCGCCAAAGCTCTACGAGCTGGATTCTATTGGCCTACGACCATGCGCGATGCCAGGGACATCGTCCAAAAATGCAACGCTTGCCAACGATTTGCGGACAAGCCGCATGCACCGGGCACAGAACTCCGGCCAATCCCATTGGTCTGGCCCTTCGCGCAATGGGGACTCGACATGGTTGGCAAACTCCCAAGGTCCTCACGAGGAGGCTACGTCTACCTCTTGGTCGCAGTCGACAAATTCACCAAGTGGATGGAGGCCATGCCAATGACCAACCAATCAGGACATAGCGCAGTTAAGTTCTTCGAATCCATCGTCTACCGCTTCGGAGTACCGCACAACATCATCACCGACAACAGGACGAACTTCACATCCAAGGAGTTCCAAGAATTCTGCGAGAATCTAGGGATCAACATCAGCTACGCCTCTGTAGCACATCCACAGACCAACGGTCAGGTGGAAAAAGCAAACGGGCTCGTTTGCGGCAGCATCAAGAAGCGACTCCTCCAGCCACTCGAACAAGCCGCGGGTTGCTGGCCAGACAAACTGCAATCTGTACTCTGGAGCCTACGGAAAACTCCAAACAGTGCCACAGGCTACACGCCATTCTTTATGGTGCACGGAGCCGAGGTAGTGCTACCCGCAGAGGTATGGTACAAGGCGCCGCGCGTGGTCGCTTACAACGAACAAGAGTCATCCCTCGCACTCGAAGACTCCGTCGACCTCCTTGACGAGGCAAGAGAAATCGCCACGGAAAGATCAACGATCTACCAGCACAACCTGCGCAACTACCATAGTAGGTGATGACCCACAAGTATAGGGGGTGTATCGCAGTATTTTCGATAAGTAAGAGTGTCGAACCCAACGAGGAGCAGAAGGTGTTGGCTAGTGGTATGGATCAGGAATTCTCTGCAAATACTTAGCAAACGGATTTTTAGGAGTTTTTGATAAAGCAAGTAAACAAAGTACGAGTAAATAAAAGACAGTGGAAATAAATGCAGAAAGTGGCCCAATCCTTTATGCAGCAAAGGACAAGCCGGTTGTATTTCTATAGATGACCAAACGTCTCAAGGACACATGGGAAGACTGTCAAGTGCTTTCGCTTCATATAGTCGATTAATCTTCTTTAGCTTGCTAAGTGTTGTGTGGGTGAACCTGTGCTAATGTACTGCCCCATCCAAGACTAATACATACTTGTGATTATACCCCTTGCAAACATCTGTAAGTACAAGAAAGTAATTAAGGTAGAAACCTAACCACAGCTTTAAACTATGAGACCCTTACGTCCCTTGTGCAATGGTTTCCAAACGAGGGTTCAGGTTTCTATCACTCCGGTAACCCCTACGATTAGTAGCCAAATACACAATGCATTCCCCTAGGCCCATATAGGTGAAGTGTCATGTAGTCGACATTCACATGACACCACTAGAAGAAGTACACCACAACTTAAATAACAATCTATTGAATCTTTCTCAACGCAACTCCACTACTAACAACAAGACTTCTCCCATGTCCTCAAGAACAAAACGAACTACTCACAAGACATCTTATGGATCATGATCAGAGATGAAATAATGATGTATAACAATCTGAACATAAACAATAATTCAATGGTTTACTCAATAGCATCAACTACAAAGAGTAATCAACACCGGGCAAGTTTCCCCTATGAACTATAGCAAGATTCAACGCAATTGTTACAGCAATATGGAGATGGTGATGAGGGTGATGATGGTGATGATGGTGTTCATGATGACGATGATGATCCCGATGAAGTCCAGCTTGATGGTGGTGTTGATGGCGACGATCTCCCTTCTCCGGGAAGGAATTCCCCCGGCAGAAATCTGTCTGTCGGAGAGATCTTTCTCTCTCGGTGTTTTCCGCCCCGCAGAGGCGGCAGAATCTTTCTATAGTCGCTCCCCGAGTCTTAGGGTTTCGTGGGGATGATATACGCCAGAGGGGAGAGGCCGGGGTGGGCCAGGGCGGCCACACCACCTCTAGGCGCGGCCTAGGCCTGCCCGCGCCATGGGGTGGTGTGGGCCCTCTGTGGCCCACATCCACTCCATCTTCTGGCATCCTTAGTCTTCTGGAAAAATAGGATTTTCCGTATATTTTCCCGGATTTTCTGATCTTCGCGAATTTTGCCTCCAAACGGCACCTTTTCCATCAGAATCCTGACTGCAGCGGTCCATGCTCCAAAAGTCATCAACCATGCAAAAATAGATGAAATAACATAAGTATCACCTCTCAATATGAAATATATCAATGAATAATAGTGAATTAAGACATAGAATAGTGATGCAAAATGGACGTATCAACTCCCCCCAAGCTTAGACTTCGCTTGTCCCCAAGCGAAACTGAGCTCAATAAACATGACCTCAGGTTTATGGAGTGAAGAGTCGATAAAAGAATACAGACAAGAAGCATCACATTCATCAAATACATAGATCATAATAGAAGACAACTCACTATTATATAACTCAACTTGTAATGAGTAAAGGAAACACAATAAAGATACATAGAGTAAATCATAATTGGTAATGGCAAACTTAGCTCTTGGTCGAAGAATAATTGATAATTTGCTGGAGTTCACAAATAGCTGGTTTTCAAAGAAAGCTTTCAAAGTAGTAAACATCAAGATAAGAGCAATGTGCAAAACAAGGATCATAAGAAACACGATTGAATAAATCATCATATGAATGAATGAAACACATCAACTCAAAATACTTGCTGAGATAGAAGGGAATAGGTTTACTGACTCCACTACAAAGTAAAAGAAAGGCCCTTCGCAAAGGGAAGCATGGATTGCAAGTCTCATAAAGAGCTCCCAAAAATTATGATACTTACTAGCTTTCAGCTCTCATTGCCCCTATCATAGGCATCTTTAGGTGATTAAGGTGAAAGTGAGGTCCAATCTGAGTTATATGCTTGACAGACTATAAACTAAAAATCCCAAGTCCCTTGAGTACGAGGGCCGCTCTTCATGCTACTCAACTTTAGTTACCTGTAAGTTCTTGTCATCGTAAGTATGTGCGTATCATTGAGAACCGCCAACGGGGTATCCCTTGCCCGATGATACGGAAGAATCCCCATATCAAAATGACAAGGCAAGCTGACAATGAGTATCTCAGCAATCTTCTTATTTACCATGGGAAAATGGTGTTTTTTCTCTCTTTCCTCTTTTCATAGTATCTCCCTTCTTTTCTTTTTTCTCCATAGCTATCTCTCTCTTTTTTATAAGAAGAGTGCTTCATAGATATCATTATGGTTACACTGCAGGTTTCCACCATGTTAGCATGGATTAGACCAGCGGCCCAGGCGTTTCTCTAACACACATACATAACTCCATGGACTTACAAGCTCCCCTTTTATTTCACACCGACGACATCCGCAAACAAAAGAGCAAGGTATCAACTAGGTATATATTTACAAGTGTTGAAAGGGTTCCCCGTGATAGCACGGTTCTGCTAATCCCCAGCCTATAGTTTGCAAGCATATAACTTTCATGGAGAGTTCACAATGGTCCAGGTTTATTAAATGCAAGAAAGTAAAGTGTGCCATCAAGTTCGTGAGAGCTTTAATCACTAATTTTCGCATAACAAGTTTAATTTGGGAGGTAGACAAAACAATAATTTACTTGGAATAGCAATAATGCTACTAGGAAGGTATGGTGGACGCAAATGGCAAGGGTTTTGGTTTAAATGAGTGGATGCACGAGAAGAATACCCTCTCAGTACAGGTTTTTGGCTAGCAAGGCTGGGTAGCAAGTATAAGAGTGGAAACAAACAAACAAACATACAAGTGATAAAGACAAACATGTAATCTTCCCTGGAAGCACAAAAGGTCTTAACTAGAGAATACTAGACTTATGAGCAAATCAAGAAAGAAAGATGATGAAATTATTTTTTCTCTAGAGTACTTCTATCTTTTTCTTTTCAACTCTCAAAAAGGTGTTGCTACTAACCGAGCCAGGTTTGCCAAAACCAACTAAATTAACTCAATGATCCCAAAGTGCTACCAATACTAACAACAAGATCAATCATATAACCATGAATTGAAAACTAACATAAGATATGCAAAAGAGTGAATGATCGAACTTCTCATTATTATTCCATAACGGAAACTCACACCAAGGGATACAAATCTAACGAGAGAGGGGACACTTCCATAATGCAAACCATACTACATAATAACTCCTCTATTCATGATATGACTCTACTAATAAGGTAAAAAGATAGAAGATAGTGATATGATACCGCGGCACTCCCCCAAGCTTGGAACAAACCAAGGGGATGCAAAACCTGATGACGAATTACTCCTTCGGTGGTGGTGGTATCCTCTTGATGAGCTCTTTGATCAATTTCCCTAAGTTCTCAATCTCGAAAGTGAGATTACGAATCAGCTGTGAATTTTGCTCAATGCGGCTCATGATCATGTTGTGTTGAGAATTCCAGCTCATGCTATTCTTTCCCCACTCTTCATCTTTGAAATCGTCTTTTCCTGCATAGCTAGAATGAGGCAAATCCCAATTGGAGGGTAATTTCTCCTTGGGCATATTCTGGTATTGATGCTCATGGATAAGAGTGTGGAAAGGATTCTTGGTGCATGGAGGAAGTCACCAGGGATCTGAACGGTGATGAGGAGGCTTCCCTCCAATAATCTTGGCGGGGTTTTCCACCACTCCAATGCTTGCAATGGTAGTGTCGGTGTGCTTTGCCTCCTCTTCACCTTCACTCTTGATCTCCTTCTCTTTCCCGGGGTCTTGGAGGTCTTCTTCCATAGGCTCCTTTCCTTTATCCTTGGCAGACACCATTGTGCTTCTAAGATTTCAAAGAGTATGTCCTGACAGAAACAGATCGAAACAAAAACACGACGAAAATACGATATACGAACCTCGGGGGATCCGGGGGGGGTTATATATTACGAAGTTTCATATCAAAAGGAAGGTACTAGGAGAAAACGATTCGGAGGCGGAGTCCGGGGTGGAATCACCACCTGGTGGCGCGGCCAGGGGTGGGCCCACGCCACAGGGTGGTGTGAGCCACCCTGGCTCCGTTTCCGTCCCTTTTTCGCTTCGTAGCTTTCCTTATTAACTGAAAACTGCAAAAATATAGTTGGATTGTATTTTCGTAGAACTTTTCTTACCAGAACTATTACCTATTTGAACACGGACTCTGTAGGTCTCTGAATTTGGTATTTAGTGGATCCTTCCAGAGTCACCACTTGAATCATCGGTATCTTTATCTTCATATACTTATTACTTGAGTCATAAAACCCTTCTCTTCCTTATTACACCATTATCTCCACTTCCTGGAAATTTCTTTCACACAAAACTTCACACGATTCTCATTAGCAACATTAGTAAAAGTGAAGTGATAAAACCTTTTAAATCCAACTTCAACTGAAAACCATCACAACAAAAGCTACTGTAGCAACTCCTTCCAAAAACCCAAAAAGAATTCAAAAAGGAAATCGAATAAAAAAAGCAAATGCAAGAGTGGCAAAATCTATCAAAACAGACCAGCAGGTCAAGATCAATTTTTTCGAAACTCTTCTGTTGCTCAAATCAAAAAGTGCAAAACTAACGAAAGTTAAATAACAACCTGGGGCAGAAGCACAAAAAATTACAGCTCAATCCGACGTATAGATATCTCTCACGAATTTTTACGGTGAAGCACAAAAATCTGTTTTGGGACAGCAACTTCCCCAAATATTACTTCTCTCTCATTAGAGGTTGATCTTGACACTAAAACCAAACAAAACGGATAAAGAGCGGTTATTACCGAAGTAATAACTTCCAAGACTCAAAGAAACAAAAACAAACTAAAGCAAAAACAAATTGGGTTGTCTCCCATAAAGCTCTTTATTTATAGTCATTAATATGGGCATGATAATTTTGAAGAAGCTCTCATAGGGATATGAATTGAAGTGAAAGAGAGCATTAAGAAGCAAAAACACACACACATTTAAGTCTAACCCACTTCCTATGCAAGGGGATTTTGTAAGCAAACAAGTTATTAAAACCACAGGCAACTTGCATAAGAAGGCAAAAGAAGTGCAACATAAAAACTTTCAGCATAAAACGAGGAAACTTGATATTATTGAGATGCATAAGAACACTTTTCCCTCTCTCATGGTAACTTTCAGTATCATGCATAAACTTAACAATATAGCTATCACAAGGACCATCATAGCAATGATCACTTATTCTAATAGAGAACACAGGAATACTAGCTCTCATAACACTACTATGTGAAACAATATTAGAGGTATCCTTACAAAGGATAGTGTGTCCCTCTTCCTCATACTTAGTGACAAAGTCTTTCACATTTGCTATTATAGATTCATCAACCATTTGTTTATCAGGTTCAATAGTCTTATTCATACTTTCATTAACCATACTAGCTATCATAGAATGTTCCTTTACCTTAACTGGAAAAGGCATTTTCTCAATATAAGGTTCAGGTAAAATATGATTAGCAGTATAAACTTCAGTATTTCTTGCAGGAACACTCTTAGAAATATCTTTATAAGGTTCATGATACTTATTCCACTTCTTTTTAGGCACTTCAATATAAGAAGCAAAAGCCTTAAAATAAGAAGCAATAGCTTGAGATTCTAGACCATAAGCATTTTTAATATTTTGAAAGTCATCAGTTCCCATAAAAGATTCAATGCATTCATAATCATAATTTATACCTGACTTTCTACCTTTGTCATTCTCCCATGCTTCAGCATTGTCTTGAATACGGTCCAAAAGATCCCATTTAGCTTCTTCTTCCATGCGAGTGAATTATCCGGCACAAGAAGCATCCAATAAATCCTTGTCATGTAGAGGGAGCCTTGCATAAAAGTTGTTGATAATAATATTGTTGGGGAGCTCATGAATGGGACATTTGAACATTAGTAACTTCAATCTCCCCCAAGCTTGAGCTGTACTCTCTCCATCAAGAGGCCAAAAGTTGTATATTTGATTCTGATCTTTATGAATCTCACTAGGAGGATAAAACTTTGAATAAAAGAGAGGCACTATTTCCTCCCATTCTAGAGCTTGACCATTCTTCAGCAGCTTATACCATTCATCAGCTCTTCCTTTTAGTGATAATGAGAATAACTTCTTCTTAACTTGATCTATATTAATACCTGCACACTTGAACAACCCGCATAATTCGTGTATAAAGAGTAAATGATCACCAGGATGGACAGTTCCATCCCCAACATAGTAGTTATCCATAACACGATCAATAAATCTTGTAGGTATTTTGAAAACATCATTCTCAGCAGGTGGTGGCTTATCTACTACCTTAGCAGTGGTACTAGCATTACCAAATAAGAAACTCAGTGAATTATCCATAACAAAAATAAAGCAACTAGCAGAAGTGAACAATACTCACAGTAGATGTTTCCTTTACCAGTTCCACTCTCCAATAGCGCTTCACTCCCCGGCAACGGCGCCAAAACATAGTCTTGATGACCCACAAGTATAGGGGGTGTATCGCAGTATTTTCGATAAGTAAGAGTGTCGAACCCAACGAGGAGAAGAAGGTGTTGGCTAGTGGTATGGATCACGAATTCTCTGCAAATACTTAGCAAACGGATTTTTAGGAGTTTTTGATAAAGCAAGTAAACAAAGTACGAGTAAATAAAAGACAGTGGAAATAAATGCAGAAAGTGGCCCAATCCTTTATGCAGCAAAGGACAAGCCGGTTGTATTTCTATAGATGACCAAACGTCTCAAGGACACATGGGAAGACTGTCAAGTGCTTTCGCTTCATATAGTCGATTAATCTTCTTTAGCTTGCTAAGTGTTGTGTGGGTGAACCTGTGCTAATGTACTGCCCCATCCAAGACTAATACATACTTGTGATTATACCCCTTGCAAACATCTGTAAGTACAAGAAAGTAATTAAGGTAGAAACCTAACCACAGCTTTAAACTATGAGACCCTTACGTCCCTTGTGCAATGGTTTCCTAATGGGGGTTTAGGTTTCTATCACTCCGGTAACCCCTACGATTAGTAGCCAAATACACAATGCATTCCCCTAGGCCCATATAGGTGAAGTGTCATGTAGTCGACG
Organism: Avena eriantha; assembly: GCA_910589775.1. NCBI lineage: Eukaryota > Viridiplantae > Streptophyta > Magnoliopsida > Poales > Poaceae > Avena > Avena eriantha. The sequence goes on from OU342746.1 coordinate 140,542,110, forward strand.
TTCACATGACACCACTAGAAGAAGTACACCACAACTTAAATAACAATCTATTGAATATTTCTCAATGCAACTCCACTACTAACAACAAGACTTCTCCCATGTCCTCAAGAATAAAACGAACTACTCACAAGACATCATATGGATCATGATCAGAGATGAAATAATGATGTATAACAATCTGAACATAAACAATAATTCAATGGTTCACTCAATAGCATCAGCTACAAAGAGTAATCAACACCGGGCAAGTTTCCCCTATGAACTATGCAAGATTCAACGCAATTGTTACAGCAATATGGAGATGGTGATGAGGGTGCTGATGGTGATGATGGTGGTGATGATGATGATGATCCGGATGAAGTCCAGCTTGATGGTGGTGTTGATGGCGATGATCTCCCCTCTCCGGGAAGGAATTCCCACAGCAGAAATCTGTCTGCCGGAGAGATCTTTCTCTCTCGGTGTTTTCCGCCCCGCAGAGGCGGCTGAATCTTTCTCTGGTCGCTCCCCGAGTCTTAGGGTTTCGGGAGGTTGATATACGCCAGAGGGGAGAGGCCGGGGTGGGCCAGGGCGGCCACACCACTCCCTGGCGCGGCCTAGGCTTGCCCGCGCCATGGGGTGGTGTGGGCCCTCTGTGGCCCACATCCACTCCATCTTCTGGCATCCTTAGTCTTCTGGAAAAATAGGATTTTCCGTATATTTTCCCGGATTTTCTGATCTTCGCGAATTTTGCCTCCAAACGGCACCTTTTCCATCAGAATCCTGACTGCAGCGGTCCATGCTCCAAAAGTCATCAACCATGCAAAAATAGATGAAATAACATAAGTATCACCTCTCAATACGAAATATATCAATGAATAATAGTGAATTAAGACATAGAATAGTGATGCAAAATGGACGTATCAGTAGGAGGCTATGCCCCAGATCCTTCGTCGAAGGCGACCTGGTCCTGCGACTGAAGCAGCAGTGGCATCTCAAGCTCGAGTCCCCCTGAGAAGGACCATACGTGATTACAGAAGTAATCCCAGGTGGCGCCTATCGCCTTCAAGATTTAGAGACAAGAGTCGCATACTCCAACCCCTGGAACATCGCACAGCTGCGACGCTTCTACCCCTAGTAGCTTTTTTACTTTTTACATTGCAAATAAGGCTACTTAGCCAAGGTTACTTAGCCACACATTATACCTCGCATTGTCCTTCGAATAAATAAAGCTAAGTGCCCCAAAACTCTGTGTTCTCTTTTATTTTCCAATTTATCTACTCGGGGGCTGCGCCACCCTATATACATCTGTTCTACGAACCAAAACGCGATATCCTGAGTAGCTGGCACATCAATTGAAACCCTTGACACAACATCAACCCAGCTGCAACGCACCTGACAGGTTGACAAGGGACTGAGATAAGAGCATGACCAGGCTAACGAAAAGGACTCGCATAGGGCAACGCACTTCATGCTAACAAAGCTCTTTATACATATTCGACAATAAATTATATACAACATTTATATGAACTTTACAACACGAGTACACTTATGTGCAGGATACAAATTAAGCTACTACTGCATAAAAAGAACGTTGGTTTGTTCCTCAAAGAAGTCGACGATCTCTTCTGTTGGGCGATCCATAGCCTGGCAGTGTGGCACCATATTCCAGGCAGAACCTGGTGGTGGCGCAGGCGGCCCAGCCGCAATTGCCGCAACATCTACATCAGGACTATACAGTCGCACCATCGATAGAGCAGCCTTGGCACCACCCACCAACTATTGCCTCACGCACTTGCGAACTGCGGTCAGGTCTTGAAACTTGGCAAGGAGGGCCAGCAAGCTTGATGGAGTATCATCCAACAGAAACATCGTCTAATAAATGTTCTTCAAGCATGACTGCGACTTCTTCAGAAATTGCAGCACTCACGACGCACGATCCTGCAGGGTCACCAGCGCAGTCGCACGATCATGATCTACCCAGAAGTATCCACTCTCTTGAAGTTGCTCCTGGGTAAGATCATGCATGCGAATGGCAATTCTATCCTTCTCCTCCTACGGATGACGCATGCTAACAACTACACGAAGCAGCAACAACAGCATAAGTACAACACACCGTCGCGAGTGACTACAAGGAAAAGATAAGAGCAAGCAAACTAACACTTGAATTGGTCGCCCAGCTGCGTCACCTCGCCAAGCAGATACTGCTCCTGGGTGGCGGCTTTCTCTGCCTTCGACTTCCATACATCCGCGTTACCGCAGAGCACGAGCAACTCACGCTCCAGCTGCTTCACGCGGTCACGCAGTCACGAAAGCAGCGACAGCTCATCTACCCTGGAGCGCGGCGGTGCCAAGGTATCATCAAGAGGTGGCGAGTCCTGAGTTTCCCTCAAAGGATCACTTGATGAACCCTACCACAAGTCAAGATAGAAACAAATAAGATGACCAAATCAACACAAAGACAAAAGATTCAAGTGCATTCAAGACTACCAAAAGTATCAGCAGATACACTCGCCAGCAGGCATGTTCTTAACAAAGGACATAAACTGGTTAATTATTACAAAGATACTAAGGAGCGATTGGCTTCTTCAACTTCGACGGCTTCAGGGGCTTCATCGAGTCCGTGGCAGTGTCAGATGCAACTGACTTTCCGCCAGCCCCTGATGCCGCAGCTTTCGCCGCCTTCTTGGCGCGTTGCAGCTCCTTAGAATACTTTGCAACAGTATTTATCAACTGAGGCCCATACTTGCCACAGGCAGTCACGAAAGGAGCGAAGACTACCTGCTGGCCGTCCGCGCTAACAGGCATCGCCTTCGACACCGCGGTAGGATCAATCTCGACTCCGTGGGCCTGCACCATGGCAAGCGACATGGACGCGCCAGCCGTGCGGAGTGAGTTCTTGTAGCAGGAACGCACACCCCTGGCGAGTGACGCCACCAGCTCGTCTATGTTCTCGATTAGCTCCGTCTTGGGCATCAGCTCCTCCCGGAGGCGACTGAGGATGCCCTTGGCCTTGGAGAGCGTATCCTGAACGGCGGCGCTGCAGTCTTCGACTATTGACAGTGCACCCGCCAGAGCATCATCGTGACAAAGGGCCTGCGGATCGAAGCTCAAATCGCCAGCATCTGCACATAAATCCACACATGGACAAAGCATCAGTGCCAACGGCAAAAAGTCGAGCATAGAAGGATAACGATATCCAAAGCAAAGTACCTGAGAGGGCCTTGGCGATTGAGAAAAGCTGTTCTTCGAACAACTTCTCCCAGGCTGCGAAGGAGGCACGCAGCTCCTCTTCGCGCCTTTGCGCCTTGTCACGCGCCGCGATTGCCTCATCGCGACCCTTCACAGCAGCGGCGAGTGTTTTCTCCATGGTAGCAGCGTTGCGCAGGAGGGCGTTATGTTCAGCTACAAAGCAAAAGAGATTGACTATCAATCGACCATATTAAAAAGGAGAAGAAGAGGAAGTGAAAAAACACTTACTTTCGACCACGCGATGACGCGTCTCCAGCATTGCATGTTGGCGGCCCATCGCAAGCACTTGCTCCGCCAAGTGCGCGGCTTCCTTCACAAGGAGCTATCGCACAACAAGGGATCAGCAGAAGCAATGGATAACATCAATTGCAACATTAAAAGAAGAAAATCTACACTTACATGATCCTCCAATGACTCCGAAGATGTCTATTGTACCGTCATTTGGGCAACCATTCGATGCTCCCCTACATGAGGAGAGCTAGAAGAGTTGTGCCCGGAGTGGGCCGCCAATGGAGGGGAAGGAGCACGCTTGACCTCTTTCTTTGCCTTTGAGGTCGCGACTCATGATTCTTTCAAAAATTGGACGTCGCCAGAAGATGACGATGCCTCTTGACTGCAAAGACAAAATCAACATCAAGAACAAGACAAAAATCAAGAGACGAATCAAAAAAGGGCAAAAACAGAGAAGAACAAGTAAACTAGAGAACTTACCAATCAAACTTGTCAAAGTCAAAAGTGGCCTCCCCTGACTCTGACGAGGACTCCTTGGGCAATCGCATCTTCTTGCAAGAAGATGGTGCCACGGCGCTCATAGGAATGGCAAGTATCGGCGACTCCGCACCAACACCTATACCTTCTGGAGTCGAAGGAGACGACGCATCGGAATCCTTGCTGCGCGAACGCTTGCGAGTATCCGGACTACCGGACTCGGGGGCTTCCTCCTCCACATCAGATGGGACGGTCGACTCCGACTCGTCCTCTTCTAAGGCTTCGCGAGGGATAATCCCCTCGGGAAGAGGGGGCATACAAGGTGACACTGCCCAATCTTGCACACAGACAACAAATTCAGCAAAAAGCAAGTAAACAACAGAGAAGCAATTGACAAACTTAGCTACTGCGTAGCACAACTATACCTCGGGAGGAGGGTTAGTAGCATCAAATGGAGGAACAACTGCCTCACTGGGGAGCACATCCTTGATGGTGTACTTGGTGACCAGTCGAACCCTCTTGTCCACCTCACTCGCGGACATGCCATCAGCAGACACGCGAGTGGCATCGTCAGCGCCAGCCCACTGAAACATGGGGTGGACTCTGGCCTGCAGGGGCTGGACACGACGGCGCAACCACGTGCGAATGAGAGCACAGCCTCCCTCCTCTTTGCCTATGCGAGTCTCGAGGTCGTAGACGCGCTCGTACAGCACATCTGTCTCCGCGGACTCGCCAGGCATGACTACATTCTTCCAGGAGCGCATCCTCTTGCACGGCGTCGTGGGATCGAAGGGTGCGAGTCCGAAGTGCTCAACGTTAGCCTTCTCACCGCGGATGTAGAACCATTTGTCCCTCCACCCTTGGACGGACGCCGTGAGCTTGATGTCGAAATAGGTGGCGGATGGATCGACGTGGATTCCACGGCCACCTACATTGTAGACTAAAGACCCAGACGCAGATTGGCGGTTCAACTTGAAGAGGTGCTTGAAGAGGCCGAAGTGCGGCTCGATTCTGAGCCAGCACTCGCAGAGGGTAATGAAGCAAGAGATATGAAGGATAGAGTTCGGGGACAGCTGATGGAGCTAAAGCCCGTAGAAACAAAGGAGGCCCCTAAAAAGGGGTGAAGAGGCAAGGAGAGACCGCGAATGATGAATGCTAAAAACATCACTCGAAAACCAGTGGGAGGAGAAGGAATTGTCTCACCGCTGGGGACGTGCGCGCCGGCGACTGTGGCAGATAGTACTCCATCTTGGCGAAGAAAATAGAGATCGGATGACTTGATGATGGAGGGACGCCACGCGCCATTCGTGACGCGGGTGCCCGTGCCCTTCTTCTTCCAGTCGGCGGCGGCACTGGTACCCACAGTGGCGGAGCCGCCTTTCTTCTTCGCCGCAGCAGCGGTGGCCGCGAAATCAGCCACAGCACCTCACTTCTTCTTCGCCATTGCGCGGCGGCGATGCGACCGAAGGAATTAGCTCGGAAACGAGTGGAGCTGGTCCAGCGTCGTGGAAAAAACGAGCACAGAGAAAGCAGAGGAGTAGCGGCAATGGCGATGGAAGCAAAGGATTTATGAGAGCAGATGAGAAAATTGCTATCGCAGCGCCGCTACTTAACCCCTAGAGGATGTAATCCAACGGCTTAGAAAAACCCTACTAACGCGTGGCAAACATCATGCTGGACACGTGGAGGAGTGGAAGCGCGAACCGTCCCTCCACTACTCCCATTACGCGCGGAAATCGAGGAGGCGCAGTTAAAATAAAAGATTACGCACGCCCAGTCAAATCAAAGTCAGAGAGTGGGACCCACTGTTCGTCACGTCCCGTCAAACTCGCTCACGCGGGCAACTGAGGTCATGAAATCGTCAGCACTGATGTCATCAAAGCTACGCAGTAGAAGACTTCGACTACTTTAGTCCTTGCTCGAGTCTTCGACTCCATTAAGCACTCGGGGGCTACTCCCATAGGGAGCGCTGGTCGCGCACCCTATGATTTTTCTTTTTCTTTTTTAGGAACATGGATAATCAAGGCAAACCCAACCACTCGAAGCATGGCTTGACTATGGACATGGGTTACTCCCATAGGTAGAGCCGGAAGCAACCTTGACTAAAACAAGCAAACAAAAGACGACAGCAGTCGCAAAAGTTCTTTAGTCCCTGCCTAAGTCTTCGACTCAACCAGGCACTCGGGGGCTACTCCCATAGGGAGTGCTGGTCGCCACCCTATGATTATTTGTACTAAGTACTGTGTGTTGATAACATCCACACTCGAAGTTTATGGCGACACCGCCTCATTTCCCTACAAAGAGACTGTGTCTCCTAGGTCACTCGAATCGTCTCCACGATGATAAAATTTTGGATGCCGCGCTTACAGCGTGAAGGTAAGACCTGAATAAGGCCTGGCAACGCATTTGCTACGCACTACTAGAAATATATCCGTGCCTACAGGTATGATGAATATGTCTTGACGGACACATCGAGTGCTCACACCCATATACTAGAATTCGACTCCTGTAAGACCTCCGTGGCTTGAGTCGAATTACACCAGCTTTTCCGGATTCGAGTCCGGGGACTCGAGTTCGAGTAGATTGCATTTTTTCACCCTAAGGTGGTTAGTTGATACCAATACATCGGTTAAATCAGGCACGCACATCTACAATCCCTATGACACAAACAAAGCAGTCGAAAATATACTCATTCATACACTCGAAATACTTCAAAAAGTCTCCAGTCGAATCTACGATTCCACTAGACACTCGGGGGCTACTGACATGGGTATACCCTACAGGTAATCGAGCTTGGTATATACGGCCTAAACACAGCAGAGGCCCACGATGTCGCCAAGGCCCAAATGGAGGACTCGAGTAACCTACGGACTCTTGATTGCTTGAAGAACAAGAAGAAGCTAAAGATAGAAAGTTTGAAGGGGAAAACCCTAATCTGTAACCGACTCGGCCTGCTACCCGAGACCTAGCCTATCTATATAAAGTCTAGGAGGGGCGGCGAGGAGGACACACGCAACCCTAGTTTCCACAACCCTCGCCAGATTGCATCTGCGCACCATTATAATCTTCGATTCCTTTAATAATTCCACGAGTAGACAAGCAGGAGTAGGGACCTCTACGAGGCCTGAACCTGGGTAAATCTTTGTCCCATGTGTGCTTGTTTGCTAGCCGATAGATGTCTCCATCGCTCCCTCCTTCTCCAAAACCCAAGCCCATAACAATGGGCATTGATGAGTTAAACCCTCGTCAGCCATCAAGTTCGTGAGAGCTTTAATCACTAGTTTTATCATAACAAGTTTAATTTGGAAGGTAAACAAAAGCATGAATATACTTGGAATAGCATAAGCTAGTAGGTAGGTATGGTGGAATCTTTGGAATAACTTGGTTTAGGGAGTTGGATGCATGAGTGGAACTCATACTTGGTTGTGGAGGCTAGCAAAAGACTGGGAGCGACAAACTAAGAGAGCAATAATGGCCATAATCATGCAGAGCGATAAAACATCATTGATCAAAGCATAAAGTGGTACTACAAGTTGAAAACTAAAGGATCATAAAGGCTATGGTGACTTGAGATAGTCACAACATGGTGTGAGCATGCGCCAAGTCAACCCAAATAAAGCATCAAAGGAGAATACCACAATATTATGCTTTAATATGCTAAAACAACGCATGATTCATCCAAGGCACATTAAGCAATCTCATATGTTTATAACAAGTCATGATACAGCAAATAATACTAATCATAAAGCCAAAACAATATCAAGCATGGCATGACAATGCATAGGCCACAGTCAAAAACAAGCTCTTTTTACCACATAAGTATGAACTTTCCTACTCTTTTCCAAACCAAACCAAACTATTTGCAAACCAATGTATGAAAGAGGGGGTCCAACCAATTTATTCAGCAAACTAAGCAAACAAAAGCAAACGAAAAACCAAAACAAAAATGAAAAAGAAGACGCTCCAAGAACGACACAACTGTGCATGAAATAATAAAAATGAAGCGTTTGGAAGAAACCTGGGATTTTTATTGATGAAGAAGGGGATGCCCAAGGCATCCCCAAGCTTTGACGCTTGTACTTATTGGATATTTCTTGGGGTGACACGCGTGGCATCCCCAAGCTTGAGCTTTAGTCCATCCTTCATCTCATTACTCATTCCTTCCATAAACCTGAAATTTTCCTTCATACAAAACTTCACACAATCTTTATTAGCAACATTAGTGCACTCAAGATAAATAAGTCTTAAGGTTCAGTTCTAACACCAAATAAACTTCCATTAGAACAAAACCTACTGTAGCACTACCCTCAAAAATCTCAATTCCCCAAAAGAACTCAAAAAGGAACCAACAAGAAGCAAATGCAGAAAATGGCAGAAATCTGTCAAAACAGACCAGCAGGTAAAGACGAATTTTTGCAAAGACCTTCTATTGCTCAAATAAAAACGTGTTGAACTAACGAAAGTTAGATAACAACCTGGGTCAGAATCACAAAAATTCACGCCTCAAAAAGGTGTACAGAGATTTTACACGATTTTTTACGGTGAAGCACAGAAATCTGTTTTGGGACAGCAACTTTCCCAATCATTACTTCTCTCTCGTTAGAGGTTACACTTGGCACAAAAAGCAAATAAAAAGGATAAGGAGCGGTTATTACAGAGGTAATAACTTCCAAGACTCAACTAAAACTTTTGGGTTATCTCCCAATAAGTACTTTTCTTTAACACCTTTAAGTTAGGCATAAGAAGCAAAGAAAGAATCAAGTGTTCTCAAATGAAGAAGCATTAAGATCAATACCAGAAATATTTTCAACAAGGCAAGGTATATCATCTAAATAAGTTCTAGAGGATCCTCTCTCAATGCTCTTAGGTTCACTATTCTCATCAAAAGGGTTTGCAGGAACAATCCAATCAAGATTCTTTTCTATGGCATCATGTATTGCTACTAGTTTAAAGGGTGTTGGTATCTTAGGTTCCTCCCCATTAGGTTCGGTTTTGTTCATCTTTTCTCGTGTACCAACAACATCTACACATGAGCCTAGCATATTGAAGCGTTCAAAGACTTTCCTAGCTTCCTTGGCAACATCATAAAACTCCTTAAACAAAGTTTCTAGAATAAAATCCCTCTTTTCAGGGTCCTCAATTTCTTTAAGCTTAAGAAACATTACTTGCATTAAGGGGTTGAGGTTAACAAACCTAGCTTCTAACATGTGAATTAAAGAAGCTGCAGCAATCTCATAATTTGGAGCAAGTTCTGCAAGGGATCTATCCTCGGTATCTTCATGTTTGCTAACATGATTAAAGAATTCTTCAATATTATATTTCCCAATTATAGAACCACTACCAATTGAAAGGTCTTTCAGAGTGAATTGGGGGATCAACATGGTGTGCTAAAGAGGAGGTAACAACTTAAATGAGACTTAATTTTTTTGTGTTTTCAAATAAGAAAGCAAACTTGTAAAACTATTTTTTGTGTGTTTTTGATAAAAAAGCAAGCAAACAAAGCAAAAAGGAACTAAGAAAAACAAAAACAACAAAGTAAAGAGATTGGTTATGAGGGACTTCCCTTGTGAATATGTCCTTGACTCCCCGGCAACGGCGCCAGAAAAATGCTTGATGGCTCAATGCACGGCGCCAGAAAAGTGCTGATGCATGGCTGATGTAGAGCTCGTTGGGAACCCCAAGAGGAAGGTATGATGAGCACAGCAGCAAGTTTCCCTCAGTATGAAACCAAGGTTTAATCGAACCAGTAGGAGCAAGGAAACACCCCAAAGGTGTTACAAGCTGAGCTTTGGCAGGGCGCACTACCAGTGCTAGTAGCAACGTGGAGACCTGCACAACACAACCACAGAACTTTGTCCCCAACTTGCGATGAGGTTGTCAATCTCATCGTGTTTTGTGGAAAACAAAGGATTAAACGTATCGAATGGAAAGAAGTAAAAGTTTGTAGAAAGTAAACACAAAGCAGTAAAACATTATAGATTATATGTAAAGAAAAGGACTGGGATCCATAGTTCAATAGAGGTGGCTCTCCTTAGATAGATAACATGCCGGGTGAACAAATTACAGCAGGGCAAATGACAAACATCGAGAAAGCAATACATGCATATACTAATCATCTTGACTCCTTTGGAACTTGATTGGGCATTACAACATTATACATAGACCGCCATCCAACTGCATCTATAACTAATAATCCACCTTCAGGTTATCATCCAAACCACCTCCAGTATTAATTTGCAATCAACAGATTATTGCTTTACGAACTGCGTGTAAAGTAAACAATATGATTGTTCTATGAACAAAGGATTGTTGTTTTCTCCCTAGTAGCAACAGCACATCTAGTACCTTAGAGATTTCTGTCACTTCCCCAGATTACCAGAGGCATGAACCCACTATCGAGCATAAATACTAACTCTTGGAGTTGCTAGCATCTACTTGGCCAAGCTAGCTACTAACAACGGAAAGCATGCAAGATCACAAATAACAAAGACATGATAGAATTAATAATCAATCTGAAATAGCATCTCAATATCCATCGGATCCCCGCAAACACAACATGCAGAATTACAAATAGATGATCTTGATCATGAACAGAGCTCACAAGATCTAAACATGAAAGCACAAAGGAGGAGAACCAGCCATCTAGCTACTACATGGATCTGTAATCCAAAGATGAACTACTCACACATCACACCGGAGGCTTGCATGGTGATGAAGAAGGCCTCCAGGGTGAATTCCCCTCTCTGGAAGGGTGCCGGGAAGAGCTTCAGATCCCTCTCGGTCTAGGGATGGAGATGACGGCGGCTATAGACTCTTTTGTGGATTTTTGATCGGGCACTTAGGGTTTTCGTCTCGAGGGCATCTTATAGGCGGAAGGGGAGGCCGAGGGGGTGCCAGGGGCCACCACACCACCCCCTGGCGCAGGCCAAGCCTGGCCGTGCGGCCAGGTGGTGTGGCCGGCCTCTGGCCCCTCTCTGTCTCGTATTCTGGCATCTGATGACTTCCGGAAAAATAGGCACTTTGGCTTTTGTCCCGTCCAATTCCGAGAATATTCATTTTCAGACTTTCCTGGAACCAAAAACAGCAGAAAACAGGCAGCTGGCACTATGGCTCTTGTTAATAGGTTAGTCCAAGAAATCATAAGAAAAGTACTCCAAAGTGTGGACAAAACACAAGAAAGTGGTTAAAACCAAGCATGGAACATAAAAAATTATAGATACATTTCCAATGTATCAGTGATCCACGCACAATCGTAAATAAAGCTGTAAATCATGGCATAAGTACAAGATAGTAATAAAGCCCCAAACTCGTTTGTGGGCCCCTAGAAATAAGAAATGAATCAAGCTCTGGCTAAGGGGATTCATGGTCCCACATGCAGATAGTGTGATAGTCAAGGAACAAGTATCAAGTACTCGGGGCCTACGGGACACAAGTGAGCGGTTAAAAACCAAATATTAGCTATTGCCCACCGGTGCCTCTGCATTACTTATATTTATTCCCAGCATTTTAATTGACAAGTTATATTGAAAGTCATGATCATCTCCACCATTAAACATGTGCCAACCTTCCAACAATGGTGGAATGACAACGACGCGAAGCAGCACCTGAGCAAACAACTACGACTCGCAAGGCTGACTGTCTATCCAACAATAGGCAATAGGATGTGTCCAAGGCAATATAGAGGCTGCAAGGAATATAAGCAGTACACAAAAACTAAAGCATCGCAACACGGATAACAATAGATCAACAGGAGGAAGTAAAGACTATAAACGCAAAATAGGTAGAAAGGGGGGATGCTCGTCTAGAAGAACATTGTCGAAGATACATTATCCGAAGAACTTGTCGATACTCGCATCAACTCAATGGCCTAATCCGCAAAGAACCAAAGCACTAAAAGAAACACCAGATGCACTATTTAATACTACGGTAGAAGATCCAGCATGATGCATGTATGATGTATGACATGGCAAAGGTGCAATGCAATTAGGCCATATTAAGCAGAATCGAGGCCTTGATAATTAAATAGAAGGTTCATGTTGTTTAGCTAGCCGCAATTTAAATGTTGTCTTAACAAGGCAAAACATGGCATCGGTTTGTTACACAAATTTTAATAGAGGCAATTTAAGGCTATAATAGCCCGCATGTAATCTCCATATTTAATTATAAGTGAATCAGCATAATGCCCCCAAACATCCACAATATGCATGTGAGTAAGAATGATTCATATGCAAAAAAATTATATGTCATATTATAAAAATAGGGTCAGAAAAGAGGGTCACACATTAGGGTCGAAGATCTTGGGGGTTCGACGGGGTTCAGGTTCGGCAGGATCGGTCTTCGGGCTTCGGATCTGGGAAGGAGAGCTTGGCGGTTCGAGGGTTCGGGATGGGTCTTCGAATCCAGGATCGGGTCTTCGGGGTTCGTCTTCAGATCATCGGAACCGTGAAGAGTACTTGTCGCTCTAGTCCGGTGTCGACCTCCAGGTATCGCGGGTTCTCGATGTGGTTCCTGTGGTTTGTCCGAGTGGATGTCAATCTTCCTTGCCGTGGTAGTCAAAATCAAATGAAAATACACCATCGTCGCATCCACACACAAGTATTTCACTCCAAGAACACATCCCACTCTACTATATGTATCACTAGGAGAAACTTCCACCAAACATCAAAAGAAGAGGTCGTCATCTACAACTAGTGCCGTGACAACACGATATAGTACATGGTGGAACAACGGGTACTGCTGGTTCCACAAGCAGCGGAGGGGTCGCGGGGCAGAGGTGGCCGGCGGCGGAGACGCACGATGCGGCCAGGAGATGGAAGCGGCGGCTCAGGGAGAAACGCGGCAGAGGCGATGGCCACGCGCGGTCGATCGCGCTGCAGGGTGGTGGCCGGAAGTGGGCATATGAGGTGGGGGCGGCGAGGGGATCCGCGGAGGTTGGCGCGTGAGCTTGTGGCGCCCGGAGCCAGAGAAGAAGGGGGCGTGGTGACGAGAGCCAGGGCGGTGCGGTCATGGCGAGCAATGCGTTGGGACAGAGGCAGGCGCAGACGTGGAGCAAAGGGGAGCGAGTGGGCAAGGTAGAGGCTCCAAGGAAGCGTGGCCATGGCGCCTGGTGACAGAGGGCGACACAGCGAGCTCGGTCGTGGGTCACAGGAAGGGCGCCATAGGCGAGGAAGCAGGACGACGGACCGATGTCGGACTCGATCTTGATTGGCGGCAGGGAGAGGCGGAGCTTGATGGCGTTGCGGAAGGGCGACCAAGGAGAGACGGTAGAGAGGTGCAGCAGGAACCATGGCTTGGCGGCGGCGAGGTTCGCGGCCAGGCAGAGACGGGGCTGGGGCAGCTCTGCTCGAGGGAGGGGATCCCGCGGGGGAGACGGGGTGGGCCGGGGTCTTCGTGAGCGGGATGGACACGGGGATAGCAACAAGTTTCGGTGGGTCCAGGCGGGTGCGGGGTGGGGTGCGCACACTGGGTGTGCGAGCGTGTCGCTACCGCTGCGGTGCGCGGGTGGTTAGCTAGGGCGGCTGGGTAGGTGGGTCGGGTGTGGTTTAGGCTAGGTTTGGGTATGGTCTAGGGTTAGGGTTTAGACAGGAGTTTGTCTTGTTTGGGCCGAGTAGTAGGCTTCTGGCTTACCGGGCTTTTGGCCTGGGAGGCTAGCAGCCTCCCCCGAGTTTTATAAAACTGTTTTATTATTTATTTATTTTAAATAAAACCTTTTGCAAATATGTTTTAGACAATTAAAAGGTCAGAGAAAACCGGGGTTTTATAGTTTGAAATAAATAAGGGGATAATTAGAAAACAAAAATAGGCTTTTAGGAAATAGTAGGCAAACATGTGCATGATGACATGACGATGCTCAAATGCAATGTGGCATGATGACATGAGTATGCAGTCATGATGCTACACAAAATAAAAACAACACGCGATTTTTTGGTAGTGGTTTTATCAGGGTGCTACACCTGTTCATATTCAAGAATATGCTTTCGTGCAGTGTTAGGAAAGGGCATTTCATTTATTGGTTCTAAGGTGGCCAGTGTTGCTTTATCTTCTATTTTTTCTCAGGTTCGGGTGGTGGATCATACTTGACCGATCCCTCTATTGGAGCTTTAATATTTTCTGTAAAAGCTTTAACAACTTGCAACACAAGATCTAAATCCAAATAAAGTTCTTTAGATAATTCTTTAACATGGCCTTTTTTATTATAGTCATGAATACAATCATGTTCTATTTCTACGCCTCCTTCACTTCCTAGACCAAAATTCCATGAAACTCTATGATCATGAATTCTATTAAGTAAGCTTTAGGTATAGGAAGATTCATAAAGGCTCCTTCCACGAAAGAGTCTAGTTCAATTTTATTAGATTCAATTAAACCATCATAAAAGATATGCAATAAATACCATTCAGGTAAATCATGATGCGGACATAGACGTAATAAATCTTTAAATCTGATATAAGCTCTTACTAGTCCTTCATTAGAATGGTTTTTCCAAGTCATTATAAGACACCTGATTCCAAAAGATTTTGACAATGGATAATATTTTTGCTAGAAATTCACTGGCTAGATTATCCCAAGTAGTAGTGGCTTTAGGTGGTAGAGATCTATACCATGAGAGAGTTGTACTAGTCAAAGTCTAAGTAAAAAGTTTAACCCTTACCTCATCCGGTATATCTCGTCGATAGAAAAGTGCCACATATAACTTTGCAACAAGCAATATGCTCACATGGATCGGGATCTTCTTCATCTGCAGTAAATTGCTTCTTATGTAGAATACTAAGTACTAGAGGATTTATTTCAAACCCCATTGTCTTATCATTAGAGTTGTCTCTTTTATAAATATCATAGGGCTTCCCAAAGTGGTTGAGTGGCTTAGCACTAGTCATATGCTCAAACTCCATCATGTTGGTGGAAACCAGTAAGTCAAAACAAAATTTAGCAAGACAAAAATAAATAAGCAAAAACTAAAAGACCTACATCACTTAGCTCCTCGGCAACGGCGCTAGAAAATAGCTTGATGACTGCAAGTGCACAGATCATTTGTAGCTAGTTTTGAAATAAAGATATCGATCCCATAGGGAGCAGGAGTCTGAAGTCTAATCATTCTGAAATAATTATTGCGATGGAAATGTTAGATAAAGTTCTAAGTAACAAGATAAATGGGAGTATTGTGTAAAAAGGTGTTTTGGGGTTTTGGGTATAAGAGCAATAATAAAGTAAAGCAAAATAACTTAATACAGAAAGCAAGTATTGCTTATGTAAGAAAGATTGGAACTATAGTAGGGAAAAGACTTTCGTTCTCAGGGAGTAGCGGATACACCACTAGTATTGTAAAGATTTAAGATAAAGATTATCATCATGAACATTCTCAACTATGCATGTGCGGGAGGAACTCCGTATTTGGATGAATAGGCAACAACCGCTGCTCACATCATCCTCATAACCACAACAGTCAGCAATCAAATCAATCGAATTACTGCGCTATTAAGGGACGTAATCACATAGGACGTATCCCATGGCATGGATAGTTTTCCATGAGTTTCCTCTGTTTCCCAAGTTGATACGTAAGGGATGCCAACAGCTTTATAGTCACTATAAGTGCTAGCACGCCTCCGTCTACCAACAAGTAGTTCCCTCCATCAAGTCCCCATGAGAGGCAAATATTGAGAGGTCGACTTCTCTCAACATCAAGATGTATAGAATCTAACACATGGTCACAGCGATGAATATCATAATAGACTTTATCTTATTTCAATCTCATACTAGGGTTTCTCCATCTCCCCAAGAACTAATGATCTACTCAGACATGGATGCAAGCAACATCATGGCAATGATAATGGAAACAATCATAGATGAATAGTAATTGTATAAATCCACAATGAGTATAGAAATTACGACAAGATCTAGACAATATGTAGATGGGATAGATGGAGATGGTGGTGATGCAGAGGTGGATGATGAAGATCGATGCCTTATCCTCCTGGATCTGCGCAAGGCAAAGATGGATCCCTAGTGGATGAGTTCCCCCTCCCTATGCCTTCCGGAGGTGAGGTTTCTGCGTCTGGGTGTTTTGTATCTCATGTCCTTGAACCACTTGCACGCGGTGAAACTATTTGAGAACGCGGAGGCGGCCCCAACTATACGGCCGGAGCTATACGGCCAGAAAATTTGCTCCCGCCGTATAGTTGGTCATTGAACCTTATGCCTCCCTTGTTCGCTTATGGTTTTCTTCTTGTATTATTAATATTTCCCAAATAAGCGATTTACGTTGTTTTTGACTCGTTTTCTCCATAGTACAACTGCTCCAAGAATTGTATCCATTGGATCCATCATCTGTCCTGATCCTGGTGAAAACATACATAAAATGTGCGCGCGAGCTTCGTAAAATACCAAGATCCTACATCTACAATGCAAAATAATAATGTAAAACATGATGCAAATATGCACTCATCATCATCTTCCACTCGTTGCCTTGACATTGCTTCCTTGACTCGGGCATCAAATTCATTTTCACTCAAGTACTCTCCATTGCCATTGTCATGGATAAACAATACTTTCTTGTTTCCACACTCGGCCGACTTATGTCCTTTGCCTCCACACTTGTAGCATTCGTCGTTGAATGGCGTGGCATCCTTTGTATACTTGCCACTCGGGGCGGTTTTTCTTGAGGAAGTGTGGGCTTGAAGGAAGTCTTGGATGTACTTGATGAGCTTCCATTGAAGGTTGGTGGTGTAGCAGTTGAAGCTTGCTTGTACGTGAAATACGTCTTGGCTTGTTGTACTTGATGTCCTCTTGCACTTGACGTTCAGCTTTGATGGCGATGTGCACAAGATCAACCATGTTATTGTACGTTTGGAACTCGACGATGCTCTTGATTGGATGGTTCAAGCCAATAAGGAAACGTGCCATAGTTTGCTCTTTGCTCTCTTCAATGTCGGCGCGTATCATGTTGAGCTCCATTTCCTTGAAGTACTCTTCCACGTTCTTTGTCCCTTAACGAAGCGACTGAAGGTTGTTGAAGAGGCTGTGCATGTAGTGCGAAGGAACAAAGCGGGATCTCATATGATCCTTCATGTCATGCTAAGTTGTGATTGGGGGCTCTCCTCTTGCGTCACGAGCATTTTGAACTTGTTCCCACCAAAGGTTGGCATAATCATCAAACTCAAGCGAAGCCATGGCGTCCATCTTCTCGTTGCTATATTTGGGCATGTGGAAGATCTTGTCGACTTTGAGTGCCCATGAGAGATATTATTCAGGATCATTTGAACTGGTGAACTTGGGCATCATGAACTTGAGCTTGCCGAAGGTTTCTTCATCATTGCGTTCATGATTGCGGTTGTTGCCATGATGTTGATGGTCTTCATATTCCATGCAACCATTGTGATGAGCTTGTTGGGCTTATTGATGTGCTTGCGGTTGAGGATTCGCATTTGGAGGTGGCAGAACTTGCTCTTGCTCTTGGCGTGGTTTTTGACAAGGAGGAGGAACTTGGGCCTCGAGACGATCATGAGGAGGTGGAACCTCTTGAGGTTGTTGTGGACAAAGAGGAGGCTCGTTCCTCTGGTGTTGTTGCAGGTTAGTCACTTGGGCCTCACGGTGAAGATCATGGTCTTGAGCCTCGTGACGTGGTAGGCGTCGCTCAACTTGTACCACTTGATGCTCCAAGTTTTGATGTGATGGAGGATTCACCTTGTGATGACCATGGTGTCGGTGCGGACATTCATGATGGTGATGACGAGGAGGAGGATCTTGGAAATCCTCATGTTGGTAACGAGCTTGTTCCTCCAAGTTGGAGTCATCACTTGTTGTGTCAAGTATGTGTCGCGGGCAGTGGTGTTGGACTTGAGGTTGTTCTTGAGGTTCTTCTTGTGGTTGCGCTTGTTGGATCACTAGTGCCCTTGTATGATGGTGATGTCCTTCGCGCCTTGCTTGGGGCCTTGAGGAGAAATCACCATCATAGCTTGTCATTGCGGCTTGCTGTGGGGAAGGTACATAGTGTGAAGAGCTTCCATCTTCAACCACGGGAGCATCATTGTGCCTTGTAGCACTTGGGTGATGATCTTGACGAAGAGGAGAACGATGGCGTGACGAGCTTTAAGAGCTTGATACGCGAGACCATGGTCTTGCCATTCCATTGATGAGAATTCGAAGCTTGTCATTTTTTTCAGCGACGTAGCGTTGTAGGGCTTCATTTTGATGGCCAAAGTTGTGTTCCATTGCATGCATTTGTCTTGAAAGGCCATCGAAGCGGTTGTCTATGTTCTTGAACTCGGCTTGCGTCTCACCAAATTGTTCATCTTGTCACATCTCAAGCGCTTGGCAACATTCACGGAACTCTTGTCCGATGGTGTAGTGACTTGCGCGCATCATGTATGGTCCATGTTCTTCTTCTTGGGGAGGTGGTTGGCTCGACTCACCGTGCCTATCCCATCATGAAAAACACACAAGGATTGTATATGGAATTGGAATATGGTGGTGTTAGCCTTGTACCTCACCTTGGGGATTGCACCGAACTAGCAACCGCAAGTGAGAGCTATAAGCGTGCAAAGTGAAATCGCAAAGAAAGCTCACACTAAGGAAAGAACTAACTCTCAAAAGCTTTTGGTGGTAGGTTAGGATTGTGGAATGCCAAAGAACCAACCAAAAGAAAATGGATAGTCAAAAGTGGGTAAAATCCAAACAAAACTCAAGTCAAAGGCAAAGGTCAACAACTCAAAAGGGGTGACGGGAACCTATGACTATATACACACAAGTGGAGATTAATGGAATTAACATGACTATAAAAATGAGAAAAAAATGTCCTAACAAAGACTACGCTTGGTGTCGTGCCAATGCAAGGAGAGACCGTGGCTTGTTTGCAAAGAAGAAAAATGAGCAACTGATTTGTGCACTTGCCTTGGGCGCTCTTCTTTCTCTCATGCTTACAAGCTTTGAGACTCTCTTTTGCTATGGGAGACTATTTTTCTTTTTCTTTTGTATCTTTTTTTGCTCTCCTTTGATGCTACTAAGTCTCTCTTGCTATTGCTATTGCACTCTCACTATCCAAGGACAAATGCACAATGCTCAAGCAAACACAAGAAGAGACACTCTCGTGGGATAGGTACACACAAAGGAAGATAGGGGTTAACAAAGTGATGCAAGTTATACCTTCTTGGTGATGATGAACTTGGCGTCGGTGATGAGGGGTGATGTTTGGTGTCATTGTGTCGATGAGTGCGGAAGTTGTCAATGCGGAAGCTTGCTGTTAGTTGACGACACACACACGGAACACAAACAATAGGAAAAATTAGCCAAAACGGTCAAAGAGGCAAAAACTGGGTAAAGACAGGTGTCAGGCCGGAGACTCCGGGGGGAGACTCCAAGGGTCGAGGCTGGAGACTCCGGTGTCAGGGTCTCTGCTCCACTTGCTTGTGTTCTTGAGCAGAAATCCACACCTTAGGGCATCAAATCCGTGAAAAATTGGCCAAATTGGGTTGGGAAAATGCAGGATAGAGCTGAACCAACACCTAAGACAAGGTTTGCTCTGAACCAAACCACAAATAACACGCCAAATCAAGAGATCGATCCAAAGGCAAATTTGGGGCTCTTTTTTGGGGATTTTCAAATTTTCGGTGGATAGAAGAATTTTTTTGGAGGAATTCATGAGCAACGAAGCTCTTGATACCAATATGTTGAGGTTAAACCTCGAGGGTGGCCCAATCTTTCATGAATCCTGTTCAAATCGAGGGTGGAGTGCGAGGAAAGGAGAGGAGGGATGAACACGACGA
Organism: Avena eriantha; assembly: GCA_910589775.1. Classification (NCBI taxonomy): domain Eukaryota; kingdom Viridiplantae; phylum Streptophyta; class Magnoliopsida; order Poales; family Poaceae; genus Avena; species Avena eriantha. Next base: position 140,561,804 of record OU342746.1, read on the forward strand.
ACACACGCACCAAGAACATGATGAACACACTCACGCAAACCACAATACACACCAATAGCTCACGCCAACGGTGACAGGTCCGACGCAACCCCTAGGATCAAAGTCGGGTGGAGGACTCTCTCTCGAACCGACACGGTGATTAGGGAGACTCGGTGAGATCTTGACGTCTAGGCAAAGGGACTCTAATGACTAGGTTTTGTACAACGAGGAGGCATGATGCAAACTCCAATGAGGATTGTGATATTTGGGTGCTCCTCACTCAAGGAGCATGAGGCAAGAATTAGATAGATCCACAAGGGTGTCCACTAATTCCAAATATCATGCCTAGGGTTCACAATAGAGGTGGGGGACTATATATAGGCCAACCACTAGTTCAAGGGTAGTTTAGGTAATAAAGGATAAAGTCTAGACGGATTTGGGGTTACATGGGCTGGAGGACCAAAAGGCTTTCGCATGCCTGGTTGACTTACACTGGAGACTCTAGGGTCACTGGGCCGGAGACTCCGGGGTGGAGTTCATACTCTGGGGTGGACTCCGGAGCGGCATACAAAGAGTTCCAGCGAGGGGTCCGGAGTCGTGAACAGAGTCCTGGGGCAGAGACTCCGAGATCGAAGGATGGAGACTCCGGGGTAGTTGGGCTAGAGACTCTGGGGGTGGCGATGCTCTCCGATGAAGACTCCGTGGGGTGTACTGAACGCTCCTGGCAGGGGTCAGGAGACTGGTCTGGAGTCCAGGCCAGAGACTCCGGGCTCTAGGGATGGATACTCCAGGGCTTCACCTCCATCAGCTTCTTCTTCTCGTCCTGATCCTTGTACTTCTTCCGTGGGGGCTTCATAGCTGATAATGCACAGTGTAGTTGCATGAAGTATTAATCCATCCAAGGATCTCAAAGTCACACGAGGAGAGGAGTGAGATAACCTTACCTTATAGTAGTTTAGCTCGGGCTCGAGTCATTGGTCCACTTGGGGGACTTGGTGGTGTAGATGTAGGAGCGTCCATGAGACGGGTTGCATCAATAACGGTTTTATCGTGCACTCCCGCGCATTAATTTTTCATTTCAAGCCAACAGGACAGGTAGGCACGAGAGGATTCATCCTTTTCTTGCACACACTATTGTACGTCACCGACGGTGCATGGACGTTTGTATGTACCCTCGAAGTTCTTGGTGAATGCTTCATGCATGTCCAACCAATTGCAGATTGATTTCTCTGGTAAATCATCGAACCATTATCGGGCAGTGCTGGTGAGCATGAGTGGGAGGTACTTGACAGCGGCATTGGGGTTTCCCCTGGCGATGTGAATCGCTTTGCTGTAGTCCTGCAACCACGTGGCTGGCCTGGCAGTACCGTCACAGGGCTTGATAGTCTTGTCGATCTAGAGACCTTTGGGGTACGTTGTGGCCCGGATGACCGGTCCAAAACAACGTGGCCCCAGGTATGGGAGTTCCCGGGCTTCTTGAATCTTGTTAAGCCATGAACGTGCATCGTATGGCTCTGGTTGCTTCCCCTTTCTGCTATGGGGAGGAGAGTTGTGGTGCGATCCATGGGACCCGCCATGTCCTCCACCATGGTGGCTACTGGGTGGCGACGGTTGTGGTGGCGGCAGTGGGTTAGCCTTCTTGCTGATCCCTCCATGTGAGTCCTCACGCCTGTCACGATTTCTTGTCGGACGTGGTGCTTCCTTGTGGGATCTACTCATATGTCCTTCATTGCCGCTACGCTCTCCGGCATGCCAAGGTTGCTCACCCTGGTCACGTATGACAATACTGACCTAGGGACGCCTGGGGGTGGCATGCTTGTGCGGTGGCGCGGCTATTTTTCCTCATGACGCCGGGATGGCGGGGGTGGCAGCGAGCAGCGAGGGTGAGCCTTCTCTCCCTTGTCGGAAGATATGGTATGGTATCGGCCTTGTTGCACGCATCCATCCGCCTTCGCTCCGTGGAGCCTGTATGGGATCATTTGCCACGAGGAGATCTTGGCCTTCGGCGGCTATTTAGGGTTGACTGGCAAAGCTCCGGGTTGGACTCGAGCCTCTGTGAGGTGGCCTTCTCTTGCTGCTTGCAAGCCTTGGCTACAAGGTCATAGACCTGAGCCACCTCTTCAGGCGATCTGTCTTGTTCTAGTAGGTTTTTGGCGACGACCATGTTCAGGGCGGGGGTTGGCATTACTTGTCTCCCCTCGGAGTCGATGTATGGGGTGGCTTTTGTCGGTTTGGATGCTTCCCACCGTAACTTGCGTCGAATGCCGGGATGTCCGACGACGTGCGCTGGTGCCTTCTTAACCTTGTGCTTTAGTAGAAACTGCTTGTACTCAGCCTCTATTTCTCTTGCCATCTTGATGGATTGTTGTGCCTTGGCCAAATCTCTGTCTAGCTGGGCGCCCTACTCCGCGATGCACTTGGCCTCTGCGAGTATCTCCGTGCGCTTATCGTGAAGCTTCATGACATTTCGGATATGAGAGACGGTGATTGGCTCGACGAGGAGCGGACCGTACATCACCTTGTAGGCCAGAGTAACTAAGGGATTGCTAGCTGTAGACGTTGATGGTGGTGGCGGAAGGTTTGTTTGGAAGTACTGGGGCATGTGGCGAGTTCCTGCGGCTGCTGTGGGGGAATAGCCGGAGGAGGCATGGCATTGGCCGAACCCGGAGGATCAACGAATTTCTTAGCCGTTGCCGCTCTGGTAACCTCAGGTGTGGGCGGAGCTTTCTCAAGTTCTGGTTCCTGCTTGTCTTCTTCTATCATGTTCCCGATGGCCACCAGTACCTGGTGGGAAGTGACAGCCTTCTCGGCGCTTTCCTCCCTCTCGAACTCCTGCTCGGTCTCCCTCATAGCAGCATCATATTCCTCTGAGTTGGCATCAGAGTCGCCGACATCCATGTTGATGTCGGTGTACAGTGTATCAAGCACCGAGTCAAAGTTGGCCTTGGTGTTTTCGATGGTGGAGCTGGAAGGGGATGGTGTTGAGCCTTTGTTGTTGCTTCCTCCGGCTTTAGGACCGGGCATGGCCTTGGTATCCTTCTCGGCGTCCGCATAATTGTTAACAATTGCGACCATCTCGCCAAGGGTGAGCAAGCCATCGGCCTGCCGCCTCCTGAGTGCATGCCAGTGGAAGGCTTGAGCCCTTCCATGAAGTGGTAGACGAGTTCGTTAGTGTAGTCACCTTCCAGGGTTACCCTCGCCCTCATCCATCTGGCAAGGTATTCACAGGGAGATTCTCCTTCCCTCTAAACGCATCTGGCCAGATCGAAGATGGTGACGACGCCGACTAAGTGTGACCTCTGCATCTCTAAAGCTCGGGGAAGCCAAGCGGATCTGCGGGGTCCTTCCACTATTATATCCTACATAGGGGCGGTTTGGGTGGGCCTTGAATTTTTCTGATCTAAGCCGGCAAACTCCAAAGAGAGATCTGAGCCAGATCCTTCCATGAACATATCATGCCCGTAGGCAGTCCGTGCAGGCCTTGACAAGTTTCCAACTTCCTAGGAGCTAGGACCCGAGTCAGTTTCGCCGATGAAGATGTGGATGTCTCTGACTGGGACGACAGAGCAACGGGTAGGGTTCGTCTTTGCCAGGACCCAGAATTCGTCTAGAGGAACGATCGGGACATTGCCGGAGAAGAGAACGCGTCCAATGGCTACGGTGTCGCCGATTCTCGTGAAGAGAGCTTGGACCTCGCTCGGTGTAGAGCTCAAAGCGCCTCTTGCCCCACGATGGGCGCCAACTGTCATGGTATTACTGACGAGTACGCCATGGAGGGGTCCTCACAGAGCATGTTTAGAGAGGTGGGGGAGGGCGGCGAGTTGGTGGGTACGAGGTAACACAGTTTACCCAAGTTTAAGTCCCACGACAGTGGCAGAACTCTACTCCTACTATAAATCACTATAATGGCAATACGCCGAGTTACAGAGATTGGTTTGTTGTGCGAGGGTGTTGTGAATCATTGTATGTTGTGCCCTAAAGGCTCCCATAGGTCGGGCTTATAAAGGCACCAAAACCTAGGGTTATAGGGAAAGGACCTTGCCAGACAGTTTACAAAGTCCTACACTAACACTAACTAGTCTTTCATGTCTTGTACTCCAAGGCTCCGAGTAGGTCGGTGACTTCAACGTAGCCTTCCTTTATCCGGCATGGGCCTCCCTTCTGGATCCGTCTAACTGGGCTGCCCAGAAGGCCATGGGCCGTGCTACCAACTATGGGCCACCCAGGTTAGCCGGATTAGAGACATGCAATGATGATACCCATTTAGCATATCCCCAACAGCCGATGATTAAAACGTGTTGTGGCACTATGTGTGTGACTATACCACTGCTGGATCTGGTGTGCCAAGTAGACTTGTAATTTGTGCATCCTCTACTTGCCACACTGGATCCATCAGCGGCATTGTTATTTCCGTGCCCAACCTAAGTATGCGGCACTAATCCAAGTCATTCTTGGTTTGCCTTTTTTGTCTTTCTTCAAAATGCCAATGATTAAAACGTGTTGTGGCACTATGTGTGTGTGACTATACCACTCCTAGATCTGGTGTGCCAAGTAGACTTCTAATTTGTGCATCCTCTACTTGCCACACCAGATCCATCAGCAACATTGTTGTTTCCATGCCCAGCCTAAGTATGAGGCACCCATATATATATGCATGATTTTATCTTGTGAACTGCTATTGCTTTCCCTAACATAGTTAATATCATCTATCTTGTGTACAGGAGATGGCAAAGAAGTGCTATGCCGTGTACATCGGTAGGGTGATGACCCACAAGTATAGGGGAAGGCAACAGTCTTCGAGGGAAGTAAAACCCAATTTATTGATTCGACACAAGGGGAGCCAAAGAATATTTATAAGCCTTAACAGAGTTGTCAATTCAGTTGCACCTGGAAACAATCTTGCTCACAGTATTTTATCAATAGCAATAGTTTTGTAGTAGTAATAGCAGAGTGATAGCAGTAGTAAAAGTGAAGACAGTAGTAACAATTGCAGTAAAGAGTAGGATTAAAGCGCGGTAGGCATAGGGATGGATGGATAGGCATTGCATGGACAAGATAATTCATGTAACAATCAAGACATAGGGCATTTGCAGATAAATAAGATAAAGCATCTAAGTACTAAGTAAGCATAGGCATGTGTTCCATATAGTCATACGTGCTCGCAATGAGAACTTGCACAACATCTTTTGTCTTGCCAGCCCGTTGCAGTGGGGCCTCAAGGGAATCTACTGGCAATTAAGGTGCTCCTTTTAATAGAGCGCCGGAGCAAAGCCTTAACACTCCGTGAACACACGTGATTCTCATATCATAGCCATCCCCTCCGGTTATCCCGATTCTTGTCACTTCGGGGCCTTTGGTTCCGGACAACAGTATGTGTATACAACTTGCAGGTAAGATCATAAACAATAATATCCTCATGAATCAATAACATGTTCAGATCTGAAATCATGGCACTTGGGCCCTAGTGACAAGCATTAAGCATAACAAGTTGCAACAATGTCAAAGCACTAACAATAGATACTAGGCACCATGCCCTAACAATCTGATGCAATTACATGAACGATCTCATCCAATCCCTACCATCCCCATAGCCTACAACGGGGGATTACTCACTCATAGATGGGGGAATCATGGATGGTTGATGGAGAAGCGATGGTGATGATGATGGCGATGATCTCCTCCAACTCCCTGTCTCGGTAGGGTGCCAGAACGGAGTTTCTGGTTCTGAATCGTGGTATCTGGTGGTGGTGGCGCACCGGAACTCTATCTAGAAAAACATCAAACCCCCTCTGTTTTTAGGTCAGAGGGATTATATAGGCGAAAGGAGAGGTCTAGCGGAGTCCGAGGCGGCCACACCACCCCTTGGCGCGGCCTGGCCTGGCCTGGCCCGCACGATCAGGTGGTGTGGGACCCTCGTGGCTCTTCTTCGTCTCGTCTTCTGGCTCCGTAAGTCTTCTGGAAAAATACGAGTTTCGCGATATTTTCCGGGATTTTTCCTAAAAGTTGATTTCCTGCACAAAAATGAGACACCAAGGCAATTCTGCTAAAAACAGCGTTAGTCCGCATTAGTTGTATCCAAATTACACAAATTAGAGAAGAAACAATAGAAAAAGTGTTCGGGAAAGTAGATACGTTTTGGACGTATCAACTCCCCAAGCTTAGCTTATTACTTGTCCTCAAGCAATTTAGTTGAAAACTGAGTGCGATAAAAGAAACTTTCACAAACACATGTTCTTCATAAGATGTATATATTCCCAGCATATGATCAAATACTTAGATAATTCATAATAAGGAGTATGCAAATAAGTTTACCCAATGGTCATGCAAGCTATGAAGAGATTCCAACTCATTAATAATAAGCAACATGACACATAAGTATATGTAGGATTGTAATGCTCATAAGAAGATATGATAAAGTGGTACCTCGCTTGCCTTTCTTTGGAGCAAAACATAAATGCCAAGGCACCTCTGAAGTTTAAGTGAAGACTAGAAATAAAAATATCAGAGATTCAAGTGTCAAAGTTATGTCATTATTAACCATGTTTTGAGACAAGCACATTACACTAAGAATGATAGCTATGCTCTCGGGAAGGTGCTCAGAGAATAAATGGTGACTCAATATAAAAGTGAAAGAAAATATTTGAAAAGTTTGAAAGGCTTCCAAATGTTGAAAGTATGGTACTCATTAGCTTTGAGCTCTCATTGCCCCTATCATAAGCATCTTTAGGTGATTAAGGTTAAAGTGATCAAATATGAGTATATGCTTGAGAAGTTATAAGCTGAAAATCTCATGCCCCTTACTTACGAGTACCGTTCCTCATGCTACTCAAGTTTAGTCACAAGTAAGTTCTTGTCATTGTAAGTACATGTGTATCATAGAGAACCGCCAACGGGGTACCCCTTGCCCGATGATACGGAAGATTCCCCATATCAAAATGGCAAGGCAAGCAGACAATGAGCATCTCAACAATCCTTTTATTTCCGATTTGCATAGGATTTTTTTCTTTTTCTCTTTTTTTCTTTCCTATTTGCATAGGTTTCTCTTTTTTTATAGAGGATGCTTCATAGATTGCTCACTATGGTTACGGTGCAGGTTTCCACCATGATTAGGCATGGCTTAGACCAGTCGCCCAGGCGTTTCTCTAACACATATATGAACTCCATGAGCCTTACAAGCTCCCCTTTCATTTCACACCGTCGGGATCCATAAGCAAAAGAACATGATATCAACTAAATAAAGTGCAATGTTGAAAGTGTTCCCCATGATACATGGTTCTGCTAATTCACAACTTACAAAGTGCAAGCATATACGCAACATAGATGGGCACACCGGTTCAAGTTTATTAAGTGTAAGAAAGTAAAGTGTGCCATCAAGTTCGTGAGAGCTTTACTAACTAATTTTTACATAACAAGCAAACATTTTTATTGGAAGAAAACAGAGCATAATAAATATGCAAGGAGTAGCAATAATGCTAATAGGTAGATATGGTGGACTCTTTTGGCAACTTTGGTTTTAGGGAGTTGGATGCACGAGTAAAGCTTATACTCAGCACAAGTGAAGGCTAGCAATAGAAAGGGAGCGACAATCGAGAGAACAGTAACTGTCATAATCATGCTTGCGACAATACAAAATTAATAGTGGCATAAAAGTGACACGAGAACTCTGAGGCAGAATAAATCATCGAGGCTTAACTAACCTTTTGTTTAGTCATATGCATGCGTGAGAAGGTGCCAAGTCGATTCAAATAGAACATTCAGAGGAGGACACCACAATGTCATACCAAGTTATGAATAGAATAATGCGAGCAAACATTTATATGACATGTTACGAACTATAATGGATTGGAACTAATCATAAGAAAGCAAGGACCACTAAGTATCCATTAAATAACATACACCTTACATAAACAGACTAAGCATGCTCACAATGATGAGTATATGAACAAAAATGAAAACAAATAGAGTTCATACCAGCCTCTTACCACACCTCGAGTTGTCATAAATCATAATTGACTTTCACTTGTGTGACTTGAATAATAAGATAAAACCAAACTCCAAGGAGTCACTAAGGACCGCTGAACCCTACAACAAACTTTACAAAACCAGAGAAGAACAACAAATATTTTGGGTTTCCGATTTTTAAAGGCAAGAACCGAAAGGAAAAGCAAGCAAAGTGAAATATTTTTGGGTTTTTCGAATAATCAAAACAAAGCTAAAAAGGAAGAAGCAAACCAAGGCTAAAAGACAAAGTAGCAAATAAAGAGAAATAACAAAAATATTTTTGGTCTTTTTTTGTGTTTTGGAAAGCAGAAATAAAGCAAGAACAAAAACTAAAAAGAAAACGAGACATGGATATGCAAAGTATCGACTGAACATGATATGTAGATGAGTGTGATGTCGGTGTACCTCCCCCCAAGCTTAGGCTTTTGGCCTAAGTGGAGATCAATCCCAAGCTGGCCAAGATGGAGCGCATCCGTAATACGGCAAAGAAGTGCCTTCGTCCTGATACGAACTCGAGGACGCCCCATCGTAGTGCACAGAGTAGTCGTAAGAGGGCACATCCCCCTGGTGCTGCTCGTGGAAACCAAGCAGGCGGAGCTGCTCGTCCACCTCCTCCTTGGAGCGCAACCATGGCATCCTAGAAATACTGAACAAAGTAGGTTGTGGCAAGGGAATTTCCCTCTCATCTCCGTCACTAAACAACATCCTATAAACTAAACTTTTCGTACTAGAGTTAGCTGTAACAAAGTGATGTGTTTTCATGGCGGCGAGATCAAGCCGTTGTGGGGTTAGCACAGTATCATTAGGATTAACAGAAAGTTCCAAGGCAGCAATCATGCGTGCAGCAATAATGCCCCCATAGATGGGTCCTCTAGCAGCTAGGCGGCGAGCAATGAGAGAACCAAGATTATACTTGGTATCATTATTAAGTGCGGCAGCAAGGAAGGCTAAATGATAATTAGAAATATTACTAGTGTTTTCCCTACCAAGAATGCTAGTGGCAAGATAATAAGAAAAATATCTAAGAGATGGGAGTGGAATGTTCCTTATCTTCCCACGCTGAGTTGTGTGGTCATCGTCATTTGTCACACTTTGGTAGAGCTCCAGCAAATCAGCGGGTCGTCCTTGCATCTTCTTTACTGTCCCAGTCATGCCTATGCCTATAATGCTGCAAAATCTTTCCAATGGCATGGTAACAGGCATATTATATATTTTGAACGAAATAGTTGACCGATAAGGGGTGTTAGTCAAAACGAAACTTTCAATGAAAGTTTTGGTGAGCACGGCATATTGCTCACTCTCATCTTCCATGTAAGTGGTCAGACCAACCCTCTGAACAAGGAGCAAGAAATCATCGAGGATCCCTGTAGCTTGCAAAAAGGCAAAACAAGGGAAGGTAGATGGGTGAGCATCTCCCTCATCTCCTTCATTGCCAAAGCGTGGTGCAATAAGATCTTCATTATATGATGGCCTAAATTGAGAAGCTAATCTCGACGGCCTTGCCCTCCTGGGTGTGTCCCTCTCAAATACTTCTCCAAAAGTGTGTTTGTTCATCTCCGCTATTCTGAAATTTAAACATCCATCATACAAGTGATTGCAAAGTGATCACATAATGAAAGGAACTACTTATAGGGACTTGTAAGAGGCCTAAACATGCATCAAAACAATTTCTCTAAGCATTGAACAAGCTTACAAGCTCACATAACATGTCACCTACAATAGTAAATTACTCAAGATATAATCCACTAAATCTACTTGGACAAGCGGGGGAGTCACATACCGGAAAAATAATGCTCCAAATCTCAGCAACAAAGATGGGCTGAGCAAGGAGATCGAAATCGTGAGCAAGAACAGCAAGAACAAGGGTTTGAGCAATGAACTAGTGTTTTCTCAGGAGAGAGAGAGAGGAGTGGCATGTAGGAGAATAAGTGGAGGGCTAGGGGTGGCCCACACCATGGCCAGGCGCCCCCTGGTGTGGCCGCGCCACCAGGTGGTGTGCCTGCCTAGTGGGGCCCCCCTGGGTCACTCCAGGTACTTCTTTGTCCCTTTTTTGACGTAAAAAATTAATATGAATTTTCTGGAATTTTTCGAGAAACTTTATTTTTGAGCAATTTTCACGTATTGATGAATGATTTTCTGGCAGAAAGACAGAATCGAAATGATGCAATAACAAAACAAAACCTAAACTTCAGAAGTTCTAAGACACTCTAATATGCAAGCAACTAGCAAAATAGAAAAGTAACTAAGTGAAAACAAAAATAAAAAATGGATAACATAAAAGTAAGCAAAGATAATCATGGTGAAAGCATTATTTTGTTCATTAAAATCCTTTTGTTAACAAGGTTGATCAGGTCTTGTTACCAATACAATTTTATATGAAAGAAAACTTTGCATTCCACTAAATGATTATGTTACCTCAACCCTGATAGCAATAGTCCCAATCATAATAGTTTCATATTTTTCTCTTGGTATGGGATAATATATTTCTCCAACTTGGATGCCCTCAAAATTTTCAATTGAATTTAAGCCATAAGTCCTATCAATCTTCTTGGGGAAAATAGACAGTATGTTCCTTGTCATTAATATTACAAGTTACCTTTCCTTGATTACAATTAATGATAGCATCTACAATATTAAGAAAAGGTCTCCCAAGAATAATAGACATATTATCATCTTCATGCATTTCAAGCACAACAAAGTCAGTTAATATCAAGAAATTATGAGCCACTTGAACAGGAACATCCTCACATATACCAACAGGAATAGTAGTAGATTTACCAGCCATTTGCAAAGATATATCAGTTGGTATTAATTTCTCCAATTGAAGTCTCTTGTAGAGATAAAAAGGCATAACACTACTCCTGCTCCCAAATCACACAAAGCAGTTCTAACATAATTATTTTTAATAGAACAAGGAATAGTTGGAATCCCTAGGTCTCCAAGTTTCTTTGGAACCTTACCATTGAAGGAATAATTAGCAAGCAAAGTAGAAATTTCCTCATTAGGGATCTTCCTTTTATTAGAAACAATATCCTTCATATACTTTGAATAAGGAGGCAATTTAATAGCATCAGTTAAAGGAATTTGCAAAAATAAAGGTTTCATCCACTCACAACACTTGTTATAGTGTTCTTCCTCCTTTGACTTGTGTTTCTTATCAGGGAAAGGCATAGGTTTTTGGACCCAAGGCTCTCTTTCACTACCTTGTTTCTTAGCAAAAAAATATTCTTTAGTGTATTTAGTATTCTTAGTGTGCCTTTTAGGTTCTTCTTCAACTTTTTCTTTATCAGGAGCATCCTCATTACCACTTTCAGTTTCAACATCAGAGACAGATATACTCTTAGGATCTTTAGCAGGTTCAGAAGACTCTACAATAGTTTTATGTTTCTTTTTATTTCTCTTAAGAGAAGTACCACTATTTTCATTTTGTTGAGAATTCTGCTCGATTCTTTTAGGATGCCCTTCAGGATATAGAGGATCCTGGGTGGCAACACCACTTCTAGTTCTAATTTCATAGGCATGTTTTTCTTTAGCAGCATTCACTAACAAATATTTTTGTACTTTAATAAGCTGATCAATTTGAGTTTGAACCATTTGGAAGTGTTTAACAAGCATTTTAACATCATCGGAGGTTCTTTCCACAATATCTCTCAACTCAATAATAGCTCTAGAGTTTTCCATTAAATGATTCTACACCCTTTTATTAAAATTATCTTGCTTAACAACAAAAATATCAAATTCTTCTAAGCATTGATCAGGAGGTTTAGAATAAGGAATATCACCTTCATCAAAATGTTGGAGAGAGTGTACCTCAATAGTGGATGAGTGGGAGATTGGCTTACATAATTCTTCTATAGGAGGTAGATTCTTCACATCTTCAGATTTAATACCCTTCTCCTTAAGACATTTCTTAGCTTCCTTCATCACTTCATCATTTAGTTCAATCACTCCCCTCTTCTTTGGTGTTGGTGTTGGCTCAGGCACAATTAGCTCAGGTGTAGTTGACTTAGGTGTAATTGACTCAGGTGAAGTCCAGTCATCATAATTCTTGCTTATTTTAGCCATTAATTCCTCAGCTTCTTTGGGAGTTCTCTTCTGAAAACACAATCAACACAACTATCCAGGTATGTCCTAGATTCTCCAGTTAGTCCATTATAATATATATCGAGAAGCTCATTTTTAGGTAATGGACATCCAAGCTGTGCATGAATCAAAGCACAAAACCTTGCCATGATTCAGGCAATATCTCTTTTTCTCCCTGTTTAAAATCAAAAAGTTCCTGCAAAATGGCATGTCTAGCACTAGGAGGGAAATATTTCTGAAAGAAAGTATTAATCAAGCAATCAGGGCTATCAATGGATACAGAAGGTAAAATATTAAATCAAGCTTTAGCTTCTCCTTTTAGTGAAAAATGGAAAATTTTATCAACAAAGTAGGTGCAAATCTTAATATCATCAGAAAATAGGCCACTCATGGTAGAAAGCTCAGTCATATGTGCTAAATCACTTTCATTCTTAGTCCCACAAAAAGGTTCTTTCTCAACAATGGTTATGTAAGATAAATCAAGGGAGAAATCATAATCCTTATCTTTAATGTTTATGGGAGATGTAGCAAACTTATCTTTAGGAGATAATATGGGTTTTATAGTACGTCTCTCTAAGAGACTCTTAATAGCACTTTTACCATGAGTATTTTTACATTCTTTAATAAATTCATCGGTCATTTCTATATATTCGTCTTCAATATCATATCTCTCTATAGACTCAGGTGAACTAAAAGGTGTAGTAGTGTCTTCATTAGGAGTTTTAGTATTTCCAGCTATAGTTCTAGCAATCGTAGCATCTTGGAAAGGACCTAATGAACCACTCTTATCAAGCACAGTAGAAGCAGCATCATAAGTATCAGAAGTTTCAGATTCAGCAGAAGTAGCATTATGTGTAGCATGTGTATGTGGTGGTGTAAGGAGCTTACTCATCACAGATGGTGAATCAAGAGCAACAAAGGTGTTCAGAACCATACATCTCCTTGTAGTGGATGGTAATATAGGAACCTTTCCATCACGAGATTTACCCATGATGAATGGATGGCAGCGAACAATAGTGATTCCAGGTGAACTTGATAAATAGAGCTATGCTCCCCGGCAACGGTGCCAGAAAATAGCCTTGATGACCTATAAGTATAGGGGATCGCAACAGTCTTCGAGGGAAGTAAAACCCAATTTTATCAGTAGTTTATCAGTAGTAACAGTTTTGTAGTAGTGACGAGGGTTTAACTCATCAATGTCCATTGTTATGGACTTGGGTTTTGGAGAAGGAGGGAGCGCTAGAGACATCTATCGGCTATCAAACAAGCACACATGGGACAAAGGATTTACCCAGGTTTAGGCCTCGTAGAGGTCCCTACTCCTGCTTGTCTGCTTGTGGAATTATCGAAGGATTCGAAAGTTACAATGGTGCGTAGATGCAATCTGGCGAGGGTTGTGGAAACTAGGGTTGCGTGTGTCCTCCTCGCCGCCCCCTCCTAGCATTTATATAGATAGGCTAGGTCTCGGGTAGCAGGTCGAGTCGGTTACAAGTTAGGGTTTTTCCCCTTCAAACTTTCTATCTTTAACTTCTTCTTGTTCTTCAAGCAATCGAGAGTCCGTAGGCCACTCGAGTCCCTTGTTTGGGCCTTGGCGACACCGTGGGCATGTACGTATTTGGACCGTATATACCAAGCTCGAATACCTGTAGGGTATACCCATGTCAGTAGCCCCCGAGTGTCTAGTGGATCGCAGATTCGACTGGGGACTTTTTGAAGTCTTCGAGTGCCTGAGTGCATTTCGACTACTTTTATTTGTGTCATAGGGATGGTTGATATACACGCCTGATATAACCAAAGTATCGGTATCAGTTAACCACCTTAGGGTGAAACAACGCAATCTACTCGAACTTGAGTCCCCAGACTCAAATCCGGAAAAGTGCTGGCGTAATTCGACTCAGGCCGTGGAGGTCTTACAGGAGTCGAATTCCAGTTATATGGGTGTGAGCACTCGACGCGTCCGTCAAGGCATGTTCATCGTACCTGTAGGCACGGATATATTTCTGGTAGTGCGCAGCTAATGCGTTGCCAGGCCTTATTCAGGTCGTACCTTCACGCTGTAAGCGCGGCATCCGAAT